>JARBJD010000011.1:0-634701 GCA_033064195.1 Blattamonas nauphoetae | reverse complement strand
CCCCAGGTCGATCGCCAAAAAATTTCATTTGAGATTTCAAAAGTCCACGTACGATCATTTTGGGGCATTCTTTTCTCCGAGGACAATTGAACGAGTTCATTAATGCCAAGCAGTAGTGTCTATTCATCAAGGCTATTGAGTCACTCAAGTCAATATTCATACCAGAAACAGAGTTGTTTGATGGTCAAAGTAGCTCGTACCATCTCATAAAATGATTTATTACAATTTCTGGCAACAACTTTCTTCGAATTGACCTGGGTCATATCTCACTATTTATGAGTCATCTTTGTGCCCTGTGACCCGAGTAAATCATTAAAAATTGTTCCATTAATATCGATTCCAATTATTTTAGTGAAGAATGTAATAGATCATCCGTAGGCATAGTTCAATAAGTGACTCACTGACGGATCTATACAAAATAATTCAGTGTTTATTGCCCTGTGACCCAGGTAAATCATTAAAAATTGTTCCATTAAAGTCAAATTCCAATTATAACATGAAGAATGTAATATATCATCAGTGAGCCAACATCAAAAAGGCATATCATGAAAGACAAAGTCAATATTCCTCATCTCCTAATGCCCTGGTGGAAATCGATGTACAAAATTGTTCCATCAAAGTCCAAACCACAAAAGATTCTCTCAATGGAACCTCGCAACAGCTAGAAAATCATTAATGACATCAAATAATGAAATATCATCGAAAATATCACTAACATTGAGGTTCTCAGCAACTTGGAAAAATCACTAATTTTGACCAATTGTGCCTTAGATCACCCATAACTCCTCACAGAGATGTCAGATTCCAATAATTCTTGCACCAATGAATTCCAGAAGATCAATATTGACTATATCAGAACGAATGAAGACGATCTGGAACACTTCACTTTTTTCGAACATTTCAGGTCCATAACCTTAGACCACAAAATGAAAAAATTCTAATACCCAAGAAAAGAAGAAACAATCATTTATTTGTAATATACCATCAATGATAAACACTTATTTCCGGAGACAGACGCGTTGGAGCAGTATTAAAGAATCGAAAAATTGGCTTAATTCCAAAGTACTTTTCCAATTTTTAATTTCTATATATAGGGAGCTCCAAAAATGTCAAAAACGATCATTGCCCAGAAAAACCTATAAACGTCAGTGATGCATGGGGTAGTGTCTACATCCTCCAGGTGCATTCTGAAGGGTCCTGCTCACTCGTGGAGCTCTGGAGATAATGATCAAGGCATCAATGTTTTGAACTAATGTCAATCGTCTCGGAGAATCAATGCGGAAAAAGATCGTACGTGGACTTTTCAAAAAGAAATCCAAAAATTTTCTGACGATCGACCTGGGGCACCTGGGGCACTCCAATAGCATCGGAGAACAGCCACGACTTCCATTTGCTAGTGAGCACTTTCAATTGTCCCGAGAAAAGAAAGCCCAAAAATGATCGTACGTGGACTTTCCAAAAATGAAAAGAAAATTTTTAGGCGATCGACCTGGGGCACCTGGGGCACCTAATCGGAATGGAGATCAATGATGACATCCCTGCGCTAATGAGATTCGTCAAATATTTCAAAAATGCGACCTGGGGCACCTGGGGCACTCAATAGCACCGAAGATCATTACGGACTTCCATGCACAAGTTAACACTTTCAATTGTCCCGAGAAAAGAAAGCCCAAAAATGATCGTACGTGGACTTTTGAAAACTCAAATGAAATTTTTTAGGCGATCGACCTGGGGCACCTGGGGCACCTAATCGGAGTGGAGAACAACAATCACTTCTCTGCGCGAATGAGATTTCTCAAATATTTCTAAAATGCGACCTGGGGCACCTGGGGCACTCAATAGCAATAATGAATATTCACTAATTCCTTGCACTAATGAGCTCTGTCAATTGTGTCAGATAATGACTCCATTTTGGACTACTGTCAATCGAGAACACAGAAAATTATGGGTCTCAGAAAAAATAAACGCAGAACTTTTTTATAAATCGAATTTTTTATCTCCTTAGAAAGAATGGCATTACAAATTTCAAGAATTGAATTCAAGAAAAATGATGACACTCTCAACGACGATTTCGATAATGATTTCGACGCAATGTTCAATAATCTTCCTGACGAAATTCATTCATTGTCTGATCGTTTGAGACCACACAAAGTCCCATTGTTCGACTATAAGAAATACAACGATGGTATATCATCTGAGAGTGCTGGTCATAAACGAACAGGAACAGCAATAAACATTGCACATGTGACCAACCTAGCAGTCGTGGATATTGACATCTTGGATAAGGATGCTGATGAAGAAACCAAGAACCAAATCCGAACATCTGTGTTAAATGTATTACCCAATGATGTCGGATTAGTAGTGACTGGATCAGGGGGTCTTCATATATACTGCGATATGAATGGCTACAAACTGGAGAAAAACTCAATGGTGAAGGTGAAGAAAACTGACCAATACGATGTGGATTTATTCGCCTGTGTAGACTCATCTCTGCGCTGGATAGTGCAACCGAAATCCAAAGTCCAAAGGAAAGTGGAAGGCACTAATAAAATCCAATCATACAAGACCATTAATGACTTTGACGAACTCTTCATCCTATCATCATTGTCAGATGTATTATCTAGTCTGGGTATTTCTTTAAAGCCCACTCCAACAGAGAAGAAGCCATCAGTGAAGTCATCAGTGAACCAGACCAAAATTGAAAGTCCAATAGCTCCTTCTTTCGACGAGGATTCCATTCAACAGTACACTTTAGCCCAAGCCGATTTAATCAGAAATGGACTGAAAGGAATAGTGATTCACAACGATTCTGGATCGAGATCAATTGAAGAGGAAGTCTCCTTGTTGCCACTATTTGCAGGCATTAATTCCCTGAGACACATCAATGGATTTACAGACGAGATGCTCGAACAAACATACAAAGACATCTATGACAACAACACATTAACTGAAAATGCAGAGAAGAATTGGGAAGCACAGAGAATACGGTACGCTTCGAATGTTACCCATCCTGGAGTCCTCATTAAAATCATTAGAATCCACAATGAAAAGTACTACAATGATGAACTCCTTATTCCTCTCACTGACTACGATGTCTCTGATTTCTTTGACAGTCTTGAAGTTGATTCTCATGATGAACCAGTCAATGATAATCTCTCCAATGAACCCACTAATGAACAATCAATTACGATGGATTCATTCGATGAAAAGATCGATCTACTGTCTCCATTTGACTTCTCTACAATAAGGAAAAAGGCAACCAACAAAGAATACAAATCAGAGACAGAAGTGCTAAGAGATCTATTGAAAGTTCTTCGCTGTATTGAAGTCTCATTGTTATGCATTGTGAAAGAGTACAGTTCTCTTGATCTCTGCTATCGTGTCAATGTTCAGAAAGAAGGTAACGTCTTGAGATTATTGAAATCAATCAAAGTGACCATCCCAAGCGAAGATCCAAAGAAGTGTAGAACGATCACGTGCCAATCAACATTCGAGAATAATCGCAATCTATTCATGGTCAATGGCATTCGATTCATGAGCGATAATCCACAGATGTTCTCACTATTCCAAGGATACAAATATCCATTCGTTAGTGAACCAAACACTGATCTGATTCAACCATTCTTAGATTTCACCAAAGAGATAATTTCAGACAATAATGAAGAATTGTATAACTTCATTATCAACTGGATATCATTCGTGATTCAGAATCCTGGTCAGAAAACAGCGTCAGTCATTATCTTGAAGGGAATGCAAGGAATTGGCAAAATGTCTGGACTAATGTGCTCTGTGAAATAATGCGAGGATACTCTGCTCCAAATATCACTGACATTCAGGAACTCTGCGGTACATTCAACACAGTAATTGAAGGCAAAATGCTGATCGTCTGTAATGAATTGAAGAACGCTGGTGAAGAAAGAATGTCGAACTTTGATGCCCTCAAATCAATAATTTCCGACACTAGCTTCAGAGCTAATGAAAAGGGAATCGCTCGTCGTGACGCTGAGAATGTTGCCAATCTGATCTTCTGCACAAACAACGCATATCCAGTCAAGATTGAAGTCGATGATAGACGCTATTGTGTCTGCAAAGTCTCGAATAAACGCAAGGATGATTCCAGCTATTTCCTAAACCTCATCCGCTCCTTCACTCCTGATTTTTACTCGCACCTATTGACATACTTCAATCAGAGACCCATCACCGACTTCAACCCAAGGCAATTACCAAACACTAATGCTAGATGTATTCTCCAAGAAGTGTCTCGATCAGTAATAGGAGACTTCTGTCTACAGCACATCGATGAATTAGAACAAGGAATGCCATGTTCCTATGCCGCTGAACTAATGCCAGATCACTATAAGAAACTCAAGACATTCCAGATGGACCTCCATGAGCACTGCACTAGAAAAAAGGTCACCATAAATAAACAACGAATATGGTGCTATGTCATCGATCCCAAATATGCCGATCTACTTAAGAAATCCTCCATCAATGACCAAGACACTAATGACCTAGACACCAATGACTAATCCACCAATGTCTATATATTTTTGCCTATCCACAAACACCATCCTTTTTCATCAATGTCTCTTCACAAATGCCTCTCCATCAACGCCCCATTCAACAATGCCTCACACAACAATGACTCTCCACCAATACTATTCCATTCATGCCCCTCTATATATTATTATCATTATTGCTATGTAATATCTCACCAATGTCTCATCATCAATGACTTCATCAATCACTCTCCACCAATATCACTCCACCAATCTCTCTCCACCAATATCTCTCCACCAATATCTCTACACCAATATCTCTACACCAATATCTCTACACCAATGCCTCTCCACCAATGTCCCCCACTATCCACCTATTATCCCTCCACCAATGACTACTCACCAATGCCCTATCCACCTATCTCTTGCCACCTATTTCCCCACACCTATCTATTTCCACCTATCTCAAACATCCTTGACTTATCCATCTATGACTCCACACTTATTGCCTCTCACCTCCCTATCCACTACCCCTTATCTCTAAGGATTCTTATGTCTTTCTTACAGTTTTGTTCTTCCGACTGTACGTACATTTCTGCCAGAAGCTGTTCTGGATCAAGTGATTGGCGCTCTGGTGAGTAGTGCATTCCAAGGTATGAAAAGTATCTTTCACATTCCACTTCAGAACATGGAATGGAACCGACTTGGCATGCCAGTTGCTTCAGTTCAATTGCTGGTTTGTCCCTTCCGTACTGCCCCCAGAATGTTGTGAATTTGGTTGAAGAGATGGATTCTGATATTGATTCAACGTGATCCAGCCATTCCGAGAACTGTTCCTTGAGTTGTTCAAGAGGCGCACAGGAGAGATGATGTCCATGAGTTTTCAGGGTATTCCAGATTATTGTGTTGTAGGAACTGAGATTTGTTAGAACATCGATTGTGGGAGAATGAGGAAGAGATCTTTCGTGGGATACGAACGGGAATGGGGGATTGAACCCTGTTCGAATGTCTCGCATCCTTCTGTTGATTTGTTGTGGCTGTATTGTGGAGATTATCGATGGAAATAGGGGACTGTTTTGCTGAGGATTGGTTAAAACCGGAAAGTGTGGAAAAACAGTGTAGTTACTTGATGTTTGAGGAGGATGAGGTGATGTGGTATGAATCGGTAGAAGATTTGATGGTTGTTTTGAGACGAGAAGAGGAAGGGGATGAATAGGTGCTTGGAACTTGAGAGGGAGTTGATGGAATGGTCTTGGAGTTTGTGGATGGATTGAGAATGGACTTTGTTGTGAAATGGGGTGGAGAGGTGGTACTGGGAGATGACTGTTGCTTTTTGGGAGACTTGGTCGAAGAGGCCCTTTGGACGGCGCGGGTGTGTGTGGTTTTGCGTTGGAAGACTGTGTCGAAGTTTGTCGTTTTCTTTTTCGAATTCTTTTATCTGATACCATTTTTGGTTGTCTTTTGGCAGTTTTTGTCCGCATTGATTGTTGAGATGATGAGGAATAGTCGTCATCAGAAGTGACCTCGATGATTTCGTTTGATGATTCAGATTCGCTAATACTTGCTGGTTCTGGAATTTCAGTGAGTTTGATGTCGAAATCCACAATCGGTTTGTTCATATAAATGGAATCTCGACCAAGCTTTGTGAGAGCCGCGGAAAACAACATAAATGGAGCTGATGATGAACAGAAAAAGCGAACATAGATACAGTCAATTGTCAGTTGAGAAATCGACTTCCATCTGTCAGAAACCATCGAATTAGCGTTTGTTAGAATTGTTTTGACTGCAATGCTTAAAAGAAGGAAGACATCAGAGATTGTACAATCTCTCCGACTAAAGTGATTTTTTAGAATCCATAGTGGTTCGAGAATCCCTTTCACGAATTCCAGCTCCTTAAAGAATTGTCGTTCACTGTCGGAGAGTGTAGGAAAACGGTGGTAGTGTTTAGTAAACCAACATACCGGTCTATATTCGTCCAGCCATCTTGTTTGGCTGACTTTGTGGGGTTTTGACCCGATTGGAGTCTGAAGCTCTGAGGGAAATGCTTGTATGAGCTTGTGCATCGATTCAAGAATTGTACTCAGGTGAGGAGCACGGTATTTCACATCTCCCCAGGCAAGATGGAGAAGATGATTGTGACAACGAAGAGAGAGGGGGATAGTGGGTTGGAATGACAGTACTTCTTGTCTCTGTTCATCTGTAGAGTTTTGAAATGTGATCCCGTCTTGTAATGCCTCTGCATTGTCGGCAACGAAACAAACCGTTCTGATGTCGTACTGTTTCAGTATCGATAAGCTGTGGAGTGCGAATGAGCGATAATCCTGAGATGTGTGAGAGGAATTTGAATAGTCACAATGAAGCAGGAGTGGTGTGAACGGGCCACTCGGAGTCACGAAGAGTGAAATCAGAAAGTTAGTCCCACCAATCGTACTGGAATCCAAAACAATAGACCCGTTCTGTCCCTTCCGAATTAGGAAACCTTCTTTTTTCAAAAGCCTTCCAGAATCGCCAATCCCGATGGATACTTTTGATCGATTCAAGACTTTCAGATAGTCAGTAGTCTTGTCACTTCCGCCTTTCTGCGCAGCGTACCAAACATCTTTGATAATAGTTTTGAATTCGTTTGAGCCGACTGCAGAATAAGAAACGCGGTATTTCGTCGTCCATGAATACAGTGCCACTTGAAATTGTGAAAATTGATCTTTTGGCTTTGGGCGGAGTTGAAATAGTGAGTTAGATTGAGTCCTCCCATAAATATGTTTATGTTTCACATCAAATCGCGAACGGCGTTGATAATAGAGACATGGTCCCAGTGCCATATTCGTAAATGTGCATAGGAGGCAATGGCGGCCTTGATCGTGTAGGCTATGAACGGTATGTTTTCTGAGTTTCACCAAGACTGTCCCTTCTTTGTCTGGGATGTCACTACGCACCTTCGTAAAGTCGAACAGATCCACTCCTTCTATATCTATTGGAACTCCATAAATCAAAAGAACGGCCACACTGAACCAATCATCTTCTGCTTCTTGATTGATTGAATCGATTGTGGACATCAGTGAGTAAAGTTTGGTGGTGGAAACGATCAGCCCAAATTGTGTTGAAATTTCTCATTATCTCATTATTCAGACTACAATTCACCATTTTGCTCAAAATTTAGGATATTTGGATGATTTTGGTTTAATGAAAAGATTAAGAATATGTGTGGCCACAGGCTTGATAAATGGGCAAGATGCCCCGATATCTCGAGAAGGTGAGGACGATTTGAAATAGTTCAACGTGGTCATCGACCATCAGAATGCCACTCACGACAACTATAAAAAGTGAGATGAAATTCGGCAAAATGAAAGAGAAAAAGGCGATGGACAGAGAAAAAATTGGAAAAAAATGAGTGGCCGATCAAACCATATTTTTCAGTGTTTGTGTAAGGAAACTGGAATTCGTTGAGAAAAAACTTAAAAACGTGAAAAAAGCTGGATATGATGATTCTTAGACGAAAACTATAGTAAAATCGCCAGGACGAGCACTACTTTAGTTTGAGAATTGCTTGATCAACTCGAAACCCTCACCCATTCTTTGTCATCTTGTGGCCAGTGGGTGGCCAGGTTTTTCCTTGATTTCATCTTGGTCAGGCCAGGCCACACAGGTATAAAAATAAGTGAAATGAAACAATCAAATCTTGATTCTAGAATCACGACATTAGTTCTATCCTTCGTGACGGACCAAAAGTTGGACACCTGTGATCGCTTTCACAAATATATTGGACATCACCTCAAATACACTTTTTTGGACACCTTTGGGTGTCCACATTTTTGTTTTTCCAATACCGGTGTGGCCAGACGGCCAAGAAGTCACGATATCTCGAGAAGATGAGGGTGATAAGAAAAAGTTCAACGTGGTCATCGAACATCAGAATGCCACCCACCACAATTGTGAAAATCAAAATGAAAAACCGCAATACGAAAGAGAAAAAGGCGATGGACAGGATAAAATCTGATTCCAATCGAGTGGCCAATCAAACCACATTTATCAGTGTTTGAGTGAGGGAACTTTGATTTGTTGAAAATTGACCATTCCAACGTGAATGATGTTTGAAGTTACGATTGGTTGATGATAATTGTCGAAAATCGCCTTGTTGAGAGAATAAGAAAAGAAAAAATTGTTTGATTAACCCGAAACCCTCACCCATATTCTGAAAACTGGTGGCCAGTGGGTGGCCAAAAAAAAGCATGATTTCCTCTTGGTCAGGCCAGACCACACAGGTAGAGTTTTTTTTCCTTGATCCAACCATAAGACAGAGACGATCCTCTTTGATGACCTTTTTCCGATTGATCTACTCAAACTCGACTGTCGGTGAAATTTTTCAGACACTGGTAGAAATGAAACATTTGATCTGGTTGTTGACAACAAGTTCAATGCATATTTTATCACCATGTCCAATACTGACACAATACTCCAAAACTGTCTCCCACTGCAGTGTGTTGATGCAGCTTTTTTTTGCTGGGAATTCAAACAAGTGTAATTTGTTCTCACCAGTGTTGATGCTCTGGCCCTTGTGCACATCTTCTGTCTGGGAATCACCAATGGTGAGACATCACTGAATTGGAACGAATTTTTTGCTATCGCGAAAAGGTCAATCCTCACTCTCTCCACACCGATGATCATCATTGGTGACAGAGGCTCCGCACTCGTCCCCTCGATCAGCGATTCGTCCCCTCTTCATGATCATCACTTTTATCTCGAACACATCGCAAATAACCTTCGAACGCATCTCAAAGAACAGAAAAAAGATGAAATTGAAATCGCAGTTGGAAAACTCTGGCTAGCAGCGCATGCAGTTGATCAAATCAGTCACTCCAGAATTTTGATGGAACTCCTCGAGTCCAACCGAAATGCTTTTTCATTTTTTATATGGATTAGTCAAAGCAAAGTGGACGATCTTTCATTGTCGTCTTCCATGCTTCTCCAGACTCTCTCCACAAACAGTGGAAATAACCAACGCTTGACTCCTTCATTACCGTGATCTCCATCCTGTCTCGTTTTTTATTCCTTTCTACGTCCAACTCCTCGAAAGTCACATCAAAAATCAATCGGAGATTGCATCCATTCAAGCGGATGTCCCTGAGACTATTTCACTTCTCGTCCAAAAGGAAATGAGCATATTACTTTTTTAAAACGTCTTGCATCGTGAAGGAGGGGTGTACCATGTCTATTCAATGGACAGAAACGATGGCTGTCTAGTGAACATTGTGGGAGGTGCACTGACGTGCCAGTGTCAGTAGTTCACTTCACGGCATCTTCCCTGTTAATATACTCTCGTTGTTTGCTCAAAATTCGGACGTCTCTCAACCACAAACTACCCTTCTTTTTTCGGACTGTTACTCTCCAAAACCTTTCTATAGAGGATACTCAGCAATGGAGAGACAGTGAAGACTTGAGAAGAAAAAAAACACAATCTTCACGAGATGAATCGAAAGCAGCACAAAGGAAAAAAAGAAAAGACAATCATTTGAGCCTCCAAGAAAATATGGACATATCCAAAAATGAAGAAAAAAATGGCAAATGTGGAGTTGGTGGGCCAAAAAATCCTAAGTTGAAACAAAAAAAGGACGCTGGTAGATCTTTAACGCCTGTAATCGGATCCTTGAAATAGTTGGTATGATTCACGGTCCCGTGAGACATTTCCAGATCATTTTTCAGATTGGCATAGCCAGCCCACATATTCGTGTAAATCGCCGTCCCTGGATCGCAGACGGCTTGAATGATCCCGAGCAGAACCAAACAAAAATCTCCTCGACCATTCTTCCTTCGTCCAAACAACACTTCATCCACCTCAACAATCTTCCTCCAACCAGAAAACGATTGGTAGCATGGCGGAGACGATGTCATCCTCGGTGTTAATCGGAGCGAATGGTCACCTTGAGCTTCAAACCCCGCACCGAGACGTGTTACTCCTACGCCCCAAACAAGATGGGCATTTAACCCTGGGCTCTGGACGTTCCTTCTCTTTCGAGAAGAAGAACTCCAATTTCACACGGATCTCGAACATGATTTCCGATTCTCTCAACTAGAATAAACAAAATTCCGAGACCGAATCCTGGCTCCAATACCCGATGCGGATCAAGATCCAGATCACTTCACAACTTAGTTGATTTCTCTATTATTTTCTAAATTAGAAGTAGGGTTAGGGGTTAGAGGGGGAAACGAAAACCCCAGGGGTTGTTGGGGCGGGAGCCTCTACTCTAGGCGAAATGTTGAAACAATAACATTCTGTCGGATGCACGTGTGGTGCAAGAGTAGCACCCCCGCGTAGTAATCTGAAGGACGCGGGTTCAAATCCCGCTGCGTCCAACGTTTTCCTTTTCATTTCTCTTGCGTTCTTCTGAGAAGAGGGGAGTGGATAAAAGGGAGAGGAATGTGTATGAGAAGGAGGAAGTGGAATGACGGGACGACAATGAGTTGAGTTCGTGTCTTCTGTCTCTTCTTTAATTTCGTTCCTTTTGCATTCCAACTTCTATTTCATCTTCTCCAAATACTCTTTTTTTTGATTCTTCTCTAAATTCGCATAATATTGTTTCTTCTCCAAATTCCCCAATTCTTCATGCTTCTTATCATTCTCCTATTCTTCATTATTCTCCTCATTATCAAACTTCCCCCATTCAACTAAATACTCCTAAATCTCCTATTCTTTTGTCTTTTCTTATTTCTCCGATTCTTTTCGATTCAGAATCATTTTTCACTTCACTACACTTCACCTTTTAACGATCCAACACCTCCCTCATTCCATACCTGGCATGTCTTGCCAGGCTTTTTGGCCGAACAGGGCAAGCCTATTCTTTGATTCAAAACGGATGGCTGGATGTGGAGAAAAATCGGCAAAAATCTGAGCAAAATGTGTGCATTTCTGGCTTTCACAGTATTTAAAGGTTTTCTCCTGATACAGGCGTTTCGGCGCGGAACCACTTTTTTTAATACTTTATTGACAGACCAAAATCGAATTTTCAAACCCCATGTTACGGGTTCATGAAAAGTTTAGGATTTGAAACAACTACAAGACTAAATTCTCGATCAGGAGTCATTGCTGTGACAAAGATGGTTTTGAGAAATCGAAGCAAAGGAAAGATTGAAGATTGCTCTGTAAAAAGAGGATGACACAGAATTCTGTCCACAATTCCTGCTTGAGAGAAAGGAAATCAGCAAATTCAAGCTGATAGGTGAATTCAGTCTGTCTCCAATGAACGATGGTGTGCTGTTTGATGATTGGTTCAACGAAGAGACCAAATCGAGAAGCGAGGCAATAGACCTGTTGGTCCTGTTCATTCGAGTTTGGAGACATAGGTGCGGTTCACTCTCTACCCGAACGATGAAAAAACCCCAATCTTCGATTGCATGTTCCCTGAGATTGATCGTGCTCCCTTTAGATTCTCTGAATTGAATGCTTATACGACATTTCACAACAATATACTCCAATGTGAAACACTCTACGATCCTCAGACGGACACAGAAGACTCTTCCTGGAAAGGAATCGATTCCTTCATACACTTTTTATGATGGCGATTCGATCAAGATGTTCACGTATCAGATTATGGAGAGTCCCTGGCATAAGTATATTTACCATGAGCTGATTGTAGAACTGGAAAAAGTGCTTAAGAAACAATATGGGATAGTTCAGCCGGAGACGACCCCAGCAGAGCCAGATAAGAGTCCAAACCTGAAGATGGAAGTGCACTTCAACTGGATTGTCAGTCCAGAAGCTGTTGGAAGATACACCCGCCGACAAAAGGTTTTTCGGGACCCTTTTGACGTGCACAAAGCCCTGTACGAGCATATCAAAATAGGCATCGTGTTGGTGTCAGAATTCTTCCATTCATTCCATTGCATTCTCCCGGTGATTGATCGTTGTCCAATGCTGGGAAATCAGATTCTTCCTACTCAACAATTGCAGCCCAATGTGCTGTATAGTGAAACACTCTATGATCCTGTTTTAAGGGAAAGAAGAGTGTATTGGAAAGGAAGTAATTCGTTCATTTTCTTTCATGTTCAAACCAAAATTGTGCTGTTTATGTTCCAAAGAACGGTGAACAGTGAACGTAAAGCAGTTTCAGATAGTCTGATCACAGAATTGAACGTTTCTGTAGAACATTTCATCAAAATTGGTCCGCAGGTTGTGGAGCTCTGATTTGGACACACAACAAAAAGGGCCATAAACGAGATTTTTTGAGGATTTCTCCGATTCGCTTAGATGGCACATTTTCAAATTTTCTTTTTTTCTTAGTATAACTAAAATGGTTTGATTCAACCCCAGGTTCCGGGTTTCTGACAGAATCGAGTTAATGGCATATCTATAAGCAGAAAAGATGGGGATCATCCAATGATTTTTCTTTTTCTCATCATCCAGTCTCACTTAATTCCAAGCGCATCTTGTTTGAACAGAATCGATCACAATAAACCGTGACATGGTGGATGTTTTTGATAAGGATACTTCCTTCGTTCTTACAGTTTTACCAATCCGACCAGGGTGCAACGTATCGACAGTGGTCTCCACAATTTGTTTCGTTCCCATTGCACCAAAAGATATTTCGAATTGAAGACAGGCCATGGAAAAAGCATAAAATGTTGGTCAAACACCCAGACAAGAACTAATTGATTCTCTAACACTTGACAAATGGCTATTCTGTTTTTAACATGAATCAACGGGGCCCCTGACTCAGTTATTTCTGGCCCATCCCAATTCAATAGCTAAGTTTCAGTCTGCCCCAACAATTGTATTCTTGGATGCTACATTCAAAACTAATCGTTGTGGAATGCCTCTTTTTTCAAATCTTTGCGCATTCGGCGAGTGAAGATTGTTATACTGTAACATTTGCTTTCCTTCGAGGCGAAACCGAAGAGGATATATCCTGGGCGTGAACACAGTTCAAAGAAACAATTGGATGTATTCATTCATTCTGGATCCTTCCAGATCGAGTCCTCGCACAGTTCAATGCCCTTCGCACAGTCAAATCCGAAATGAAAATCATCCTA
Source organism: Blattamonas nauphoetae (assembly GCA_033064195.1). Taxonomy (NCBI): domain Eukaryota; phylum Preaxostyla; order Oxymonadida; genus Blattamonas; species Blattamonas nauphoetae. The sequence goes on along the minus strand of JARBJD010000011.1, from coordinate 621,181 downwards.
TGTCTTTTTCTCCTCCTGGCAGCTGTGAAGTCATATTTTTCTCGGATTTTCTATGAAGAAGATTCTGGAGACAGTACAATGGATCCTCTCGAGGACTTCATGGTGAGATTCATGAGACTATAAAACCCTCCCGCAGGGGTTCGAATTCATGCACACAACATGGATTCCTTATTCCGAATACATCTGCAATTATTTTGTCGATTCCTTCGCAAATTGGGGCCAACATACAACTTCACCTGTGGAAGGTCTCCACAGAGTACTCAAATCTTCTATTTGATCCTCAAAAACAGGTTCTCATCAACCCATGAATTGCGTCATGATCAATACTTTGGTGATTTGAGATTGGGGTAGAATTTTTGACATCATTCAACTGTCCACAAGTCACGAACAAAAAACGAAATTGACCACTCTCGTCACGGCTTGACCAATGATCACTAAAAGACTGTTCAATCATGTCATGTACCAATTCTAGAGAAAGATCGATTCATTTCTCAATCATGAGAGGAGATTGGTTTTGAGTGTTGGTCTTCGGACTTTTGATAGTGCTGTCAGAAAGACGCCGAAATTCAGTAACCCGCCATAAATCGAGTTTTTTTCTGGGAAATGTTGTTTTGGTGAGAAAATAATCCTGAAAAAATTTTGGAGCTAAAGACCCATTATTGGGCTCTGTAGCCTCATACAGTAGAATACACACGTTTTTTTCAACTTTTCGACGTCATATCTCCACAACCAGCCATCCGTTTTGAACCAAATAAAGTGCATAATATTCGTTAAGATCTCGACAAAACGTGCTCAAAAAAGGACAGTCTTTTTTTTCTTAGAAAATTTTGTCGAGAAAATATGGGTTTTTTGGAAGTTTCCCAGAAACCCATAATTTTTTTTCGAAATTTTTCCAAAATGTTCGAATCATCAAAAAAAGGATCTGGATAAAATTTCATCAAAATTGGTTCACGGGTTGTTGAGATATTACCAAAATGAATTGTGAAAAGTGGGGCTTTTGAAGTACAAGGCGGATTTCTCAGCGAGTTCTTGGAATTTTTTTTCGAAATTTTATTTTTTTCTTAGTTGGACCATATCTCTAAGTTTTTGAGAAAATCTCGATTTATGGCGGGTTAATGAATTTCGGCGCCTTTCTGACGGCACGATGAATGATGTCACACATTCTGACCCATTTCGACAGGACATGAAAGGACAAAACAATAATTGTAATCACTCAACTCAGTCTGGTTCATGGAGATTATCCAGATTTCTGAAAAGTTGATCTTTCCCATTTTCTGTCCCACAACATGATTCATCTCAAAATGACCTTTTTTCATGGCATTTCTACCTTTTCTCGTGTCGTATTACAGTCTGAATAGTTCAAAGTCGAACATAAATAATTCAAAGTCGAAGTGAAATAATTCAAAGTCGAAGTAAATAATTCAAAGTCGAAATGAAATAATTCAAAGTCGAAGGAAATAATTCAAAGTCGAAGTGAAATAATTCAAAGTCATGGACACTTTTGGCCTTGTTCAACTTCTACAGGATCTGATTTGATGGTTTTTCTGGGTTTAGACGAAGAATATCTGTGAAATGAGCTCTAAAATAAGAACTCTAGCCGAGAGAGTGTTGAATGGTTCCAGATAATTCGTGACCAGCCATCACCATGATCATTGATTCTGTTTCAGTGACAATGAAATAGTGGTTTGTAAGGTTCACTAGAACAAATTGGTCCAAAAATTTGGTCCTTCGACTTTGAATTATTTCACTTCGACTTTGAATTATTTGTGTTCGACTTTGAACTATTCAGACTGTAGTGTGTGAATATACTTCAAGATTCGTTCATCCCCATCTAAAATTGTTGAAAAGGGCATTAAAGTGCGTGAAAACCGATTTGGAGGCGAATCACGAGCTGTAGAGGTTCTGTCCAACAAACTCCGAATTCGGAGTTTTCAGGACGATCGGCCCAAGAAAGGACAGAGAGGAGGAGAAATCGGATTGGCACCTTATATTCACGCACTCGCTTTCTCTCAATTAGTTCATCCAACTTAGGCATGGGCGGTGGTCGGTCTGAAAATATCGAGTCCAGTCCCTAAAAACAAAACAGTCGGCGACTTTTTTGAAGTGCCCTTTAGTCGAGCGGTAGCACCGCAGCTTTTTGTTCCCCGGACCCAGGATCGAATCCCGCCCGGGACACTTTATTGTTGCCTTTTTCTCATTTTTGATTCACAACATCTCTATAATTAGTTCATCACATTTTTCACGAAATTACTGTTTCTGGGGTCGTGGTTCAAGAGTCCCTGAGTCGGTCTGTCTTTCCCCAACATCGGACAAAAAGTCGGCCTGACCGACCGACTCCGACTCCTTCTTTTTACTCGAACACCTTTTCCATAGATTTAGATAATTGTTAAATAGTGTTTTATTTCTTTTCATTACATATCAATCATTCTCTTGCAGGATCTCACTCTTGAACCCAGCTGTCCCACAGCCGACTTGGATCAAGACATGATAACCACCAGTATCAACGATCCTTCCTTAATCTTCTCCTGAGTATTTTTTTCTTGATTTTTCTACATTATTTCTCTCTTCAGGATTCTTGAACCACATTTCCACAGATGAAGACAAATGTCCCCTCCATCGACTATCTCACACTTGAAGTGCCTCTCCCACATGAGTCTGTTCTCACCTTCATTAATACTCCGCCTTCCTTTGCGTTCCTTTCCATCTCCTTACAATACATGACACCCTTTTCTCGATTCATGCCTTTTCCTCTTTTCTGAGATGTGATTTGTTGCAGCACTCACTGGACACGAATCCGACAAGGCTTCCAAGCATGTGAGAATCAGAAGGTGTTCATGATCACACGCTCCATGTGAGATCCTGTGCATCGGACTTTCGTCCAACATCCCCGACGAGAATAAAAAGATTGTTCGTCGATGGATTGCAACCGCGCCACATTTCCAGGAAGGGAAGTATAGTTCCATGCGCATCGGAGTGCAAAAGGGCGCATCCCGACAGCGTCACATTCAACCCGTCCTCCTCCACCACTCCCCTCTTTCTGACCACTCGAATCCCAACCAAGTCCACTCTTTCGTCGGCCTCGTCTCATCCAATGGAAAAAAAGCGTGTATGTGGGGGTGTGTATGGATGAACAAGAGAAGTACGAAATGAAGTGCAAGGGAGATCGGATGTGTCTTCTGTCCTGCTTCCAAAAGCAGCGTCCCTGCATCCACAGTTGCATTCAGGGAGCTCACGAGGTTTGTTCACAATTTTTCTTCATTATTTTCTGCCATTCCTCCGACTCTGCCTCCGCCATCTGTGATCCAAATATTATCTTCATCCAGCTCTCCTCTTCCCTCAAATCATCCCCGTCGATCAGTTCTTCCCTGTGCGATGGGATCTGTTCCACACAATACCGTCTCTGCTCGAACCAATGTGACCAAAAACCGGATGCCCAAATGAAGACAGAAGACGAGCCAAAAACTGAAAATGAACCCGAACTGGAACAAACCAAAACTTAGAAAGAGAAAGACGAAGAAAGAGCCATTTGCGATGTTTAATGCTTCGACGAGAAGATGGAATGTGTCCGACGCTGTCCCATTCTCTCAAACGAGGTCTGACACACTCCTCTCCCTTTCTATTCCATTTTTTCATCATATTTCAACCATATTCGCCTCTTTTCTCCCCTTTTTCATTTTCTCCATTTTTTTCTGACCAACCAGAACATCACCCAATGCGAACTGCTCTGCCAAACTAACTTCGAACACGGACTACACCAAATCCAACCAGACGACCTGTGCTCTCTTTAAACTCTCATCGACACTCGTCGCTCGTGTTTCTCGCTTTGCAAACCATCATTCTTTGCATCTTCACTGTAAACACTCGATACACCCTCACTCGCGCCATGTGTCGCAGCATTCGATTCATGTCTGTCAGTTTTCGACGAAAATGGAACTGATTGCATCACAGACTGTCTTCAACGAGGAGAATTGTGCGTCGCTCGCTCCATCCTCTCATAGCTGTCCTTCTGCCAACAGAATTGCCGCTCATCGCTTCTCAACTGCGTCGAACTCTGCTCATCCCAACAGGCACCTCTCCCAAACTCTCCGAACACTCGCCCGTCGTTCTCCATGCACAACACTGAGCGGTGTGTGGATCAGTGTTATCAGAAAAGCGAAGGATGCGTGTTGGATTGCGGGAAGAGCGAAATGACAGAATGTGAACGAACCTGCATAGCGAAACTGACGCAATGCACAGCGGGAGATAGTGGAGAAGACAACGAGAAAAATGGAGAGAAGAAGGAGGAAAAGAGAGGAGATGGGATGTCAATCATGTTTTCGCAGTTCAAAATTGGACACGAAGCGAAAGCGACGAAGGGATGTGTTTTGGCAGCAGGCGTGTTTGATGTGCAGTCAACAACGAAAGGGCACTTCTCTCTCGCTGCATCTACAACGGCTCGGCAGCACGCCCAAACTGTGTTCACCATCCTTCGTCGTCTTCAGGTCGATCCACTCGGAGTTATCGTAGTCGAAGCCGGTCTCTCCCTCCCTCACCAGCAGCCGCTCCATCTCACCACACTCCTTCACACCCACGTTCTGCGCAGTGAACGACGGAATGCAAGCCGACGGGCGGTTCGAGCTGAAAGGGGCGTTGTGCGTGGACATTCTGTGGGAGAGACGCTGCCTGAACATTGTGTCTGGAGTGATGGGACTGCCGCTGCCGTCTGTGTCGGTGAAGAAGGACAGGGTGGAGGAGAAGATGAAGGGCTTCTTTGAGATCGGAGCACTGTCAGCGAAGATCTCGACGCAGCGGGCGCTGAAGAAGATGCTGCGGAAGACGAATGATATTCTGTTTGCCTTTGCGCTACCGTCCCCACAACTGAAGAAGAAGTCGAATGTGAGTCTGTTTGGGCAATTGAAGCTGCGAGTGAGAAGGAAGAAGATCGATGAGAAGAAAGAGGACGGGGAAGGAGTGAAGGGAGGGGAGAGTGCAGAGCGGATGGAGGGAGTGGATGGGGAGATCGATGACTCAGACACAGACAGCGGAGAGCAGTCTGGGAGGGAGAATGCGTTCGCCACAGTGGAACTGCGAAGAGGGGAGAGGGAAGAAGAGAAAGAGAAGGACGAACGAGAAGAAAAGAGTGAGATAATGCGGAAAGTTTCACAGTTCACTCCACTCTCTTTCATATGTGTTTGTTCTGTTTCAGTCCAGTATCTTTCAACAACATGATCATCACCATTTCACAACAATTCACTTAGAAACAAAGGAAATTGAAGAAAAGTGTGAAAAAACTATCTCAGCGACCAGATCATCGATTTTGGCGGAAAAGGGCACGATCGCAAAAAAAGCAGTCGGTCGGTCGACGAGCAGTCGGACCGACCGCTGCCCATCCCTAATCCAACTTCTATACTTATCTCAAAACAGGACCAATCGGACATGTCCTGTCCTCTCCGATTGATCTGATCCTCTCACCCATGTCAAGTTGTTCTCGTTATCTCAGTTCTTTCAGATCCACTCATCCCGCGAGTTGAATTCAGTACTCCATTCAACACTTCTTTTATTCTGTTCTGATTCATTTTTGTCTCCATCATACCAAAATTTATGGAGATCTGCTCGACAAATCATTTGCTCTTCTCTTCTCTGTCAATGACTCCAAACTGATTCGATAGATTCAAGTCACACAATATTAGTTTACCCTTCCGTTGTTTTTGCCATTTTATTCGTGTTTTTCTCTTCATTAGTTTGGAATTGGCGTTTGGTTCAAATCCAGATCTGATCTAGACCGATAGAAATGAGATATGGACAATTTGCAATGAAGTCTGCCTCTCCATTGTTTTTACCCTCATATTTTTCTATTTCTCTTAATGGATTTCGAATAGACATCTTGATTACACTCAACTCTGATGTGAAGACCGTTGAAACGTGCTACTGAGTCGCTCACACAGCAGCTCCATCAAGAAAGCCCGCTGTTTGGATTGATTCTGTCCATATTATCTGTTCAATATACTTCACTACGTGATAGTCACACGCTTATTCTTCGTTCTCGATCAATCTCTCATTCCAGAACAGACAGCTACCATCGTTTTTCTTCTTCAACATCTTCTGATGCCACAAATCCAGAACAGAACCTTAGGAACAGAAGTGTTCCAGTTTTGCAACCTATATGTCATTTCTACTGTCTTTCTCGCCTTCAACAGATTCAAGTCATCATTTCTTTTCGATTAATGCAGAGGATGTTCATGTACAATTCATATTCTCGATCTCTCACTCAACATCCCACTACAGCGCAATCTCACAATCATCTTTCATATCTCTTTCATTATGCGAAGATATTTCTATCAGCTCGCACACACGAGAGTGCTTTCTTTATCATTTCGACCAATCTCATGACATCAACACCCAAATCAAACCGGAGACCCTGTCAATTGTCCAGGCCCGTTCTCCTTCCTTCTGCGGCATGGCAGCATCCAAAGTCTGGAGCCGAACTCAACGCAGAGCATGCTCACCTCATTGTCTCTGCCAATCGAAAACAACGACGACGATTGACGAGCCCCATCACCCGACGAACATCGCTTCTCGATTGCTCTTGTCCCGAAGATACACCAAACAAACCAGGTCTCACATGTCGCCCGTTCGGGCTCGTCGTAGCCACTCAACGATTGGATGCTGTTCGAGTCGAAGTGGAGGGACATGTTTCTTTATTCCCTCTGTTCGGAAGGGACATCCAGTCCCGTTCTCTCTCTCGCAGGGGCGAAGTGATGGAGTGGCTGATGATCTCCTGACACAAGCTTTGTCTGATCTCCAACTTAGCTCACCATCCACAGCAGCTATCCGCTGCACCGCTTTATCCGCTGCACCGCTTTATCCGCCTCGTCCGGCCAGCTCGTTAGCATCTCTCTTTCTCCGTCACTCCGCTCCAACTTTCCTGCAACTTTCGCTCTCCTTCATCCTTTGTCTCCCATTCTCCAACAAAAAAGCTCACCTCCGCCACCTTAACCCGACGTATCCACCTCCTCCCCGCCCAGCAGGCAATGTCGTCACTGTCAGGCGACACACTCGACTTCTTTTCTCCAATACCTCAAACACTGTTTCCATCACCTCCTCCTCATTTTCGTCATCTTCAGACTGACAACCACACACATTTGTGACTGGAGGTGGTTCACAACACTCACAGAAAGACCTGATGAGAGCTACAAGGCAAAAATAGAGAAATATCTGCCTCATCAAAGGACAGAATTCAAGGACATTCGTAATCTGTAGAGAGACTATCACTTTCTTACTCAGTTTTTGTGATTGTCAGAGGCTCAGTCACTCTAAAATCTGACCAATCAGTAGAAATAATGTATTTTCGTACATAGTGTGAGATGGTTGACTTATGGAATGAAGAGGAAGGAAATAACGTGTTCTTCAGAAAAGTTCTGAAAAAGAAGAATGTCAAGCTAATGATTGGACCGTTTCATGTGAGAAGTGGTGACAGGACGGACCTTTTGTCCACTCGTTCCCTTCTCCCTCGGCGGACGTTCCCGATCGACTTCAACTACCCTCATGATGTCTACAATTCCTTTCCACAACGACACAAAGTAAAAGAGATGTTTGTGATCGTCATCGGCGTCACTTCTGTCTGACGAAAGAAGTAGTTCTTCAAATCTGCGTTTGGCACTGTCTTCCAGCTCATTTTTAGAGTTATCTCGAACAGAATCCCAATCAGAGACAGAATTTCGAGATCGGGCTTTCGGTTCCCCCTCCTTCCTCTCGCTGTCGTCCTGCTGAAACAGAACATCATCAAGTCCCTCACCTCTGCTGTCCAGATCAACATCAACGAGACCTCGTTGGATTGTCTCGTACCGTTCTGAACGGAGCACGATCTCTTTTTCTCGTTGAAAACGACGACTGCTTCGTTGTTCTTTTGACGATGCTGAATGAGGGAAGTTCTTTCGCATAATTTGAGGTGATTGAGATGAGGATGGGACGACTGGAGCAAGGATGTCGTTTCTGGGGGCCGCTGTCGTATTTGATAGTTTCAGGAGTTCAAGGCGTGGGATGTTCTGAGAAGGTTTCGACAAAGATTGGTTGAGTTGCTGAATCGTTCGTGGAGACAGAGATGAAACTGACGAGACACTCTGTCGTCGGTCAGGTGGAGATGCTGTGGAGGAGATCGAAGCCGACAGAGTTCGAGACGTTTGACGAGATCGACGATGAACAATTTGTTTGTCCAAATTGGCTTTGATGAGGCAGACAATCAGCCCAATTCCGTACAGATCCGGTGCAACATTCGTCCAGTCTTTCCTCTTCTCCTCCCCCACTCCTCCAAATCCAAATCCCCACTCGTTCCAACTCTGATCAGAGTCGGAATCTGTGTCGAAGAGCGAGCCAGAGTCGATTGAAGATGACTCGTTCTCCGACTGGTCTGCTGTGATGGGTTTGAATGGATCCCCGTCCTCAAATTCAACGTGATCGTTGTCAGTTGGTGAGTTAAGCGGATCCTGAGCTGGCTGTGGCGGGTATGGAGTGAGAGACGAATCAGAATCATCCTCTTGATGCGCCCTCGATTTTCTTCCTTTTTCTTCATCCTGCTCGTACTCTGTCTGTCTCCAAAGCACAACTTCATCGTGTCCAATGAAATGTTTTTTCCTCTCATTCAGCCGACGAGACGATCTCCTTTTTGGGTTCACCAGACTCGGCTTTCCCGTCAGATCTGTTGGATCATAAGGAATATCTCGTTCTTTCTTTGTGCTTCCACAGATCTCAGTGAGAGAACCACCACTCACCCACGGAAGTGAGGATGGTGTCACTGACGACGATGCGGGACGAGTGATTGGTCCTTTCTGTGTGGAGGATGTTGAAGTGGATGAGAGTCGGAAGAGGACGGTGGACGTGAAGTGGACAGGAGGAGGTGTGAGATTGAGCGGAGTGTGAATGAACGACATTGAGACATTCGAAAGAGATGACGTAGACGATGAAATTGATGCCAGCCCTCCGTCCTTTCCGCGTGGGAAACTGTCGTTGCTGAAATCTGGCGAGTTGCTTCGATGCGGCTTCGAAATACCATCCTCCGGTTGATAGCTGGATGATTCATAATATTCCTGCATGAGTTTGCGATGCTGTGACTCCAATTGTCGTTTTTTGTGGAGTTCGCTGTCTTTTCCTTCTTTTTTCTGCTTCCGTTTCATCTCTCCAAGGAGATACGCCAATTTCAGTTCATACCACTCAACATCCAACACATTTTCTTCGTCGATCCAAGTGTCCACCCAGTCGGAGGGGAACACACTCACACTCCACACTCCGACACCAATCGATGTGTTGTATGCAACAGACACGAGCGTTCCATCCATCCCCAATTTTCTGCCTCCAAATGAAGCCATCGAATCATGACGATTCAAATTCCCGAAAGAGGTTGGAAGATCCATGTTTCGATTCGAGTCCACAGCTGACGACAGTCTGGAATAAGAAAGATTGGTTCCATCAGCGTTCTTTCGTGATGAGGGACGAGTGAAGGGGTTGATCGTGCGAATCGACGGAGTTTGAGCAGGTGCTGGTTGGTTTGTGTCGACAGAGAAGTCGAGTGGGAGGCTGAGTGGAGCGAGAGTTGAGGCTTTGCTTCGGATCGCTGGCGAGTCATCGTCAGATGAATCTGATGTCTGAGGTGGATGCGAGGTGGGGAGACGAGAAATCGACGTGTTCAGGCATGATTGAGAATTCGGGTATACTTGTCTGTTTGAAAATGGACTTGAAAAAGTCGAATTTGACATTGCTGGCTGCTCAAATCCATTGGATCCCTGCCCTGACCCATCCTGCCGATTCTTTCCTCTGTCCAGATCCGTCCCGAAAAAATCCAACCTCGAAATCCGAAGTTGTTGTGCTCCAGGTGTTTGTGAATCTCCCAACGAAATTGATGCTCGATGGGTGCTTCGAGCAGTCGAGACTCGGCTCGGAGGTCGCTCGAACATCGACCCAATTCCCGTGTTTAACCCGCTCGCGTACGATGCAAGTCCCCAGCCCGGTCCAGAACCAAACGTCCCACCGGAGAAGCTCTGTTGAGCCCAATGGGCCGATGAGCTGCGGGAAGACTGGGCGGGTGTCTGATTGTAGGGTGTGGAGGCTTCAGAGACGAAGCGACTGATTGAGGCAGAGAGAGGGAGTTCCGATATCGAAAGACGAGGTTTAGCTTTGAGTTTGAGGAGGAGAGGTGACTTGTGGGGACGAGGGAGGAGGTGGAAGAGAGGGTGATAGAAAGGGAAGGTGTATGATTGTGAAGTCAGATTGGGAGGAGCCCCAGCTTTCGACGAGAGTGTCTGAGGCGGAGGAACTTTAACTGAAAACGAGACGAGGGAGGACATATCGTCGCAGAGTGTCTGGATTTGTTTGATGAGCGTAGTCAGAGACCCGGAGAGATGCTTGTTTCTGAAGATGAGAGGGGAATGGAGTGGAGTGAGCATGGATTTGAACAGGGAAGGAACAAGCAGATGAAAGAAGAAATAGGAGCGGATGTGGAGAGCAATGAATGGAAAGATTCGATGGACAATTTTCTGAGTTGGGGATGGTGATACATTCGAGGTTTTGTTGCTGTTTGTGAAAGGATGATGGAATGTCATCGAATCTTCCGATTCATTCTCATTCAACATCCCAAACTGAGTCAGAAGGCACTTGGCAACAATTGACAACTGATCAAATGGGTCTATCACATCGCTTTGAAGTTCGTCGTTGTGTTGGTTCTCTCGAAGTGTTGCCGTTCTCCATCCATCAATCACATCTTCATCGTCAGCGCTCTCGTCTTCGGCCTGCTCTCTGAACGAAATCAGTCGCTCACCCGCCACACTCATCGCTGTCTTCACTCTCCGATCTCGCTCAAACATGTCCTTCTTCTGCAATTTCCCCATTTCGTACAGTTGATCATAGTCGAATGGGACGAGGAGTGGTTTATGGGAGGAGATGATGTGCATGCAGACATCGAGTAACTCATACAGCCCTGTCTGGAAGAACGCTGCGTCAGTGTCAGCGCTTCCCCCCGTGCTTGGAGTGCTACCTTTAAGAGGAGCGTTCAGAGGATCGTTTTTGAGCGTGGTCGACATGGCGAAAGGGAGCGAGGGCGATCGACATGTTCCATCCTTCCTGTCATTGTGGAGTTTGAGCTTGAGTGACTGTGATCTGAGTGACATATAATTATCATCAGTCGAAGTGAAAGTGAAGAGTGGTTCGGTGAGCAGAGGAAGAAGTTGAATAACTGATCTGATGGAAAGAGATGACACTATCCACAAAAAATCGCGCTCAGAAAACGTGATATACGTCGAATGAAGAGGAACCAAAAAAAGAAGAGCGGACGACAGTGCACTGATTCTGAGGAGAGAGCCAAGAATGGCTGACAACGACGGGCGAGACGAACTGCAGGAGCTGTTCGTCACCGGTGAGAACTGGTCTCTCCCCTCTTTCGATGAAAGAAGAGAGTATATGAACGAGATGGCGCCGGTCAGGACTTGGCAGAGTTGGGTGTTCAGTCTTCGTTGCGGTGCTGGCTGTTTTTGGGTCCCAACAGATTGTTTTCCAGATGGGTGGGGTGGAAGTTGAGAATGGGCCGTGTTGGAGGGGTGGCTGGAGGATGAAACAGGAGTGTATAGGGTGGTGCGTGACGATGGTTTCTTTGATGATCCGGATTTGGATACGACGGGACGAACAGAGACGGATTGAGGGGCTTTTGGCTGGACTATTGTGTTGAAAAGAGAATTAAAGAATTCGGTGAGAGTTCTTGTTCCAAAATGGACGACAAGGGTAACGGAAAGACTGACGAAAGAATTGGGTGGTTGTTCGGAGAGATCAGACGGACGATCAGAAAGTGGAGACATTCCATGAGGAGACATGAGAGTGTTGATACATTTCCTCCGGAAATCCGATGGGAGCCTGGAGAAAAACGATCTGAATCCGAGCAAAGTTGGATCGTGAACAAGAAGTGGCATGAAGAGCGGATATTTCGAAATCTTTGGAACACCAGCCATTTTTGTTGTTGGATCAAATGGGATTTTTCGGAAAATATAGCAGATGCACACAAGAAGGATTCGTGTCGAGTTTGGTCTCAAGTATGGAAGGAGTGTATTCACAATTGGGAAGATTGCATGAAAAACCTGAAGTTCTCGATAAAGAACTGGATCTGCAGGTGGGACAATGGGGGCTGAGCGCTGAGTCGAGAGAGATTTGGAGAATCGTCGAGGTTGTTGGGACGTCTTTGGTGCCGCCTTAACGATGACTGGTCGAGATTTGGCGTGGGATGTTTGTGATGAAACTGAAGGTTTGGAAGAGGACTTCCTTGTGGCTGTGACAGGTTTCCGACCTTTCGCAGAGATAGATGTATCTGAAGTATTTCGTGACAAACTTGGCTCCTTGAGGGGTGAATTCTTGCGAGGTGTCTCTTCCCTCCAATCTGATGGCTCAGCTGACTGGTTTTGTTCGTCTGTTTGAAACGTTTTCAATTTTTCTTCGTGATTACGGAACTGGATTTCGATCCAACACATCAGGCAGAGGAAGACGTCCACCTTTTCTGATGGGAGAGTCGAGTGAATAAATAGTTGTAAAAGAGCCTTTAGTGCTTCATCGTGTTCTGCACTATTTTCCGAGGATGCAGCACCGAACAGGAGAATCGAAACTAATGAGATACCCCATGCTCCCTGATTTGTGAGATCTGAAGAGATAGCATGGTTCAATTCAAGTAGAGCTGAATAGGATGGAAAGGGAGCTTGTGTGATTGGAATGGTATTCCCTTGATTTGATGGTGAAAAAGGGAGATCCGTTTGATTTGTCGGAGAACTGAACCCAGAACTTAGAGAAAGAACAAAAGAAAGATTGAAAGGAAATTTGTTAGCAGGATTGATTCGCTCAGCAAAATCAGCGAGGATAGGATCGGATGTTTTATGTTGAATGAGCTCCATTGTTTCTTGGTTGAATGATGAAGAAGAAAGAAGGTAGTTGACCATTTCAACGGAGACTAGTTCGTCACATTGTTCTCCAAATGCATGTGCAAAGAATCTTTTGACGTCTAGTGAATCATGAGAGCTATGTCGTGGGATTCCAATATCTTCGGTTGACGACGCCATCGACACACGATCTCCCTGATTGATTGAATCATAATCATCATGTTGATGCAGCCCTATGTTACCGGGGCGCATTTTGTCTGTGTGTGATTCACGAGGACGCTTTGTTTTGTGATGGACAAAAAGTGGTGGCTTGATCACAGTCGAAATGGATTGAAACTGAGTTTTATGGTAAACACGAGTTGAAGGAGACAGTACGGACAGAGTTCTTTCGCGATTGCTTCATTCCAGGTGAGTAGCTGTTAACTTCCATGGTTTGATCGAAATGGCACTCCTTGCATTCGCCTCTTTCATTGTATCATTACATGCAATCGATCGGACTAAATTCAAAACTTTCGAAGAGTCATCGTTCTATCGTCGAAACAGGTGCCTCGCCCCTGGAGCAGCGCCATTCAGAATCAAGCCAGAAATCCAAATATTTGAACATTCAATCAGTGGAACAATCGAAAACACACTAGAAAAGGAGGAACTCATGTTTTCTGTCTTTTTCTTTCAGAATGGACTCTTTCGATTCACTTTGTTCGAACGAAATGGATTGTTCATGCGGCTTCCTCTTGAGAACATTGTATTGGATACTTTAAAGCTGGCTCCAATCAATGCTTCGAATACTGGAGATATTCTTACCGTTTTATTCGCTGGATATACATTTACAATCGACAAAAAGCGCTTTTTAATTGAACTCACCAAAGATGGCGTACCAGTCATGCAACTCAACAAAAACAAAATGTTTAACTTCGAACATTACAGGGAGAGACCAGCATATCTTGGTGAACCACAATTTAGATCATCATCTCGAAGATTTAAAGAAACAACGCAACAAACACCGCCAACAATCGCAATTCGGAAAAAACCGTTGCAATCTCCAACACCCGGAAAATACCCAGCTGAATCTGTAAATCTCTGGGAAGAGACATGGAGAGACTTCGTAGATTCCAAACCACGAGGACCATCGTCACTTGGAATCGAAATCTCGTTCCCAAGCACAAATTCTCTTTATGGCCTTCCCCAACGATCATGTTCCACACGTCTGCCTGTAACAAAAGGGCCTGGATCCACATTTAACGAACCAATACGCCTCTACAACACTGACGTATATCAATACGAAATGAATTCTCTCCAACCATTGTATGGATCTGTCCCCTTCATTTTCTCACGTCCCCTCAATTCCTCGTTACCGTCATGTGGATTTCTGTGGATCAACGCTGCGGATACTTGGGTAGATATCCAGTATGATGATCTCGCATCACCTTTCGAGCAAGTTCGAGCTCTAACGTCACATTTTATCAGCGAAGCTGGACGAATGGACTTCATTGTTATTCCTGGGAATAATACTCGACATGTAATGCAAAGTTACAAGGAAGTAACTGGCTCAACATTCCTACCTCCACTCCATTCGCTCGGATATCACCAATCACGATGGAATTACTTCTCCTCAAACGAAGTTGTGGATCTCCTTGATGCCTTTCATGATCACGATGTTCCATTTGACAACATTTGGTTGGATATCGAACACACAGACCGTAAACACTATTTTACATGGAACCAAAAGACTTTTCCAGATCCAGTCGCTCTTCAACAAAAGTTGGCGCTCTCAGGACATCGTTTGGTTGCTATTGCTGATCCACATTTGGCAGTAGATCCCAATTACTGGACTTACAGTGAAGCATTCGACAACGGGTATTTCATCCGCACCTCTGACGGAGAAACTCCGTTCGAAGGTCAAAGTTGGCCTGGGCGATCATCTTGGCCAGATTTTGTCAATCCATCCGTTCGAAAATGGTGGGGAAGAATTGGAAATGATTTCGGGTGGGAAAACGAAGGCATCAAAACCACACCAATTCTGTCGATGTGGAACGATATGAACGAACCAAGTGTCTCATCAGGTGAAGAATTTACCATGGCCAAAGATTGCATCCATATTGATGGAAGAGAACATCGAGAAGTCCACAACGCATACGGACACTACCTCACAATGGCATCACATCTTCTCCAACAAAACAGAATTTTCAACTCGAAAGAAAACGCTCTTGCACTTCGTCCTTTCATATTATCTCGCTCATTCTTCGCAGGGACACAGAGATATGCCGCTGTCTGGACGGGCGACAACCAAGCGTCGTGGGCCCATCTGAAGGGTGCAGTCGAACAACTGCTCACTCTCAGCATGTCTGGAATCCCATTCGTCGGTACAGATATCGGAGGTTTCTTCAACAACCCGGAAAAAAGCCTCCTCGTCAGGTGGTACCAATTTGCCTGCTTCACACCGTTCTTCCGGTCTCACGGCCATCTTGAAACTCGCCACAAAGAACCATGGGTGTTCGACAGCACCACATTTTCCGACATTCGTGACGCGATCAAGCTGAGGTATCGGCTGCTGCCTTATCTGTACACAGAATTCTTCAACACCATCGAAACTGGTGTTTCGCCCATGCGGCCTATCTGGCTTGACCACATCTCGCCTGCCAACAACGACAAGGACATTGGGAAGTACGAGAGGCAAGAGGAGGAGTCGTTCATGTTGGGAGACTCGCTGTTCGTCGTGCCAATCCTCGAACCTGGCGAGATCGAGAAACGGATTGTGTTCCCATTCGACCCAACTGAAAAGTCAACCTTTTGGTACAACTTCCACACAGGACGGAAGTATTCCACCGACCGGTCGTCCCTCATCCCCATCTCCTCTCGGACGATTCCTGTGTTCCAGAAGGGCGGCAGCATTGTTCCTCTGTGGAATCGAGAAAGAAGGTCGTCGTTCCACATGCTGTGCGACCCACTCACGCTCGTTGTGTGTCCCAGCAAGAGAGGAAGAGCTTCAGGAACTGTGTTTTTGGATGACGGGGAGACACATGGGTGGAGTGTGCTCGGGAACTGTGCAGTTCGCACTTTCAGACTCACAATGAGGAAGACGGAGACCAACGAAACCACCCAAACCGAGCCAACTTCAGACAACTCGACCAAACCAGAAGAAGGGTACGTTCTCACCATCTCCAACACGGCACGCGAACTCCCCGCCACCTTCAAAGAACGGCACGTGACGAGCTCTGATTATTACGCCCCCATCCAGGACGCGATCCGGACTGCCCTCCTCTCGTCCACAAAACGGAACCCAACGTCAAACGCCACAATTGCTTCCCTTTTCAAGATTCCCGATTTCCCGCCATTCGAGACGGAGGAATCGCCGCCTGTGCATGTCGACTGGGAGGCAGTGCAACAGCAGAGCAGAGTGGAGTGTCTGCTGGTTCGAGGAATGAAGGCGCCTCCAAAGAAGGCACAGCTTGTGGTGGAGGGCGAGGAGCCAGTGGATCTGGAGTGCCAGTCCAACCCAACAACAAGGACGATTTTTGTTGCTCTCCCAAAGGCAGCGAAGACACTCCAAAATTGGATTGTGGAAGTGGAGGTCTGATTGTTTGGTGTGTTTGTTGGAGTGTGTCTCTCTGACAACACTGTCTTCATTCTTCTGAGAAATCTTGTGTTTTGCGTCATCATCTCACAGTTTGACATGAAAATACTTGTTTTGACACATAATCGTTTCAAGTGTTCACTTGAATCAAGTGAAATGCCATATAAATGGTCTGAATGCTCTCAAAAAAGAAGTCTTTCACAACCAGATGTGGAAAATAGTGTAGAAAGGATGAGATCAGGTATTATTTTCTATTTGAAACATGGAGAATGCTGCAAGGAATGCACGCTCATTCTTGTCATCATCCGAATCAGTTCTTTGGGATGGAGAAATGTGAAGTTGAGAACGGAATGATTGAGCTTGTGAATGGAATCGGAGTGGTGACGTCGTTGTCGAAAACTCAAAGAAAGTGGGAGACATTGGAGAGGCATCAGCATTTTCAGAAACAGAAGGAAAGGAAGCAATTGAAAAATTGAGGGGGGCCGACTGAGATTGGTAAACACGTACTGTTGCGTCAATCTTGATGGACTTCACGCCGACAGCCGGAGAAAGAGGGAGTGTGTTGAAGAGAGGGTACACATACCCCGGCTGAGTGGAGTTGAGCGAAGGGAGGAGACCAACAAAACCAATCGTGAGATTGGAGTTCATCTGAGAAGAAGAGGGGGATTTGAGAATAAATCCGGGCTGAAAGAAGCCCACCACAAACTCTAACGACGAGGGAGAGTCGAATGAACCTATTGCCTCAACTGAAACATTTCCCTGAAGTTCATAGCGAATGTTATCCTGCGAAAATGTGTACGATAGGGTGCTTTGAGTCAAAGATTGTGTGAGAAGGAGAGATATGCTGGTGTATGGACAGTTCAGTTTGATGAATTGAGCTTGGGTCTCACCGAGATTATCAGGGCGACTTGAAGCTAGTGATTGTCGAACTGATTGAAACGTCTGTTTTTCTTCGGAAATTAATGCATTGACTTGACCGGGAATCGATGGAGAGAAGAAACAGGGAGAACACGCCCCTCGAATAACAATTCCACCTCCGCGAACAAACCAATGTGACGCTTCGTTAGCATTTGCAATTGTGATGTTGCTTGCATGAGAGATCCCTGCAATAAACTATGACAGGAGATGGAATGATGAAGAAAAATGATTCGTAAATTGTTTGAGAGAAATGAAAAATATGTTGTAGTACAAACAGCAGTCGCATGAAGAAGTGGAAGAAATCCAAAGTTCATCCAGCTTGATGAAAAAGCGACCACATTCACGTTGCTCTTCTGGATTCTGCGAGAAGTCGATGGATACAGCATGTCTGCACATGTAACGAGTCCAACACGTGTGGGAACACGAGAATTGTCATCAAACATATCAGTTGTCCAACTATCAACTCGGAGAGTGTCTGCTGGAGGAGAATCAAGCAGTGCTCGTTCACTTCCATAAAGGTTGTGCTTGTGGGTCACTCCAATCAACTAAGAATGAGAATAAAAAAAGATAAACGATTCCTTTATCATCAATCAGGATCTGTGAAGATAAGAAGAAGTGTTGTAGAGACAGAGTGAACGGATTTTCGATTGACTCAAGATGTGGATAATGTGCAACTGTGCAAATAGTAAACTTGGAGAAGAATAAACCGATGTTAACTTTGTGGTTCTTAGCTTGTTGGGCAAGAAGAGTGATCAATTTTGAACAAGGTTCAGGCTTACTTGTGTGTCGATTGAAGCAAGCTCCATCTAGAATAGATGATCCCTGAATGAGAGGTCAAAATGAAAGAACAGTGCCAAACTACTCCAGGCAATGTTTGACAAAACATGGAATATAGTCTCTTTGATTTCTGTGATGGAAAGAATCCATACTCGGGGAGAACAAGGAGAGAGTTACTCTCAAATCGGGCTGGAGCAAGCTTAAACATAGAAGAGATCTGTTTGTCCATGAATAGTTCTGCTTCAGTCCGTGAAGACACGTTTGTGACTGGTGGTGAGTATTGAAGGGTGTGGAGATGAATGCAGGACAATTGGGGGAGGAAAATGTAACAAAGTGCGAAGAAATGCATCTTCTTTTGAGAAAATGTATGGTATGGTTAAATTATTGTAGTGGGTACAGAGGATGAGGTCGTGCTTCACGAACATGGTTTGATCGACTCCTCGATTCAAACAAACCATGAATAGGGTATCACCTCATCTTTTCCAGCATTTTTCTTATTTTTTCTTGTCATTATTTAGCCAACAACGTCTATTCCCCCAAAGCCAATCCGAGCTTCGCTTTCGTCAAATATCTCACCACTTCCGTCTTTATCGAATAAAACAAAGCGCGTCACAAAAAGACCAATCTCAGGAAATGTTACTTCTGAAAGTATTTTTCATTATATTCATTTTTTCACGAATCGTCACTTGTTATCGAAGAGCCACAATATCATCATCACAGTACGAAAGCAAAAGCCGGATATAAAACCAATGATCCTTTCATTCTTGCTGTGGCTCGACCAAAGCTCAGAAAAGTGAAAAAAAAGAAACGAACTCAAAGTACTCAGGAGTCACCAACAAAAAGGATACGAGATGAGCTCCCAGACATATATCCATATGAACTCCCACTTGTAATGGACCCAGATCTCACTGTTAATATTGGTGAACGATCGTCAAGTCGATTGTCTGGGCGTTTCTCTTCACTCTCCGTAGCTTCACCTGTCCCTCCCCCAGAACCTCAGAATCGATTATTTTTTGAATCTAGCCCTGCAGAAATCAATCTTTTCCTTCCTCAAATGATGGATATCAACAGAGAGCTTGTGGTTGTTCGTCAGAGCGAAGAAAAATTCATTCGCGGTTTCCTCGTCACCCCAACACTCCTCTCTCAAGATAGCCCGCATATTCCAAACATACACTCCCTATTCCAACTCGAAAAATCAATTCGTCTTGCTCAATCACTCAAAGACTCGCCCACGTCCAAAACACCATCAACAAACCGTGGCCGCCCGCGTCCGAAAGTCAGAGCACTCGAACAGCCACCTCAACCACTCCCTCGCACACCCACCACGAGGGGCGACAGCAGCAAGTTCATCACACTCGTTGCCGCTGCTGACGAGGAATCCGCACCGACACTCCAAAACAGTTCGGTCTATCCCATCCAAACCATCCTCACGTCTCTCCCCTTCCTCCCCTCGCCCCTCTCGCACACCTTCATCGAGCCCCCCTCTCCCCCTCCTCCCCCTCCCCAACCTTCGCTGAGCCCCACCACCCTCTTCGTCTCCATTCCAGACCCGGCCACACGCCCTCCTCACAAAACATCGGTCTCAGCGGGAGACAGCCAGCGCTTCCCGGAGGACGATGAAGCAAACGATGTGCTGGCAAGAACACTCACAAGTCGGAAAGTGTCGTCTGTCAACGACACACTCTCTCGTCGTTCGCTCGACTCAACAAAAGCGCTGCGGCCGAACATTCCAAAACAGAAGTCCAGCGAGTTCACTCTTCCGCCCCTCCCGCCGTTCTCCGTCTTCATCGGAAAGAAGCAGCGGGGCTCCGAAAGTGAACGGGTCGTTCCAACTGCCCCTCCGAAACCGCAGACAAAGCGGCGACAACGTCAGCTGCGAATCCACTCTCGCTGCATCTCGTCGTCACCGTCGGGCCTCTCCACCAACTCGCAGCTGAACGACTTGTCTCCGTCAACTCGCTACCCGCGCAACTCGTTTGGTCAGAATCCCTCCCACTCCACTCCTCGGGGCAGGTCGGCGGAGAGTCGGAAGAAGTTGAAGCAGCGACCACGTTCGACACCACCCAGGGCCACTCTGATGGCCAACCACAACCCCGCCCCGACACCAGCTGCCTCCCACACGAACCACTCCGCACGCTCTCCAAATTCTCATCTCTTTCCAGCCATCGTTGCTGTCCCATCTCTTCCTGTTCCTCCTGCACCCACTTCAACACAACCTCGGCCACATCCACAGCGAAGGAAGCACGAATCTAGCCACACCTCTGAACACTCCATTTCGTGCCCCACATCGCCTCCCTCTCCCAGTCCCCCATCCCCGCTCGTCGAGATCAACCAAGACTTTGACACCGCCTTCTCCTCCGCCCCTCTCTCCCCGTCAGCCGCCGTTGTCCAGCCACCGTCGACTCCACCGTCACCAGAGAGCGAGAAGACGGTGGAGGAGACGGAGCAGGAGGAGCTTCTCAGACTGCAGACAGAAACAAGCGATTCTCTGAAAGGCCTTCTTTCTCTCCTCAACCTCGTCCATATCCACTTCCTCTCGCCGCACAACGCGCACACGTTCACCTCGCCACTCCTCCCACAGCCGATCTTCCACTCTCTCCAAATGAACTTGTTCTGGCTGGACGTTGTAGACGCCTTTTCCGATTTCATCAGAGACATCGAGTGGGAGGCCGACCCGAAACGGAAGGAGTGCGAAAGAAGGTGGCAGCACAAATATGACAGAATGGCTGCGAGAGAGCGAAATGGGGAGAGCGAGAGTGAGTTTGAGGATGAAGAAGAAGACGAGGAGGAGGTGAGCGATGATCAACCAGGAATCAATCGTCGAGACGAAGATACCACCAACTCAGACATGAATTGTCAGAGCCTGCCAAACGAACTTCAAAATATTCCACTTCGCTCGCCTGGCTACCACGTGCCGTCGTCGTTCCACCTCGAAATCCAGTCCATTCGCATTCTGCAGGTGTTGCTGTCCGAAGAACGGGTCGACTCCCTCTTCCGAATTGTATCGGGCATCATCCTCGAAAAGAAACAGCAGATTCTGACTTCTCTCCCCCTCAACGAGGCTGCATCTGTCGTCACCACTTCCAACTGGTTCGACACACTCGACGGCTTCGAAAATGGAGAGGAGCCTGCGAAGGACGAGGTGCTCGACGCCCTCGAAGCACTGTCTGTCCGGATGGGGGTGGACGAAAACCGAACGCTGGGCACGACAATGTCTCTCGCAGCTGAAATCCAGTCCATCCAGAATGACTCGGACACCATGCTCGGCCTCATCGACATGCTCGTCTGTGTCATCAAAGACGAGGAGAAGCACCGGCGCCGACGTGACTTGGACTGTCTGATGGACTTGGCCTGCTTCGACCTCGTCCGACTGTGGGAGAACGACGCGAAAACCAATCCTTCCATGATTTATTTTTCTCGTGAGGAATCTTTATTTCCAGAAGAAGCTGATTTAGGTGTAGGGTGAAGGATCCTTTTGATTTTGTGACGACTTTTTGTTCTGTCTTTTTCATCATTTTCTTCTTTGTATTCTGCACAGCACATTTCATTTATGAGAACATTTCCTCTTTTGCAATACGAATTGAGCTTTGTACGGTTTTTTGTTGGATTAATCGAAGAATGACTAAAAGGCTAGATAATGGGTCAGATCAATTCATACAAATGTCATCCATAAATATCTCGGTAATCATGAGCGGAAGAGACCCACTTCCTCTTACTCTCCCGCTCGATGCTAAAGCATGTCAACTGCGATCTCTTATCTCCCAAGCATATCAAATACCCACTTCAAACCAAACGCTCATCTTCAATCACAAACGGATACAAGGTTCTGAAACTCTAGTTGAGCAAGGTGTTATCCATTCTCTACTCATCATAATTTTCCTGTTCCGATTTCCTGTTACTTCTTCTTCAGGAATTGGTGATGATGCAAAGATCTATCTCTGCCAACGGAAAGATAATTACGTTACATGTAAAAATCACACTAGTCCCCAATCTCCTGTCCTCAACCATCGCGCCTGTCCTACTCCGACCTTCACTCCTTTCCAATTCTGTCCACTTCGGCCCATTTCGAGTTTCCTCCAAAACAGTTTGCCATCGCCCTAATTTCTTCAAGAAATACATTTTTAATTTTTTGCTAGTCAAACATAATCATTATTTTTAATATTTTTTTCTCTTTCTGTAGAATTCTCACAACCGTCACCACCACCATCTACCTTCGCTCACAATTCACCTAATTTCTTCCGCCCACCTCATCCGTTCAATGCAGTTCGCCGCCCAGGCATTCCGCAGCTCCAGAAGGAGGAACATAGATATCGTCTCTGTGAAACTCACCCGGAAGGCAATCGAACAATGCTCGATCACTTCCGGGCAAATCGAAGGCAAGGAATGTTCCGAAATTGGCTTCAGAGAGACGAGGAAGGTCTCATCAAAGACCAACCCGAAGAGAGCGAGGAGAGCGAGACAGACTTTGCACACGACAGCGAAAGCGATGGACGTTCGGCGATCATTGAATCGTCCCCATTGGCTCATCATTGGAAACAGTTCACGCAGTGTATATCGTCGATATGCACAAAGCCACTGACAAATCCATGGTGCCGTAGTCCTCTCATCAATCCTTCCCCTCCAACATTTGTTCGACCTGACCCAACCACCTTTTCACCAGTCATGCCGAATTTTGACTCTTCTCATCTCACTCCCCACAACAATCATATTTCCCGCACACCCCCGCCACCACCCAGACAGCGTTCAGAGGAGCGAGGATTCGGAAGCGTTCTCTTCCCACTCCCCCCTCCTGTCCCATCCGATGTGTCGTTTAACGTCTTTCTGACACAACAACATACTTCCCCAGTCGTTCCCAAAAGTCCAGAAACTGAAAAAAGGCCCCCCATGTCAGGATTCGGCTTCTCTTTGTCAGTTGGACGGATGGATCCGTTCAAAGGGAAACCCGGCAAAAAAGAGGAAAATCAGGAGGAGAAACATGATGATGTGAAGGGCGATTGAGCAACCAACTCTTCTTTTCTTCTTTCCCAATTTCATGGACATGAAATCTCGTGTCTCCTGTATTTATTCGTTGGTTTTTCTGGGTCATTTCGTATTCATTCGCTTGCTTGAAATGATTTTTCATCGATACCAATGAATTTTTCCTCTTTTGAGATACTCAGGATGATCGGAACCATCATAATCCAAACTGTGGAGACGGGCAATTTAAGAGAACAATCATTTGATTGTTCGAATATTGTAAATGTGTATGAATCCACAAGTATTCCTTCTAATCTATCTATTAGTCTCAAGGACAAGTGAAGACACCGACTACTTCGGTTTTTCGGAGGAGGACGATTTCCTCTCGCCAAACCCAGGTAACCGGTCAATATCTTCGCTAATCGTTCAATCATATACTCCCAGAGATATATTTCAGATGATGGACGATGCTGGTCTGTACTTTGCATTCGTCTCCATCCCAACTTCATCGACTTCTCCACTTCATTTTCAGGACTCTTTAAGCCCCTCCCATTAAAGGGAATCACTCTTAGTGATATCGAGCTTCGTGTAGATACTTCAGATATGTTTGTCCACAAGCTCTACTTCCACCTCGCGCCAGTTTCGTTTCCATTTACAATGAAACCATATACTGTGTGCATATCTTATCAATTTCTTTTTCATGTTTTCATCTTTCATCTTGCCCTTCTTTTTTTGTTCATTTTTCTATTCAATATTCGATTTTCGTCGATATCTAGTTCTCTGATTACCGCGACAGCATAAATGAGAAAACTGGAAGTGAAAAAGGAGGGAAAACTGATAAAAAGGCTGCATTGTATGTCCTTTCCAGAGTTCTCAAATTCAATTCGCTCCTCATTATCGATTCTCAAACTCCAATTCATGCCGCTTCTTTCGTTGTTAAACATCTCATTTGGTGAATGATCTATCTTTATCATTCCTTTTTGATGATCTTCTTCATTTATAGAACGAGTCAGGCCTCACAGACACCCCAAGTCCTCTCGACAGCTTACGTCTCAACTCCGTCCTATCTCTTCTCTTTCTTGGATCGGCAACCCCCAGACACATCTTCGTCTTTTCATGGCGCTTCAGCTATCGTCACAGAAGGAAAGACGGTCGAAAAGGAGACAGCGAATCCGCCATCTCAACCTGGCTTCTTCTCACGACTGTTCTCCCGTGCATTTGGGCAAAAAAAACAAGATCCACCACCGCAACCATCTGACCAACAAGCTTCTTCGACAACAGCTGCTCCTGCCACCGGACCAGTCGCCATTTCTCCACCATCAATTTCTGCTGATTCAGACAACCCCGGAAACGCACCAGATGCAAACGCAACTGAATCTGTACCAACTGCCTTTTCGGATGTCTTGACGTCACACTCATATCCTGCCGAATCGGTCCAAATTGAGCAGATCGTCTCGCTTCCCCTCCACTCATCAGCGGTTGTCTTCGAACACATCCACTCTCCTCAACAGTCCACATCCATCTCCAAACCCTCCATTTACGACCGTCTCCTCGCATTCCTTGCCATCAGATACACACCATCTCTCTTTATTACCTCTCTGTCTTCGTATCAAGCCTTCCTTTCGTCCATACTGTCTCTTCTCAATCATTCTGGTCTTCATTCTTCGCAGAATCTTTCTTCAGATAATCTGACACAGACACGACAACCACACCCCTCCTCCCTCCCATCTCCATCTTCTCTCCCACCAAATACCCCGCAGTACCTTATCTCTCTCATTTCCTGCTTTGATTCGTTGTCGTCTTTGTCGTTGGCTTGCCTCACAGTCGAATATTTGGTGATGCAAAATCCACTCCGCACCTTTGCTCCAGCGCCATCGACTTCTGATTACGCAACGCAGGCAACAACGACATCGCCATCGGCATCCTCGACACATCGGCATACACACTCGAGATCCTCGCTTTCCCAGACTTCTCAACCGTCCAACGTCCTCGCACCCGCAACATATCCCCCTCTGCCAGGACAAAGACACCCTGGCCTTGGCATTGGTCGCACATTCCTGCCTTTCATTAAAGCCCAAAACGAACGCAAAAAACGCGATCTTATCATCTCCAAACCAGAATTCTTTCACAACGCTATTCTGTACGACGAATTCCACTTTCTACTTCCTCAAGCTGAATCCTGGTTTCTATTTCTGTTTTGGGGAGTGATAAAGGCGATACGAGGGCGAGGACTCAGTGCAGTATCGTACGCAATCCATTTAGGGTGTTGCTGGGAAGAATGCGTGATTCCACGAGAATGGGCGCTCATGGAGATCGAACGAGAGAAGGAAAGGGAAAACGAAGGCAAAGAGATTGGATCTACCACCAAAATCATTCGTGATTACGAAGAAAAGGAAGGCGGTGTTGGCGCCTTCTTCTCGTCACTCATTGCCGGGATGAGGGAGAGGAGCGACGAAAAGTCAAAGCAAGTCGAGCGAATTCCCACCCCTCTCACCCCATCGATTGGATCGACTGCTTCTGCAGTGTCGGAAATCGAAGAAAGAGGGAACGAAGAGCTCTCGTTCACCCAAGTTCTGTCCCCCTTCTACACCCCCCCTCCCGACGAAACAAGCACGACTGGTTTGCTTTTTCTTTGTTTTTGAGCTTCTTAGATTGGACGGATCTCGTCGTCGCACAAATCCCAATACGCTGGCATCGCATGGACTTCCTCTTCCCGTCGTCCTCTCGAACCAAAAAGTTCTTCCAGGGCGAATGGAAAAAGCTGGTGAAAGAGCACACCAAATCACGCTTCACAAACAGACACAGCAAAGTCGTTATCGATTGGGATCTGTTTCGAGTGTGTCCAAATTCCGATTTTCACTTGCCTCACATTCACTCTGCTCTTCTCTTTTCATTCCTTCTTCCTCACTCGTCTCTTCTCAATTTCAGAAACGTGATCCCAACCGCCCACCAACAGAATTCCGAACTGAAAGGCGAGAACGCAAGCGAACACACATCAATCAAACATCAACACACACCACCCCAATGCGGCAGCACCTGGAAGAGGAGCAGATGGCCGAGTTTGAACAGATTCCGCGCGACGACGGAGACGAAAGCCTCGTCGACACAGCCGAGTCGGACAACATGCAATCGGACGAGTCGTACGAAGAGGAAGAGAGGGACGAGAGTGGGAAGGACGAGCTGAAGGAGATGGAGGCAGAGCAGATGGAGCAGTCGGAGACACCCAGCATCGCCATCAAACAGTCTCCGCTCGGCGTCCTCACAGAAATCCAACAAATGAAGCAGATGGAGGCGTATGAGAAGAGAAGAAGGAACACAGAGGGAAAGACGAGACGGGAGGAGAAGCGGAAAGAGGAGGAGAGAAGAAGAGGCGAGGAAGAGAAGAGCGACAGTGCTGGGGAGAGGAACAGGACAGCGGGTGCTGTGGGGAGTGGTGGTCACAATGACGAGGAAGGGAACACAGCGCCGATTAACTCGCCCGACGTTGGTGCTGTGCAAGATGATCAGCAGAATGGATGAAAAGTCTTTGGTTTGAACACTCTTTACGAATCTTGCTTATTCTTCATTTTCACTTCACCTGTTTTTGCCTGTATCTTCTTGACTCCATATTTACTGTTCATTGATATACCTCTGGCACAACCTTTTTTTGCAACAATCAAGTCCTGAGACGTCCATCCATTATTCGTGACCCGAACTTTAATCTTTGATGAAATGGCGCACGAAATCCAGATAGATGAGGCAGTCTTAACGATTTCCATGGACTATTTCTGCAAAAAGATTCTCTCTGGAACAAGTTCAGGGAAGGTTATCCTCCAGTATCTCAATCCAGATGGAACAATTGCTGAGACGCAAAATATATATTCACACAAGGCACCAATCTACGGAATCGATTGGGCTCATCCATCTTTTGGAGACATGTTCGTTAGGTATTGCTTTTCCCACGTTGTCATTGCTTTCTCTGTTGTAGTGGAGACTCACAGGGAATCCTCCGTGGATGGACCAAACTACCAAACCAAACAGACTATTCTCTCTCGTTCGAGCAAACATTGAACTCTCCAAGTTTTTCTTTGTCCAATTTTCGATTGTCATTCCCAAATTCTACCATCCTTCATAGTCACAAGCCTCAAATTCTGTCCGAATGAATACGGCTGTTCGTTTGCTATTTCTCAATCGTCTGGTCAGGTTACTGTGTACACGAAGAAAGGTTAGGAATTTTTGTGTTTTTTACTCTTCTCTCATTTTCTTCGAAATGAAGACCCTAATTCGAACTTTCTCGCTGAGCAACCATATCTTGCTCACAATGGAGGGTGTACATCAGTAAGCTGGTGTCCTGCAATTCCACCCACCTCTCTTCTTGCCCCTGGGTGTGCATTCATCTCTGTCATTTCTCCTTCTCAGAATCGACTCGTACAATCCAAAACGACTCGCCACTGGTGGATGCGACAAATGTGTTTGTGTCTGGAGGCACAATGGACACTTGTGGGAATGCGAGCATAGATTGGAGCATCACACTCATTGGGTCAGAGATGTGGAGTGGGCACCATCTTTCGGAATGCCAGGCCTCCGTTTGGCGTCATCGAGCGAGGTCTGATGTTCATCATAATACATCTGTCTCATCACTTCTTTCTTCCTTTCTCAGGACAAATCAATTGTTATTTCGACAGCTCTCTTCGCAAATCTGAAACAATGGCAAACACAAAAAATCATGTTTGAAGAGATCCCCTGGAGTGTATGACTCTTTTCTCTCACACAACTCCCATATCTTCGTATTTCAGGTAAAATGGTCCGAGACAGGCACCATTCTCGCTGTCAGTCTCTCCACAGACAAAGTTCATCTTCTTCAAGAGGGAGTCGATGGGTCTTGGTCCCTCCTCAAAGAAATTGATCGTGAGATGGAATGAAATCTTTATTTCTGTGAAAACGTCTTCAGAGTTGGTTATTAACTTCAACCACCAAGATTGTGTCAGAACATGGGAGTTGGAGTATAGGCGTCTTTCATTGTTTCTTTTTCATTTCACCGCACAAATTGGAACACACACAACCCTTTTGATGATTGAGTTGAGCACAACCTTGAGTTCCAGGACATCGACAGGTCCACTCAATGAAAGTCCGATAACAAGAGAGAGAAAACGAGAAAACACATCGAAAGAGAATGATATGAAATGAACGAAATAACAAGAATCCGTCTATTGAGTCGTAAATAATGAAGAAGCCCCATCCAAGAGCCAATCGTGTTTAGTGATCCATTTAATCGTGTCTGAATGCATTGAAGCTACAATTGACCCACCAATCCACTGCAATACCTCCCGATTAGCAGGTTGTTTTGTGGTGATTTTTGTCCAGTTCTTGTGGATCTTTTGAAGCTCATCTTCGATGCGCTGATTGAGCCCACTAAGAAGTGAAGTTCCTCCAACGGGAAGTAAACTCATGGAAAGAGTGGCACGAACCCCTGTTGGGCACGAACTGATGGATTCACTGATGAGTTGAGGGATACCAGTGAAATCTTCTCCGATCAATGTTGGGTTGAATAGAGGTTCTGTAGCCAGGAATGATTCGGTATTCAAAAAAATGGATGACCCATCAGGAAGATTGAATGAGCGTGAAGAGACAGAGCTCGTTGATAATTGCGTGATGGATGTGTTGAGATTTGGGGTCACGTAACACAATTGTTCTTTGATTTCACGAACCAAATCCATTTCTGCTGTGCTACTAAATATGTATCCCGCTTCCATCAGGAGCTGTGAAAGTCGTGTAGTTACATTTCGGCCAGCAAATGGCATCCTTCTCTGAGAGGTGGATGAAAACATTCCCTGGTAAATAGATGCAACAGTAGTCACAGTATCTCCACAATCAATGACGGTTCCATTCATTTCTCCGGTAGCAAGGACAGAAAGGAGAGCAGAATTTTGAAATGAGATAGATTGGATATTGAATTCGTCAAAAAGAATTTGGGCGAGTTTCTCTTTGTAAGGTCGAGAACTGAGAGGTTGATCGACTATTAAAACATTGGTGTTAGTCGAGATGTTTGGGATTTGTTCAAGGAAGAGAAAATCAAGAAAGTCTTCGATGTCATCCCAGAACTGGGTGACACTTGTATTCAATGGATAAATTAATGAAAGGTCACCTCTATTATCTAGTGCTTCTTGGCCAAAATAAATATCTTTGTGTGAGCCTGTGGGAATAGCTGGAGGGCGTCGAGGTCGGCCGATGACAGTTGGGATGAGGAGGCTCGGTAGGTTGCCAGATGAGAATCCACTTTTCACGACACCACTTCCAAAATCTAGTACAAGTGTCTGTGGAGTTGACTGACTCGCTTCCATCGAACAATACCAGATCAGGACCATCGATGAAATCTTATCTGGATAAAAATGGGAAAATGAACGAACAAGTGAAGTGGAAAGTTTGAAGGAAAAAAAGAGGATGAGATGGATGACCTCAAAAACTTCAGAATGGAAAGATAACAAAATTCACTTCCCAACACGACCAAGTGCCAAGTCTGTTTTTGGATTGGCAGTGTGCTGTTGAAGGTCTGAGAGGACATTGTTGATTGTTGTCTGCATCTCCCGAAGCTGCTTCTGGTAGAGCATGCGGAGGACAATGGCAGCAGTCTTCTCGTTGGAGTCGAACTTGAGTGCGCCCAAGTCCATCCCAACTGGCATCTCGCCCTTCTTCATCTGCTCGTACATGCGGATGGTCTCCTCGCACTCCGAACGGATGGCGGCTTTGATTGCCTGCATCTGCGGGGCAGACTCCACTGGGCCAGACAGGCTGTCTGCATTCCCACTCACAATGTCGAGTGTGTCGGCGAGGAAGGCCATAACACCGTCCGGACTGGTGTCTGGTCGGAGGAGGGGCTGTGAAGTGGCTTGGGCAAGGAGATTGAGACTATCGAGGAGATCGAGAGGAATTGAATCTTTCTTCGGTTTTCCGTCTTCAGTTCTTTGGACATGTGCAGCGATTCTTTGACAGATGAATGATCATGATGACAAACTCTTCTTTCTTCTGTTTGTAGAGCAAATCCATAGCTAGTTGAGCCACAAATATGACAATACTCTTATTAGACGTTCCGTTGTTCTGGATTTTCGATATTAAGAAAAAAATCAGCAAACTACGTCAGTGAATCCTAGTGACGTCACATATGGGCAAAGGATAGTTTTTTTCCAGGTTGCTGTATATTCATAGAAATTTTCAATTGGATTTTGGGCTAACTGTTGGATATAAGTGTTTTCTAGCCAAGAAATCTATGGATGAATGTCGACAACTAAACTGACTAAGAGGAGGGCAAACAACTTTATACAGAGTTTCATTGTCCAACTCACCTTCTGGGATGGGACTAGCATATCCCAGGAAGCCTAAATGTCGCTGGAGAAGATGAGTTGTCATGGAAATAAAATGGTGGGAGGATCTCAATAATGGAGATTTCACACGAAATATTTGGAAAACTAACCTGAAAAAAGATGTGTGCCGCAATAAACAAACTCAAAAAATTGAATAAGCACGAATGAACCTATCCAAGGATCAAATAAAAGTCATTGGTTCAAGTAGGTGGTTCGTCTGGAGACGATTCGGTCATTTCAACAGTTGCTTCATCATGATGGTTGACCAAGGGATTCGACTGGAGGATTATGCCTTCTTCTGCTGCAGGAACAGTCTTCGGAACGGGGCTGACCTCCTGCGACGAGATCGAACTGACCTGCGAGTGGTCTGGCTCGCTCTCTTTCGACTGCAGCGTGTGCCCAGCATCCACACAAGCCATGCATGCGGCCGGACGGATAGAATACAATCCACCGAACGGGATGACAGCGGGGACAAAGGGAAGCCACCAGCTCCCCCAGTTCCGCCCGAGGACTGCTTTGATGTTGTCTCGTTTCGAGTCTTGGCAATACTGCGACTTTAGACCACCCTGCGGTGCTGGCCGCCCCTCAAGCTGGTCTTCGAGACGGAAGCGCTCGAGGGTGGTTGTGTTGAAGTTGATGACGTGGACCTGCCGACGCATCATGTTGAATAGGAAGATGAGAGAGAACACAACAGGAATCATGCTCACAATTGTGAATATTGGGGAGAATAATTTCGTAGGAGGAAGAAATTGCTGAATATAATGAGAGATATCGAGAGATGTGGACGACATACCAAAATGCTTGTAACAAGTGCTGCAACGAGAAAAAGGATGCACGAAATTGCAGTATACAGCAGAAACAACCAAAATGGTTTGTGGTTTGACCCTCCAACACAATTATTGATCCATGGACCTGAAGAACGGAGAAACAAAAAAATGAGAAAAAATGAGGAAATCAGAGACAGCAAACAATGATGATCCATTCTACTGGTGCATTTTTGGCAACTTGAACAATGGTGAGCTCGATCTGGGCGAATTGACTTGCACTTTTGGCAGGTATTGACTCCATACTGAGTATGTGGGAATCCTGAAAGATCAGCGAAATATTTCTGCGCATATTCAGTCCCAAAGTGTTGTGGACTGTCAGAAGAATGTGCATCTTCCTGAAGATGTTCAGATTGTCCCTCTGTCATTGGATCTTTGCTCATTCTCGCCCTAAAAGCCCGGCTGGCAGCTTCTTTCTGATACTTCCGTAGATTATTCATGTATTCCTTCCACCACTCTGGAATGGGGCCTAAGCAAAATGGCTTTGAGAATAAGACGAACCAGGATCGATGAACCTGAGAGGAGAATTGTGAGTTAAGCATGGCAGTACGAAAAAAAGCAAACACTGCAATCTCATAGGCTATCACTCCCAAGAGCATTGGGATTCCAAATATTATTCCGGCAGTGATAGCAATTGAGATGTGATATGTGTATAAAAAAGGAACGATAAAAACATAGAATGTTGCTGCCGATAAACACTGGACAAAACTGAGGGAATAATCATCCAAAAGAGACACGGGCCAAACGTTGTAAAGAGAAATCCAACAACTCCGCGCCAAGTCCCGTAGAAACTGTGTGGTCGGCATCTGAACTGTACTCGAATCCAAGGAATAGTTGGTTGCATAAACGCAAACAGATGAACAGTTCACAAGGCGAAGAACTTACAAAAGAACCGAAACGAACTTTTCAGCCCATTGGTGATGTCAAAATGATCGAGAGTTCGATCCCAGTGTTTGAGGGGAAGTGGAGGAAATATTGTGAGAAAAACTGGTACAAAAAAGATTAAACAAAGCATGAAATGTTGCAAAACAATGAGAGATGACGCAAGGAAGACATGTGGAGGATTGATTCTGGTGTCTCACTACAAGCAGTAAAAAAAGAAGAGATTGTTCAAACGTGTTTAAAAATCCTCTGGAAAAAGAAGTACTGTGCCATAGTTGTCAGGATGACAGTTGAAATTTGGACAATGGACCAAAAGACGACTTGACTGTTTGTTTTTTCGGCAACTGTGAACATATGTGGAATAACGAAGAAGATTGATGATGAGTTGGCATTAACGCGAGGAGGATGAGGAAAATGGGGATTGCACACTGAGTGAGACAGTTCTCTCATTCTTTTTGACATAGTTTTGTTCATTGAGAATAGAGTTGAGAGTAACCTGTAGCTGATCCAAGTTTGCCTTCAATGATCCAACTTCTGTACAATGAAGGACATTCGATCACGAAAAAGTGGAATACGAGACCTGCTTCACCTGGTTTGAATGATTCAGTCAATAAGCTGAATTCCTTTCTGGTTCCAGTTGGATTCTTCATGCAAAACTTATAAATCCCTTCTTCAGATGCGCCAAAGGAAAATCTTGTTTCTGATTCTTGGACATACTTTAGAATGGATCGTTCTTTTGGATCAGTGACCTGAGATGTGTAAGTGCATGAACGAAGGTTAAACGTGGAATAAAGGAAGAAGATGAGAGATAGAACAGGAAGACGCATCAAACGAAGAAGTTAATCTTTCTATCTCCACCACGGATGACTTGGAAGTGTCCACGAGTGGTTGTCCCCTTATCTAACTCTTCAAAGAAGCATATATCAGAATTTCCATCAAGAGTGTAGGTGAGCGAGTGAGCTTGAAACGCAATGCACAGAATTGCTGTGAACATCGTTTGACAAAGTCCGTGATGGCTTGATCTTCTCCAAGGTTCATGGAACCTCTAAATGATGGAAATGACAGGGATGCAGCATCTGAAGATCAACAGTTAGTTATTCCTGAAGAGGTTCAAGTCATAAAGGAAACAGAACAGGCAGAAAACACGATCTTAACCGAGAATGTCACATCTCATATACAGCCTCCAACCCCAAAACTTGATGATGAAACAAAACTTTCCGTTGATGATTGTACGTTTCAACAAATTTTAACTCCTCGAACTCAATTTTTTGTGTCATTCTCTCCTTTCGCATTAATTTCTCTCCTTCTTCGCAAACTTTATTCTATCAATCATTTCATGACATACTCAGTACTTGCACAAATCCGGTTGGAACGAGAGCGATATCAACAACTCCGCTCAGACTACGAATCACTCCAGTTGCGACTCGACAATCTTCGCGAGCCGCAACCAATCAATTCCATCTCACCACGATCTCCAATGGTTCCCTTCCATTCAACGCCTGAATGGAAAGGAAAGGTCTACCTTGATGTCTCCATCGGTATCTCCCACGACAAAAACAAGAAGTTTATGGAAGTCTGTTGAATATCTCTCTTTTGCTCATCGTTATCAGGATGATTACTTTGCCATGAAGTTACATGGTCCAGGAAACATCTGGTTAATGGCTGGCGTTTGTGACGGGCATTCAATGGATGGAAAAAGCGGCAAGAAAGCTGCTCAGCTTGTCAGAAATAATCTTCCAACGGTTGTCATCAGTCTTTTCACATTTATTTGTTCTTTTATCCAATTCTACAGACCATATTGTCGACATATGATGCCGATAGTCGAAATCCAATGATTTTCAATATCGATTTTTCTTCTGTTGTTTCGCGTTCATTTGATGTATGATTGCTTCACTAACTCCATCATGCTTCTATCCCTTCTTTGTCTGTTCGTATCCTACTCATTTATCATAGAAAATGGAGAAACTCATGCATTCAGTTTCTGAAGACCTCTTCTTTACAGCTGGTTGCACAACCAGTTTGATCGCCATCACTGGCTCCCCACTGAACTCATTTGATCAAACTGGTAATCCAGTTGCTCCTGCAGCTTTTCCTGGCGTTCTAGGTCAATTCACCAACACATCACCCAGATCTCCCACTCCCATGCCACAACCCACAGATTCCATTCCACGATTACCACATGTTGTTGCTCATGGTGAAAGAGAGTTGCTCTGTGCCAATGTCGGAGATTCCGAAGTCTACCTTTTGTATGCCGTGACTGAGTCTCTTCATTCTTTCCTGTCCCTTTCTATCTCGCTCCTTGGATCAGCCCATCAGACCCAACTGTTGATTTCATCGAGATGACCCGTTGTCACTTAGCAACTGACCCCGAAGAACGGCAACGATGCAAAGATGCAGGAGCCGACGTCACTGACGACACTGGGTCGGTGTACGGAAATCGAGTGAATGGTGCGGCTTTATTTTGCGATATTCTCTCCAGGAATGCAAGTGACACGCTCAATCGGTGATTTCTTCTCAGAACAGACGATCTCCACACCCGACATCAAGCAACTATCCATCACTCCCGACCTCGCTGCAGGCACTCGTTTTGATATCAAAACTAACGACACAGATCAATACGCCATCCCACCACCGAGTTGGGTAGTTCTCGCGACAGACGGAGTGTGTTCCTCTCACCACGTCATCTCTCCTCCCCCCTCTCCCTCTCCTCTCTCCTGCCTTTTCCAGTTCTGGGATGTTGTCCCTCCCTGGAACTGCCACCAGCTCATCACAACCTTCATCGGCACGTCTGTCGACGGCCCCTTCCCCGCCACCTACCCCAACCCTCAACGCGTCGCCTCTCGCCTCCTCGCAGTATGCATCGAGCGATACAACAACCCCGACATCCGCGTGTCCCCATTCCCGCCAGGCCAGGCCAGTGCCGAGCAGTACTCGTCGTCGTCGACCCACAACCCGAACAAGAAGATCAGCCGCGACAACGTTGCCATCATCGTGCTCAGGCTGGACTGGAAGCCGCTCTACGAAGGAGCCGTGTCGGATGCTGAGAAGGGCGCCACTGCAAAGCCGAAGAGGGCCAAGCGCGGACTGGACCTGACGGAGCTCTTCAGCAAGCCGCCTGCTCCTGAAGCGGTTGGAGAGACACACGTGGAGGAGAGGAAGTCACCCACAAAGGAAGAGCCGAAGCCGGAGCAGGTTGATGTGAGTGTCGTCGCTGGGGACGAAGGAGAGGCTGATGGAGCGAAGAAGAAGAAGAAGAAAAAGAAGAAGAAGAAAGCCACTGGCGACGACAACGCCAAGGACGACGAGTGATTTTTTAATTTGGTATTCACACCAGGTCTTCGAGAATCCATCTTTATATTCTGATTGTCTTCATTCCTTCTCAATTTTGTTCGTCACACCGTTGATTTTAACTCACCACCCATTTCGAAGCTTTCGTCGAACATCATTTTTGATCAGGTCCAAACAATCCTTGAAATGTTGTTTTTTCTGCTTTTGGCAAGACATCGATATTGAACTCAAAATTGTGATGGGGATGATCAAAATATCCTCATCAAATTCATCTATGTCAATGATATCATGTCGAAAATTCTACATAATGCTCTTCTTTCACTCTTTCTTGGAAACAATACGACTGTTTGGGTTTCATTCATAACACATTCTTTCAGGTATTGATTCGACTCTTCATTGAAATGATCGTGGCAAGATTTATTATCCAGACTCACTTATCAGAATATATTGTGATACATATCGGAGATATGCTTGTAACAAATACTTTTCATGTCAAAATAAGTGTGTAATTTGCTTTCTCAGTTCTGTTCGTCGTCTCAGAGATTGACCCCTCAATGTTTGTTGATATTTGTGAAAGTCTATCCACACCATCACAATTTTCCACTTCCATATTGGGATATCATTCAATAGTCTCTGACATCACAGAACTTTCGTCGCAATTCATTGTAGTAGTGAACTCATTGATCTCAGCGGAATCCACCCACGATCCGACGTGGTTATCCATGCCTCAGCATCTTTATCATTTCATTTCGGTGATGGAACAGTTCTCCAGGAATCCCCCGTGCAACTTGAAGAGCCTCCATCACCCCCTCTTCATTGCCGGTTTTCGGAATCTCGTCATTGAATTCCTCTCCCACCCAAATGAGCCCGCGGCATCAGAGGATGGCTCTTATCAATCTCAATCACGCACACTTCAATTCATTTCGCCTGGAAGTCCAGAGAACGATCTCATTCTCAACATGATCATCCACGAGATCCTCTCCTTTGATACGCTTCCATCATCGCAGAGTCCGGTCAGTCTTTTCTCCTCTTCTGAAGGACCCAGCTCCTCTTCCATCAACCTTGAAGAATTTGCACTCTTTTTGGGTTCGTCCGGTCTCCCAATTCCATGTTCTGTGTGGTCGTTCTTTGTTTGTAATTCTTCTCTCAGATGGCTGTGAAATGGTTTACGGAAAGTGTGCTGTGGCTCGCATTTCGGCATCACTCCGACTCAACGAGAGAGCCGCTTGGATTGGATGATATTCTGATCGATCCATCTTTCTCTTTTCACATCAAAGATACTTCAGCCAACTCCCCATCCCTCCCTCTCAACTCTCCTTCCACTTTCTCATCTGATCTGTCCATTTTGGCCTCATTCATGTCTGAATTTATCAACACTCTCCTCTCGCTCCAAATCATGCTTCCTCCAATGTTCTTTAGCAACCAGAACATCGCTTCTATCATCACCCTCACTTTTCTTCACCATGCAATCCAGCGAAGATCGATCTTTCAGAAAGGGACACCAAAGGAAGAACTCCAGCTGCGATACTTCAACCGTCTTCTTGACCTCCTGAAGCTCGTTCGGAACACCTCACTCTCCGCCACATCTGATCTGGATGAAAGATTCAGACAGGAAAACGATCGTTCCCCTCTCTCCACTTTTGATCATTTCTCGTTTCTCATGAACAACTTACATCCAATACTTACACACGATCGATTGTTAGTTGCCATTCCCGACACACTCGAGCATGAACTGAAGACGACGTTCCCTCGTCACATCGCAATCTGCGAAACTTTGAGAGAGAAGACAGACACAGAGGAGTGGCGAGAATTTAGGCGGTTGGTGGAAGATCTGGGGAGTATGAGAACCGAACGGACAGATCTTGGATTTCTTTCATCTCCCATCTTCGTCCCTCACCTTCGAGCCATTCTGGAGGAAGCACAGAGCCAGACTCTGAACACTGCGAACTCAATGTCCGACTCCTCAACGACTCAATCGTACCTCTCATCGTCTCTCTCACTCTCTCCAAATCCTTCTTCTATTCCATTTGACGCAGACCAGCCATTCTTCACATCTTTTAACGAACGACCACCGTCGCCATCCAATTCAGAAAGAGCACATTTTTCAGAATCGGAAACAAGAGTCAACACAAATCCATCTGACTCCAATAATTCCAAAACAACATTCATCACGAGTCAGACATTGTTGACGTCGAAAGAACGAATGTTCATGCTTGAGACCATCCACACTCTTCTCAGCAGACAGAAACCTTCTCGACAAACACCATCAACACTTACTCCATTCTCATCGAACTTCACTCATCTCCAAACCCCCTCCGACTCTCCTCCCGTCTTCTCGTCCTCCATCTTCGACCTCGATGACCAGTCTCTCTCAACCGTTCTGAATCACATCACTCACATTGTCCGAGAGACAAAGAACCTCGATCACATCGAGCTCTCGCAACAGTTCGTGAACGGACTTGTGAGCTGTCTGGGATCGACCAATTTGACACTTTCGACAAGCGCACATCAAGTCCTGAGAGTGTGCTGGACACCGATGATTCTCTTTCTCTGTGAATGTCAAAACACTCTCATCGCTTCTTTCAAAGAAGGAACATACAACGAGAAATCCATCGCAGTGGAACTGTTTTACGTGGTCTTCACGGTGTCGAATGACAAGAGGCAGCTGATGTCGGAGACATTGTTTGCTCGGATCTTCTCAATCGAATGGCGAGACATTCACGAGTTCATTGCGGCCACAAAACTCCTCGAATCTGTCCACGATGCAAACATCTTCGAACCACACACAAACTTTCTGTTTGACACTTTCGTCCAATTTGTGACCGTGAACACCACTCTCTGGAAATTTGCGATGGAGAATGCATTCCACATGATGAGAAACAACACCATGCTCAACTTGCAGCTGCTGTCAGTGTTTCTGTCATCGAAAACGGACAACAGATGCACTAGACAAGTCGTGGACTTCATTCTCTCACCAGCAATCCCAAACTTTACCTTTCTTTTCTTCCACTTCTACCCAGTCGTGTTTCTCCAAACATTTCCTCTCGAGCTGTTCATCGAGAGAGAAATGCGTTCGTGTACTTTGGAGAGGCTTATTGTCGTGTTAAAGTTCTGTCTTGACCTCGTCATAAACGGTGTTCACAGAACCAGATCCGTCTTCTCCTTCCTCCATCCCTTCCTCCGTCGTGGGTTCCACCAGATCCTCCTTTCGCCTCCGAATCATTCTTCGAGGAATGACACTCTGCTCGCTAAGTGGAGAGGTATAATCTTGCTCATCTTTTTTGAACTGTACACAAGCAACGAGACACCTGTACTTGCCCTAACCCATCCAATCGAGAACTTCCTCTCTCTTCACGCCAACCTCATCTCGTTCAGGCAGCCACACAAACTTGTCTTCATCGAAGACCTGTCGATCTTGCGCTTCGCGAGTTACACTCCATTTGGAGAATGTCCGGCTCTCCGCACGGTCTTCGCAGCATGTTGTGACAGTTCAGTGACAACACTTGATGTGACTGCGTACCTCTTCGTCCCCATCCTCTCATCGTGTGCACTTGTGGCCTCTCATTCTGTCCCAACCACTTTTGACAGTCCTCTCCTCGCCTTTGTGCGGAGCAGACTTCCTCTCTCCCAAGCCGCCCGAGTCGAATTGGACTCTTTGCTCTGCATTCTCCGTCCAGGTCCTCTTCCCCCAACACTTAAAATATCCGGGGCGGGAGTACCAGCTGACAACAACTTCGCTGGTCTGTTCGACTTCCATAGGGCGCCTCGTCCTCTCCTCAACCAGATGTCTTTCGCGAGATTGATTTGGGGCATCAGACACAATCTCCAGTTTGCATCAAATTGTCTCTTCATTTTCTCTTCTCTTTTCCAACCTCAGAACATACTCCCCTGTTGTGGTCTCCCTCGCCCTCCTTGCGTTGTCTCGTCTGACAGACACTTCACAGCAAGTCTGCTTGAGCCTCCTCCATTGTGATGTTCTGAATTGTGTTCTGGAAAGTGTCACAAACTCTCCATATCTTGAGGACTACGAGCACGCCTGTGCAATTATCTCTGCTCTTCTCCGAACAAGCATACAGCAGACGAGGAGAAACTTTGTCAAACAGTTCCACTTTTCTCAACTCGTGGAAGGATGTTAAGCGAGGAGTTCTGAAAGAGGCGAGAAAGTAGAAATTCGTCCCCAATAGCTGACATATCACAAAATTTAAGTGTTAACATTATCAGAGAGAACAAACTTTCACGGATATTCGAAAGAACAGCCAAAATAAAAAATGTTGGCGAAGGTTAAACAAGAAGAGTGAAATGAAAATAAAAACCTTGGGACTACACCTGATCTGCCCCTGTCAGAGAGGAGATCTGGTTTGAAACCTGTTGTGCAGCCTGTGCCGCAACCAATTTTGTTGTGTACTCGGTGAGAACTTTCTTTGGATCAACTGATGAAATAAGCCGAAAAAAGAATGAAACCTCTCGAACACCGTAAATATCCGATGAGATTGATACCACAGAAGATCGTTCCAGTGATTGTGACGAAGAAGAGATTGAAATTGAAAAAAAACAGTCGTCCAATGGATGCCAATGCCCAAATAATTGTAGATGCCCAAAGAGTGATCCAGAAGATCGAAGAAGCTCGTTTTTTCACACAAGATCGGTCCTGTATATGAAAAAAGAGAAGATTATGGGGAAAAGATGCTCCAATTTAAGAAGTTTTGAGAAGAGATAATGAGGGAATCAACAATTTCCAGATCAAATATCCCAGTAATGAGATGATAAATGATGAAACATACTTGGAGAGCTTCAAATCGCCATGTCGTTTCTCCATTCTCGCCTACAGCACTCCACCAGCGATAACCAACAAGAAATCTCCCAGCTATGTTCTTTGTAATCCAAAAGTCACACGAGAAGAAGACTATCTCGAGGACAAATGTGATTACAAAGTTGAATTTGAAAAGCGATCCAAATAGGTACATAAGATACGAGAGAACTAAAGAAGAGTATGATTGATATATAATAAGGAATTGTTATCGAGGAGAGGGGGCAGAAAATCAACAATATGTTAAATAGTCGACCTTTGAAGAGAAAGTAAAACACAATCACGACAGGATGGTTCTTGGCTGCGAGAGGCTCTTCATCCATAGAAGGTAACTAGAAAGAAAGAGTATAAACAATGAGTGAAGAAAGTGCTGATACCATTGAGTCGAGTCGACTGCTTGATCGGACCTTATTTTTTCAATTCAGACACTGAGGTAATCTTCAAACGGAAACATGACATATCTCATTCCCCAAACTGACTCCACCCCTCCACCTTCGCCCAGTTTAGACTATCAAGAGTTTGATGAGGATGAGTTTGGGTTAAATGATGAATCATCAAATATTGGAGAATCACCAGAATTTGATAATTTTCCCGTCCAAGAAACAGGAAGCTCTCGCAGATCTTCCTACTCTGACAGTCAACGCCAGTGGGGTGTACAACAGGAGCTACCATCAACTCCATCAATAGATTTTGGAGACTCATATTTGATGTCACCGAAATCCACCTCCACGCATCCTCTTTCTGTTCATAATACAAATATTGTACAACAACAAGTGAACAGTCCAATCCCGGGGTCAACCGCTCCCCATCAAACATATGTTGCCCCAAGAGATCTTGCTTCAAATTCGAACACGGTGGGAACGTTGCCAACGACTCTCACACACATAATATCTCCACAAAATTACACACTTCCTGTCAACCATACCCACCCTCTTCCTCCTGTTGGAACTCGCCAATACTCTGAACAAGGAAACCTTCCGTACTCATTCAACCCAATCAATCGACCGACACAACCCCAAATTTCACAACCACTATTTGTGGCACCAGCTATTCCACAACCACAATCCATCAAACTCCTCCACCACGATCACGGAAGACAGAACATGGGGTCTCCATTTTCTCACGAACATAACTTCCAGCGTTCCAACCCCTCTCTCCGATTTGGCTCTGGCCAACGTGGGCGTCGCAATGATGGATTCAATCGCGAACGGAACTGGAACACACGACCACACGATTATCGACAGCCGCAACCATTCCGTCAGGAACGACAGCCTCATGCCATCCCACCAACGTCATCAAACCCGCCGGGTTTTACTTTTCCCAAAAATTCTAGACCCCAATTCCCTGCAAATAGCCAAATGCGAATCCCAATCGACAACCAGCAGGTTGCTTCGTATACGACATCAAACGCCATCTCCCCTACAACCTTTGTCACTCCTGGATTTTCCACTACACGTTCTCCATCCACATTTGTCGCGAGACCATACGCAGGTGTCATCAATCATCCACAAACTCAAACTTCTCCTGCCTTGTTCCTCTCACATCCTGGTCCCGTCAGCGACGTCGCCCACCCCCCTCAATCCCACCCATCACCCGCATTCCTCCAAGTTCCGACCTACGGGCAAAACTCCCCCGGTTTCCTCCTCTCGAACCCCGCTCCTCACAACCACTCTCTAAGTGTTCCCTCCCCGCAGTACCACAGCATCCAGACCAACGGAGGCTACTCGCAAACGCAACAGTCCCCTGCCTTTCTGCTCAGTGAGACTTCTCGGTACCATTAGACCCACCCTCGAACGAGGATTTGTATCGTTTGTTTGAACGTCTCTCTTCTTCTTTCACTCCTTCTTCTCATTCAACTACACCAGTCCTAGTGTCATGAATCCAATTTACCACCACGGAGCTGGATCTTCCATACACATTCTTTATCCAATCTTTTGATGGTTGTCCTGATTTGACTCTGCTTTTAATTCTGTTTCTTTCAATTAGTGTCCCCCT
The DNA here is from genome assembly GCA_033064195.1 of Blattamonas nauphoetae. Taxonomy (NCBI): domain Eukaryota; phylum Preaxostyla; order Oxymonadida; genus Blattamonas; species Blattamonas nauphoetae. The sequence goes on along the minus strand of JARBJD010000011.1, from coordinate 578,948 downwards.
CACATCATACGCCCGGTGTTCTTTGGCACAATCTCGACTTATACATAATATGTGTGTAAATAAGTTAACTGGGAACAACAGACTGGTTCAATGTTGTTTCCATGCCCTCCAGCACCATGTCAATCATGATTTTCTTCATCAATCCAAAATAAGGAACGAAGAAATCTCCCTTTTCCACGTGCAAAAGATGATGCTTCCGGATCAAATTCATCCGCCGAGTCATAATGGAATACCTGATGGGCTTCGGAACATACGATGAGAATTGGCTTTGTGAGCTGGGCTGTGTAAAGTTTGGGTTTGTAACCAGCGATTTCCTGGACTGTATGGACTTGGGATTCTTCAGCGACGCATGCGACCTTGACCTCAACAGGGCCTTTGATGAGCTTGGCGTGAGTGAAGGCGAGTTCACTTTGGAGGTCGGAGTGTCCATCACGATTGATGGGGACGAGAGTTTCGGGCCAACAGACGGAGCAAGGAGTCTCAGCATCGAATCGTTCGAATGCAAGACGAAGGTTTGAGGCGGCGCTTCCTGTTCAGGTGCGTCGTTTGAGTCTCCACTGTCGAGTGTGCGGAGCGTGCTGCTGGATATGCCTCGTGAGAGAGCTGGGAGCGGTCGTGACTTCCCTCCGTTCGTCTGTGCTGAAGTGGATTTGGTGCTTGAGAACTTCTGCCTTCCCTTTTGGATGGCAGTTTGGAAGGGAAGCAGGATCTCCGCCTCGCGTGACTGGGCGTCTGTTTTGGAGAGGAGGGCAGAGAGGTCGTACTCCACGTGGAGGGTCTTGTGCGGAGCCACAGTCTCTTCCACCGGCGGCTTGGGCAGGTCAATCGAGTTCAGAAAAGCAAGCTGCTCCTCGATCGTGTCCGACTGCTTGATTTTCTGCTGTTTGTAGCTGGACGGGTACAGCATCGTCGACGGGACAAAGTCTGTCGGGTCCTGCCCGCCGCGCAGAAGAAAGGCTTCCGTTGAGCTCCAAAGAGTGTCGAAAATGAGAAGGCGAGCGTTGCGGCACTGACGGCGAGAACGCTCAAGACGTTGTGCTTCGATGACTGAGAAAAGCGTGAAAGAAGAGAAGAAACAGACTGCACTGCCGGAACTGCAGAAGGCGGACTCGGAGCATCATGTTGGCTCGCACATCAAACAGGAAGACTCGCAGGTTCTCGGCAAAGCGGTTCATCTGAAGAGTCTGGAGTCGCAGCCCAACTTGGCCGAGTGTCCGTCCAATCACTCCCGCTTTGATCAAGGCGTCTCTGCGCTGTTCCGTCTTCCGCCGTTCCTTCAGTTCTCGCAGCTCGTTGCGGAACTGTCTCGCAAGTGTGAGTTTGATGGTTCTCTTCGCTCTGTCTTCCTCAAAGGCGTTCTGAACAGCACCGACATACGCCGCACATTTCATCAGAAGTACCCAGCGCATCACAACCTGCTTGTTGAACCGCTCCTTCGGGACTGAAACAGGGTCCGTGTTTGTGTTTGTGGCTGCCCTCTTCCGCGCGGACGGGTGTGGTCGGTGGTACGCGTACGACAGCGGCATGTTCGACGGGGCGTACGGTGAAGCGTGGGCGGCAGGAGCGAACGGCTGCTGGTCTGTTTTGGAGACGAAGTCGGGTTTGTCGTTCAGAAACGCTTGCTCTGCTTCAAAGTAACTCTGCCCCTTTTTGAGTCTGGCCTGGAGTGCCTCTTCCCGTCTGAGCTCGTTCTGCTTGAGAATGGCTGTCCCGCGGTCGAAGTGTTCTTTGTTGAACGAGCGTGCGGATTCGATGAGTGGTTGTGTCCGTCCATGTTTTGGCGGGGAGGCAGTGAAAAGTGCGGGGACCATGAGAGGCGGAGTGTTTTGCTGTGCTCTTGAGATTTTGGTGGAGGAGAAAGAGGGTGGAGAACCGGCTTTTTGTGTGTGTCTCGATGTATTGGGGCGAGACAAATATTTATGAGTGGGAGAGGCACTATTATGTTGTCTTCGATATTCTGAGCGATGGGTGAGGCAGAATTCCTGTGTTTTGGGTCGCTCTGATCTGTTGATGTCTGAGAGCGATTCAACATATCGAGTGTGTTGAAAAAGGGGTTCAAATTTGCTTTGTTGGATTTGTTTTGTAGAATACATATTCTCCATGAGCATATCATTGGGGATTATGGGGTCTGTATCCAATTCAGTCGGATCAACTTGTCCCTTTTGAATTCTCTTTTTTCCCGATCTTTGTTCAACACGATCATTGATGAATGTTCGTAAGGCTTCAAAATCTGCTCCTACCCGAGGATTTGCTGCTCTTTTTTTGGGTTTTAAATTCAACAGAGCTGTGACAACTGCTTTTGATGAATTTGTCGGAACTGGAGGTTGAGATACAACAGACATGGTTTCAGTCGGAAAATAGTGGGAAAGTGAATCGGTTTGTCGGTGTTTATGGACCTTTTTTGGATTTGATTGATACGATTGAGAGAAAGAGAAATTTGTATTGAAGAGAGGGGCTGTCAAGAGATAATTCAACTCACGCGAAAGATTCTGGAGATCGGGTTGCTGAAATGGAGTGATTGGTGAAGAGTTATCTGGAGAATCTTCGTTCGTTTGCACTGAGTGAGTCGAGAACGGATTCTCGGATGGAGAATGATCATAAAGGGAGCGCTGAGTTGTTATAATTTCTTCATTAATTCCATACGAAACATCTTGGGTGGTGAGTATGGGTAGGAATCCAGAGGCTAAGAAAAATATGAGAAAGTTCGTTCAAACATCGTCCTGATTTTGCATTGCGAGATTTATGGACGACTTCGTTGTGAAAAGAGACTCGTTGAGGTTTAAATGTTCTGTCAGATGTGTAGCTTTCGCGGCGAAGGGGTAAGATAGAGCTATTTCGAGAAGAATCGATTTGATTGGTTCGAGAGAAAAATGGATCTTCTTTATGGTATATTCTGGCGCTACGGTCTGCAGAGATGGAACGATAGGCATAAGAAGGTTCCTCCGAAAAGTTCAGCTTCGGAACTCGGTGTTTTGACATGAACTGTTTTGATTGACCCACAAAATTTGGTTCTTGTGTGAAAACAGATCGAAAAACAATTTCATCGTTAGAGTTTGGTAAATCACCCAAAACTCTCATTAAATGAAGAAAATCAGTGAAATGTTACTTGCGTTTGAGGAAGATTTCATGTCCCTCGTCAAAAGCTTTTTCAAGGTTCTCGGTAATCGATCTCAGATCATCAAAAGCTTGAAGAAGAGCCTGTTAGAAGAAAAATGGTAGAGAGAAGTTAAAACCATACAACTTTGGGAGTTACTGTTCCATCAGTTTGTATCCTCAAGATACAATCATTAACGAGTGGATGTGGTATTTGATATGCAGCAAACTTTACTTTTGGGTATCTTAGCAATTGCCTATTAAATGAACGAATGGGAGTGGAGATATCATGAGGGTGGATGGATTTCAAAATGGTGCGACAGTGCTCGAACAAAATCGATAGAGAGGAAAAATATCAGGTAAAGGGCAAGGTGTGGGAAATTACGAAACATAAAGATCGAGACATCAGACATTCTCAATAGATTCCCAAGAGTATGGTCTTCGAGGTGAAAGGTGAAGATTGAGCAATGTGGAACACGTTTATCTTCCTCACATGTCACTTTATCCATACCCTCTGGAAGATAAAGCAGTTCTTCGGGTCCTGGAACGTTCATCTTAAGGATAGACGATTTGGACCTGATCGAACCACAACAAGTTTTGCGTAAAACTCAAAACAAGTAAAGTACATCTTTCATTCAGTGAAATGGGTAAGAAGAAAAAGATTATTGAACGAATGATTGCAATTTCGCCACAGCTGGAGAAGGCTGTTTCTGCCAGATGTCGATGAAGGCAGATTTCATTCTGTTGACAAATTCTCCCATTCTTTCATTGAATATCGCAGGTGCGTTTGTGAAAGCAACAAGTGGATTTGGTGGAGCCAAGTTGGAGAGATGAGCGTACTGTAGCGGTGCGTATTCGATGTCATAGTTTTTGTTTTCACCCTTGAGGATCAAGAGATGGTGGAAAACATGGCATGAAAAGAGGAGCATACATCAGAACTGTGTTTCAATCGTTGTTTGGACATTTTTTTGGCCCGTGGATGGAGGAGTTCTTCTGCGCAATTCAAAAGAGCGTCCCTATGAACAAATAAATGAGAAAATCCATCAACAGCTAATGACAGACCAATGTGAGAAGCTGGAATTCGCGAGTGGAGACGCTGTGAGGAGGATCATCGTTCCGTAAATGATTTGTTTGAATTGGTGTGCATTAATCACGTCAGAAGCATACGGCACCCAAATTTCGTTCAGGAAGTCGTGGATGGTGCGAGGAGTGCCGTCTGGGTATGCCGGGAGGCCAGTGTCCACCATCTCCCACATGAACTTTATCCCGCGCCTGTACATCAAAACCGACAGCCAAGACAAGGTGTTCCCAACAAGCTGTTGCGTCATGTGCTCGTAAAGAGTGGAAAGAGCCTGCCGACAGATGACTGGGAAGTAGGTGGACATGAGTTGTGTGAACGGGGATTGGTCATTGGGATCTGCAAGCGGGTCGATTTGAGGCTCCCGTGGAAGAGAGAGCACCTCAGTGACGCAATCGAGAAGTTGGAGCCCCGACTTGTTGTTTGCTGGCTCGCCCACGAGTTTCAAGACGATGTACATCAAAGACTGAAGCTTCTCGTCGGACCCGCCCGAGAGAGGAAAGAAGTAGGAAGGGTTGGCGCGGAGGCACGTCGTTATCAGTGTGGTCAGAGGAGGGACGAAGGATTTGTACATCCACATCTCTTTTTGGAGGAAGCGCTCAATAAGCACCATCGTGTCGTTGTCAAAGGATCCTCTGATATTCGTAATCAAGCAAACAAGTTGGATCACATATTGAGCGAGCTCCGGCCTGTGCAAGGCAGGCTCTCCATTTTGCTTTGCTGTTTCTTCATCTAATTTCAGAATCTCTAAGAATTGAGGTTGGAGTTCTGATGCAAATGTATTGACTGCCTCAATTTGGGAGGAAGAGACACAACGAATCAGCGCAGCAATGGCGTCAAAGAGCGAGTGGTAATAATTGGGATTTGTTGGCTTTTCAATCACTTGATTGAGCAAGTTTTTGAGTGAGTTGAGTGTTGGGGTGACAAAGTTGATGATGGATCCTTTGGCCATGTCAATGATATGGGCCAGAATCTTCATCAAATACTCGTTTTCTTCGTCGTATTCTTCTTTGGCCTTTGTGATGCTCGTGAAAATTTGGTCCAATATTTGGCTTAGTAAGTTGTCGAAAGTCTGTTGGGAAATTCTGGAGAAGTGAAATTGATATAAAAACACACAATTGCTGGGTTTCACTTCGAACCGATAACAGACGATCCACAGCAATCCCAGCGTAGGTATGAACAACAATTTGTGGATGAGCAATGTGTTGAACGCAAAGTGTAAACAGTCCTTCGACAAATTGTTGTGGAATCTGTATATCATGAAGAAAGAATAAAAGGCATGCAAATTCACGGAAAAACTGGAGGAACTTGATGAATTGAGAACGAACAAGAGCATCTGTATCAGCATCAACAAATTCCAATTGGAGATATGGGATAATGTACTGTTGTATGAAGAAATGGACCTCTGGTTCATGATTGGTTTTTGTAACACCACGAGAGACAAGGGAGAGTTGATTCGCAAATGTGGTGAGAAGAAGCGAAAACGTTGTCAATTTCATCCAGTTATCTGGGGATATCGGTGTAGTTGGGCCTTCTTGGCCGGTTTGATCGAGGATGGCTGTGTTGAGTGTTCCCTTCACGAGTGGGTTAACTTGTTCTGGGAAGAGGTTGCCCATTACTGTAAGCAGTTGAGCACAGGCCATGCGTCTGGTGTGAATCTCAGATCCATCCAAATCAAATCCGATGAATTGAATGGGTTTCGCAACAAAAGAGTCAATTTCTGGTGCTACGAAGATTGATAAAGAAAAATGAAGACCTGCAATGTAAATGTTAGGAATGATGAGCTGATTGTATATCACAGTAATTGCATTCGGTGTGAAGAGACCACGAAACTCACTCTTTGCTGTTGCCTCCAAGAATCTGACAGTGGCAACTTGTAATTTATCATGATATGAGTGATGAGTTATTTTTGAGAAAAGTTGGAGAAATGGATCCATGAATCCTTCGATATATGGTTTGACATCGTCAGAGTACGATTCGACAAAGAGAGTCATGATGTAAACAATCATTTTTTGGCTTTTTTCGATCACAGTGGATGTATCGACCTGGACAATGATAATAAAAATATAACAAACTTCGCCAGTGGATATTCCAGAAGGTAGACTCACAATCGTCAAGAAACCGCTCATCCATGTTTGAAGATGATCATCGAAGAATTGGGGGATATCAAAATGGCAAAGAGAGTAAAACATTCGGAGGACAGAATGGATGCAACTAAAGTACAGTTTTCTGTTCTCTGGAGTCTCATTGGTGATGTCGACTTGTAGGCAACTCTGTTCGTGAGAGTGAAAATAATACAAGAAAAAGAATGAAAAACTCTGAATGTGTCATAAAGTGTTGGAGTGATCTTGCTGATGATCATGTCAAGTCGACGTTGAGTGAGTTTTCCTTGAGTTGCGTATCTGAATCTGAGATGAATGATGAGTAAAGAGCGAAAAGCAACTTTTTGACAAAGTGGTGGAGAAGATCGAGTGCTCGAGCTTTGAGATCCAATGAGAACTCTGCCACAACCTTGTTGAGAGTCTGTGCAAACGAAAGACATGTTAGCTAGGGATGAAACAAACATCGAAACATTCTTCCCATAAGAGTGGAAAGTCAAAGTTGGCAATAGAAATGAGGATTGTTTTGATGAATTTTTGCTGGAATGGTGTCGCAGAGAAATAGAGTTCCAAAAGTGTATTCTTGATCAGAGTCCTGGAATCTTCTGTGAAAAGATGGCATGATTCTTTCTGGAGTAAACATGATGGTTGTGGAGAACATGTCATCAAAAAAGTTGTCATACCTTGCTCCAATGTCTGTCGAAATGAATTTTCAATTGCATGACCGCTGAATTTCTAAGATCATCTGAAGGATTATTTTTTAAAATCTCCAATAGATGTTCGGGATAAGCAGTTGTCTGTCCATGGAGGGCCAGTTGGTCTTCAGCTGAGAGAAAAATGTAGAGTGAATGATGGTATACCAAATCGGATTTGGCCAGGATCATTCTGTGCGAGAGACGCCTGAAGAACTGTATCAAGGGGAAAAAGATCATTCTGAGCCATTTTTTGAGATGATGGATTCTGGAGGGCTTAATAAAAATCTCATGGGATCGATCAAGGTCTATGTCAACAGAACCATCAATACCGATAGACATTGAAACAAAAAACCGATACGATCGCCAATTACATGCTCTTGGGTTTTTGATCACATTTTCTCATTTTCCACAGTGAAAGAAGTCTCCACAGCCTTTTTCAAACGTCGGTCCTGATATCCGGATTTGATGGAACTGGAGCAGAAATATGTATGTTTTTCATTTTCTGTAATATTCTCAGTGAAAAACTTACTTCTCTCGGGGATATACCGAATTGGGGTTCACGATACAACATCCATCACTTGGGACGATTTCTCAACACACGTATTCGTTTTATCATTATATCTCTCTTCAGTTCTATCTCAGAGAGAATGACATCATTCCCAAGCCCGATGGATCCATCAGAACTCGAGCTGAGGCAACTCTGGACAGATTCAGGCCCCTAAACCCACTAAACCAACTCCAATCATACAATTCGGAACTTTCGCGGGAAATTATTAGCAATTATTCAACTGTCATCCTCGTCAATCAATCAGAGCAAGATATTCAGACTATCTCACTACTCACACGCGAATTACAGAAACAATTGATAGTTGTGAATGCTGTGGGTGTGTTTATGCGAGTATTTGTTGATGCAGGAGCCTCCTACCAAATTCTGGACTTGAAGAACGCCCCAGAAGTGGTTATTCCGATTGAAGACATTGATAATGGTACGATATCAATGGTCTGGTTTGATAAGCTTTACGCGGGAAAACTACAAGAAGATGATCTTATCACATTTGAAAATGTTAATGGTGACACACCAGAACCAAAATTGAATGGGAAAGGACCATTTCAAATCAGGCCACCCAAACACGGACAACGTGCACTACTACCAGCCAGTGTGTGGATTGATGTAGACACAAAAGGAATGGGGGTACTGACAGGTGGCGCAATGAAGACAACTCCTATCCAAAGAAAGATTTCACACTCCCCTTTCAAAATCGCTATGGAACACCCAGATTTTGTGCTCTTCAACGTCAATGACTTTGACCAGCGAACAAAAACGATCCATTGTTGCTTTTCTGCCTTGGATTCCTTTTGTCAACAAGAGAACAGACTCCCAAAACCATACAATGAAGAAGATGCAACCAGGTTCGTCCCTCTCACCAAAGCTGTCTTCTCTCGAACCTTCCCCGGCTCCCCCGACGAAGACTTCAAGGAAGATGTTGCCCGCCTCTTCTCCAAGACAGCACAGAGCCGATTCTGCGGCGTCACGTCTGTGGCTGGAGCAATCGCATCGCAAGAAGTGATCAAACTCGCCACTCGCACAGGCCTCCCCATCACCCAATTCCTGTGCTTGGACCACATCGATCTGATCCCAAGCCCCCATCCCTCGGAGGAAGACGTGGTGGGAGTGGGGGGACGGTACGACGGGCAGGTCAAGCTGTTTGGTCAGACGATGCAGAGTCGGTTGTTGGATGTACACTGCTTCTTGGTCGGGGCAGGGGCTCTCGGATGTGAAGCACTGAAGGCGATTGCACTGATGGGACTGTGCTGCGGGGAGAAGGGGATGCTCACTGTGACTGACATGGACAGCATCGAACTGTCCAACCTGAGCCGCCAATTCCTCTTCACCGACGCCGACGTGTCGAAGCCCAAGTCGGAGTGTGCCCTCGCTGCAGCGGTGAGGATGAACCCGTCGCTGAAAGGGAAGGCGTACACAAAGAAGGTTGCCGACGAGAGCGGCGACGAAGGGTACTCGCGCGAGAACGATGCCTTCTCTTTCGATTTCTGGGCCGCACAGGACTTCGTCATTGCTGCGCTGGACAACGTCGAGGCACGTGTGTTTGTGAACGCTCAATGTCTGCGATTTGGAAAGGCAATGTTTGAGTGTGGGACGGAGGCTTCGCTCCTGTCGGTGACTTCAGTTGTTCCGCATGTGACACACGGCTACGAGCCGCCTCCGAAGAGAGCAGACACAGATGTGGAAGTGCCATCCTGCACGCTAAAGCAACACCCAACGGCGATTGAGCACTGCATCCAGTTTGCGAAGGATAAGATGGACAATCTGTTCAAGGACAGTGTTCTGCTGCTCGAGACGTTCAAAGCCAGTCCAGTTCCAACCATTCGGACACTCTGTTCAACGGAAGTGGCTGATGTTACACTTGCTGATCAACTGCTAACACTCCTCTCATTGATGGAGGGAGGAGAGACATGGAACTTTGACAACTGCGTGGAGTGGGCACGTTGGTTGTTTGAAGACATGTTTGTCAACAGGATTAACGAGCTGATGCGCCACCACCCACTCGGCAGCAAGGACGAACATGACAAGGATTATTGGGCCAAGAAGACTGTTCCTCAAACACTCGTCTTCTCACCCGACAACGATGAACACGTCTCGTTTGTGGAATGTGCAGCCTTCCTCCGCGCAACGTCGTTGGGTGTTGTTGTCCCTTCCGATTACCCTGCTGCAGTCCGTCAACTCGTCCACACTCCTCTCCCAACACGCACACACACAAAGCGCGAGGAAGCAATTGCCACTGTGAAGACACTCGATGAAGCCACACTCACGGCCGTTGCTCAACACGTCTTCACTCCACTCGAGTTTGAGAAGGACGTCGACAGCAACCGACAGATCGATTTTCTGTTCTTCTTCTCGAACCTCCGCGCGCAGAACTACAAAATCTCTCAGCAGTCTCGACTCCGAATTAAGCAGCTGTCGACACAGCTCATCCCAGCCATGGAGACCACCACAGCGATGGCGCAGGGACTGGTGATGATTGAGGTGGGGAAGTACATGTCGGGGAAGACGGGAGAGCTCGATTTCCGCTCGTGGAACGTACACCTCACAAGCAACCGCTTCAATCGCTCGTATGCTCAGCGTGCGTCTCGTCCACCGTATTCACAGCTGGACGAGTGGGAAGGACATCAAATACGGTTCACGCACACTCCAACGGTCGCTGAAGTAGTTGCGATGATCGAATCTTCGTTTGATTGCACTGTCCTCAAGCTGTCGTGTGCTGGGAAAGTCGACATTCTCGATGCTCAAGCTGCTGATGGCGAAACCAGCGCACTTCTCACTGACGCTCTTAAACCTGTCACTGATCATCTTTCATCGCCCATTGTGCTGGATTTCGAGGGACGGGCTAAGGTGGGTGAGGAGATGATGACGGTGATGGTGAAAGTGTTTGTGACTGAGTGATAAGCCTTCTTGTTTTTTTCTAACTTTGTTTTTTCATCTCAATTACAGTTGTGCCATTTCTGTTTGCTCAAACTGAGAAACAGAACAGTAGAACGAATGGTTGAATTGTAACGAGAACAGAAGCTTCTAAAAAATATTAATGCGCCGAGACGGACGACGAACGTTGAGTCGAGGAATGGTGATGATAAGAATGCCGTTGCGGAAGTCAGCACTGATTGACGAGGAATCAGCGTCCGATGGAAGAGTGACGATGCGTTTGTAGACTCCAGTCACCTCCTCGCGTGGCATGTACCCCGCTCCGAAGAAGCCGAAGAATGGGTCCTGACGAGAATGAGATCAACAAGTGGCAAACATTAGATTGAACATATCGCTTGCGTGGGGCAGTGACAATCAGGTCCTCACCATCCAACGAAAGCTGGATGTCTTCTTTCGGGGCGCCTGACAGTTCGACATGGTAGACATACGCATCAACATACTCCTGCACGAAAAAAGTGATGGGGACAGAGACAGACCTGCATATCCATTTTGGGGAGAAGATAATCTGTTCGTGGGTCGATTGGGGAAGACTCGGCGTTCGACGCTTGTTTTTGTGACCTTTCCTGTTCAAGTCGCTGTCTCAGTCTTTCTTGTTCTTCTTGCCGTTTGGCCTGAAGTTCTTCAAGTTCCTTCTTCCTTTGCTCTTCCATCTGCCTCCTCTGCTCCTCAAGTTGTTTCTGTCGCTCTTCTTGTGCCTTTCTGAGTTGCTCCTGTCGAGCCTTCAGAGCAGCTTGCCTCTGCTCCTGCTGTTTCCGCTCCTCCTCTTCGCGCGCCTGAGCGTAGGGATCGTCCTCGTCTTCCTGTCCGCGGTAGTATTGGCCGAATGGGTCCATCCATGAAAATGGGTTTTGGCGAGCTCGACGCTGTGCTTGTTCGCGTTGCGCTTTGAGTTGTGCCTCCTTCTCCTTCTTCTGGCGAAGGAGCTCTGCCTGCTCCTCCTCTTTCAGTCTCTTGGAACGTTCCTTGTGGAGGTTGTTGATGATTTCAATCGCTTTCTGGAGAGAGGCAGCAGTTGTGCTGGCCGAGGCAGACAGAAGAGACTCGTGCTCATTGTCGCCAGAGTCGCTATCACTCGACGTGTCCTCTTCTCTGATCGACGTGGGGTCTTCGATCTTCTCTTTAACTTCTTTCTGAAGCTTCAGTGCACTCTCCAGAATGGTTTCGAAGCCGCTCACTTCTTCCGGAAAAAACTGCTTCAGAGCCGCAAAACGGGACTTGACTTTTTGTCCGTTCTGGACGGCTTCGTTGAGCTTGAGGCTTTCCTCTTTGATCCGCTCCTTCTCCTTCTTCCGCTCCAGCACGGGCTCAATCCAGTCTTTCAGCTCCTTCATGTGCTGGTTGTAGATGAGAGGGGGCTGACGGAAGGACTCGTCGTTGATTTTGTCGAGGATGGAATTGACTTTGGTCTTGAACTCATTGCACGCTGCTTCCGTCATGCACCCGTCCATGTTATCTGAACAATCATTGAGCAGAGAATAGCAGTAGCTTTCAAGATCATTCCTGGCAATCTCGCTGGCTTTCGTCTGTTCGTCTTGTCGCATCATTCTCTGCTCCTCGTCAGAGAAGGTTTGGATCTGTTTTTTGGGTGTCTTTGACGAGAAGAGAAGGATCGAGCGTGGCTGGCGCTGGATGGACGACTGCTCAGTGTTGATGTGTTCGAGGTAGAAAGGAGAGTGGAGACTGAACTGCCCGTTTTTGTCGAGCTCGACAACAATTCCGGTCATGTCGGACGATGGATCACAAAGGAGCATTGTCGAAACAAGACTGGTCGGGATGGCGTAATGCTTGCCTTGTATTGTTCGAGGTGGCTGACACTGGTCGGTTTCAGCGTCTTTTGGAACGTATCGTGCGTCGATGAGAACTTGAAGCTTTGATTTGGGATCTTGCGACACGAGTGGTTTTGATCGTCCTCGCATATCAAACCGTGCGGTGTGCTTGGATGGGTATTCAGTACCTTTCTGAAAGGCAACGAGTGTTTGGGTGGGGTTCTCTGGGAGAACAAAGGGCGATGGAAAGCCGGTTGTTTTGGAAATGACTTGGATGGTATCGAGTTTCTGTCCATCAGGCTCGCTGGCATCGGACGTGATCAACTGTTCTGTCTCGTACAGAACAATGTCGTGCGTCAAAATATCTTTCACATCAACACGGACAGTTTTGGGGATCTCGTTCTGAAGCTCAGCGTTGGCAGCCTTGACCGCCGAGGGAAGAGGGAGATGGGAATTGGCCTTCTTCGCATGGTCGATGCAGCGGTCCATCTCCAGCTGCGACGCGAGACGCCCACAGCCCCAAGCAACCGCCTCGTCGGAGTTGAGGGTGCGGGAAAGAGTGATTGGCTGAGTGACGAGAGGATTCTGTTGGAGGCTGAGCTCGAGGGCAGACTGGAAGGATGGGATTCTGCTTCCGGCTCCAGCGAGTTCTGCCGAGTGGATGGTGACGGTCGGGTGCTCTTTGTCTTTGATGTCGTCTGGATATGACGTTTGGATGCGTTGGATTCCTTCGGCGATGCATCTGTCCACTGTGGATTTGATGAATGTGTTGAACGGGGCAATCAGCTCAACAATCGTCTCCCGTTTCATCACAAATGACGTCTCCACTTCCCCTGGGAGAATCTCGATCGTCTGTTCGGCGATCGGCGAGGCTGACAGGGCAATTTTGAGCTTTTCACTGGCTGAGAGCAGGCGGTTGGCGAACTTGGCATCGTTGTTGATCACATCGGCATGAGCGGGGTGAGACTTCAGGAGACTGTCGGCGATGTGCTGCGCAATGGTCTGCGTGATTTTGTCGCCAGATGCTTCAAGTGTCCAGGTGTGACTGAGAGCAGAAATTGAGACACCGTGGAAGGTGCGAACAACGCGGAAAAGTGATGTTTGAAGACTTTGGGACCCGAAATCGGCAATGAGAAGGTAAAATGGGTCGCGAATTCCAGCATTGGATGGGAGACGAGTTGAAACATAACAGACGGCAGCTACAAAGAAGATGAATGTCTAAAATGGGAATTCAAACCTGCGGTCGTGTCTTGAACAAGAGAGAGGATTGACAGTGATGCAATCTGTGCTGCGCTAAGCAACGACTGTTTGTGGCATTGTTTCCAATATGTGGGAACTGAAACAACAATTGAAGCTCTGGAGTTTCCAATCTGGACATTGGGATCCCTAAACAAGATCACAGTAGAGTAAAGCAGACGTTGTCAGGGTCGGAAGATCTGAAGGTAGATCACCAGGATTCCGACAATTTTGAATAAGTTTTCGGAGGTACATCCCTTCAAACAAAATTGATACCTTAATAGTGAAGAATGCAGACCTGTAATCTGTTCGTTCGTGAATGTGGTTGGAGAATTGCCTTGACCATATCCCACAGTGTACTGTGGTTGATTCAAAGAGAGATGACTCTCAAGAACTTTGTCCGAAAGTTCATATTCCTGATCAAAATATCCGAAATTGCTTTTGAAGTTCTGTACAGCTGCATTTCTCTGTGAAGCTAGTCCAATTGTTCGATCCTGATTTTCCAAAAGAATTCGAACAGGAGTTAATCGTGTATGATCTTCGTTGAGAGCACATGTGATGAACTCTCTGTGCTGTGGGTCAATGTCCTGTTCAGGGAAAAATGTGCGGAGAGGAGCTGTAACAATTGCATGATGAGTACCGAGGTCAATTCCAAAGGCTGATAGAAATGTAAGTAACGAAAGATTGATGAAGAAGATGAAAGAGAACTTGGTCGTGGAGTTAGCATTGATTAGTATGTAGTTTTCTGTGGGATGATCCAAAGTGTCGAGGGAAATGAGTATTCCAGGGTTCATAAAATGTGGTTTTACACTCAGATGAAACATGTGATTGCAAATGAACCAGCGCAAACATTGCCGATAATACAAAATGGATCAGTCCAAATGCGAGACAACGAAAAAATGACTTTGAAGCAAAACAAAGAGATGCACCTGAGTCGAGGGGAGCTTTTCCTGATCATACACATGTTTTCTGCACCAACTAAAATTGTTGGACAATTGAATGTTCTTCAGGAAGCTGGTGATGAAAGTGTTCGACATGCAATCATCGCTTCAAATGTGAGGTGTTGCCTTCTTGCCAAAATATGGACGAACAAATGAGGTAAATCTCACGTTCTCTTCAGAGGTCATCTTTTTCTTCTTTTTCCTCTTTGTGCTGCGGCAACAGTGATTTTTTGTTTGTCCTTTCCTGTCTGAATGCTTTGAATGAGATTGATGTTGCTGATGAGGTCCTGAATCGTTAATTCCATCTCTCCAATCGATTCTTGATGAGCTTTCTCTTTCACTGAAAGTGAACTTGTCAGAGCAGCATTCTCCTTCGTTATGGCCGAGATCTGTGCTTGATTATCTTTGATTTGCTGCGAAGGATGAGAAGGTTGAATTCAAACAGCATCAACAGAGCTCTTTGTTGCGAGGAGGATATTTCGTTTCGTGACGAGTGGATCAATTTGCTGTCGAGAGACTGATGATTTTGGAGATGTCCGAGATTTCAATTCTGCCAATCTTAGTTGAAGAGAGGTCTAAATGATGGTGAATGGAAAACAGAGGACATGCAAAGATAGAAGAGGAGACAAACCAGCTCATTGTCAGCTCCGCGACTCCGATTCAGAAGATTGTTGACTTTTCTTTTTTCCTGTCTCGCGATCTCTTCAAACTCCTTTCTTCGCCGCTGTAGGCGTTCCTCCAATTCACATCGTTGTCTTTCAAGTTGGTCAACAACAATCCGTCCATTTTCCTTCTCGATACGCCGGAAGAACTCTTCCTCCAATTCCATTGTTCGATGTGTCGGTGATTGTGGGTCGGATGTGGGGGCCCCGTTCTTTGAAAGGCAGACAATCTTCCCATCACTCTCTGTCTCGATCATTCGATGTACATATCTGAAAAAGAGGGAAAGAACATGAAAGATGGCTAATATCAGACTGTTCATCTACGTAATCCCAAACTTTCTCGGTTTCGAGATCCATCGCGTATGGATGTCCACTTTGAACAAAATGCTGCTCAGCGTGGTGTAATTTAGACGCTCCGCAGCCCACAAATCCGCAAGAAAGACACACCCACAGATTTTCTCTTGTCTCACACTGTGAACAACTTGATGTTTGTGTCCGTGGGAGGAGAGTGTATCGACAAAGTGGGCATGTCCCTTTCGACCATTGAGCAAAGCATGTGATGTGAAATGTATGACCACAGAGCAAATAGAGGATGTGGGATGTCGTTGGATGGAGAGATTCCAGACAAACTGAACATGTTAGTGGATTTGGAGTTTGATCGATCGGTGGTGTCAGTTCCGTTCGTTGGGGTTGGATGAAAGACGACGGATTCGGAGAAGGGACAGGAGAGAAGTAGAATGGTGTGATTGGGATCGAGAAGAAAGAACATGTCGTAAATAGAACGAAGGAGATAGTGCAAGTGATGTTGTACAGAAAACTCAGTGAAACTCCGTTGAACTGAGTAAAAAATGCCTCTGAATCTACTTCATGATCAAAGTTCAAAAGGACCATATAGTGTGTTGTCGTGTTTTTCTCTCTGACATTCTGAAATCCAAAAGAAACAAACCGTACGATTCTCATCCATTCGATATGTTCAATGAATGGCTCAACTGTTTGACAGAGCATTGAGACAGGATAGTCGAAGAGAACATTCTGGATGCAAATCAATTTTCCGCCAAATCTACTTGCTTGAAGGCGCGATTTGATGCCAGCGATTGAATTGGCTTCAGAAGAGCATTGAAGGAATGTCATCGTGCCCTCCTCTGACGAATTATTCGTTGTTCCTGAAGATGGTCTTTTGAAAAAAGAAAGTACCATATACAATGGTCTGAACGCTAGTGTCATCAGGAATCACATTTTGAGCGATTGACAATAGCGTCCCCGGAGATACCGCCGGAGGGTCGAAGACTGGCTCCATTAGTTGCAGTCACGTGCGTGTAAAATGGTAAAAGGTTTGGTTTGAGAAAAAATGTTGATCGACCCACATAAACTGGATCGAGTCATTTTCTCATTCCTTCTGGATGGAATTGACAACATTTTATTGTTCTATCTTTTTTATTCTGTCCTCTACCGAGTCTCTCTATGCTTGCCCACTACTGTGAATGAACTCTCAAATATGATTCTCGATCAATCCACAATATTTAGAATGTCGACCGAACCATGCATGTAGACCATCCTACACGGAGAAAAACAAGTGCGACAAGGCTTACATCATAGTCTCGATTCTTTCTTTTGATCTCATCGGTCTAGTCTCGAAAATCTCTCGGAAAGTTATTTCTCGGATTCTGATGATGGTATTTTTCCAGACACGCGTCGGAATCAATTTTCCTGAATCATTGTCTTCTGTACATTAATTTCCTCCCTTTTACTCTTCTCTAGATTCAACAAAGAAGGAAAAGAAAAGGACGAGACAACTCCACTACAAAGGAACCCAGCATCATGGTGCCTGTGACAGATGTAAAAAAGCGTATCTTATTCTTCCTTTTAAGATTTTTCCAGGAAACAGCGTTGTTCGGGGTCTGCATCTCCTCCATTCATCACAACCCATCTTTCTCTTTTTCTCTGAATCATCAATTATAGTGGATATCCATGCGATCGATGCGAAAAAAACGGTCATATTTGTACCAATCCGTCGTTGGCAAGATATAAATCTCACCAAAACGGCAAAATCACGAGACGTAAACGAACACTAAGAAAAAAGCACAATGTCTCACTAAATCTCACAGAAGTTGCCAAACAAGCATATTCTGAACCGTTTTCATTTG
The DNA here is from genome assembly GCA_033064195.1 of Blattamonas nauphoetae. NCBI lineage: Eukaryota > Preaxostyla > Oxymonadida > Blattamonas > Blattamonas nauphoetae. Next base: position 561,738 of record JARBJD010000011.1, on the reverse strand, counting down.
ATTTTCGACGACTCCAATCAAATTGCGTGAGACTACAGTCTCCTTCGATGCTCGACGTTCAAATCCCACATCTCTCCCCCGGCCCAAACAAACTATTGTACCTCGAAACTTCCTTTCGATTTTGCAACACTCCCTACAGTTTTTTTGGTGCAAGAAATTCCCTTTTTAAGATGTTTCCGTTCAATTCCAAGGCTATCCTGGAACCATTTCGTTTCAACCTCCAAGCAAGGCTTGCTCATCAAATGAATGTTGACCCAGTGAAGCTTTCATTGATTTCGTCAGATTCGTACCTTCGAATTGAGCAGTTAGCCTTTCACTATATTGATGCGCTTCACATTCAGTTCTACACGTCTCTTTCTGCCGGTGCAACCATACTCGGGCATCACCGTTCCGCTCAACAATTCATGAGGCATGCTATATTGATCGCTACAAATACTTCAAGCGTTTTTAACAACTTCCCACGTCAGATGGAACCAAAAGATTTTTCGATCAAACATGCCACCCAACTCATCGAATCTGCCATGACAAGCTTCACCTCGTCAGATCTCCATCGAGATATATCATATTCGCTTTCTCGATCCAAAACATCTGAAGTAGCAGTTGGACATATCAAACTCCATCCTGTCTATAACGCGATCATCTCAGAATTGATCTCTGTGTTCTTTACCACCACACTCCCCATCGCATTTCGCTCACCCCATGGCGAAATCCTCGAATATTCCGTTGTGCTGGAGTTTATTCGCAGTTACGTCTCCCTTCACCACGTCATGCTCACTCTGCACCACAACGACTCTCAGTTGCTCCCATACGTCGAATATGTCCTCAATACACCTTTTTTCCAATCACTAATCGATTCTCCGACATCTCCATTTCATTACCTCCTCCATCACCCACAGACGCCAAGCCAAACTTCGTTCCCTCCTTTTGAGCTGATGGAATGCCTTGATTTTCTTGAAAATAGCGCACAAGGAGCACAAGCTCAATTTCCAATCTCATTTTATCCCTTTTCATCACCTCTCGATTCCTCAAATTCCACAGCTCCTCGCATCACTTCGCAACAACAATTCTCCAATCCACCTGTTCCCATCAGCACACGATTCTTCACTTCCCTCCTTTCCAACATCTGCCCAATTTGTATTCAACAAGGCCCCACAATGTCGCGAAGGAGTCGGTCTCACCTTTTTTCCGAACTCGAGACAACCATCCCACAATCTGAGAAGCACCGCTTCCAACATCTCGTCGGAAAGAACCAACCAGAACCTGAACCCCGAAAGGTCTCTTTCGTCCTGGACGTGATTGAGGGGACAATTGAAGATGGAAAGGACTCATTCTTGAAATTGGTCGACGAAATGGATCTGAACAATGAGCCAAGCAATGAGTCGTCTGTATTCACTCACATCATCGCATACGTCGAACTCAGCCGAATGCGACAGCTGACAAGCCAGGGCGGCGTTTCTGTGAACACCATCCAAATCTTGTACGATCGCTCATTCCCAGGTGTGATCGACAATCTCCTCCACGACCAGAAGCCCACCGTCCACTCCGAACCGCTCATCCAAAATGCAAAATCGATTTTGGGAGACTTGACTCAGTTTGCGAGTGGGGGACAACAGCACAGGCAGAATGCAGGTGCAACTGTCGTCAGAGCAAAACAAACTCAACCTCAAGTGGACACACTTCTCTCGTTCATCACCAATCCACAGATGTCTGTTTCGATGAGACTGACAACCACCCTCGAATTCACCATCACTCTTCTCAAGGCGTTTGGTCCTCTCAACATTCTGAACACACACTCTTCCATCGTCGACGCTGTGGCTTCCATGCAGTCACATCGCTTCGCCTCATCGCAGCAAGCAGTACTCTTCAGAATCCTCTTCCTCATGCAACGGCTCCTCATTCAAACCGGAATCAAGCCTCACCACCAAATCAGCTCATTCACAATCAGCGACGAGAGTGACGAACCGCGCCAGTACCTCCTCAGATTCTTCAACCAATGGACTGTCTTCCCAGCGAACTCTCTTTCACTCAATCCTGTCCCCGAAGTGATTGTTGAGCCGTGGACTCTGTATTTCCTCACTTCGAACGCGGTGAATGAGTTCGAGAACGGAATCAAGCAGATTACCATGCGGAACAGGCCCACAGACACACAGAACAACTCCTTCAACAACATTCCGTCTGTCGCTCGCCTTGTACCTCTCTTCCAGCAAGTCAACGATTCAGCAATGAACGAAACAGACTCATCTCGCTACCCTCTCCGCCATCTCCTCACCCACGACCAGCTCCCCATCTCACGAAACCTCGCCATCGCCCCTGAATGGAAATGTGACATGCCCAGCCCCGAGCGACTCATGTCGTCCCTTCTGACGGAAGACGCTCCGCCAGGCCATCCCACATCGCCTTTCGAAATTCCACCGTACCATTGGAAGGGGGACGAGAGCACGTTCGCTGAGGAAGTCTTCCACATCGTCGAACACCTGAATGCTGTCAACCAGCCGCAAATGTGGCGATATTCATTCCCTCCATCGCTTCTTCCGCCACAGGTCACTTCTCCGCCTGTTTTGGATGTGTCTGAGAGGGTTCTTCTCCACCACAACGCATGCATGGCGCTGTTTACGTTCTTCTGCGGAGAGTTCGCGACGTCTCTGTCGTTCTGCAATTCGTTCACACTCAGCGCTGTCCGAGTTCTTCACCAGACACACTTCATCAATCCGTATTTCCAACCTATGGATCTTCTCCTGATCGACCAGATTTTGAAGAACTACTGTTGGTTTTTGTTTGATCACATGTCCATCAGCAGCAGCATCGCATTTCCAGGATCGCATGTCTTCCCCAAAATCAGACAACCTGACTTCATCTCATTCGACCAACTCTGCCACTCCCTTCTTCTCTTCCTCATTCTCCTCCAAGTCGCCGCAGCTCATCCCGACTCCAAGCAGATCTCCTTCACAGTGACTGCCTGTTTGGAATGCCTTTCACAAGTCGCAGCACTCGCAAACTCGCAGAACGACGATATCTCGCATGTGATTCTCCCTCCGTCGATCATCAACCTCATTCCAAATGTGATTTCGTCCATTTCGTATCTCTTCACCGATCATTTCAGACAGACATGGATGTCTGTTCCCGCTGAGCCGTCAACCGAGGAATTATTTGATCCCACCCTCACACTTTCCATCCATGGCTCGTTCCCATTCATCTTCGATCACCATTTGACGACTGACCAAGCCATCGCCCTCTTCCCTCAATCATACCCTTCAAGGAAGAAATCCATCTCGTTCAGAGGAAAGATCTCAGCCGAGAACATTGTCCCGATCCCAAAAGAACACCAAGACACAGCTGACAAGAATACAATTCCCGAAATTCCTCTCTCAACGTTGGACTCGCTCGTTGGCAGCATCCCACCCTCACGATCACGTTCTCTGACCATGCCATTCAGCCTCTTCGCTCAAAGTCCGTTCCAAGCAACACCATCTCCTGCGTATCCTCAACAGAGTCAAGGCTTCTCTCCACTCAACACAGCATTCGCTCGACAGAATATGTCGTCGTCGTTCTTCTCCCCTGCTCCTTTCAGCCCGATGCGGATGACGCCTCGCCGTGTTCCACCACAGCCACCCCAGCCACCTCAGCCATCTGAGATGGATGTGAGCATGACTGAGAGCTTCACACAGCCATTGATGGAGCTGGAAATACAACCAGAACAAGACATTCAGGTGCCAGTCGCTGATGTGATTTCAACCTACATTTCACCGCCAGCCCCTCAGAAACAGATCACACCGAACAGAGCAAGCCCAGTGAGATTTAGTCCACGAAGCAACAAAACATCAAATTCACAGTCATCCCAATCAAGTCCTTCTGAAGAACAGCGCTCATCGATTGGAAGCGATGAGATTGTCGCAGTTCAAATCGATTCCCAACCAGAGATCAACAGTCAACCAGAACCCCATCCTCCACCCGACGCGAACGTCACACTGAATGTGGAGCAGAAACCAAACATCCGAATCACAGCATCCTCTCAATCACCTCCATCACACTCGTCGCCCGCTCTCATCCACTCTTCAGTCCCTCTCCCTCCTCCTCCACCTCCTCCAAACATCAAACACCATCAGATGCAGAGCCAAATGATTCGTGCTCCTCAAATTCCATTCCCAGACCTCGCCATTCCAGACGCTGTTCGAATTCCTCAACAAATTCTCGTCCAACCGCAGCGGTTTGATTATTCCACTCTGAACGCTGGCCAACCACAAATTGTACACTACCCACAAGTTCCCCAACAGGCTTTGTATTCCTCTGCTCAGCAATCTCTCCAGCCAACGTTGTATTCTTCCGCTCAGCAGTCTCCCCAACCAACGTTGTATTCCTCTGCGCAACAACACTTCACACAGGATCAGAATCCAGCCCTGTATGCCAACCAGAACTATCTCGGCACGCAGTTCCATCAGCAAACACAACCGCAACTGCACCAACAATCCCAACAATTCATCCAACCACCGCCACAACAGCTCTATCTCCGACAAGAACCATCACCGAGCGGCACACAGCCATTCCAAGACCAATATTCGAGTTATCTGTTCAACTCTCAAATTGATCACCCGACCCCTGACTATCCTCAGAGCATGGCTGCCTTCTCTCCTCTCAAACAATCCTTTTCGAAGATTTCTCACTTCAGCGTGTCGCCAGCGTCACATCTGGCTCCGTCGCCTCAGTTTGGGTATCAAGTCCCACGGCAGCAGTTCACTCAAGCTTCGTCGTTTCGTGAAATACACACAAGAAGTGGAAATGCCATTCCCAATCCCCCTTCCCAGCCTGTACAATTATCACAGTCAACTCAACGATCTGTCAATCGCCAACAAATACAACAAATGCAGACACAGAATTCTCGTCCGCAGATGACTACACAGACGAATGTTGAACAGACAAATGAAAGCCACACTTCACCTCAACCACTGCACTCCCGTACACCCTCCATTCGTGCCCAACAAGCACATAAAGGCCCTCAGCCACAACTTCCTGTTCAACACGACCATCTCACAGCCCCAAAATCATCGCAAAAAGAGACAGCAGCCGAGCATTTCTCACTCGCCATCCAAACCTCCTTCGACACCCTCCATTCGGACCAACCCTCACTCTCCAAAGGCCGCCCATCCCCGCACTCCTCCCCCACAAGCATGATCATCACCCCTCCCTCGTACACCTCCCCCTCATTCCACGACGAGCGAGGGATTATGGGCCCGCCGTCCACACAGCCGTCGTACCAGCGGATGGAGCAGTCGCCTGAATATGCTGCTGTGGAGTCGTTCTCTCCTTTGCATGATTCGTATTCTCCACTCACTCGTTCACGTCCACCCAATTCTCACCTTCCGAGATCTCGTCCGCAAATTAACAACCAAGCTGGGCAGACGAGGGACTCGGTTCAACTTTCTCGACAGCTCACTAAGCCGCCTTCTCAACATGAAAATTCGACTATGCCGCCTCCGTCAAGGCCTCCATCGAGCAGGGACAGGAATTATTCACAGTTTCATGCCCAATCGGGACTTTTTCAGCCGAAGACGTAATCTTTGGCAATTCGAAGCTCTAATTTTTATCATTCTTCAATTTCAGGACAAAACGAATTATTATTCTATTCTTTGTCTTCTTGAATAACATCTTCCGTTTAGAATCTGAATCATCAAATCCCACCCATGATGATAGTTGTTTCTGTCTAGTATTTGAACATCTGAAGAATAGACTCTGCAGGATCTGAACAAGGGTATGATCAATGCTCATTCAACTTGGACTCGAAAACATTCGAGAAGAACACAAGTCTTCACGCTACATCAAAAAAACTGACACAAAACAGGATCTTTCGATCTTAGAATGTGACACTTTTGGGAAGATCTACTAATCATCAAGAATACTCCTTCAATGAAATGAACAATGTATCATGAGATTAATAAGCCGCTTAGTAACCGTTCTTGAATCCACTTCTGTCTTCTGAGTGACGGCTGAGGGTTCTTGGTTTTGTGTGAGAATGTGGGACACCAGCGGGCTTTCCGAAGTATTTCACTGCTTCTCTGTTGTTCTTTGGTCCGCGGAGGAGCAGGGTGTTGCGACCAGTTGGAGCCTTCATGGCGAGTTGGTCGAGGGAGATGCATTCTCCACCAGCGCGTGTGATTCTGTCGCGGGCTGATTGAGTGAAACGAAGAGCAGCAATGCGCATTTTTGGAACATTGAGGAGGCGGACATCATCGGTAACAGTGCAAACACAAACAGCGATGCGTTCTGGAACTTTTTTAGTTTCACGAGCGATTCGGCTGACTGTAAGGGGAGCACGGTGAATACGGCTGAGGCAGAGACGGTGAAGGATAACTTTGTCGAAGTTGGAGTGAGTTCTACGAACAAGGTACCTGTAGAGCTGGAAAAGAGAGTTGATTGTGAGAAAGATGATAGTCAGTTTGGGCTTCTTATGAAAGAAATACCTTCACCAACATGCGAAGATATGGATCATCAGATTTTGGTTCACGACGAACAGCTTTTTTTGAGCGGCCACCTGCAACAAGATCGATACCCTGGAAAGAAGTGATTCGCACAGATTTTACAATGAATAAGAGGTCATGGATTATATCTTCAAGAAAACTATTCTCAAAATGAACACATAAGTAAAAATAAAGTAATAAAGAGATGATTTCCCTCAAAACAGACCATTGGAGTTTTCTAGTTAGATCAACCCAATATGTTGTCGCTCATTTTCAATCATTCTCTAATCAGGAAGTATTTGCTCTTCCAATGATGAATTATTCGATGAAAGATCTTTCTGAAACTAATTGACGACAATTTCGGGCTTAAGCTTCGGATATTGCTTCAATTGCTTTTCTCGGGTCCCACCGATTCCTTAGTGATCAATCCCTCCCTTATCGAACTTCACTCAATCATATTTCTGTTCAGCCTCCAACATACCTTCATTGATCTCACACAAAGTGGTTCATCAGGTGAATCTCCAACCATTCTACTGACTTCTTTGTTATACCACTGGAATGGAATATTATGTCTTCTTGAATGTATTCATCTTATTATACCAGTTTGGGGTAAACTCTGGACTGAAGATCATCGGGCTTTCCTATTCACGTTTCCTGACTGAAAACCGAGAGAATCTACGATATATCTCACTTATTTTCCTCATTTGACACTGCATTTTTGTTCGTGCCTGCGATTGTATGAAGTTCTCCACGATTGCTACTCTTTTATTCTTATTCAAATCGATCATCCAGTTGCGAACCTCTGACTCGCAAAGCTGTCTATACATCTAACAATGATCCTCATATTGATTACGCACGCTGTTTCATGTCATTCGAAACGTTTTGATCTATCTCATATGCAGATCCAGTCGCAAATGAAGACATATTCTTCACGAGGACAAACTCTCATCCATCGGACACTGGAACAAACCAACTACTCGCTCGCAGAACTCTTCCAAATGATCCCATCAGATAGAGATCTCGAAAATCCATTTCACACATCGAGACCATTGGATATCCTCCCACTTTACGTCGGTCTCCTTTTCTCATCTTTCCTCATTTTGCCCCTCCTCTCACATTAGGATCTCTAAAGCATCAATCTATCCTCAATTTTTCGCTCCCGTGTTTTACTCACTATTCGGGGACTGCAAATATATCGTCTTCTGGCGCTACACTCCTCCTCAATGTGACGTCGCCAACCACACTGTTATGCTCGGATTTTCTCATTTTCATGACATCCGAGAGAGTATTTGTTCAACCGTTTGTGCGGAAAGTATGTGTTTTCTTTCTTTTCAGCATCATTCATCTGTTCAGGGCTTTCACACAATCACAATCAAAAAATGGGCAAGCGACGCGGAAAGATTGGAAGCAGAATACAACGGAATCAGAGTGTTCAGAATGGATCAAAGGTTCGTCATATACCCTTCATATCTGTCCATACCTCTCTCCACTTCTGTTCGTTCGTCTCAGTCTCCTCCCCTTCCTCCTCAACTCCTTCAAACTCCTCAAACTCATCCTCTCCCTCCTCAACTCCTCCGAAAAGCAGCTCATCCAGTTCTATTCCTCCCAAATGAACATCTCCTTCGTTGACCGCGACGAAAGTGCCAACCCAGACATCGCCAGACTCGAAGCCTCTCTCAAAACAGGCGATGTGTTGGCCTGCTTCAGCATGAGTGGCCTGTCTGGCATCAACACTCTTCTTACAGGAGCGTTGGTGAGCCATGTGGCATTGGTGATGAAGGAGGGAAAGGATGTTTTCGTGTATGAGACAACAGCAGGCAATACTTTTGAGGAGAAAACACCGTGGGGCGATGGGTTCAGAAGAGTGTGGGGTTCTTCGTTCTTCTCATCTCTTTCTTTTATGTTGCAGACGCCCTTCCAGAAGTGGTATACAGCGTATCACAAGCACAATTATCTTGTTGCTCTCCTCCCTCTCTCGTCGTCGCTCTCGTCGCACTTCAACGTGACAGCTGCCAGAAATTGGTTCGACCTCCACGCTCGCTCGTTTTCAATTCGCACATTCCCTTATGTCCAAATCGACACACCCGACGGGAACATCCCATCCATTCTCAGTCAGGCCTCGCTCGAACTTGTCGTTCATCTGTTTGAGAAGATCAAGCCGAGCATGGTGAAAGAACTGGTCGCTGATGGGATCTCGAAACGGCTGGAGATGACGCAGGTCGAACTGTGTGAGGCGGTTGGGGTGGAGTGTGCGTGCACCAGTCTGGCGGACTGTATGGAAAAGTCTGCACAGCTGGGGATGGGTCTGTGGGATGTGGCAGCGATCCCCGAGGACGATGCATGGCTGTACGAGGTGTGCAGCGTAGATGTGCTGTTGTCTTGATTGCATTTCTTCATTACCGTTCTTACAGACTGATTTTATATGTTCATCTTCATCTCCTCTCATCTCCTCTTGTGTGTAGGATGGAGAATCTATCTTTTGCTCCTCTCTCGTCATTCACATGCTCGCAGCTGGAGGCGTCCTGAAGAATGTCACCCTAAACGCCAACGAATTCTCTCCCAAAGACGTAACAATGGTCTGGTTCTCCTTCTTCTCATTCCACAGCTCAAAATATTCGACCCAAAAGCGATGTCTCGTCGTCTGTCGACTGTGTGCCCAGTGGACAGCACAAAAGGCCGTCCATTCTGTCAGGTTATGGGAAAGTATGAACTGAGGTTGGATCTCTACAACACAATCACTCCATACTCACACATGTTTGAGAGATGTCGCAGTCGGGATCCAGATTGGGTTCCATCTCCTGATGGATGCTGAGTCTTTTCTCAATAACTCATCTCAGTTCTGTTCCTATGTATTTCTAGGATCTGGTTGTAAACATGAAACGATTAGATCAGATCTCTTTATACCGAATGACTGAATTCTGGTGGCGATGTGACATTTCACAGCATTTTTCCAGTATGAAATATTAGTGTTGGGTCGATCTTGTTTTCGATGGCAAACCAAGAGTTATCCGAACTTGAACAATACACAACATCGTATTTCGATGTTTCTGGACCTTTTCCACGAGATATTGCTTTCAATTGGCTTGACCAGTTCTCAATGCAGGAAAACATTATTGAACACTGTACTAATGCCATCTCAAATTCTCAGAATCCCTTCACTTTATTATTCTGTTGTAAGTGTCTCCTAAAGTTATTAACCGAACACTGGTCGTCCACACCAGAGGATAAACGAACAGGACTCGGTTTGAAATCTTCTTCCTTGCAAAGAGTCATCTCTTTTTTGTAGCGACATTTTTACATCAGTATCTCCAAAACTCTGGACCATTGATTATTGATGTCGCCTATTCACAGGATTTTCTTGAAAGATCCAAGCCAGGACAAACTCCACCATTGATCCAGGCAATTCAGTCGATATGTGAACTATATGCACGTATTCAAAAGTTGGGATGGGTGGCAAATGGAGAATCTATGAATTCTGACTTATACGGACAGTTTTTTAGAGGTCAACTCAATTTGAGCCTTGTTGGACTAAAACTCCTGAACGAAATTCTCAGGCAGGTGTGTTTTGACCACGATAAAGCATTCACTGCCACTGAGAACCGTCGGGTATGTATTCTCTTTGTGTTTTGATACTTTCTCTTCTTTTCACCATAGTGTCAGGTAAATTTTAAATCTACATGTTTATTTGGAACAGTGACGGTTTCACAACAATGCCTCACATCTTATTTGCAAGGAGACTATAATTCATTGCATTGTACGCTCTTTTTGTTTCATTCTTCCCTCAGTTTTACAACAACACCAAATTCTCACAGAAGCTCTAAATCTCGCTCTCATGTGCTGGTCATTTGATTTTATTGGAACAAGCCCATCATCGTCCAATGATGACAATGCTAGTGTACATGTTTGCTATTTTGATCGAATATCATTCCATTACCTTTCTCTCAATCTTCCGCAAAGATTCCAGCTTCCTGGCAGCCGCTTTTTGAAGACACAATGACACACGTCATCTTTTTTGAGCTCTTTGACAAACTTTCTGACTTCCCGAATGAACAGAAAACTGTTTGTTTTCTGATTTTGTCACGCCTCTCGTTTGTTCTCATCTCTCTCCCAAGTGCCTGGAAATTCTGTGTCAATTTGCTGCCGTCCGAAGAAGTATCTACTCTAATGATGATTCAAAGCTTCGTTTCATTTCGAGCATGTTGGACCATCTTACAACAATAATGAAATCAAGCATCTGCACTAGCAACCAGAATATCACCCACCAACTCTGCCGACTGATCTTTAAGCTCAAAGCCACGTATACGAATCAAGATTTGGAATCAGTCCCCATTTTCTCCTCGTTTATTGTCGAGGTGAGTCGCTTAACATTCACAGCCTTCAAAAACTGGGAGTCATCAGCCAACATTTTGTATTATCTGCTCTCCTTCTGGGCAAGAATGGTGCAGACATCAGCCCGAGGGAGCTCGACATTTTCTCGAACATCGAACATCATCCGCCTCTTCCCCGACAACCCCATCCACATCCTCCTCCCTGTCACGGAGCGGGAGGACCCGAACCCTGCCCATCTCGACGTGACGTGGGAGTCTCTGATCACAGACGTGGTCAAACAGTACGTGGAGACGAAGTTGGTCGTTTCACAGAAGCTTGTGGACGATCTGCTGAACGAGGACCCGTTCAACAAGGAGGACCTGCTCACCCAACAAATGAACTCGATCGCGCTCCTCGTCCGCTTCTCGTACTCCTCTCTCTGCCCGTACCTCGTCGACCTTCTTCAGCCTCGCTTGGAGAGATACACAACCCTCGTCCAGTTGGCCCAAGCAGATCGATCAGAGGACACGATCTCATCTCTCGCTCTCGTCGAGACGGAGCTGGCGTGGATTGTGTATGTTGTGGGCGGGACAATCTCCGTCAAGAGGAACAGCTCGCACCGCCCTGACCTCGACACTTTCGATGGTGAGATCTCAGGGCACGCCATGCGACTGTTGCGTATCAACCAGATGATGCCGCCCATCACAACAGCCACAAAGCGCCTGGTGATGGCCGAGTTGTACTTCATCAACAACTTCTCCAAAACCTTCATCATCGAAAGCGTCAGCTTCTGCACCGTCGTCAACGAACGCATCACCCACATCGCAATGATCAGCAGTGCTCAACACATCCTCTCTGCGTTTGTCGACCTCTCCTTCAATCTTCTCCGCAACTGGCCGAGTGACACAGACATGCTCGATGCGTGCCTCTCCTTCTTGGGTGAAGTGGAGAGGGGGTACAACGGGGCGAAGCTCATCCAAAACGTGGAAAGCATGAAGGACGTGCTCCAGAACCACACTGTCGAGCGGTTTGAGTTTCTGCGAGAGCCGTCCAATCTCCACATCCAGTTCTACGAGTTTCTGGGCAAGTATGACCTTTCTTTCCTTTTCTCACGTTCATCTTCGTTCTCATAGTCTCCTTTTCACCGAACACAAATTTGACCTTTTTCAGCCTTTCTTTACTCCTTTCACCATAAACCTGAGGTTTCTCTCGCAGAAATCGCACCAGGAGCTCACATCACCGGAGTTTGAAGCGCCTCTCATCTCTCTCTTCCTCGACCTTCGGGGCATCAGTCAATCATGTACAGCTGTGTCTTACTTTGGGCAGCTTTTCGATGAACTGAAGCCGTACTTTGACACTTTTGTGCGGATTGTGGTTGCGTGGGAGATGAATTCGAAAGTTGTCTGCGCATTTTTAAAGTTTTGGGGAGAGCTGTCTCTGAACAGGTCGCTTCGACATTCGCACAATCTGAACGCTGCCAACGCTGTGCATCTCTTCCGAACAACAGCTGAAATTGTCGAGAAAATATCACCATCACACATCTACGAGACACTCCCTGCATTCACCACTCCAGACAATCTGTACAAGAACTTCTACAAACCAGTGAAGTGTCTGCTCGTTCTTCTCTCCAACTCCATCGACGGGTCGTACGTCCCGTTTGGTGTGTGCAATTATTACGACGACAACAGCCTCGAAAGGTCAGTTGAGACCGCTTTTCGGATGATCAACTCAGTCCCCCGCCGGCACCTTGAGATTTTCCCAAAATTAGCAGACACCACACTCACATTTCTGAATGCTGTTTTTCATTCGGAAATTCAAACTGCTCTGACTGTCGAGAAGACTATTTTGTTGGGAATCATCGAGAAAGTGGTCGATTCACTTTCCTCGCTCAGTTTGGTCTTGCCTTTGTCTCATCCCCTCTTTTCATCAGATCCAAATCAGATCAGCAAGGCACTCGAAATCTTTAACTCCATTTTTACGTACGTTTACAGCCACGAGGGCAGACCGGACCACGCTGTGAGTAATTTTTATGAAGTTGAGACCATATATCCCGAACTCTTCGCAACCATCCTCTTGCGAATATTCACAATTGCTCTGAAGGAGGAGGAGCTCCAGACTCAGGCAGCACACCCTCTTCTGGCAGTGATCAAAGTGCATCCAGATGTTTGACTTCTTTGACCTTCACTTCTTCCAGCTCTATGAGACCTACCTCCACAGCATGTCATCTTCAGTCCCAGAAGATCAACGAGAAGTCTTTGTGTATCAATTTGGAACGCAACTTCTGGAAGATATCCCAGAATCACTGAATCACCGATCACGTGATCGTTTTTGTGTAAACTTCGCTCAACTGAGGAAGGATTGGTTGCGTCTCTTCACCTGAGTTGGAACCGTTGAAACATTTCACTCTTTTTGCTGAAAGATTGTTTCAAAATCGAGGCGGGCAGAAAAAGGTGAGAGTAAAAAACAGGAAAGAGAGAAAAATGATAAGTCAGAATATGAGAGGCTCAACAATGGAAGAGATTCGCGTAGTACAACTGAGGGTTTTTCTCAATCTGAGTGGTTTCAATCGCCTTTACAATAATCAGCATCCTGATAAGGAGAGGAGAAGAATGTGACAAAGAGAATACATACCGTAAAATCCAATGATCTATGGATGGTTGATGTCCTCCGTTGATGGAGATCGTTCGATCGGCATTCAAACAAGCAGCTCGGACAAGGATGGGCAGGAGATGTGGTGGAACCAAAGTTGATGTTGCGAATGGCGACGCTTGGACAGGAGCAGGCATGTTGTCCAGGTGTGATTCGACAAAAGGAACAAAGTTGAATGTGTTGGCCTTTTTTGTGCGTTCGACTGGCGTCAGTTCATTCCAGACTGGGGTAACTGTGTAGATGCATGGACTGTCCTCGGCTGGCTTCGGGCTGATTGTGATGACTGATGTGAAAGACGAGCTGAACGACAAGTTGAGTGGTGATTCATTTTCATCCCAGATGACACAGACACTGCACCTCTCGCTGAGTTCCTTTAGTCTTCGTTCCCACTTCTTCCTGTTGTCTTCACCGAGTGTCGTCCTTCCTTCAAAGCTTTCCCACTTCAGAAATGGAACGACATGAAGTTTGAGAACAGTTGTTGGTGTTTCCCAAATCCATTCATTTTGTTTCTGCCATGTCATTGCTCTCACAAAATCAGCAAATGGGAGAGAGACTGATGTGCTTGAAAGGATGTTGATTTCGTTGTCAGACAGACCAAGCCCTCTCGGTGGGACGGCCGAGTCTTCAGCTTCACCGACATACATCACACACACCTCTGACACCTTTTTCCCGTTCAATTCGTCGAGCATCTGAAGAATCTTGTTTAGCGGAGTATCACGTGCGGAAGTCTCTTTCCCGGTACTGTGTTCGAGTTGAGTCCAAGTCCGGCGAATGTCTGGATCGAGAATTCCGAGTTCATACAGCAGGAACCTGACGGTGGCTAGCGGGTCTTTCTCAGTGTCTCTCACGGGAGTGTTCGAACCCATTGGGTTGTTAATGACTGGGTCAGGTTTGGTATCTGATAGGAAGAATGGCTGACTGGAGGGAAGAGGTGTAACACTTGGGAGTTTGGAGAAGTCAAATTTAATCTTGTCTGAAGACTGAATGAGCGGAGGAGTGGGAGACATTGCTGCAGTCTTTTCAAATATGGCCGGCGAGGACGGATCAGGGAGGATCACCTCTTGGTCATTGGCGCTATCAGATGCCTGCTCTGGATTCATTGACCCCACAGGAATGTCGAGAGATGATGGGATGGGGCCATCAGATTCCAGACGAGCATCAGCCTCATCACTTTTGACCTTCTCAATCGCATCTTTGCGCTGCTTGTTGTATTCGTTCTCAGCTTTCTTCATCGCCTCTTTCTCCTCCTCCGGTTTGTACGCTGGATCGAAAAGGACTTCATTGACAATCCACCGATGCTTCCCGATCGGAGTTCGCACCGTCATCTGCACAGACGCTGGTGAATCGAGCTTTGATGGAGATTGGTTTGGATCGCCTTCCTTTCTAGTTGTGACGCCGAACGGGGATGGGAGAACAGGATTCTTGACTCCTGGGGAGGTGCTTGGGCTGAGAGAGATGATGTTATGGTTTTGTGCAAAAGTGATGACTTTGGTTGTCTGTGCGTCTAGTTCGTCAGGATCTGTGTCATGTATGAACGTGAACTCAAGGGTGTTCGAAAAAAGGAATAAGAGTGTGAAGGTCGATGCAAGTTTAACCTTCAGGGTGGGGGCAAGCGAACTGAATGTTTCCACAAAAGGCTTCAAAGACGGTGGAAATCCAGCCTTCAACAGGCTGTGGAATGAGTCTCCCAGCGCTGTCGACGAGAAGACGGGAAGGGTGCTGACCGAGGTCGACGAGGAGAGCGTCGAGCGAGAACTGCTCTGACCAAACGCGATCGAGCGAAGTCCCGATGAAGCAGAGCTTGTGGTGTTGCGTGTGGTCGGAGCAGATGCTGTTTCCAGTTGAGAGGCTTTTGTGAGGATGCGGAATAGCGGTGTCATCACTTCGAGTGACGAGAGAAGCCCAGGCAGAAGACAGATCCAATCCAAAGCAAGATCAAAAATAAATAATAAGAAAAAGGAGATAGTTGCAGCGAGTGACGGATTTTTCGCGATGGACGAGTTCAGAACAGTGAAGAGCTTCTCGGCTGTGGAAGAGAGAGTGACGAGAACAGACGAACAAATGCTTGCTTCCTTTTCGATTCCCTTCCGCCAGCAAAATGAGATTGAGTGGAATGCCTCGATGACAGAACGTAATTTCACGAAGTCTGTGGTAGCCATGTTGCTGGACGGGGTGATGAATGTAAGTGTACCCAAAATGGCCGTGAGAGCGGAGACAAGTTTGGAGAACATGGATGAGTTGATTGGGTCCTGATGGATTGAATCAATCGCCATGAGAGTAATGCAATTAATCGCAGCAAATGCAGTTTCTGGAGATTGGGCAGAGTTCGACTGAGAGACAGTGCTCGGTTGGGCCGATGGGAGAGCGCAGTTGAGGCAGAAAGCGATGATGTCAGTCCGTGACTGACCCCACGTGTACGTTTTCGATGGGAGACCAGAGTCGACGAGATGTGCGAAAAGGGATGGAACCAGTCCTGCCGTGGCGAAGATGCTGAGTGCGTGAAGACCGTTGATGTGATCGAGGCTGGGGAAGGACGGGAGGATGAGATTCGACGAGATGAGCGGAAGAATCCCGAGAGTCAGCGGTGGAGAGTACAACAGAAACTTGGAAAGGAACGGAAGAAGATTGACGAGGGTATCCGCCTGCCTTGTGGTGAATTGGCGAGAGATGGTTGTGATCGACTCATTCAGGAAGTGCTGGTTGATCAGAGACGGGCTTGAACAAATCAAATGAATGATCGATGCCAAACCCACACTCACTCCATCGCAGAAGCCCTGCGGAGGAAGGGCAGAGCCAGAGAACAAGAGAGGACCAATGATGTTGAAGAGGGTTGACGCATCAATTGCACAGAGTTGTGGGGTGAGAACTGGGGACAGATTTGGCCGGCTTGTGACGGAGGAGTGCGTGGATCGGACGTAGAGAGATTGTGTGGGATCGACGAAATTAGGAGTTCCGATTGGGAATGTCATCACATTCGCACTGGCATTGCTACTGTCAACAAACTTGTCCACAACTTGGGCCAGACCGACCATGTACTCCTTGTGGCTCAGCTTGGTCATGTTGTGGAGTTTGGGGAAGAGGTAGAGCACTCGGATCCACTTAACTGTGAGTTCGTCCGAGACAGTGTGGCCGAAGAAGGGAATCCAGTCTTTGTCCAACTTCGAGGAGGATGGTGCGTTCTTATCCGCCCCAGTTCCAACCACTTTCCCTGCCGCATCGCGTGAGATTGCTGCTCGATGACAATGGCAAGTCGATGGAAGGAAAGTAAACTCGAGGTTCGATGGGGAGTCTCCTCTGAGGATGGACATGACTTCCGAAGTGAGGCTCACAAGGATCTCTCGCCACGCCACCAGCACTTCCGATCGTTCTGCGATGCGTTGGACGAGTCTGTCACTCAGCTTGTCCCACACAGCTTTCTCCTCCCCCACACTTTTCACAAATGAATGCAGGAAGCCCTTGAACAGAGTGAAGAACGCAGAAGCTGTGAATGTGCAGGCGTGGACAGCCGACCCTTTCGAAACTGGTCCCTGCTGAGGGAAGAGGGTGTTGTACATCCATTCAACAGCACTCATCCACAACTCCACAAATTCGTTTCGTGATTTGACTGAAAGTTTGTGGGGACAATCAATGAGGGAGCCCCGGAGAGCATTAAAGTGATTGAGATGGGCGTCCTGGAGAGAGAAACAGAAAAGGTCAAGAAGAGAAGGAGAGACGGAGAAGTTGTTTTGATTGTCGACGATGGACTCGACAACACTTTTCCCGACGAATAATGAAAATCGTTCCACTTCTTCAACGGGGATTTGGATTCCAAAAGAAGCATTAGACTTTGTTTTTGTACAGTCTTTGACCCAGTTGACGACAAATGTGAGAACAGAATTGTAGATTGCGGATTTTTGCTCATAGAGTTTGTCTGTCTTTGGGGGGACGACAAACACTTTGAGGATCGAAATATATAGATTGATCATGATCTAGTTAGTCGGAGAGAAGGAAAAATTGGAGATGGATACCTCAATTCTGTTGTCATTGGAAAAAAGAATCGGAAGGAGAGCCGATGTCATGGACCATTCAGAAAATGCAGGAGCTATTGCTTCAATGAGAGTCCTTGGACAACTGTTTTGAAAGATTGCAAATGACGGAGTTCCTAAAAATGATGAAAAGTGCGTGAAGGGCGCATACGATTGGTTGTCCTCAACGGAAAGAAACGATGAATGATGTATGGAAGGACATTTTCTATAAGAATAGAAAACCACCATTCGAATGTTCCTGAATCGCTGATGATGGTCTCCATCAGGAAACGTAGCATTTCAGCACTATCATCATCTTGTTGGGGTTTGACACGATGACAATAGTGATGTGGAGCACCTGAAAAATGTAAATGACAGTCATTAATTATGTTCAATAGAGACTTGTGGAGGATGAGTGGTGGAAATCAATGAATTCAAAAGCATTATCAATAGAACAAGATGAGCAATCAACAAACTCGCATTTAGAGTTGGAAGTCGCTCGCTTTCCTGTTGGATTGTTGTTAGTAAGGAATAATTGAACGATTTTCCGATGAACAACCCAGTTTGAGGGAAATCTCCTTTTAGCTTTTGTGCAAGAATCATAAGAATTCGAAATCCCCCCAATCGAGCTTCTTGCTTTGAGGTGAAGGACAGTGAACCGTCAAGGAAGCGAACTGAAAAATGCGAGATTGACAGAAAGTAAGGGAAGAGTAGAATTAATTATACTGTACAATGCGAGATTCGCTTTTAGTTGTTCATTTGGTGCATAAAGAGTCAGAAGCCTCACCGAATCATAGAATTCACTCAAGTCAGAATTTGAGAGAGGTTCTACGGATAAGAAGATAAAAGATACAAAGAAAAGTGAACGGAGAAAGATCTGTGAGACTTTTCGCACAGGCTATTTCCAGTTGTTCAATTGTCTCCGCAAAATTCTTGATGAGAATTTGGACCTTCTCTTTGACGATAATCTGGGCACCTTCATCTTTTAAATCGTCTGACAATGTTGAAAAAAGATGAGTTAATATCAGAAACGGATTATTGGAAGATATAGATTTGTGTAAACGATGGAATGAGGATGTGGTGTGAACACACGAAGGAAGGACATGAAATTCTTGTATCTCTTTGTGATTGGAAGAGATGGATCAAAGTACTTTTCGAACTTTTGTTGGGCTTGTTGTTGTGGAGTTCCCCTTGAGAAAATGGACATTGATGATGGGGTCTGATCTGTCCCACAAGGAACGTACTCTTTTTTCCTTCATGAGCAAACACACAACAGCTCTCCAGGACTACCTGTTTGCGTCTGTTCTATGTCATTAGATCAGTGTCTTTTTTGGAACCTGGAATGTTGGAACACTACCTCCTCCAGAAAATCTCAATGACTTTCTCAGGAAAGACAGGGGAGCATTTGACATATATATTGTTTGTTTCCAAGAAGTCATCGCGCTAAAAGGTTTTCTCTGCTTTTTTTCTTCATTTCTGATCTCTTTAGTCAAGAATGTCGGCAAAGACAGTAGAACATTCCAACGATGGAATGCTCACATCTTGAAGGCACTCGGGTCAAACTATTCTATTGTACATCTTGTTTTCCTTTTAATTGGATTCAATTTAGTTTCTTTCAAGGCAGTTATTTGGCTTGGGAATGACTGTCTTTGTAACAGAACGTTCAAAGCAATCTATTTCGCATGTTCAAACAGGTGAAGTGTCATGTGGTATTTTCAAACCAATTCCCAACAAGGGGGCCATTATTCTTTCTTTTTTCCTCAACTCGAGACCAATCGCCGTCGTTGGGAGTCACCTCACAAGCGGACGAGGTATCTGTCTCCTATCTTTAATTTTCCTCAGAAAAAAACAACCGCCGTCATGAAGATTACTTGACAATTGTGAATGCATGTTCCATTAACGTCGGATCACCAACCACAATTTTCCACAACCCACAAATTTCTCTCTTTGACCATGACTATGTTTTTTGGCTTGGAGATCTCAACTACAGAATGGATACTCGCCTTTCGAGAGAGATAATTGAAGATCTCTTCCTCCAAGAACAAAAAGAACAGTCAAAGAAACGGATGGCTCGTCGACAGCAAAAGCGAACTGAAACTGCTCTAAGAACACATGCAACACCTAATCAGCCCAAAAATGATCTCAGAAACAATCCTTTTGAAAAGCAAAACGACTCTTCAGCAATCGAAAACCAGATCTCTCCAATCTCAAAGCTCCTCTGCTACGATCAACTTCTCCTCCACCGCCTGATGAATTCCGCCTTCTCCTCCTTCAACGAAATGCGCATCACTTTCCCTCCCACCTACCGCTACAATTCGGGGACATATGTGTTCGACACCAGCCACAAGCTGCAGTTTCCAGCATGGTGCGACCGCATCCTCTTCCACACATCCGACCCGCGCGTGTTCTCAAGACGGCTGCACGACTCGATCCGGGGACGAACGCAGACGATTGTGAAGACAACTGCCAATCAAACGTCATTCGTCACGTCCGACATCGTCCAGTCGTCGTCCAGCTTAATCGACGACACACACCTCTTCCACCTCTCCCCGCTCCTCTACGACTCGGTCCCTTTCTACACCTCTTCCGACCATCGCCCTGTCATCGCTCTGTTCAAGCTGTCTCTCTTCGACACTTCCTGCTTCCAGTTTGGCTCTCCTTTCCCGATTCCTGCTGAACCAACAGATCAACCGTCTCCATCCGTCTTCCCTTTCCCAACGCCGTTTAAGTTCCAATACAAAGGGAGGCTGGAACGGAAGGAGGAAGACGGGACCACGCAGCATCAGGAATTGCTCGAGGCAGCAGACGACCTGGCGTATTTTCAGTTCGAAAAGGACGACAGCAAGAATTTGATGGAGCAGTTGAACAGTCGCATTGAGGCTCTGAAGGAGGCCGAGCGACAGAAGGAGGAGGAACGACAGAGGACTTTGGAAGAGAACGAACGGACTCTGATGAAGTTGGAGGACAACCTCGCCCTATCCATTCGTCTTCAGGAACTGCACCGCTTGAAGGAGAACGAGGATTTTGTGTCGATGGAGATTCAGCGTCTCATGGCGGAGAAGCAGACCCTCCAACAAACACTGAACGATACCACCGCTGTCCTTCAGAAGACTCTTCTTTGGATGGACCAGCTCCACCAACAAGTCACACAGCTTGAAAACAACTCGATCAACGTCAAAGTGACGGCGAGCGAATTCGAGACGCTGCGAAAGAAGCAGGACGAGAAGATTGAGCTCATCGAGGCCGTCACGCTCAAAATCACTGTCCTCGAGGCAAAGATCAAGGAACAAGAAGAAACGCTTGCTCATCTCCGACCAGATCTAGCCAACCAGCAAAGGCGTTTTGACGCTCTGACTGCCGACATCGAGCACCTCTCAACACGCACTCTCACACGCACCAATTCTCGGTCCAACTTCCCTCGCCTTACCAGACAGAACTCCCACCTCACCACCCACTTCTCTCTTCTGCAGAAGGAGGAACAGCTTACTGCTGCCATCCAGAACCAAAAAGAGAAACCAAGCTCACCGTCACTCAAACCAACAGCCGACCCACCTCCGGGCGGATCCAAGATCAAGGACCTCATCAACAGGTACAACGCCGGTGCGGCGCCCAACCCTCCTTCTCTTCCACTCCCACGCCCCACGTTCCAACACGCCAACATCTCATCTCGATCAACACCTCAGTCTTCACCAGTTTCTTCACCACACTCAACTTCTCCCTCGTCGACGCCGATGCGCGTCTCCCACTCTCGTCAGCCTGATGTTGAGATAGCCAGGCTGGAATCAGAACTGAAGTTGGTGCGGAAAGAACAAGAAAACAACAACATCCTCATTGAGCAGGATCGAAACAAGCTCATTGCAGATCGAGAGGAGGTCTTGGTGACTCTTCGAAGCCTTCAGCACAAAGTGAGCACACTCGACACTGAACTGCATCTTTCACAAGACGAACTGGCCAAACTGTACGAAAAGTTGCAGACACGCAACGATGAGCTCCTCCAGATCACGCGGGCCATTGAATTGTTGGAATTTCAGATGCACAGCCAGCAAGCAATCGCAGAGCAGTTGGTCTGTCAATCTGACGACGATCCCGTCTTCGACATGGACTTCGAGCTAATCTCCATGATAAAGCAAGAAGAGGACACGCTGCAGGAGGAAGACAGCAGCAGCGTCGATTCGGATGAAGAGTTTGTTTGTGTTGATTATGATCCAGAAACAATGATGCCTGCCCCCTCAGCTCCCATACCACCAGACATACAAACTAACCCGCTCGTGCTGTCACACCAACCCAACACTACTCTCCCTTCAATCCCATTCAAACGTCCTGTTCATCAACACGTGAACATTCCAGTCCCTCCGCCGTCATCTCAGCTCGAACTGCCAACTCGCAATGTCCGCAGCGGCCTCGTTCTCCAACCACCTTCTGACCCTTTTCGATACGTCACCCATCCGTCCATCTTCAGCGATCAAGACCACTCCCTCTCGAACAACGGCGTTCTCGTTCATCAGTCTTCACCAGCAAAACCAAACCAGCCAACACCATTTTCGGCTCTCGAACTGACACAGCGTGCCGCTCTTCTTTTCTGCTCCCCGATTCCCCAATGGGGTGTGAATCGGGGGACATCGAAGAGCTCCCTCGACATTGTGTGCCGAGGGATCCTTGAGCGACGCAAAATCATGGAGGAAAGAGCCCTCATCCCATCCCCACATGGGAAGAGATGACTCATCCTTCGTCTTCTTTTATCGTTTGCTTCTTTGCATGATCGTTTCTTTCCACAGGTTTTGGGTGATTTTTCAAAGAATGTATAACACTTGAAGTGGACACTAGAAAAACACGAAGGAGACAGTCTGGTGCAATAGAAATATTTCGAATATGATAAAACGAAGACCAAAAAACAACCGAGAAGAAAGATACGTGATGGGTTCAGCAAACGCAAACAAACAAAGAAACGAGGCTCAAGCTGGAACTGAACATAAGCGCCGAGCTTCGTTTTAAGACAATGTGGGAGATGGCATCTCTGCCGTCTTCACCAGTGAACCCTCCGAAGCCTCCTTTTCCTTTTCTCCAACATCATTCGAATCCTCTTCTGCGTTTGCGACAGTGGGCTTGATTGAGCCTGGCGGTGTTTCGTTGGCGAGCTGCCTGGAGTTGTCCTGGACAGAGTCATTCTCAGCTGGGTGTGCGTCGTTGCTTGCGGTGAAGATCGGAGACCATTCTTCTTCGTCCCTGTTGATTGAATCTTTCTCGTCGCCCTTGTCTGGGGTTTGTTCAGCGTCACTGTCAACAACATTTGGTTGCTCGAAATGAGCCAATCGACTTGCAGGGGAAGGAAGAGCGTTGAGGTGCATGGGAACCGCCGAGCTGGATCGTATGATGTAATTAGCAGGTGACTTTGGTGTGTTGGAGTAAAATGCCGTTGTGCTGTGCGAGCGGGTGTAATTCTTGAACGAGTCTGAGAGAATGAGTTTCGGGAGGAATAAGGACAAACTATATCGAGTAGTCTTTTGTTTGAGCCCGTCGAGTTGGAGAGTCAGATTTCGAATCTCTCTTTCTTTGGCTGCTTCAACAGAGATCAATTTGTCTCGAACAGCTTGCCATTCCTGTTCATCTTTTCTGAGACGAACAATCCGGGTTTGAATTTGATGAGTCTGCTTGTCTTTTGTATCCACCATTTTTTGAAATTTATGTTCAAGCTTTTCTTTCTTTTTCTCCAGTTTTTCGAGAGATTCTGTTTCTTTCTCCGGTTCTTGTTCTGGAGGAGGAGGGGCCGTTTGTTCAGATTCTGCAGGTGATAACTCTGCAAGAGCATTACGAAGATGTCGAATATTTACTTCCATCTGCTCCAGAAGTGCAGATGTCGCTTCTTCGCGCTCGATACTTCCGCGCAGAGCTTCACTAGCTTGGTCTTCCTGATCATCCAATTGTTCAAGACGTTTTGATAAGAAAGCGAGATCCGATTCCAACTTCTTGTTCGAGAGGTTGTCTTTTTTCTTGATCGATAGTTGATAGTGTTGTTTATTTAAGATTTTCAACTCAGTTTCCCTTCCATTCACGGAAACTTGCAGAAATCGGATCTGATCGTCTAAATCGGAACATTTCTCTTTAATATCATCCTCCCTGAGGAGAAGACGACGCATCCTGATTAGACGGGCTTTCATTTGTTGAATATCCGTGGTTAATCGCTGGTTCTGGAGAAGTTCGACCGAAGCCTCATGCAGGCGAAGTGCCTGGATCTCATCAATGCTCGATTTCTTTGAAATCAATTCAAACGGAAATGAGGAGAATTTTGAGGAGACAGAAGAACAATTAGGTCAAGAAAGGCTAAAATGAATTGAAAATCGCATACATCATCTTCATTGTGAGATAAGGAACGTAATGGGGTATGATGAAAAGTTGCCATGAAGTGTAACGACTAAATCAATACAAAATTTGGGATGATCTCGATGAATTGAATTTTTTGCGCAAAAACCTCATTAGACAGTCCATAAAAATGAATGAATTGACAGTTTATTCATTTTCATCCTCTTCCTCCTCCTCTTCATCTGCTTCTTTCTCCTCGAGTTTCTGATGGAGCAGAACGTTCTTTTCCATTTCTTCCTGGAGTTTCTTTGTAATGGCCAGGTATCGTTTTCTATCTTCCACCAACTCGTTGTACTTGCGAGTTAATGTTTGGTATTTTGATCGCTCCTGATCGAGACGGTCAGTTTGCTGTGAAAGTGTTGAGAAATGAGCTGACGAGCGAAGAAGACAAACCACTTTCAAAAGACGCCCAGTCTGTTCCACAATCGTTTCGATGCTTTCCACCAGCTTTTGTTGGGCTTGCTTGTTCTTCATCGAGATGGGGAAGGCTTCCTGGAAGAGTGAGGACAAAGGCGGCACACGATGATGCTTCGGATGGTGTTGGTCTCCTTCTCAATCGACTCCTTCTTGCTCAGCAGGCCGTTGAAGGTGGTGTAATACTTCCTCGTCTCCGAGAACATCTGCCCAATCAGTTGGAAGAGCTCGATGAAGCGTGTCTGGTACTGCAGAAGCTCCGGCCGAGACGGGACCTCGTCGAGTTGGCGTTGGAGAGCAGCGATGGACTGAAGGAGTGAGAGAGAAGAAGACACACTCTGTTCTTCTGGGCAAGCACCACTCGCATTTTGTTCATCTTCTCGTTTTCTTCTTCGAGGGCTGCGCTGAGACGGACAGTGTGCTCGTCCGTGTTTGGATCGCTGGAGAGTGAACTGAATGGAAGACAAACACAGTACGCTGGGCCTCAGTGAGCTTGGCCTCCCAATATTCGAGTTGGGCCTTGCAGCTTTCCTTGAACTGCTTCTCTTGCCGCTTCAGAGACTCGTTCAGAGCGACCATTTGCCTCAGTTGCTCCACAACAGCAGGATCCTAAGACGATGAGGGAGGGAATGATGCAACACACGTGCTCTTCCTCCGCACGGCGAAGATCTTCAAGTTGCTCTTTGATTTCGGCAAGTTCTTTCTGCTGATCTCCAACAACATCTTCCATCTGTTTGTTCTTGTTGGTGAGAGTGTTCAGTGAGTTCTGAGCATTTTCCAATCGACTACAAAGAAAATGAAACAAAAGGATGATGGATGAACTTTCTGAGTGCAGCGATCTGCTTTTGGAGAGCTTCGATCTGCTGTTTCTGTGCTCGCTTGTCCTGTTGTTTCTGGCCCTTCTCCGTTTCTTTCTTCTCTTCGTTGTAGAGATCACTTGCCTTGATAATCTCATTCCTTCCCAATGTCATCAGATTCCCAACAATTGAGGTTGGGACGACGTGTCCACCTTGGTCGTCATCCTGACTGTCCATGCCCTTCATCAGTTGGCGAATTCGCTCAGCTTCTTCATCTTCCTCCTCCTCGCCAGACTTCTTTTTCTTTTGTGCCGTCACAGCGATTCCTGTCCGACCGTACTCGAGGAGGATGCGTTGCACGCGGAGTTCTTCTTCCATCGATGCATTTCGCTTCTTCTGGCGGAACTTTCGTTCTGGAAGACCAAGTGAATTATCCAGATCTTCGATGTATTTCAGTTGTCCAGTTTTGCGTTCTGCTCCTTCTTTGTCGGATGGTGTACAAATGTACTTTGAGTATTGTGATTCAGCTTCACGACGATATTGTCTCTCAAATGTTGAGCGGTATTCCAGTGAGCGACTGACCAGCCATTTAATGACTGGCAAGAGACGTTCATAATTGAGACCCTGAATCTGTGGTGGGAGAAGGCTCAACTTGCATCCACTTGCTTTCAGAGCACTAATGATATTTTCGGAAATTTTGCTATGTTATGAACAAGATTGTTATATTCCATGGGGAAGAAGAAACAGGATACATTTTCTCACGAATATTTGGATTTTCCTTGAATGTACAGTCAAAATCAACATCAACACTACTCGATGTCAAACACCATGCCATTCCACCTACCACCTGGGAGATTTTCGAGAAAAAATCTTCAGAGATTCAGACATTGGACAAACCTTATCGAAAGGCGATAAGCCTGGGATACGTGCACGAAAATAACCTGCAGAAACAAGAAGTGTGCAGATATTATTATATATCTCTAAGAGATGTTCGTCGACTTCTTCTCGTTGAGCCATTTCACAGACCCATATTCTAACTTTTTCAGACTCTCACAGAATGACCCAGGCAGCAACTGTCGACTTATTTGCGCATGTACCTTTTGTTTTTGTTCATATTTTGTTTTTCAGAGTGTTATATGATATCGTCTCAAAGGCAATGAGGAAGAAAGAAGCTGCACATTTTCTCGAACCTGTTAACCCAGTATTGCAAAATATCCCAGACTATCCGGATCTTATCAAGTACACAAGTGATCTTGGTACAGTTTCAAAGAAATTACAATCACGGAAGTATGCTCAGATCGATGACGCACTCATCGAGCTCTTCTTAGTCTTTGACAACTGCTTCCATTATAACTTTCCAAACCACGACGTTTCAAAAGCTGGACGTAAACTCCAACTGTCCCTTCAGGCTCAGATTGATGCAATTCCACAACTCCTCCCTTATCAGAAACGAATACTTGAAAAGGCAAACCCAAAGAGATGGTGGAAGTCAGATTCTGAAAGATATTCTGAAGATGACCTCCGTACTGTCGATCCATACTACCTCCCTCCCATCGCAGCGTTTAATCCAGATGATTTTTTGGATCCAGATGAACTCTATGGAACTCCGCTTTCAGCCCAGGAGAAAAAGACTCTCACCTCAAATCTTCAATCTCTCCCCATTCATCACCTCACTGCTATCTGTGAATTCGTGATGGTTGTCACCCCACATGTTGCTCAAGTAACAAATGGGAACGTCCTCGAATTCAACATTGATTCGATGGACCCGAAAGTCCAACGTCGATTACTTACTTATTCCACTGTTTGTATGGAAACAATCCGCGCTGGGACATGACTTTTCAGTTTTTTCTCGAAAACTCTTTCAAATCGGATTAGCCAAAAATATAATTCATTTGAAGTGAAATGAATGCGTTTTTTCATGAGGATACTCAGATGAGATCAGCCACATTCATTGGCATTTCTGCGATCTGTGTGGAATAAAACTGTTCGATATCTCTCAACTTCTGGATGTCCTCTTGAACTACAAAGGAAATTGCAACACCTTTTCGACCATATCTACCGGATCGACCGATTCTGTGAATGTATGCTTCACGGCTAAGTGGGACATCATAGTTAATCACAAGTGAGACGTGTGAGACATCAATTCCTCGAGCCCAGACGTCTGTTGTAATGAGCACTCGTGCATCTCCTTTTCTGAATCGATCCATGATTTCGTTTCTTTCCTTCTGTTGCATTTGGCCATGCATCGATGCGACTGTGAATTGGGCTTGGCGCATCTGCTCCGTGAGCCAGTCGACTTTCTCTCTTGTGTTCACAAAGACGACTGCCTGCGTGATTGTTAGTGTATCATAGAGATCGCACAGAGTATCGAATTTCCATGCTTCTTTTTCGACTGATACAAAGAATTGTTTAATCCCATCGAGTGTGAGCTCATCACGCTTGACCAGAATACGGAGAGGATCATTCATGAAACGGTTGGTAATTTCGAGGACTTCGCTTGGTAGTGTTGCACTGAAGAGAACGATTTGCGTTTCGCGTTGAAGGAATCGGTAAATCTCATTGATATCTTTAAGGAATCCCTGACTCAACATCTCGTCGGCCTCATCCATAATCATCATCTTAATGTGCTTGGTTCGCATATGACGTTTCCTGATCATGTCAAGAACACGGCCAGGTGTGCCAACAACAATTTGTGCTCCGCTTTCCAATCGTCGGATATCTTCTCCAACGGACGACCCACCAATACTATCAAAAATGTGTGAATGTGAGGAAAGAAAACCTGGCATGACATTGAATACTGTTAAACTCGCCTAACGTGACGATCACCTTTTGGATTTGGAGGGCAAGCTCTCGTGTTGGAACCAGAATTAAAACTTGAGTTTCTTTGCTACCCGGATCAACAGACTGAAGGGCAGAAATGCTGAATGTGGCAGTTTTTCCCGTTCCAGATTGGGCTTGCGCAATGACGTCTCTTCCCTGCAATATAGGGACAATTGCACGTTGCTGAATCGCCGATGGTTTGTCGAAACCATATTGAACGATTCCTCGCAGAAGATTATCGTTAAGATTCATCTATGAGTGAGAGAGATGATGAGTTGAAGATGAGAGTTTGAAGTGGATGAATTTGGTGAAAACTATGCATAGAAGAAAAATATACCGCTGAAAAGGATGGAATGACCTGAACATCACCTGATGTCTCGAAAGTTGTTTCAGTGAGTGGATTCATTGGTGGAGACTTGAGGTGGACAAAAATGTGGATACTTTTGATCGAATTCATCAAATTTTAGACCCCTGACATTTTTCACTAAAATTTGGACACATCCGAGCTTTTCAAAACAAGAATTTGGACACTACCAGATCTTGGATACCTCCAAGGGATAGGTGTTCAATAATCAGTGGTGAGAATTCCAGAAAAGGGAAAGAGAGGAGAGAAGGTAAAAAAAACAAGAGGATAAGCACAAAAGGGAGTCACTACAAGTCTGAAATGTCGATTGATGACTCGACCATCGTTGGTGTGTTTCATGTGTACACTTCTGGCCGCGACTTGTCTAAGATTCTAAGTATCATCCATTCGAGGCAATATCATGGTGAAAATGGGTCATCTCGTGTTGATATATGGGCACTGTGTTCGAATGGAAGTGGGCATGGACTGATATCCTCGAGTCATCTAATTCTTCGTGAAGAGAGAAAGTGTGCGCTATTTTGTTTCTGGTCTTCCACCATCTGTCATAATCGGAGTTTATTTCTCTCTATATTCTTGATCTTCTCAGTTCTCCGCTTCTTGTCAATGAACATCTTTCCGAATCGACAGACTCCCACAGATATCTGTCTCATCTCGTCACAATCTAATCTCTCGTGCAGGATTCTTTAGGAGAATGAAAGGAATATTGCTGAAGGTGTATTGAGCAGTTCGAGTGGACTGATTTGCAGAATCATCAGATAGATGAATACAGCATCTCTGTTTTTGACTTTTTCATGGGTTGGATCAAAATCTCGTTCAATTTTGGCGTGACTCTCGTTGGAATTGGCATATCCTCTATTGATTTTACGTTTTGAGTGTGATTTATGACCTTCTTCACCTGTATTGTGTTTTCAGACGAAAATGGCTCTCTGTTACACTTTCATAGGAAGTGGCTCTAATTGTTTTGTGGATGCGTCAACAAAACCTGGGAATTTCCCAATTGTCTCCCGGAAACTGATGATCAAGTCACCAAATGCCGAGGGGAAACAATCATACACCTACGATCTGTTTGTCTTTGCCTCTACTGATTTGAAATGTCTTTGAATCAACCGAACTTTCTCAACATTCCAGATTTGCATTTCATTTCATCGTAAGCGGACCCTTATTTATCCTATGTGTGTCGGATCGTGGCTTCGACAGAAGAGTAGCTTTTGCGATGATACAAAGGATACAAAAAGAATTTCAAGAAAAATTCGGATTCTTTACTCCACAAACGGATACACGAACGTTCACTCCATTCAAAAGTAGATTGTATGAGCTCATGGTTTGTGGTTGATTTTCGATCATGCCTTTCCAGGAAGAATACTCGAATGAAACGCATGACCATCTCAAAGAAATGCATCGGGAAATGCGTGGAGCTCGTATTTCAATGGAAGAGCCAATCGGTCTCTATATCATCTTCACATCAACTCCATCTCCTTTTAGATTATATTCTCTCGCGACAGGAAAGAATAGATCTTCAACTCGACAGAAAAGTAGATCTTGTGGAACGAGAACCGCTAATCAGGGCAACTGTCGATAAACAAAGCAAGCCATTCTATAAATCGGCGATTTTCTGGCTGTGTGTCTTGGCGACACTTTTGGTCTGGTTTCTGTTGAATCATTTTGTGTAGGTGATTCTTATCATTGTTATTATCTGTCTATGTGGCGGTTTCTCATTCAAATACTGTATTTGACACGATACCCTCTCGTATTGACAACTGTTCATTGTTGAAGAGGATTTAACACTTTTGATGACTGACCACCTCCATCAACCACGTTCATTTTCTCACTCATGATTCTCGCCGATCTTTATTTCATCGAATAGTGTTTGAATCTCTTTCAATCATCAAAACAAAAGTCAATAATTTCAAAAGAGGCGAAATGTTTATAAATCGATCTCTTCATCATTCTGGTTTGACGCTGTCTTGGGTGGTTCATCCTTTAGCATCGTCTCCTCCTGCTGCTGTCGAAGCTGAGCAATACCCTCCGAAACAGTACTCTTCTCGGGGACTTTCATTCCTTTCTGTTCATCTCTCCTTCGTCTTCTCGCCAATTCCTTCTGCTCAAGATCCGTCGCGACAGAAAGTGCCTTCTTTGCCACCTCGTCTTCTGTGATGCCCTTTGCCGCAAGCAGGTTGGTCTGTACAAAGTTGGAGGAGCTGAACGAGCCTTGTACTGTCCGCTGAATCCTCTTCATTTCTTTGAATGTGTCGGTGTCCCCAAATCGGAGCTCGAACTGCTTCCAGTCGTCCCAGAAGGCTGGAATGACGTCGGGATTGGCGAAACGCGCCATTTGTTGGTAGAGGCTTCGTGCTCTGTCTATCTCGCCCAGTGTTCGCTCCATCTTCGCATACTGCAAGACAAGTTCGATGGCACACGAAACACCGTCGCGCAACTCAACACCATTCTCCGTCACTTCGCCCTTCTCCTCGCCCAGCGCTCGCACAAACGCAGGGAGGCTCATTAGTTGGCGAATGCCTTCCTCGAAGATCGGCCGTGTTTTGGTCGGACCGAAGAAGTGCGAGTAGCGGGCCACGTGGACGACGTAGATGTGCAGGATGTCCTTCGCAGTGCAGACACGCTTTTCCTTCGATCGGCCCCCTCGGAATCTGCTCTGCTGGGTGTAGAGAAGTGTCACGAGTGCTTTCTCGCAGTCTGCCAGCAGCACCATTGCTCGATTGATTCTGCCGTGCTCTTCTTCGATCTGCGAGGCCATCACGTAAACCTTCCGCACAAAATCAACCGAGACCTCCTCGCCCTTTCTCTTCGAGTTCTCAAACGAGGCACGCACTGGCAAGGCCGTGAAGAGCTCGTCGAACATCTCTCGGACTCGCTCGAGGTGCCCCTTCACACCGTACCGCTTGACGAACTGGAGGAGGTAGCTCTGCCAGATCTCCTCGCTTTGGGGGAAGGGGAAGAGGTGGATGCCTTTCTCGTACACCCCAAACGAATCCTCGAAGTAGTTGTTCTGCTGCAGAAGGGCGGCGTAGTTGAGCAGCACAAGCGGAGTGATGATTTGGTACTCCATCATCCGGTCGTAGCACATGCGGCATTCGGTGAGGGTGGAGAACGACTCGGCCAGGTCAGCGTAGAGTGTCCACAGCTGGAGCGACTTCCACACACCGTTGTCTTTGTGGTGGAGGGCTTTGGTGGTTGTGGAGGGTGCAGAGGAGAGTGCCTCGCGGGCCAGTTCGAGTGCAGGAATGTATCTTCGGTGACGAAGTTCCATCTGGACGAGAAAGATGAGAGAAATGAAGAGACGCACACCTCAATCCACTCACACCAGACAGACGCCATCTCATCGCCTCCACGAAAGTGAGCTTTAGTCGCTCTCCGAAACACACTGCCAGCCGAAGGAATGTCCTTCTCTCCTTCCCTCTCCTCACACACACGCGCATACGCGATCCACACGTCGCTCAATCGCCCCACTGCCTGTTCGGGAACAATGGTCTCGATGGCGTCCTCAAACATTCGCTTCTGCCGCACGCCGATTGAGTCGTGGATGAACGGTGTTTTGTCCTCGGCGATCAAAATGGCCCGCTTGATCCATTCTCCCACAGCGTACGGGTTTTGGCGGAGAGAGGCGTCGGAGAGGCGGAGGGAGCGCGTGCCGACGAGGTACTCCAGACGGTCGAGGGCGAGGGCTTGCTGCTCCTTTGAGCTGAGAGGCTTGATCGCATGTTGGGGCTCGTCGTCGGAAGGAACAACGCCGTTCAGAATGTCTTCGAAGGTGGTTCGCTCTTTCACGGACAGCTCGGCCCTTCGGTTTTTCTTTCGGTGAGGAACACCTTGCGAGATCATCGCCGATGCAAGCTGTTCTTCCATTCGGGCACACTCGTTGAAGACAAGAACGAAATCCTGCACGGTTGTGACTTTTTTCATTCCTTCCTCAAACACATCCCGCGCTCGCTCGAAGTGAGCTTGTCTGATGAAAAAATTGGCTAATGAGACCCACAATTTCCCTTGTGTGTCTGTAAATTTAGATATAGCTTCGCGGATAAGAAGATCTGGATCAGGAACGCTATGAATCTCGTTTGGATGTTGAGCAATCAGGTCACAAAGAACGAGCCACAACTGAGCTTTTGTTTTCCCTGTAGCCGAGATGGCATATGGATCATTGAGAAATTTAATCAAAGTCACCGCTGCTTCATCAAACATGTCATTGCTGATCAGATATTCGTAGAATTCTTCGATCAGTTCAGGTTGAAGCTGAAGGTTTCAGAATACGAAAAAAGAAACCTTAATTCGTCGTCGATATATGAGAATCGCTGTTTCTGGAGGGACAAATGGCTTGTTTGCGAACTCCAGGTAATAGCGCCAGATGTGATGATGTTGAGTAATTGGAAGCGCACGGAGTGCCAAATCAAATGCTCTTCTTGTTAGAGTGACAAACTTAAAGCTCATAAGATAACTTGAAAATTCAATCCAAAGACGGGGCATCTGGATGATATCGTACTGAAGGAGAAGAGACACAAACTTTATTCAGAAAGACGAATGAGCGTTCATGGGCTTCTATGGCTGATCCGACAAGTGGATCGTTATGAGCCTTACCCTTCGTAACTTTGCGGAATTCTGAAAGATACATTCGCCACAGTTTATAGGATCCAGGGAGAGTTGACACAGCTCTTTCGAAAACGGCTTGACGTTCCTCCCAAGGGTCCTCATTTGTTAAATTGATGAGGGTAAGCCACATACTCAAGCTATATGGATCTTTGGAGATTGCATCATCTATCTCCGCTTTGTCGGTTGGATCGACGATCATTGAAACAAAACGATGGGGAATTCACTCCCACTTTCAAATTCCTGCTGAATTATCATGATTTATGTGATTGATAATTTGATGCACAAGTGTATGAAGTGGGTAATGAAGAGAATAAGACAACCATTGAATCAGGATCCATAAGGTTTTCGCTGACATGGAAAATGCAGAGCTTCGTCCGAACTGACTGTTTGACTTCTCGTAGTCATCTCTTTTGATTGTTCTTCTCTATTTGCTTCATCATTCATCTTTGTATTTATGGATTTATCTGATCAGTCTCGCAGAATGGTCATTTTGACCTCAACCCGTATGGTTACACTGTTACAGAGACCCATTTGGAGACACAGACAAAATGCGATCTGATTGGAATTCGACTTCAGTTCATAGTGGAACCCTCCTCGGAATATCTCTCAGATTATCCATCAGTCAAAACACCTTCTCCTTTCCTTGTAAATCTGATGGGATCTTTTGAAAATGGAAATACCCTCGTATTCGCCCACCGCTACTATCCTATCACACTTCAAACACTCGTTCTAGGAAGGATCCATCGCGATGATGTCTTTGATATTGATGTACGTTACTCAGTGTACACTTCTTGAATGATTCCCACTACAACATTTTCTGGAGAAACATTCATATTTTGAGAATTTTTTTTGATTGTTGCTTTCATCAGTACCCCTAGTCAGATCTAATCCTTCATCAAATCTTTGTCTCTCTGTCAACAGTTAATTCTCCATTTTCTCTCACAATTACTTCTTGCTCTCCAACATTTGAGAGAATATGGAATTCATCATCATGCTTTTTCCATCTCAGATATTGTGATAACAGAGCACAA
Source organism: Blattamonas nauphoetae (assembly GCA_033064195.1). NCBI lineage: Eukaryota > Preaxostyla > Oxymonadida > Blattamonas > Blattamonas nauphoetae. The sequence continues at coordinate 527,943 of JARBJD010000011.1, read as the reverse complement.
TACAGTCAAACTTAGTACGTCCACCCTTCTCTCAACTCATGTATATTCTCGTCTATTCTTCTGCAGAGACTTTTTCCGCCGAGTCAATTGTGAACCACCGCAAAGAATACACCCCACCCAACGATGCAGTTGGTTTACTGAAGCTCATATTTGCACTCGTCAAAAAGGAGGAACTCCGAGTGATACCAGTCACTGAGGAGGACTTTTCAGCGTTTCGTAAAGACCTTCTAACAGCTTACAAACTATTTGATGTCGAGACAGATTATTTAGATTTCTTGGATTTCTTCGTCACCACCCTCTTCTCTTGGCAGACTGCAAAGGTTTGTTAGATCCCCACAATCATCTGTTTCCAACACCCCTCTCTTTCTGGTCTCACTTCTCCCTTTTTCGTCCCAGAATGAATCATCATCGCTGCTCCGCCAATCGTTTGACCCACTCACGATTCTCGTCCATCCCATCCTCCAACGCTATCTCTTCCCGCTTTATCGTCGAGCATCGATCCTTACCGAGATCCTTTCATCCCCATCGCCGCTCCTGCTGTTCAAACTCCGTGATTCCGTCCTGAACGAGGACACTGCAAAGAGAAAACTGTCGCGCCGTCCATCACGTTTCTCATTCGACATTGGCCAGAACTGGCAGAGAGATGCTCGTCTTCTCTTCGAAATCAATGCTGCTGATTGCCATTCCATATATTTCCAAACCAACCACCTCCTCAATTTCCTCTCTCACATCCTTTTTGATGCACACGAATCTCCAGACGAGGGAAGAGGTCGGCTGAAGTCGAATCAGCAGCCATCCCATCTCGCCGCCTTGCGCGAGAAGTTCTTCGCATCATCGACATACTCAAACCGCATGACAGTCCCTCATCTTCCACAGCCGCTGTCCACCTTGTCAATCCAGACACTGATCCAGCTCACCGTCGCTCAGGAGAACGACACTGCTGTGGACCAATCTCAATATGTTCCAAACGCCGCCGTCTTTCCCTACGCATACCTCCGCATCCTCAAAGCAACAGATGCCATCAACAGACAGCACAACCGTCTTGATGCTCGCGAAATCCCACGCATCCTCAACAGCACTCCCGAAGAACATCATGCCAAACAACTCGAACTCCTTTGGGCCACCTTTGTGGAGATGGAAGCGCTGGGATACTACGGAGTGAAGAGATATTGGACGAGTGAATCGGAGGGAATCATCCTCGACAACGACATCACTCTGAACTCGAGCCCGATCAACCTCGACAATTCTGACGAAGACATCGCACTCCTCCTCAACCATCTTGAGCCAGCATCGTCGGAAAGAGACAAAGCAAAGGACTATCAATACGCCAACATCGACACCATTTTCAACGTTTCTGACACACGGAAGAGCTTGCTTCTTCACACCACGTCTCAGCACGTCAGCTTTGTGAAGCAGCAGAGCAATCCCCATCTCTCGCCCCGTCTGCAAGTTTCAGCCCAGCGTTGCGACAACAATGCACTCCGCTTTCTGATCAGCGGCTCTCGCGACCACCTCCTCAAAATTGGCGACATCATCCCAACAGCCCTCTCGCGGAAATTGCACCGACAGCCATCAAACCTCTTCTTCAAACAGTTCTCCACAAACAGTTTTCGTGTTCCCGATCTTACTGAACTGTCGCCTCTCTCTGATCTTCAGAGCCAGTTTGATGGAGAGATCCATGTCTCACCAGTCCTCTTCGACGACTATACTCTCGTCTACCTCCTCACATTTGCCAAGTCTCACCGAAGTGAAACCAGTTTCATCGCTCTCAAACTGCTTGCTGCCTGCCTCCTGCTTACTGACCCACGCCCCTGGTTCGGCACTATTCAGACCACTCTCGTCCCGTTCATCGTTGAGATTTTGGGAATCACTCGCACCATCGACAATCCTCTGGCGATCGCCACTGCCACTGTTGCCCTCGTCATTCTGAAGGCACTCGCTGTGTGGCCGCAGTACTCGCGCTATTTCGTGGAATGCACGCTTTATGCACACCTCACGGTGTTTCTCTCAGATTGGCATGAACAACTGACAGTGCCTGTTGTGAATTTACTTCTGGTGATTCTGGTCACACTCTACAACTCGCAGTCTTTCGTTCATTTTCATCATCTTCAATTCGAAATCAAGAACTGCAACGAAGAAGATGTGCAGAACCTGATCACGGCATCCCACGCCAACACTGCAGCCCCCATTCTTCAATTCTGCAACCTTCTGATTGTCTCGTCTTATCCTGAATCGTTTTCAGCACTGCTGCCAATCACATCGTTCATTTTGAACTGTTCAACAAGCTCGAAAGATAACGAGGAAATCCGAACTCTGTCCATCGAACTTCTGTCGATGATCTCACATGAAACAGGAGAGAATTTCTTCGGCCTGGAACGCCGAGTAAAACTTTCGAAAGTTCTGATCGAGTCAATAAAGTCTGTTTTCTCATTGACGTTTATATTTTCCCTCTCCTTCGTAGTGCATCGCAATCGAGTTCGTTGTGTTCAGCGATTGTTGACCTTCTTCACAATTTGAGCCTCTACCGTCTCACCACGTTCTCAGACACAGCCCTTATTCCCAACACAACCTTCTTCATCCATCTTGTCAACGTTCTGTTCAGCAAGCTTCGCAATCCACCTGTCGAGCCAGCGTCATTCCTCAGCACGATCGGGTTCAACCAGTCACTCCTCGCCATCTCGTCTGTTTCGAATACACTCCTCTCGAATCAAACGATGTTCCACAGCATTCAAAACATCTTTACAGACAATTATTCGGAGTTTCTTGCCTTTATTTTGAGAAACGAGACTGTCCATGTCCCTCCGTCTAGCTTCATGCAAGATCAGACACCCCACATCTTCATCCTCCTCAAGATGATTCTGGAGTATCTTGTTCTCTATCTCTCAAACAACTCTGCCATCGACTCGTTTTTCGTGTCGGCTGGGTCTCCGCAGACAGGTCCCGATTCTGACTCAAAACATTTTGTCATCTTTCCCAATTTGAGCACCGTACTGGCGAACGATCTCCACATGGTTCTCGTCTCGTTCCATTCCTTCGCTCTGCAGCATCTCACAGAGCGACTCGTTCCACAAGTTGACCACCTGAAAGAAACCTTCCTCTTGATGGAGCGATTCGGAAAATATGAAGTCACTGCCAAAACACAAATCTTTCAGCCATACTCAACCGACCGAATTGGGGACATCAGTTTCATTCGCATCAACCCACTTCGAACAGTCGGACTTTCGCACGCGAGCGCAAGTGAAAACGATAATTTGAAAACGTCAATCTGCAATCCACCAAATGAAACTGTCCTCTCAATGCTCATCGAACCAAACTCCATTTTCAATCGGCTCTTCCCGTTGAAGCTTGTCCCCAGTCCAGACATCACCGAAAACGAATCACAGCTGGGCTTAGATGAGGACGCCATTAATATGTACGTTTGTCCGAGGCGAGAAGAGAATAAAGCCATCTCGACTTGTGAGGTTGTCCATTCACTCACCACTCTCATCCTCGGCATGATCTTCCATTCGGCGCCTGTTCCGTATCCTTTGAATGTCACGCTCCTTGCCTCACTCTGCCACATCATCCAAACAAACCACAACCATTTCCTCCGCCAGTTTGCACTGATGCTGCTTGCGTTGTATTGTTCATCAGAGAATCACTGGAGCCAAATCAAACGACTGATCCATGATGAGTCCGCAGTTCCACCGCCTCTCGCGACAGGAAAAGTAATCTTCACATCTGAAGACGAGATGCACGCATCACAGAACTGCCCCTCGCATAAACAACACTCACCATTATTTAGCATGCTGCTGTCCATATTGCATTCAGAATTCGGAGCGTGTACTTTTGAACGTCTCTGGATCGTCAGAGTTTTGATTGGGATTGAATTATCATTCAAAGCTGCGCAAGCTAAAAATCAAGTTGAAGCCAATTTTGTGATGCCAATTGAATGGATGGAAGTGTTGTGTTCGGCGGAGATGAGTGACGATGACAACATCCGAAAAGAAACGGCCAAACTGAAAGAGATTTGTGGGGAGAAAATTATTGAGGAGAGGAAGGAACGAAGGAGTCGATGGGTTCGAGGTTGGGCTGATTGGATTGAAGAAGATCATATCGTCTGGCTTCGCAATGATCAACCACTCTCAAACGAACAGTCTTCATCAGAGAAAGAACAAGATCAACAAGATTCCACACAAACAAAGCCATCGATTCTCATTCGATTCATTCCACTGAAGATACAACGAATCGGGAACACACAAAAGGTCTCTGGCTTCTACGACGTTTTCAGAAGATGGAGCGAAGAAACCAAAACACAAAACTCGACAACCAAACGATCTTCACCGCCAGTTCAGACAAACATCGATCCACACGACATAGTTCTGAAGATCACTCGAGTCTTTCTGAAGGAGATTGGATTCCCACAGAGTGCCCCAACCGAGACCTCAGCGCTCTCAAACATCAACCAAAGCAAGACAACAGATCACATCCAACAGACTATTCATGCACTGACACTGTCCCTCTTCACAAAACCAGAACAGACTGTGAATGTCTCTCTCCAACAGAGTTACCTAAGTACAGACAACCACATCCCCTCTGGAGCTCCTCAAGAAAACGTATCTGCAAGTTTGGATGCAAGACGAATGGCTATGCGCAATCGACATCTTTATCCACCTGACAACGACATCCTTGAATTCTTCTTGAACAAGCCGGATGTGTTGGTCGAGTTTTTTGGCCAATGGTTTGAGATGATATATCTCGACGAAGACCTGTCACGCCCGTTCTCTCAGTTCATCCTTCAGACTCTGGTCTTGACTGTTCACACAAGCCTCGATTCGGACTATCATCCGTTCTACAACACACTTTACAATACGTTCACGACAGTGTCTTTTGAGATGGTATATCATCTCGCACAAAATCAGGCGACGAAAGCACATGTTGTCTTATCCTTCCTCTTTCTGAACAAAGGACGCGATCTCGATCCGAGTGTGAGCCCAATGCTGACCTTCCTCATCTCGAAGTTGGATTCGCAGGAGGCGTGGCAAACGTTACTCATCCCAGCCATCAACATAACCATCCAAAATGCGAACAACATTGACATGGTCGCGAAATGCGGTTGGTTCAGTGCGATCGTGACAAGGTATCTCCCTTTTTCTGACATCTCTCTCAGACTCACTACTTTTTTCTCTCCCACAGCACCACGAATTCTCTCGATGATTAATCGATTTATCTCGGCACCGTCCGAAAGCAGCCAGATGAGACGTCAAATTCTTAACAAACCCGCCTTTGTGAAGCGTGCCTTGAATGAGATGACAGAAAATCTCAACAACATAACCCCTCAAATGTTGAAGAATTATTCCATCTGTGTCACTTTCGTCTACAACATCATCCACGATTCCCCGACTGACCTGCAAGTCAATGGTCACCTGCGACTTATTCGCATCTGCACACGTCTTCTCTACCAGGACCATACCCAACTCATCAGCACTTGTGAACAGATTCTCGTACGTTTCATTCCCAAAATTATTCCAAGTCCTCTTCATGATCGATCGCTCATCTCGCCTCTTCTCTACCAACTCCAAGCACAGATCGACAGACCTCGGACAATTCACACATTTCAGATTGTTCACTCTTTCATCTTCCTCCTCATGGAATCAATCCAACGTGGTCATTCTCAGAAAGAATCAGACAGCAATGCCCACTACCAACTCTTTTCTGAAGTGAATGGGACGACGGTTCTCACCAAAGTTCTTGATTTTCTCGAAACAGAACTCTGTTCGTCTTCTGCTCATGTCGACTCGGTTGCCCTCCACCAGAGCATTCTTTGCACATGCATCATCCTTTCACATGCAACGAAGCAACACCACCTCACACCGACGCTTGTCTGGCGAATTTTTGAATGGCTCTGTGAAGCACTCTATCGAGTTGAAGAGAAAATACTTCCGACAGCCATTGCTTCATTGTGGTGTCTGACCAGAAATACGCAAAATATCGGCGTCATCCTCGCCGAAATGCCATCACTCATCAACAGCTTGGACTGCAATACGCCTCAGACGAGCAACGATCACGTGGTCGGATGGAAAGGAGAACTGGTGAAGAGAGATATCAGCAGCCATTCGTTCTACGTCCCTTGCGAGGCCTGCTCGAAGTTCAAAATGATTTCTCAGAATCTTACTCTGCCTGCCGAACGATCGAACGGAGAGGCGGAAGGAAGCAGTGATGTGTTTTCAATCAATCGTAGGACGTTCATTCATCCGTCGTCATACTCTTGCCACCTTCCGATGGTCATCGGAGCAGTTTTTTGGCCACTCGCCTCCAACATCAACGGAAAGGCCTCACTTCAGCTCAGACAGCAGTGCTTGGATGTTCTCATGACGATGTACAGGTGCAATCCATTTCTCACAGGCAAGATCTTTAACAGGATTCACTTTATTGAGCAGCTCTTTGATACTCTGCAAGAATGTGATGATGATTACGCAAACTCCGTTCTGCTTTTGATCTGTGTTGGTCTTGATGGAAAGGACTTGTGGTAGCACAAGAGACTCTATCTTCAACATTTCATAATTGCTGGTCAGTTATATTCAACATTTTCTTGATTCAGAGAAAAGTGTGATTCACGACTGTTTTGTTATGGGGATCTGATTTCTCTCATTTAGGAGAGAATCAAATCAATATCAACCTTTTCGGGAACAAAGTTCATTTTTTCTTCCCTTTTCACTTTAAGAGATGGGAAAAATTGAACAATTAGTGAATATTTTGGAAAGTTTTTCATTCTCGATGTTTCTTCCTTCTTCCTTCGTTTAGATGGATCAACAATCACTGTACGAAAAGCTGCTGCTCAACATCTAGCCCTTCTTCAACAAGGTTCAATTGATGCACTCCAACCTATCTTAGATCAGGTCTATTCACCTCACATCTCTTATCTCATTCCAGATTCGACCATTGTTTCAAAGTGGTGATGTAAACACTAGAACTGCTGCATCTCATTGTTTACAGGCAATTTGTGAAACATGTGTTCCGATTGTTCTCCCGAACTTTAACACTGAGGATCCAAAAAATCTTTCACCGCCCCTGACACGCCATTCCCTGGCAAATACTAATCTCCTTCAGGCTTCCACCACATATCTTCAGTTTCATTCGTCGGAGAAAACGACTTCGATCAAACAGATGTACTCGACTCCGCCACAGTATCTCACAAAATTTGACACACAGTTCCTCCACCCATCTTTGACACATGAAGCTAGAAAACGACATCAAATTGTACAATTGTTCGCTACATCTCTCTTCTCGATGCTTTGTGAAATTCCCTGGACATCACGCGTCGGAGCGGCAAAGGCTCTCTCAGCAATTATTTCTGTTTGCGGTGGGTGGATCGGAGGAGACCTAACACAGAATATCACAGAACGACAAGTTTCCGATCCATCTGATTCCAAACTCGAGGAATCGCATGAGGATAAGGTTTTGCTCGATGACGCCAAACAAGCAACAGTTGCTGCGTTCTACCAACGCCATTTGACGTTCCTTGAGACTCTGCTCTGCAGTCTCTCGATCTGCTCAAGTCTGGATTCGTTTGCTGATTATTCAAAAGAGCAGATTGAATGTCCTGTTCGTGAAGCAACTGCAGAGACTGTCGGCCATATCCTCAGATTCATGCCAATCCATCTCGTCCGCTCCTACACCAGCATGGCACAGACGTACATCGCCAACTCTTTCCGACTCTCGTGGGAGGGTCCGTACGGGATTCTCCTTTGCATCAAACAACTGCTGATCATCTCTGGAGACAGACAGGTCATCACGGTTCACCAGGACTGCGAAATCACGCACAGTGTCCTCCCTGCACTGTCCTCTTTTCTCCAATATCTTTACGACGCGATGAAATTGTCCGAGGATAGCAATGCACAAGATGACTTGATCTTCGCCATTGTTGATTGTCTCGTCGCACCAGTCAACCACTGGACAGAATATCCTCCGACAATCCACTCCCTTCTCAACGAGATCCACAGCACTCTCTGGGCGTGTCTCGAGTATGTCGACGAGCAAGCCGTTTGTGCTGCAAAGATCCTTCAACTCATCGCCCTCTTCTCTGTTCACACGCCTCTCGGAACCTTCCACACATCACAAACCAACAGCGGACAAGCAACATTCATCCACCAATTGTTCCCATTCCTCAGACATCCTCTTCTTGTTGTCCGCGAAAATGCTGCTCACACTCTACAACACATCACGAGCAGCATCAATTCACCACAGAATTGGCTGCACTCAACCCTTCAAACCGACCACAATCTTATCTCTCTTCTCTTCTCACTCCTCTTCCAGAATGTCATCCTGGAGGAAGACTCAAGAACTGTGATTGAGTCCTCCAAGAAAGCACTTTCTCTTCTCATCAACTCGTTGGAAATTGGTCTGATGGAGACGATCACGAAAGACAAGCTCACTCCGTGGATCAAGCTCATCACAACGGCCGTCAACCAAAAAATGGATGAGTCGCTCATCGTGTCTCCCAAGAATTCGATCCGCACTGTCCAGCTCTCCATTTCACGCAACGCACCGCAACCGAACTCGGCCAAGCTTGGTCGACTGTTGGGGATTGGTGAGGGAGCACTACTGATGCGCGAAGACGGATCAGATTGCATCGGCCAAATGACAGCAAAATGGAGTGATGCAAAACGGCAAAAAGTTTGTGTGTATTTCTCCAAACTGATGTCAAACTCAATGGCAACGACACGTCTCATCGCTGAGTTGATTCTTTCACAGATCGCGACAGTTGAGGCTGAAAAGGTTTTGACAAGCCAAAATCCCAAACATGCTCTGTCGCCGTTCCCTTTTATCTCTCCAAGCGCGGAGATTCCATCAACTGGCATGAACCCTCCCGTTTCAGTGACCCTTCAGCAGGCAGAGGACATGTATCAGCTCTTCAAGCCTCTTGTCATGTTCGATGGAATTGACTCAATTCTTGATTCTGCTCTTGCTTCTCCCATTCATCCCGATTGTGAGGAGGTCAAACAAAGACGAGAACTCATTTTCGGAAAGTGCCGAGCGTTCGTTTCTTCCATTGACACTGTTGTGAACCGAATGAAAATCGGGAGCCATCAACTTCGAACTGAATTGGCAAAGATGGAACAAGCCGTCTCCAAACGAAAACAAGATGCTGCGGATGCTCTGGAGCAGACCCTCGTTCCTCGTCTCCCCACTCCTCTCACTCTGAAGTCAGCCGAGATTCTCGCCACAGATGTTTGGAAAACATGGGTGGACACCCTTCCTGGCCTCTTCGTCAACTCTCCCAACTCGCTTCTATCCACTCTTCCCCTCGTTGATGTGACCGCATTTGAGCAGATGATGAACATTCACGACGAGTTGGTCTCTGCAATTGAAACATACGAAGAATACCGCCAACTCCTCTGTCTCAGAAACCAAACATTTGCTATTTCTGTTCGAGTCCTGTCTTTCCAACCGATTGTTAACCTTGACGTCATTCTTCCCATCCTCCACACGTCCATCACGTCAGAAACAAGTCTATCTCTGAAAATGAGGATGAGCGACAACACGGCATTGCTCGTACATTCACTTCTTGGAACCCACTCACAGCAAATCCAGACATTCGTCACCTCGTTCATCCAGTCAATCGCTGTTCCTCCACTCTTTTTGGGGGATGAAGATGGAAGAAGCGAAGAAATGCAGAAGATCGTCCTCAAAATCGAAGAAGGAAAGAAGACGAAGAGCTCCGAAAGTATGGACTGGACAGACATCGTTCTCGTTGAAGAGTTGATTACATTTGCCAACAGCTCCGACGACGACAGTGGTTCGATGCGCGGACACATTCAGACATCCTCCAAAGAACTTGAAGGAACAGATGCATACCTCTTCATCGACGATGATGCAACTGTTGTCAATGCCCTCACTCTATCCGCCTCCTTCCTCGAACCAAATCTGCAAAACACGAATGAGGGCGTGTCATGTTTTTTGACGTCACTTGCGTCTTATTTTGGAGAATCGATCTTCACCTGCATTCCTCTACTGCTGAATGTTTTCTCTCAGGATTCTCTCAACGTTCAACAGACGCTCGCCCACATTTTTGTTCTTCAACAGTTGTTCATCTTCCTTTCGTCTTCCCTGTCTCTGACTCCACTCATGGATCTCGCCTCTGCTGTCCTCCCCTTGTTGATCTCTCATCTCACCTCACCATTTCGATTTATCCGAATCAATGCAGCGCACGCCATCACAACCATCGTTCGTGTCATCCCACATCACACCCTCCCCATCCTTGTTTCAGCCCTCCCCCAACTTCTCCAATCGCAGAATGCAGGTGACGATCAGCAGGCAGGAGCACTCTACTGTCTGTTCACACTCACTACTTATGTCGAGTCAACCTTACTCCTCCCTTGGCTTCCTTTCTTCTTTGTCCCCATCCTCAGAACAATGAATAGCCACAACCATTCCATCCGTCTCATGTCCTCGCGCACCTTTGGACTGATGATCGTCCTGTTTCCCCTTGCTCAGAACACACCCCTCCCTCTTGGTGCGCCACCATCCCTCTCCCATCAACGAGAACAGAGAATGAGGGAGCTTCACATGCTCACAGGAGCAGGAAAGGGATTTGGGGAAGACGACTTCATTGTCCGATTCAACGGAACATTGCGACGATATCAACAAGATGGTGTGAACTGGATGGCATTCCTCAACCATTTCAACCTTTCTGGAATTCTTGCAGATGAAATGGGTCTCGGAAAAACTTTGATGACGCTGTGTGCCATTGCAGCATCTCCGACAATCAATCAGCGCAGACTCGATGAAGAGCGAGGAGTCGATGTAAGCTCTCAACAAACAGTTCAATGCAGCGAGCCTGTCATCCGCCCGTCGATCATTGTCTGCCCGTCGTCTCTGCAGTATCAGTGGGTCCAAGAAGTTCAACGATTTTTCGGGAAGGATCCAAATTCCAGTGTTTTTCGACCAGTTCTGTTCGTTGGAAACAAAACCACAAAACTCAACATCATTTCTGAGCTCAAGAAAGGAATGCAAGGGAAACCGGCCAAATACAATCTGGTTGTGATCTCATACAATCTCCTCGTGAGAGATTCCGCGTTCCTCACGTCTGAGCAAATGAAGTTTGATTACTGCGTACTCGACGAGGGCCACTACATTCGAACACACTCCTCTCAGACTGCCAAGACGACGAAAAAGATATCTGCGAACCACCGCCTTATTCTGACCGGTACTCCAGTCCAGAATCAGCCACTCGAGCTGTGGTCACTCTTCGACTTCCTCATCCCTGGATACTTGGGGACAAGATCATTCTTCCAACAGACATACGGGAAGAGGATCCAACAGGCAGCCAATCCAAAAGCGACAGTCAAAGAACAGGAAGCCGGAATTGTCATGCTCGACCGACTTCACAAACAAGTGCGCCCGTTCATCTTGCGACGATTGAAGCAGACGGTGGCCCAGGAGCTCCCAGACAAGATTGTGCAGGATTATTACTGCGAGATGACACCCGTTCAGCGACACATCTACAAAGAATTCGAGAGACAGAATGTGTTTGAATCCCTTCTTGCTGAAGCGAAGGCTCTTGTTCGGAAAGAACGTGCCCTTCAAGGTGAAAAGGCAGGAAACGAAGAAGACGACGACAGTATGTGGAAAGAATCCGACGAGCAGACTGACATTGAGGAAGACGATTTTGGTTCGTCGTCAATCACAATTAACGCTGAATCGAACTCTGGGACGTTCCAAACGATTTCCTTCCTTCGCCGTCTCGTGAACCATCCGTCTCTCATTCTCAACTCTATTCAAGCCACTAACAAGCACTCTCTCGAGCAAAAATGTGATCCGAACCTGATCGACTCATCCGCCAAACTGATCGCACTGAAGGATCTGCTGACAGAACTCGGCATCGGAACCGACGAAAGTCAGCCAAGCAATGCTCCATCCCCCGTCGAATGTGATGGAGACAGTGCGTTGCTGGATGATGCAGCTCTTCTCCTTTCTTCTCTGAACTCCAAGCGTGAAGAAATCAACCAAAAGCATCGAACCCTCATTTTCACTCAGACGAAGGAAGCACTCTCTCTCATCCGCCAACTCCTCTTTCCACAGTTCTTCCCTTCACTCAGATATCTCGTCCTCGATGGACAAATGCCTCCAAAGCAACGCACGGAGGTTTGTGACTTGTTCAACGGAGACACGTCCTATTCTGTTCTCCTCATTCCAACGAAAGTCGGCGGTGTTGGGCTGAATTTGACTGGCGCCGACACTGTTATCTTCTTTGAACACGACTGGAACCCTGCAAACGATCTCCAAGCAATGGATAGAACACACAGAATTGGACAGAAACGAACTGTTAATGTTTATCGACTCATCACGAAAGGAACGATCGAAGAAAAGATCATGGGTATGCAGCGATTCAAGTCAGCAATGGCCGAAAGTGTCGTTGGTGGAGGTGTCGATGAATTGAAGCACGATGGGGACGATGGAGCAATCCTGAACCTTTTTGGGAGTTAATTTGAGAGATCATTTCCTGTCAGTTTTCTGACAAAAAAATCAAAGATATGAAATGAAACAAAAGTGTCGAGAAAAGAGTTATAAAATGCCGTTTACTTATTGGCTTGATGATGCCTCCAGGAGATAGTTTGCTTTAAGATTGCAGGGTTTTCCATACCCACTGGACTTGGGTCTAATTTCTGGTAGGCGCAGCGTGAAGTTGTTGTCAAGCGAGTCTTTTCATTGAGAAAGATTGGGTTCACTTCGAATAATTTGCTTTCATGGTACTTCGCGTTGTACATGCTTCTGGCAGTTTTCTTCTTTCCTGCCGACGTTGTTTCACCACGAAGACGGGCTTCGCGAGCTTGTGCCTACAAAAAATGAATAATATGATCATAAAAAGCTGTACTTGCATGAAAGGGCGAGTATCAACAAATTGCGAGCGATATTCGCTGAAAGGAGAGATGAACGAGAATAAGTCGCAAACCTCGTTGGAAACTCAGATTTTTGTTTCCAAACAGGCATACTCCGTTTTGTCTGCATGACACATTTCCCTCTTCCCCTTGTCATCGTGAGTCCAGGAGTGAGATGGGAATCTATCTGTTTGGCACTTGTCATCCCTTCGAATGGAAAATCAATGAGAGAAAATGTCACGAACCAGGTTGGGTTTTAGATGATCCACTTGTTCTACCAGTTGCGCTTTTTGTTGTTGAGTTCATAAATCTCCAACGGTTGAAAAAAAAATTATGGGCATGAATTCGACACCATTCCAAGTGCCTCCTATAGCCAATTGCTCAAAGACAATGAAATCTGCCATTTTGTCCAATTATGATTTTCAATTCGCATTTTCCACGCTTTGAAGAGAATCTTGTCGCGGAAAAAGCCCAATTCTATCAACAACTGTCATCATCATCCTGAAACCTATTCAAGAATAAGTGGTGCAAACGGCTGATACTTTCTTTGACGACGGATCAACCTTATTTTGAGGAAACTCCCAAACAGACAAAGCAAACACAACACTCCCATGAATCCTATCAGGATCGATACAACAATCACAATTTGATGAAAAGATGATATGGGCAGTTGTTGTGAGTACAGATCTTTGAGTGGACACACATTATTGGATTTAGGCGACAGTCCCCAAAAAGATCCTATGAAGATGAGATCGTGAATCTTTCAAACCTACAACACATCTTCCTCCCCATGTTTCTGACCCATTTGATAGATATGCATGAGCACAAAATACGCATCCTTCTGTTCGTACACAGTCATCAAAACGAAGATTCCATCCGCAGGACCGAACCGAAATCTGGAGATATCGGTAACTAAACTGTATGAACCACACCGACATTGGTCTCCTGTCAATTTTAGTTCCCAGAGTTTGTTTGACTTGCGCGGAAAACGTGTCTTCTTCCGTGAAGATCATTCGCATTTATTACGAACTTCGACATTTCAGTTCTTGTTTCATCCATCTTCGTTCATACCGCTTTTTGATGAATGTTTTCTTGAAATTTCTGCAATCCACCATAATACGAGGGCAGGATCAACTGTGGCTTTTGGGTCCCAATCTTCGATTCACTAATCCCTCCTGAATTACAATCCTGAAATTTTATCATTCAACTTTCCGTTGTCCATTTGTTGATTTACCTTTGACTTGTATGACAATTATACCCCATATTTCATTGTTTGGAGTCACAAAACACACGAATTACCAAACCGAAACCCAAAAATGAAGAGGACTGAACAGCTGAGGAAAGAATAGAATCAATCCCAAGCGAGATCGCGACTGATCAAAGGTAGTCTGGACAAATTTTCCTGTTTCATTATGTGATCAGTCATCTTCATTGCTTTCCTCACTTTTCTTCATTTTCGGACTTTTATCGTATATCTGACTTACAGGAACAATATCTTTGAAGGAACTTCCGAAACATCACCAGAAACAAGGAAAAGACAAATTGGGATGAAGCGATCACGGACAGATGCCCGTATCAAGCACTTCCAGATCAACACACATCTTCATCAACACGGTATTCACTTTTTCTTCCGTACTTGATCCAATATTGTCAGAAAAAACGGGCTAAAGTGTAGATACCACTCGTGAAAACAGCCATCCCTATCTCACGATCGCTTCAGTGGAAGTTTCTAATTTTCCAGAATCGATAACGATGGACTGTGTGAATCAATTATACCCCATATTTGGCACTTTCTAGTGACGAATTTCCACGGAAACAAACGACTCCAGTAATCACTACACTCCCGAAGATTGGTGTTGATGACCACATCAACTTCTTAAATTCGAATCCAATAGTCTGTCAATCTTTTCTCATATCCTCTCTCTCCTTATTTCAAGAAGTGACTTTCTCCTTGTGAAAGTGATTTCCTCAAAGAAATAGAATACAATCCTGACCACAACAATTTGGAAGAACTTTTACCTTTCATTCGACTGTCTGGTGGGATGGAGTCTTTTCGAGCCTGTATTCTGGAGAATGAGTCTCATTTACTGTGATCGATTTCTCGATGCTGAAGCATTTTAAGGTTTTACGGACACCATTTCTGAATATATTAAGAGTAATTAACGGTGTTCTAAAAATTCTGGATGATATCAAGATTGGGGCCCAAGTTACACAACTCAGCCACCAAGAATCGATTACGCCAACATCGTATCACCTTCATCAATATCATATCTAGAAATAACATCCATGTCGAACAAAAAGGAATGTTCTCCAGGAGGAAAGGCGATCAATTACATCGAATCGTTTGACATTCTTTTCACTTCATCAACCACCCAGAGCATTCTTTATTGTCACTTTCTGTTTTACAAGTTTTGCCCTGTTTAAATGGCAACTCTATAAGAGAAGTAGAGCACAACGAATCCATCCTATCTTCCGACTTCTCTTCTATCTCTTCCTCCCTCTCTCATTCCTCTTCAAGTCTGCATTTTTTTTTGAACAATTATATCGCCATTGCCCACTTGTTGCCAGGTTTCTCTCTGGTATCATTTTTAAAACGTATTGCACCAAGATTGAAGAACAAAAACCTGGGGAATTCCTCGTCTCTGCCCTCGGTGGATATTTTCTCGACCTTGCTTTCTCCTTCCTTCTATTTCACTGGATCCTGCTTTTTGTCAAACAACATCGCATGAATCTCTTCAAAGCTCTCGCAACTGGCCTAAATATTCTTCTGTGCATCATCGTCCCATTCATCTTTGTCATCGTAAGCTGGAGCTTATATAACAATAATCGTGTCAAATCTATTGAAGTACATAAGGCTGAAGGATGGTACTATGTGATACTGAATCTTCTCTACGCCGTCTTCTACTTACTCGCAGGTTTACGTATCCTCTGCACCATCTCTGCTCTGAAAGGCCTGTCAGTGCACAACAACCTCAAATACAAAATTATCTTCCAAATTATTTTCTGTGCGGTTTTGTTCCTTCTACGTGCCATCCAATTTTTGATCATCATCTTGCCAAATACAAAAGCAACAGAAGAAGCCCAAAATACACTCCGCAACGTCCTCGGACTTGTCAACGCCCTTGTCGGAGAATGTCTCCTCGGAATTTTGATGATTTTCTGTCTCAGGTACAATTCATCCTCTCGGTCTGCCCCATCCTCTCCTCACTCCTTCAGAAATAAGAAAGACGACCCTCGGCAGTCCACTTTGGTGAACTCCACGCAGTCAAACGGATTCGAAGCTCTTGATGACCCACTCGTGGTGAACAATGTTTACACAGACACAGCGTCTCTTGTTCTCTTCTTTCTCACCTCTTCGTGCCACCTTCTCGTGTTATAGAAGCATTCAATCCCTCAACAAGGCTGCAAACGCTTTCAACGAGGCTTATTTTGATGATGCTGATGTTGGTTGATATACAGAAACATACATGTCTCTGTTCCCACATCAAAACATCAATCTTCATTCTACAAACATTCTTTAATTACCATTCCTTGGTCCTTCTTTATTTCCTTCTTTTTATTTGTTCATTTCATTTGTGATAATTAAACTCCCGATAACCAGCCTTTTCAGTGATATCCAAGATCTGGTCAACATTTTTTTCTTTGTACCCAGCACTTAATGCACGGCTTTGATCCTACAAACGTTGATCTTATTTATAAGGTATATCTCTAATTTTCGTTCATCTTGACCCGTACTAGCCGATTTGCTATGGAAACACAGTGAAAGACACAGGCTTGAAAGATGGTAATAAAAAAATTGTCGAGTGGACGGCTTACATTCGCAGCCCGTATATGCATGATTTAGGTGTTTTTATAGAAAGCATAACTTTTAAAATTGATCAGAGCTTCGAAGAACCCATCATAGGTCTCCTTCATCTACCAGTCGTTATTTTGCTTATTCAAAGTTGTATCGTCACCTCCATTCCAGATTTCCAGGCAAGGATGGGGAGAATTTGATATTGAAGCAGAAATTGTTATTCGGCAACGTCTCTACGATAATATCATCATCAGATTCCCGCTCAAGCTCTTTTCTGCCGATAAATCTGTTGTTCACTTTGAAACTTACGATGAATTACTCTTCTTTGATCCGACTCCATCTCTCCAAGAACTTCTCCGGAAGACGGACCTCTCAAAAGTACACTACTTCTGTGAAGATGAAACATGTTTTGCATCCTTTTTCCCATGTTTTCCATGATAGATAAACCGAACGAAACTCTTCAAACCATTCATGCAGACCAGGAGAGATTTCATCAGGATGCAAGTTTTCTCCACAAGAAACTCGGAAATGATATCACCCACCATAAATATCTCGACAGGATACTGAAGATTTTTAATGATCTTGTCAAAGAGAGGAACGGAACTCGAGAAAACGAAGCATTCAATCAGGAAGAACACAGAATTTTCACTGAGAGGGTGAATGCCCTCTCAAGAGCATTGGGCATTCGTCAGTCTTCCCGTTCTCAGTGATTTTTTCATAAAATACGGTTCGGCAATGTTTTGTAGACGATGAGAGCGCGAACAGAGTCTTGTGACATGTTCAGATATAGAACCCCGGAGGAAACAGAAATGAATGAAAGGAAGAGCTAAAACGGAAACGAGTATTTGTCCTAAAAATAAAGATACCAAGAGCTACTTCGAATCCCGTTCATTCACAAACTCAACCTGTGGAGGGAGGTATTGCCTCTTCTGTCGCGTCTTGGGTTGTGTCTGATGGGTTGGAGTTCCACTGGGCTGAGTCTGATGTGCTGCTGACGAAATAGGATGAGAAAATAAGGCAGCATGAGAGTGCGTGGTGGACGGGAGAGTGTTGTTTTGGTGAGTGGCGACTTGTTCTTTCTGTGGATCTCGCTGTGTTGCGAGCGGGACAGTGTTCGATGTCAGCCTCTGACCAGATTGTGGATTTGTGGAGTGGATATGCCGACGGGGATCGAGGCGTCGCGGAAGCGGTTCGTGGGGCTGTGTTAAACTTGTCGATGTGTCTTTGTTGTCAGGTGTGTCCTCAAAGTATCCAGAGAACTGGTTGGATGACGATGAGTGGGACGAGATGGACGAAGGGTACGCCGAAGCACTCGACGAAGCCGAGGGGGGGTACAACGATTCCGAAGACGGAGACGTCGACCGGTCGGGGAGAGGGACGGCAACTGCATTGTCGGGTGCGCCGTTGTGTGGTGAAGTGTGTCGTTGATTGTGCCATGTTTGAGGGTGGTGTGGTGTGGCTGAAGTGACAGTGGTGGGTGTGATGAATGGAGGAAATGAACTTGTCTGTGTTGGATACGAGAGATCGGTCGAGTAGTGTTGTTTGAGATTGGAATTACGTGCTTTAGCCTCTCGTCCTCGTTTCTTTCTGGACTGGTGCCGTTTCATTGTCATCTCTCGCTGCACTGCGGCCTCGTCTTGGTCGATTGCGAGGTATTCAGCGACAAGCGAGAGGCGCTGCTCGTTGAATGCGGTGATGGGATCTTCACTCTCGCTCGTCGACAGGTTCGAATCGGAGGTGTCAGCAGAGGATCCTTGGGGTCGTTCAAAGCTGTCGTGCTTGCGTCTGGGATGATGACTCGATACACCCTTCTCTCCGTGCGACGTGCTGTGCCAAGGCTTTCCTGGCTTTGTTGAATTTCTGAGAATGAGGCGATTGAGCCGGGTTGGATCGAAGTCCTCAGAGCTTTCGCTGAGCACGTCTTTATCGAGCTGTGTTGCTGCATCGTCGTCTCTCGTTCCTGTCTTGCGTTGAAAAGAAAAGCTTGCTCGAGTGCCGTCTTTCGATTGAGAACCTTGCGAGTCAGAACGTCCGATCATCCCGTTCAGCTGACGCTCGGCGATGAATGGAGAAGCAAACGAGTCAGGCGACGTTGGCGCCGATCGGATATCGTCTTCTGTCTCATTGCCAGGACTTCCCGATTGGGACGGGTGTTCTTTGACGTTGCTTGTTTTCGGACGGAGTTCGACGTGGCCCCGTCGGTTTTCTTCTTGCAGAAGATGCTTCCAATCGTCGAGACTGTCTCGGACCTCACCAACCAGTCGAGAGAGGAGGCGGACATACGGACCGGGCTGATTTGCCGTCTTTGTCTGTGCTGCAGTGCTCGAGGTGCGCTCAGAATCCTTCCCTCGCCGTTGCTCGCGACGTTTCGGAGGATCGGCTGAGTGGGAGCGACCCGAAGAAAGAGACGGAGAGGAGACAGAAGTGTACTGATGGTCGTGTGGAGATGTTGAATCTGTGTCGCTTACCCCGTGTCGCTTGCTGGCTGTGAAACGCTTTCGTTGATCGAAAGATGGATTGCGCTGTTGAGCTTCGAATTCATCCCTCCATCGGTGATTGCTCGCCGAAGTGTAGATGGTCGGCTGTTTGATTGGAGACTGAGGATTGCTTCGTGGCTGCCGACGACGTTTCGAAGACGAGAGGTCTTTCGGAGAAGCGTCCGGGTCGGTCTGGTTGGGAAGGAGATCAGGTGGGGAATTGTGTGCATTCTTCAACCACTCGGTGAGTGTCGCAGATTGTGTCGGATGGAAGCTCTCGATGGTTCTGGCGAGTGTTTGGAATGCGAAGTACATCGACACGGCGAATATATCATGGCCAACCTGCCTCACCAACTGTTTCTGAGGAATGGCGGACGAAAGTGTGGAGAACTCCGACTGGGATGACGAGAGGACTGAGGGATCTGAGATGGGAGAGGCAAAGAGGGACGTTTGCTCGCGCGATGTCATGGGAAGAGTTCTCTCGTTCAGTGTGTTGGTGATGAAGGCTGTGCTGGATGGGGTGATGTTGAACATGGCGACAGTGTATGGAGTGGGAGGAAGGAGGAGCGAGTCGGCGTATGGCGAGATCTTTGCTCGAGCAATGTTGAGTCTGATGGCATCGAAGAACGGGGAGCGGAGCGTGTGGATTGGCGATGTTCCCGTGAAAGCAGGAGAAGAGGTTGGAAGATGGGCTGGCGAGGGGCTTCGTCGTCCGATGAGGTCGCTTGTCTGAGACATGGGCGATCCCATACTGAGTGACTCTGTCCGATTCGACAGTTCCGTGAGTGACGGGGAGGATGTTTGGCGGGAAAGACTTGGATCGGGGTCAAACAGCGAGTCCAGTGGCTGTTGTTGAGCTTGGTCGTCCCTTCCACTCTGAAGAGACTGTTGCGAGGCGGTCGGACTTTGCAGGGGCTGGAGTCGAGAAAAATCGTATTGAGGGCCTTGACACTCACGCTGATGAGGGGGATTCTGTGTTATTGGGAGCCCGTAATAATTGTGTCGAGCAGACTGAGAAGAATCAGTTGATGGGCCGACCTGGGCTTGCCTCGTTCTGGACTTTCCCAAAATCGCTCGTAGTGACGAGATCCAGGCAGAAGGCGAAGAATAATAGGTTGCCTTCCGCTGTGGCTGTGTTAAATACTCGAGTTGTGTTGTGATGAGGAGCTGATAGTTGAGCGACATGAGAGGGATGGTTTGTTCAATGATCTTTCGTTGCTCGCGATCAGTCAAGTCTTTTTGTTCATTTTGAGCAATCATGTGCTCTAGAGCGAGTCGATCATTGAGGGAGAGTTCAGGATCCTTCAGAACATCGTCGAGTGTTTGCGAATGAATTCTAGTTCGAGATGGTTGTTGGGAACGGGTCTGACATCCTTTCTCAGATATTTCCCGTTCAATAGATTTTGCTCGAAGAGTAAGCTCAATTGTATGACGAAAGGTGTGTTCCGCAAGGTGGTTTTTGAGGCAGTTGCAGTCAAAATCCCCGCAAAACGTACAAAAACGGAGCGACCGGTAGCCCAAGCAGGTATATTCCAAATCACTGAGTTGCCTTTTGAATGTTGAGTTCATCCAGAGTCTAATAAGAACATTGGGAGAGGAATAGCGTCAAACCCTTTTCTGGCCTTCCAAACATGGGGGTAAGCCACCTTCAGTGGTATCAAAAAATCATGAACCAAAAAACTGATAGTTACGCAAGGGCTCCGTGATTTTCCAGCTGCACAATGAACAATGATACGTTCTTTGTGGATGAGAGCCTCACGGATGGCTACAAAACATGGATCAAACACAGTCAAGATGCTTGAGTGTGTAATATCTTCAATTTGGCAGAAGGTGATGCTTTTGATAAACGGAGGTACAGAACTTGCCGGTTGTGTGCGGAGGCGAAGAATGCGTGTTATGTTGTTGTCTGCGAGTAGTTTGGCATCATTGGCAGCGTACTACACACAAAGGGTGACAGTGATTAAATGTCATTAAATAATAGATTCGGAAATACCTGATTACCGACAAAAATTCCTGCGTAGATATAACTGATGTCTGACTGTGAGTTCTTCATGTTGAAGCCTTCAGAGAGGGATGATTGTGACGTTTACAGGGTACGTTCAAGGGTATGATGAATAAATCAAGAAAGATAGAAATTTATTGAGGCGAACCCATCTCAAAAAAAGATGAGGAACAAAACCGATTGAAATGGGAAGAAATATGTGGGTAATTTACAAAAGGAACGATGTTAAGAAGAGGAAATACAGCTGCCACCACTAAAATCGCCATGTCCAGATGTGCGAGTTGAAAAAAGAACACCGACGAGGAAATTCAAGTGTCCTGCAGCATTGAGAAAGAAGAAGGATTCCAAATGACATGGGCAAGCCCATTTTCGGACGGGAGCCGTCCATGAGTTGGTCGTTGGGGGGCATAGCGGAGAGAGAAGGGAGGAGCGGAGTAGGCGCGTGGGATGACGCAGTCGACAAGAAGGTTGGGAAGGATGGAAGAGTTTTCGGAGGCTGATCCAGTCACCTGCTCGTCGCATGTGTCGTGTGATGTGAGAGGAGACAGAGGTGCGTTCCGATTGAAAAGACGAGGAGCGGTGTTGAAGAGGTCGGGAGGGTGAACGCTAAACTGATGGGCGCTGGTGGGAGCTGGATGGACGACCTCTTCGCGGAGAGGCTCGGGGACGCTGACGACAGGTTGGGGTGATGCAGGATGGGGAGAGAGTGAGGTCTGCTCGACTTGGGCGGAAGGTGTCATCTCGACCTCAGACTCGCTGTATGCCTCGTACATCGGAATGTCGTTGTCAACGGCAACGTTTCGTCCTCGCTCCGAGAACATGAAGTAGCGGGACGTGATCGAGAGGGGGGAGTAGAAGTGAACACTGGGAGAGTGAGAACGAGAGCGGGAAACTGTTTTGGGGAAGGCGAACAGCAAGCATCAGAAAGGTTTTTCCAGAACCCTTTGTTGTACGGGCTCTTTCCGTCGTTCACGTCCAAATGCTTTGAAGAGAGTGAGATTATGTGATGACGAGAGGCGTACATATTCACGGGTGGTTTCCCCAGACATTAAGATCTTCACGTGGAAAGTGATCAGAGGGGCAATGATAATCATCGTGACAATAACGTATATCAGAATCAGGCTGGTGAATAAAACCCGGATTAGCAACCAAACGAACGTCGGCGTGGAATAGCCCTGACTCTGGTCGTAATAAACAAAGGCTACCGAAAGAAGAAGACAATATATTCCAAAATGTGAAAATTCAACAAAGAATACAGAGTGCTCCTTGAACTATTTCCCAGATACTTAGGGAGATAAGAATGAGGCAATCCAGGGCAAGTGAACATAGTAACGAGAGGAAAAAGCGATAATTTCTCTTTCCGATACAATTGTTTACCCTGAATGAGAGAAACTTTCATAAGAAGAGCAGGATTGACGATACCAAGGACAATGGTGGTCAAATCGATCAACACAGGTATTACAATACCGACAGTGTGACGATCGTGGAGGACGAACACAGTTACAGGTGTAACAGAACCTGAGTGCATTTATCCCTTGAGAAAGAGTTGGATTTGAATCAATAAGTTCTATGAAGAATTGAAGAAGAAGCATGAGATCAATGAGTGAAAGACCTCGATAAGCCTCATCATCTGCTGTACAGCATTCAAGGATGCCAGGATCAGTACATGACGTCCGAAAAAAGAAGAAGAAGGTGAGGAGAAGGAAAACGATCGAGAGAACAAGAGGAATAATGCGATAGGGCGACTTTATCAAGAAGATAGAGAAGGCAATGTGACATATAAATGGGGTGGCGATGAGAATAGGGGTCAGGAAGAGGTATTCCCTCGTCTGTCCAGTGATACATCGACCATGGCAAGAGGCAATTTGATTGCCAGGCCAAACATGTTGTTTTCGAATAATTCGGCTTGAATTAAGAAAATGGGCAGTATTTTCAAGTGTTGGAGGAGGACTCGGTGGAATCAAGATGTCTGATTCCATCCAGAGTTTGGATGTTCGGCCCATTGAATTGATCTTCATCAGGAGACAAGCACTTAAATCAAAATCACAGCAATATGTGACTTCAATCGAAGTTGTAGTTGTTGATTTCGCAATCCTGAATGAATCATCGTCCTCCTTTCATAGAAATGAGTGATCATGACAAAAAAGGGTGTGAAGGGAAGTACGCAAAGAATGTGCAGAGGAGGAAGGTGAAGAATGAAAAAACTTCAAGAAAATTTTAAATCATTTCACCTTGACAAAGATGAACATGTAAATCCGCTACACTCTAGAGAGCGTACCTGATCAAGACACATGCGGGTTAGATCATGACCAAATCCAGTCCATTCATGAATTCTGATCTAACACTCACACCTCTTGACAATTATTCTGGTTTTGGTTCTTTTGAATGTTCTCCAACGCAGTCTCCGCGGTCACAAACGATGTCCAGTTATGAAGCATCACCTGCAATGGCATTTGGACTTCTCCCTACATACCAGCATCTTCACGTTTCATCAACTTCCAGATCATCGCATGATCCGATAGATCAGTCCCCATCTCTTCACTCTTTTGGGAATAACGCTCTCACATCACCAATCTCTGGATTCTCGTCGGATTTTTCGTTTCACCACGAGCATTTAGCGTTACAACCCCCTCGAACATCAAACACCACTCCACACGTGTTGTCTGTCCAAACTCCTGTGGATGCCAGTTATTCTCCCATGGATCCACTCACATCAACAAATTCATTCACAACAAGCTCTTTTGTTGATGAAGATATGCTCGATAGTACCTTTGGAATAATTCCAACCCAATCTACTCCGTTCACTCCTTCTCACCTTTCTCAACAATTCTTTGAGCAATTAAGTGATTTTCCTATCCCCACATCAGACTCAGTCGGATTAACACAACAATCCCCCGGAATTTTGATGTTATCACCCACACATTCTCCATTTAATGATTATTCTGATTATTATCTCTTCCACCCTCAACCAATCGATGTCCAATCGAAAAGTCCAACTGATGACGTGTCTCCTGAACAAAAGATCGTCCCCTCTCTCTGTGAAGGTACCATCTCTGAGTTAAAGCCCTCTCAAACTTCACCTCACTTTGATCCAACTCCAATTGATTCTGCACACAAGCACCTCTTCATCACATCACCCGCTTTTCTTCCTTCACTCTCTTCGCATCCAGACCTACGATCCCAACCACAAACTGCTCTTCTTTTGGCGCCATCTCCTTCCAGTACTTCCGAGAACACCGGTTCCCAATCGATTCCATCTCCTCATTCTCAGAAAACTGTGGTCAGCCAGAAACAGCCCCAAATTTCTGACAAAAAATCTCAAGACGGATTGTCCAATACTTCTTCACCATATTCAATGCAAGCGCAGCAGAACGGCAGACCGCCACACTCCTTTTCCTCACAGCAACTGTCACCTCCCCAAAATCCAGGTTCTCGCTCTTTACACGTATCTCCTCAAATGTCCCCAACGGGAAATGGCATTCTTCCGTCTCCCACAGTTCAGCCATATTCTCAGATGGCTGCATATTCCCAATTCGACAGGGGTCCACCACCAATATGTCAGAACTACTATTCCCCTGCATACACTCAATACTCCCCTTCACATCACAATACAAATGGCTTCTCCCTCTTCAACCAATACCAGGCACCACACATCCAGCCTTATTCGTCCCCAACGACAGACGCCCCATCATCGCATGACCTCCCCCTGAAGTACCAGCCATTCGTCCCCGGTAATTCCACCGTCCACCACACCAGCGACTCTTCTGTTGTTTCGGAAGAAACAAGGAGCACAGAACTCCTCAGCCAACTCCCACCGACCATTCGGCACTTCGTCGAGCTGAAGAGCAAAGTGTATCTCCCCACGTACTTCAGCCTCATCCAGCAGCTCCCCACCCAAACGGTCTACGTCGGGTACTTCCTCGGCTCCCTCTCGCAGCAGCGGAAGACCGCGTGGATCTCGTGCTCGGATTTCCCCGACAATGTGTTCTGCGATCTCCGGAAGCTATCTCGCGACGAGCTCCCGTACGCTGTTGTTGGAGGGCAGGTGCAGTTCAGCGTTATTCTCAACACCAAACCACAAAGTTATTTCGCTGCTGAGAATCCGCGGTTAGTCTATTCTCAGATGCAGCATCCCCAGTTCACTGGTTTTCAATAACGAGCTCCCTTCTGTTCTTTTTTTGGAATCTATTCTGTCGTATTTTATTTTTCGTTTCATCTTCTTCTTTTTAACGCATCTCCATCATTTTCTCACTCGCTCAGTTCCATTTTGACTTTTTCACAAATTTCTGTGGGTTGATCAATGACACAGTCAACTTTCGCACAAAAACGAATAAAACTAGCTGAGGATCGTGTTAAGTTTATTCACGAAACAACTATTCAATCTCAAACCCTTGAAGCCACCCAACTCCGCCTTGAAGCCGAGCAAAAAGCCATCGAAGCATTACAGGCAGAATTGGATGGACTACGAAGAGACAATGAAAGCATCATCTCTCAATATACAATTGTATTCCTTTCTCGTGATTTTCTCAACAATTTCCTCCAGGACCAAGATTACATTGAATTGAACATTGGAGGAACAATCGTTCCCACCCGAAAGTCCACTCTGCTGAAGTTGACTCTTTTATATATCATATCCATACTTTTCTCATCCATTTTCTTTACTCTATAGGAAACAAAAGAGCCTTTTCGTAGATATCCTCACGTATCACTTTTTCTACCATTATTATCTTTTCATAGCCAATCAAAAGAGGTTCCCCGAGATAAAGAAGGGAGGATTTTTATCGAAATGAATCCTTTTCACTTTTCTGTTATCTTAGAATATCTCCGAACAGGTATGACTACATCTTTTCTCATCCTCTCAGACTCCCTCCCAATTTTGTTTTCATCCGATGAAGAAGAACGAGAAATCATGAAGGATATGGGTCGGCTGGGCCTCTCGTTTGGAATTTTTACGATTATCTTCTTCTAGTCGTTACTCGATTCCATTCGAGAAGAAGTGGAACAGAACTCTGAAGGCTGATGATCTGAACGTCTCACAGGACGGAAAACGCATCGAAGTGGGCGGCGATGATTCAGATAGACTTGCCATCATTGGGCCAGGAAAGATAGACCGAGGGACAGTGACAGTGAGTGTAAAGGTGATCATCCCACGCCCTAACCGCTACTCGTTCGGAGTCCTGACTGAAATTCCCTCCACATTCAACAAAGGATTTGCATACAAGCACGGCCTGCTTGGGTGGGGCCTTCACGACCATCAGAACATGCTCGGGATTTACTGCCAGACTCAGCGTGTGGCAGAGTCCACACTCGGCTACTCCACCAACGACACAGTTTGTCCTCTTTTCCTTTCGTCTATTTCGTTCTCTCAGGTCACAATGATTGTTGATGTGGACAGCGGGAGCTTGACGTACAAGGTGAATGGTGTCAAATGTGCCGAGCTCCTGAACTGTGAAATTATCAAGTTGGGTGTTTATATTGCAGTCACACTTTACAACAAAGGTGCTGTATGGAGCATTGTTGATGACTGATTTATTTGCTCTCGTTCTGACCTCCACTTCACCTCTGAAGACTCTCCTTTGCTTATATGTAAGTCTTTTATCGTTTGAGTGATTTTTTTTGAAGAGAAGAACAGAGTTTCTGGCAGAAGTGCTGGATAATTGCAGAAACCCTTTCAATCACCAAAAAAGCTATCTGACATCCATCCCCCAATCACGTTGTCATCTTGAACGTCTCCAAGTCCATCATCTCGATCGTTTCTCATCAGATCATCCATATCATCACCTGCCCCCAAATCTGTCTCAAGCTGATCAAACTCATCGCCCTGCTCCATATATTCTTGGGAATCATGGTGAAATTGATCTCCATCTTGTGTGTTGTCAGGCTCATCAGTGTGGATTGGAGTTGGAAGATTTGAGTCATTCTCGTTCTCGAGATACATGTCATCTTCAGTGTAATCTGCTTCCTGAACATTTTCTTTCTTCTTGAGAGTGTCATTGATCAATTTTGTTGCTTCAACAATTTGTTGCTTGGCACGCGCCTTTTCTCGGTTGATATCGTCTTGGTCGGTGATTCTGAATGGATACGACTGAAACCAACGGAAAAACAACTCAACAGAGGAAGAAAAAGACATACATCAGTGTGTTGATAAGTGAAAATTGGAGGGAAGCACGGAAAATATGGAGCGATAGATTTTGGATGTGGTTCGTGAAGAGGAACGTCCAGCACTGACCTTGGATGAGAAGGCTTCGGTTGCGCTCCTATTCGATAGAAATAAACCTCTTCCTGTGGGTCTAAAGATGTATGAAAGATGATGGTGATGAGATTAGTCATTTGAGCAATAAACGATACTGCGATGGAGAAAAAACCCCGCAGATCGCTTTATCTCCAAAAAATGCATGATTTCTTCTAAGTTAAGTCCAGTTTGTTCGAATGCAAAGAGAGTATCGTAAATGTTGGCTGTTTCTCGCTTTGCTTCGATTGTAAGTGTTGCGATTGTTTGAATAAGATATTTCATGTCTAAATATAAGAGAGAGAGAAAAGTGTGTTGAATTGCATGATAATAAATTCAAATACACTGTTGGGTCAATTGTGTAAGACAGCTGAGTGGTGTTGAACCTATTTGTGTAAAACCATGTTTTTTGGCAATAGCAGCAATTGATCGTTGGAAGACAGCGGAATTATAGCCAGTTACAGGATCCATGGCGTTCGATTAGGGCAATTTCCTCCTTGAACGAGATCTTCCCTCAGGAAAAAAAAGATCAGTGGGTTAACGACCAAACGCAAACCACAATTTCAAAATTAGTATGGATTGATCTCATTCGTGACATGAAAAAAGATTTGTTTTGTTTTAATTTTCAAGAAACCAATACTCTCGGGAATCTAAGAAGACAACCGAGACGATGATGGTGAAGACAACGGATACTGTCCTTTCCAGTGATCACCCCTTTTCAATTTATGTCTTCCCGGGGTTGTACGAAAGTGGTGGCAGAATCACCAATTTACTGGGACGAATATACAACCAAAAACATTTAAGGATTACGTAATTGTCTTCTTCGATATACAGAGCTCTCTTAACAATTGTTTTTTTTTATTTTCCGGAACCATGAAAGATCAATCCATTCTAATTTCGAAATTGTGGTTTGCGTTTGGTCGTTAACCCACTGATTCATCTGGAATGAAGTCATCTGATTTTATCACTTCACAAAACGTAATTATCAATTTCAGAAAAATACAAACCACTGTCTCATGGAGAATATCCCAGACGAGTGAAGTGAATCATCCCGGTTGATCAGTGGCGATAAAACGGACACTATCACTTCTCTCTTCCAGCTGTGTTGACTCGACATATCGGCGAGTGTGTTGAGCGACCTGTCTCATTTCGCAGACTCTCCGCTTCTGCCGTTCAGACTTGATCGTTTCTGGGTTTGATCGTTGACCGGTTGCTTTGTGTGCAAGAAACTCCAACAGTTCAACTATTCGTTTGTAGCTCGGGAATCTGATCCCAAGTAGAATGTGCACACTCTTGTCCTCTTTCCACTCGTACGGAGATCCAACGATGTCGTCCGTCTTCGCAAATCGTGCTGATCCCACCCGTTCCTTCGCTCCCACAAAGAAGCGAGCCGTACCCTGGGTCTGCATTGCGGGAGCTGATCGTGTGGACTTTATAAAGGCGTCTGGCTCGTTGATCGGGTCTTCAGGGACGAGTTCGAGCGAGTAATCGAAGCAGTGCGGGTGGTAGTGTTGGACAACTCGCTTCTTGTTTAAGTCTGTTTCTGCTGCGAAGCGGAGGGTTGCTGTGTGAGGTATTTTGTATGTGGTGGGGACAATGTGGTGATGGGCAGCCGAAGGGGCGAGCGGTGGGTAGCGGAGAAGATACTCTGCCTGGTCAGCCGACGACATGCCCTCAACGAGCTCAATAAAGACACTCATTCGTTTGTATGTTTCTTTGACAAGTGAGCATCCGCGTGGGAACACATGGATGCACCATTTGAATGGGAACGGTTTGATTTGAAAGATTGACGATGAGCAGCACTGAGAATATTTGAAAGAATCCATGGCAAATGGAATCGTGAACATAAATTGAAAGAACGGAGGGATGAGTGCAGAATGGAAAACGGAGCTCGACGGATGCGAGAGAGGGACGTCTGGTTTGGCGAGGGCAGAAAACTGGTTGATACTCATCGTGTTGAGCTGTGTTCCAATCATTGAGACGGCATGTGAGAGAGGAACTGGCGCAGAATAAGTTAGAACTCGACCATTGCTTGCAGAGTAATCAGTTTTGATGATGATTTCATCAGACAGGAGAGGAGTGGGGGAAGAAGGAAATTGAACAAGTTCTCGTTCTAAAAATGCTCCAACCTGCAGTAAATGAAGTAAAGAGAACAGGCAATACTTTTTCAGCAGAATCCAGCGCACCAAAGTTGTCGTCTGCGATTGTTGATGAGAGGTCCTGATATTCCTTTCGAAACTGCACTATTCGTAGTTTTGTTTGTTCAATACGCTGCAAAAGTTCTATATATCGATGCTCCAACTGATCAAGGTCGGATGACCCAATTGATGTTGTCTTTTCAACGATTTTTGGATACGCTCTCTCAACCATCGCAAGATCATGGTCATAGAGTGACTGGAGTTGAACAGTCTGTTGGAAACTTAACGACAACTTCACTCCCAATTCCCTAAGTTCAGGACATATATCAGTTGGGAGGTGAGTCGAACTTTGAGTTGGAGAATTCATTATGGTCACTTTCGCGAACTAGATGTCCAAATCCGATGAAATAAAATAAATATTCATGAGTGAAATGTCACCCGGTGGACCCTTTACAGTTATCTCTGAGAAACGTTGGAATTACAGAAACTATCTGATCTCGTGTCTCGATTAGGCCATTTGCGATATTTTGGAGATTTCTGAGAGCAGCTTCGAA
This sequence comes from Blattamonas nauphoetae, assembly GCA_033064195.1. Taxonomy (NCBI): domain Eukaryota; phylum Preaxostyla; order Oxymonadida; genus Blattamonas; species Blattamonas nauphoetae. Next base: position 497,887 of record JARBJD010000011.1, on the reverse strand, counting down.
CTCGCGATTGATTCCCTCGAGTGTATTTGTAATGCCGGGAGCAAAGGGTTGAGATGGCCTGGATAGCTCGTCTCGGTCTGAATCCATTCCCCACTCCTGCTTGCTCTGATTGTCCTCGGCTGCTTTGACGAGCTCCCTCTTCTTGTTAAGCTCAGCACTGACACAATGAGTGAAAACAAGAGCATACTACAGGCCCATAAAGATAGTGTTGATGACGTCATCGAACCGGAAGACGATGGTGAGGATGCTGACGATCTGTCTGTACAGCGGCGTCTCTGTCCTTTCGTTGACCGAGCCCATTTTGATCTGCAACATGAAAAAAGAAGAACGCCAACCTTTTCGAGGATGGTTGTGATGTACGTGCTGAAGGCGTCGGTGATGTCGTCCAGGCTCGTGGTTTTCTTGAGGTCTTCGCTGAAGTGCTTCCACGACGTCTCGAGCACCTCAAAATCAAAATAGTTTTCGAGATCGTTGATGAAGCCCATCATCCGCGCTCGGATGGTGTTGCAGTACTTCACGAGACCCTTCCTGGACTCGTGGTGTTGTGGGCCGGAAATCATGTGCTCGATCATCTGAAGGGAGAGAGGAGGTGAGAAAAAGAAGGGCAGACAGTGAGCTTCTTGCGGAGAGTGGAGAGGTTGTAGTTGGCTCTCTTCACCGACCACAGAAAGTCGAACGCCTGTTCGTGCATTCTGACCATCTGCTGTGTGATGATCGTGCGCGATGGGCCGACGACGTTGTACGACAGCACAAACACGCGTGGGATGTGGACATGCTGCCGATCCTGAACGAGGCCGGTCTGTGTGTTCTCAATGAGCCGAACATCGAGTTGCTCTGGTTTGGCGAAGTCATCTGTGTCTCTGTGCATGGAAGGGTTGAACAAAGACATGATCTGGTTTTGCGTTTGAGCATGCGACATCTCGACACTCCCTGCGGACGACGCAGCTGTCATCGCTTGCCGTGCAATGGACCCCCACAGCCGATCCATCATGAACAGAGTGAAGTCTCCTCGGGCAAGCAGCACAAAGTCTTTCATTGCCGTCACGTCGCGCGTGAACGAGCTGCGTTGGATGATGAAGAGGCGGAGGTGGCGATTGACGCAGTCTGCCATTTTTGCGAAGCGCTGTTCGAAGCTGAGTGTCTCGTCGGTGAGAAAGCGGAGATGGTTGATGAACGGGGCCAGCTGGTTGCACTCCTCTCGAAGGAAGACGAGCGACTTGCCGATGAGGAGGATGTTGAGCGCGGTCTCTTCGGTGATGAACGATGGAACCATCTCTCTTCGCAAAACAAACCGATCTTTCCATCGTTCGTTGCCATTCTGGCATGTTGGCCCAACTTCGTGCTCGTCGACAAAGAATTCTCGGTGTGGGTCGGAGAGTTCGCCGCTTTGAATCCATCGTGAAATAAACTGGTACAAAGGAGCACTAGTTTCATGGAGAAGATTTGTGTAGATCTTTTTCATGAGAGGTGAGCCATATTGGGCTTCGGAGTTGATTTTAGAGAGAAGCTGACCGCCTCGCATGCCTCTGGTTTTGCGGAGGATGTTCCAAAGAAGAATGATTTTGTCTGTTGGCTCAGACATATAAACAATCAATCTTCTGAGTGTGAGGGAGGTGAGAAACACAGCACTTTCCGATGCTGACGTGTTAATTGTCGAATTGAGGGTGTGAGAGAGATCGGCTGGAAATGGATCAGCCGGGCCTGCCTGCGTGGGTGTATTCGCTGGTTCGTCAATTGATGAAGGAAGAATTAAAGATTGACGAGGATAGACATGCGAAGGGGGAATATTCGTGAAGACTTGCGAAGACAGAGATCCTTGGATTGGTTCGGCGGAGTGAAGATGAGAAGCACTGTGAGATTGAACGAGAGATGGAAGGAGTTCTTCATCTTCAATTTGCTTTATTGTTTGGGAACCAGTTGGAATCTGAGAATCGAGATGAGATATCAAAGTACTGAAGAGGAGTAATTCTTGGAGAATCGCTGTGTAAAACTGTCGCTGTGTTGAACCCGTCGTTCGTTTATCGAGATTTGTTTTGATATTTTTGCGGATTTGGTGATGAAGAGTTCCAAATTGGAGAAGACGGTGCATTAGTGCCTGAACATCCGGGCGGAAGGTACGACTAGGGTCGAGAATAAATTGTTCCCCTGTAGGGTCTAACTTCACATATGTTCCTTCAAAAGCTTGAAAAGAACGGATGCAATCTCGTAAAAGAGTGATATCAGAGATATCAACAGAAAACACTAGAAAGAGATTGAGAGAAGAGGTTGACAAACTGACTTGGGAAATATCTGCAGCTGGAGGCGGTTTAACAGGACGAATTGTCATTTGGAATTTTTGTGATTGAGATTCTTGTGGAAGACCTCGATCTGTTGATGGATTTGAACTGGTTGTGTCAGTAGAATCTTTAATTGCATGAGGAATGACAGTACTAGGCGGAGGAGGTGCTTGAATGGAAGTAGTTTGATCTAGTCGCGATAGTTTGAGGAAAACATAAAGTAATTCTTTTTGATGTGTAAAAGTTGGTTGGTTGCGGAGATGTTGACAGAGTTTGGAAAATGATTGAACAATATTAAAAGGAAGATGACGTCCGATGAGATCAACACATTCACGTTCAATTCTTCCTTCATTTGGCTCTGGGAAAGGCTTCAGGCTTTTTGTGAGATGAATGAGAGCAGTCTGGATTTTATCGTTCTGGGGGGAAACGTGAGGTGATACTGAAGCAAAAATGTTCAAAATTTCCGTGTGATATTGCGACATGGGGCTACTTTCAGAGTGATCTTTGAATCACCCTTAATTAAAAATGATGAGGAATTGAAACCAACAGTGACTCGAAGAAACAGGTCACATGTCGAGATTCATTTTTCTAAACAACAAGTTTCTGAATGGGGGAAACATGGTCAACCAGTTCATAGTTGTTTGAATTGTATTCAACATCAAAGGGTTAGATCTCACTTGATCTCTAAATCGCACGATTGTTAACACATGAGCTAAGAAACATCTATAATCTTCAAAAAAAGGTGAGAATATGTGAAGAGTTTTTGTTGATGTTTGTTTCAGAAAGACATTTGGAACAACGAGCATAAGACAGCGATTAATTGTTGAAACCAATGAATAAAAACGACTGAAAATACGACAGCTCCTTCACTAGAATGTCCGATTGGATCAATCGGACAATTTATGTCATGTTGAGTTTTCTCTTTCCCATATACGAGAAACACAAAATGCACAGGTGATTCCTGAACATGTTGAATGAGTCATCTCTCTACAGTCATTTTTTTGAAAAATCGAACGTTGGAATGGATGTAGAATCAAGACTTTGAAAAAAATGTCTCCAATTCGTCCCATGTCACCAATTAGGTCTTTGTCTGAGATGAAAGAGGATGTAGTGAGTACAAAGTGTGTGGAATGATCGCGTTCTAGTGCCGTCAGAAGTGAGCAATAATTCATTAAACTGCCATAAATCGAGATTTTCACAGAATCTGATGGACATAGTCCGACTAAGAACAAAAAATTGAAAAAAATCTCCCGCTACTCTTTGAGAAAACTGCCTTGTACTTGAGAAGTATCACTTTTCATAATTGATTGAGGTAATATCTCAACAACCATTGAATCAATTCTATTGATCTTTTTTCCAGATCCTTTTTTTGAGGATCCGAACATTGGAGAAAAAAAATAGGCACAAAAATGTGGGTATCTGGAACAAAGTCGAAAAATCAATTTTTTCTCAAAAACACTCACAGAGGCACAATTTTACATCTTTTTTCGAGAGTATCGTTTTTTTGTGTGTATTTTGCGATAGAAGGCTACAGCACCGAAAAATGGGTCTTCAGCTCCAAAATTTTGTCTGAATTATTTGCTCACCAAAGTAACATTTCTCAGAAAAAAACTCGATTTTTGGCGGATGAATGAATTTCGTAGCTTTTGTGACAGCACCATTCGTCCATTTGACATCTATCAACAGTTCGAGTTCATACTGCCAAAACCAATCTCCCCTCGAGGTTGAGATAAGAATCGTTTTTTCTCTCAAATTGGATATGATCTAAGTGAACAACTTTTTTTGAGGCCTTCAATTGAGCCGGGTCAAGTGGGTCAGACTTTTTGTTTCCTTCAAAAGTTGTTAGATCAATAATAGAGTTGTGCCAAGGTTGGTCTCTTTCTGTAGTCATATATGACTTTCGAACTTTAGAATGATGTCAAATAGCCTGACGCAAGTGTAGTCATAGTACTGTCAGAAAGACGCCAAAATTCATTCACCCGCCATAAATCGAGATTGTTTCTGGGAAATGTTGTTTTGGTGAGAGAATAATCCTGAAAAAATTTTGGAGCTAAAGACCCATTATTGGGCTCTGTAGCCTCATACAGTAAAATACACACTTTTTTTTCAACTTTTCGACGTCATATCTCCACAACCAGCCATCCGTTTTGAACCAAATAAAGAGCATAATATTCGTAAAGATCTCGACAAAACGTGCTCAAAAAAGGAAAGTCTTTTTTTTTCTTAGAAAATTTTGTCGAGAATATTTGGGTTTTTTGGAAGTTTCCCAGAAACCCATAATTTTTATTCGAAATTTTTCCAAAATGTTCGAATCATCAAAAAAAGGATCTGGAAAATTGCATCAAAATTGGTTCACGGGTTGTTGAGATATTACCAAAATGAATTGTGAAAAGTGGGGCTTTTGAAGTACAAGGCGGATTTCTCAGCGAGTTCTTGGAATTTGTTTTCGAAATTTTATTTTTTTCTTAGTTGGACCATATCTCTAAGTTTCTGAGAAAATCTCGATTTATGGCGGGTTAATGAATTTCGGCGCCTTTCCGACGGCACTATCAGTTACGTTTTTCCGATTTTTTTGTCGAACTGTTGAAAGATGTCACAAATTCTCCCCCAAGTATGGACGTTCGACTTTGAACTGTTCCAGTTCGACTTTATATTATTGTCTACGACTTTGGATCATTTTTGTTCGATTATGAAAATTCAGACTGTTTCCATTTTTGTTCTCTTTTTTTGAAATGTTTTTTCTTTTCGAACGTTCCCGGGTAAATAAAAATAGTCTGATCATAGATCAAAAGAAAAAGGAAGACAATCGGAATAGAATGCTCCAGTTGAAAATTCAAAAACTCACTCAGCTTCTTTGACATTCGTTCAAAAACATCTCATGACGTTGAAAAGGGCGTTAAAATCGTTTTGGTGATGATACACGAGCTTTCATGGCACCTTCTTCAAAACTCCTAATTAGGAGTTTCGAGCACGATCGGCCCAAAAGAGGACAAAGAAGAATATTTGTGAACAAACACCTTATATTCACACGATAACTCCCTCTCAATTAGTTCATCCAACTTCTACACTTATCACAGAAGAGGAGAAAAGTACACGCCTCCAGATCTAATCTTTTCATCACCCATATCTGTTTGTTTTCCTCATCCGTTTTCTTTCAGATCCTCTTAAATCGCGATTTGAATTCTGTTATTCTTTCATCACTTCTTTTATCCGATTATGACTCATTTTTGTCTCCAACATACAGAAATTTGTGGAGATCAGCTCGACTCATCATTCACTCTCCTCTTCTCTGTCCATGACTCCAAACTGATTCGATAGATTCAAATCTCACAATTTCAGTTTGCGCTTCCATTGTTTTTGTCATATTCTCCGTAGATTTCTCCTCAGCAATCTGGAATGGATGACTTGATAGTACCCGGACAAACCCGTTAGAGCGGATAAACCCGTTAACCATTCCACATGAGCATAGCAGTCCCCCCTCTTCACTAAAATTATCCTTCCACTTCCCGTTCATTACTCTCTTCATTATTTTTAAAATAGGAGTCACTGTTGAAAGAATGATTGTGAAATGGAATGAGAAAAATGTAAGTCGAAATGTGCTCGGAACTTAGCCAATGTCTACCCAGGCGTCCAAGGGATGGTACATTGAGATGCAACCTCTTTGTACTCAGCATCACATGCAGGGTGTCGTGGCTGGTCATTCATCGATTTGAAATGACCCATAGACCTCGATCAAACATCTGAACAAGAGACCAATCATTTCAGAATTCTACAGATTACTTTCTTTTCCACACAACATATCAGTCGTCAGAACAAAAGGATCAATGTGAAGTGGGGTATGTTGGTAACGGGTTTATCCGACTTAACGGGTTTATCCGGGTACTATGATCAAATCCAGATCTGAACTGAACCGAGAGAAGTGAGATACGGAAGATTCAGTATGCCTCTCTATTGTTTTTACCCTCGTATTTTTCTATTTCTCTCTTGGTTCGGAATAGATATCTTGATCACACTCTAGTATGAAATGGAGATCATGGGGATGTGCGACCAAGTCGCTCGCTCAGCAGCTCCATCGCCTCAAATCCACTCTTCGGCCAAAGATCTCCAAGATTTTGATACTCATCCTTCTTCTTTCGTCAAAGGTGGAGATTCTTTTCGTTTTTCTTCTCGTTCTTCACCAACCCTCAGTTTTCGTCCAACCAAAACTCAACCATCCAAAGAACAGGCTCTCTCGTCCACAATCCGCGATTCGTCCCAAGTCACTGATGTTCAAAAGTTCCTTGACAGTCACCCTGTGGGAATGTCCACCGCCGAATGCCACAACTGTGTCATCCAAACCGAAGGCGTCTACATTCGGAGCAGCGACAGACCAGACAGCATCATTCCTCCTGTTCACGACGGCAGTGGTAAGATGGGCTGAACGAGGAGACAGCGCACCGATGACAGCCCTCCTCAATGGTCAGTCCCCACAGAACGCCCTTCCACACCGCCTCGCCGTTTTTCAGAGCCTCTTCGACACCCATCTGCCTCTCCTGTCGCCTCACAGCCTCTTCTCCAACCAATCACACAACTGACTCCGAACACAATCACGATCAACCCCCATCCATCAGGGCCCTCCGCATCATCACTGTCACCTCCACTTCTCATAGTGGTGTTAGAAACCCGCCAGTGTTCAGAAACCCGCAACGAGAGTCTATAAAACCGCAACCGAACGATCTTCATCCGAATCAAGCTCTTTCACTATTTCTTCAAACTATATTCTTATTTTCTCACTTCTTTTGAAAAAATTAATCCCAAATAATCGTGAAGTGACGAAATTTAACCTGATCATTCTTCAGATGGTGCATTGTCATCGAATCTCACTCCTTTCGGGATTCGTTGTTGTACAAGCCAATGATTGCCTAAAATCTGTGTGATATCTGTGGTTTATTTCGGTTTCATCAGTTTGTTTCGACTTGGAGACCCAATTAAATAAAGTTTCTGGATTGTTGCGCCACTGAAGGTAAAGTCTGTTTACTTGTTGTAATGATCACCTCCTCCAGGTCTTCTGTCCATCAGAGCAAGTCTTTCTTGATTTCAGAACTCAGTACGACGTCATTGTTGAATGTCGATCAGTTAGCGAGAATACTCTATATTTTCCTTCCTTCGATCGAATGGCCTTGATAAAGATATCCATGTGTTGGCTGAAACATCTACTACGTTTGAATATCGCGAATCATGTCCAGTGCATTGAATCAGAGACTTTGGTTTGAATCATGACCCATTGCGTTGAATTGCACCTCTCCCAGACGATTTTTGTTTTCACCATTTTGCCAGAAAACTTATTGATACCTTCTGAAGAGACTGTGAGAAAAGCGTGAAATGTCAAGAATGAAGTGGCGGTTTTATCACGCTGGTTGCGGGTTTATGAACCAGAGCGGGTTTCTAACACCACTATCACACGAAAACCGGTCACTCGCACATCACATCCACTGACTCCTCCACCAACGCAGAAGAAGAGGAATCAGAAAACAACCACACAATCGATTTCCTCCCAGCACGGTCATCCTTCATCTGTGAACAGTTCATTCCCACATCCTCCACCTCGTCCCTCGGAAGAAGAGCAGCTCTTCTTCGACGACAGCGAGGAGAGGGAGGAGGCTCAACGGCAGGATGTGAAGGCGAGATTGAAGAAAGAGAAGGAAATGCTTCAACTGGAAACAGAGACAGAGAATACCCAAGGAAGGAGGCGAAGAGCAGAGAAGTCTGACCGGAAACTCTCCGAAACTCTCTCCAGCCTTCAAACGTACCATAGTCGCCTGGTGAACCTCCGCAACACTGTCGTCCTGAGACCTCCTCCTTCTCAACCAGATGCGGTCGCCAACAAAGAACTCATTTACGACTTCGCCCAACTTGGACGACTGCTGTTGCACAAACAGCACGAGACAGCATCTCTCGTTGCACTGATGCGGGATAGGATCCAGAACGAGACACCAAACACCAACTGTCATGCGATCAGAGCCTCACAGAGAGTGAGCCAGACCACAGCCCAGTTTGGAGGCATGATCACAAGCGACATCGTCAACACTTTTGTGGAGCAAGCTGAGATGATCGAGCAGCTGAGCGGATATTTGGGCAATCCTCATGACGATCTCAAATCAAGTCACAAAATCTGTTGGATGACTGCGTCCGGAGTGTCTGTGTCTATTCCACTTTAATGTGGACAGTTGATGTTCAGAGGTTGCTCGTCCGTCACTGGACCTGTCACAGCTTGTATCCACACCCGATCCAATCCAAGTTTATTCCAATCTGGACAAGCAGGTATCAGTTGGGCGGGAAGGGTACAAATTAGATGGGAAGGGGACGATGGTGGTGAAACTGACGAAGAGAGGATTCGAACAAAACTTCGTGACTGGTCAGTCGTTCATTGGGATGAAGGAGCCGACGAGATTTCTGGGTGTTGGCATCTGCGTAGAAGAACAGTTTGAATCTTGTCATTTGTCCATCCGAGTCTTCCACTGACACTTCATATTCCTGCGAGATCAGTGGTGTTTTCCCCTTCAGCTCCAACTCCATCTTTCCGATCTCCCAATTCACAATCACTTTTGGTGTAGCTGTCAGAAGTGGACCAAGATTAGTGAACACGGGATGCATATCTGGTGAAGCAAGTTCTGGGTACGTCAAAACCCTCTTTTTTGTGAATGTGAAAATAATTTAGTCGGTTCTCAAACACAATTCTCCAATCTGTGTTGATCTGAGAGAAAAACAAAAATGTTGTGTCTGATCGTTTGTACTTCCGTTCCTGCCTTCACGATATCACCAATGAACGATCAATCAGAGGAACCCAGCTCAAATTCTTCTTCGACACCCAATACCAGCGATCCACTCTATCGCCATCTACTTAAAACAGGATTGGAAGCGGCCATTGCTTGTGAACAGAGGGAACACCTGAATCGACACGGCTTCTTTGTGGATTCCTCTACAAAGCGAAGTGTGTGGTATGAAAGTGTGTATTTTCCGTTTTTTGGAATGATTTACTTCTGATTATCAGCTTACGGCAAGGGACCCAAAAAAGTCATCTTCGTGGTTGGATTCATCGGTCATCTTGACGACTATCGTCACGTATTCATTCACTTTCTTAGAGACGGTGGATATGAAATCTGTTTGTTCGATTTTCCTGGTGTTGGATACTCCGAGAAGTCAAAGCCGTGCTTCAGATCAAGCGACTTTGCCAAGACAGTGATCGGACTCCTCGAACATCTAGAATGGAAAAAAACCAACTTGTTTGGGGTGTCTTTGGGTGGAATGATTGCATTGGAAACATATGCTCAGCGACCGGATCTTTTTGAGGCTGCTTTTTTTGGCGGGACGACTCCAGGCCCGTACATCCCTTCTTTTTCCGTGATCACACTTTTTGTGCGAATCCTCCTTTCTAAAACACAGGATCAAGTGAAGGCTGTGTCCCAGAATCTTTCAATCAGTGAAAACTATCGAAAGACATTTAACGCCCGCTATGGGATGACAGGGATTGAGTCCTTCCTCCTTCCGGTTTTTGATATCCCATTCTCCGAACAACTTACACCACCCTGGTCTTTGGTTGGAGAGGCTCTTGCCAGTGCAACTCACAATGTTAGTGCGAAGCGGCTGCGGGCTGCAAAGAAGATCTGTCCAAGAGTCCTCGTGTGCCATGGCATGTGTGATGATGTTCGTTTCTTCTTCTTTTTCATTCTTCTTGATGATCAGATGATTCCATTCAAAGATGGAGAAAAACTCGCAAAAATTCTTGATTGCCCACTGGTATCTTACCCTGGAGTGGGCCACTTGATTTATTTGTATACCCTTTTCCTGTATCATTCTGTTCAAGAGAGCGCGAAGAAGAACTCCCTTTCTTATGCCTCGACTTCTTCAACCCCGACGGGACATGAGATTCCTGCATACATCAAAGCCACACTTCAATTTCCTGATTTATTCTCAAAATGCTCAAATGAAAACGCTTCTTCCAAAAGAAAATATGTTACTCTTCATTCCCCTTCTGCTGTTCTTGTTTGTGTCCGAATGATGCAGTGGGGAAAGTCGCAGCAGCTGTCGCATTTTCGAAAGATGGAAAGAAAGACGAAAACGTGCCAGTTGGAGAGACAGAAGGAAATTGGTTGGGTGCAGGAAACTGGACGAGAGGAGAGATGGGCTGGCTTCGTGAGGCGACAGCAGTGTTGGGAGGGACAACCAGCGGCGACTGCGACGTCCCACTCTGCTCTGCCCCCTGCGCAGGGAGGGTGATGCCGAGTGCCCGCCTCTTCATCTTCGGGTGGGGCACAGCCGCAGTGAGGCGGACTGCGGGCCCAACACTCTTCGTGTTGGCTGGTCGCGCAGGAACCTTCGGCGAGGTTGGCTTTTGCGGTTGTTCGGGAACAGCCGGTGCGATGGGAGCAGGAAAACGCGACTTGTGGTTCTTCCAGATGTCCTGGCAGAGTGTGCCGTACATCTCCACCTCAATCGGCGTGAAGTTGAAGAACGGGGCAGTGTACACGTGCTTCTGCTTCACTCCCTCCTCCGCTTGCGTCTCCGGCGGGATCACGTCGGTGAGGCAATCGAAGAAAGGATGGTTGAGTGCTTTGAATGCGGTCAGGCGGCCTTTCGGGGAGTACGTGAGGAGCTTCTCGAGGAGGTCGAGGCAGAGAGGGTCGAGGTTGGGAGGAAGGGCTTGTTTCAGTGTGACTGGAGTCACGTTTGAGAACGGGCACCGATACTCTGCTTTCATGTCACGCATTTCTTCTTTGGTTGGAATGCCCATGATCTGCACGATCTTCTTCATCTGATCGTCGTTCGATTCACCAGGGAAAAGTGGGCGTCCAAGAAGCAATTCAGCAATAATACACCCAATGCCCCAAAGATCTGAGCCACAATAAACAGGAATCCGATGACGGGAGATGAATGAACAAACCTGACGTGGTGTCATAGTACCTCGCACCAAACACGAGTTCAGGGGCGCGATAATACCGCGAGCAGATGTAACAGATACTTGCTTCTCCCTCAAGAATCACTTTTGCACTGGTGATCATGAAAGACGATGGAGAGATGAAAAATTGAGAAGGTGATGAAAAGACCTTCCAAAGTCACAAAGTTTGAGTTCGCCAGTTTGGGGATTAACCAAAACGTTTTCTTTTAGAGACAATGAGAGTACATCGAAAAGCATACGTGGCTTGAGATCTCGATGGACAATCCCATAGCCGTGGATAAAAGCACACGAACGAAGCAATTGATATGAATACATCTGCAAGACAAAAATTAATCCATGGCAACGCAAACACGATGAGATATCATCAAAAATAAGAGACAAACACGAATCTGGTCGAGAGGGACATGTTGACCAGCCCTGACATATCGTTTGTTGACATAAGCGAGAGTTGCCGGGACATATTCCATTACGATGTGAAGGAAAGTACGTCGGCTCTGGAAAGATTAATGTGGAAGAAGAAAACCCCTGCTTCTTTGCTAACAAAAAACTGTTTCATTTTTACGCAATTTGGATGATCAAGAACCTTCATAATTTGTAGTTCACGGTTCTGGAGTGGAATGGAGGATAGAGCAAAACGTGCAAGGTAAGAATTAAATGAAAAATGGACACACGCGAAAATGATGATCTTGCATCACTTTCTTCACTGCAACAATTTCATCTGATCCAGGAAATTGAGCTTGAAAGACCTCTCCGAAAGTACCAACTCCCACCGGGGTGTGATTTTTAAAATGAATAACACTTGTATCAAAGCTTTGTGGAAGCTCATCGTCGTCTGAAGAATGGTGTGTTGTCACAAAAGTGCATCAAGATAGAAATAATGGACGATACCACACGATGAGAGTGCATATTTTATGGATTCGACAGAATGTCGTTGAGGTTTATTTGCTTTTTGATTTTCTGTCAAAGGTTTGATTATGTTTCGATTTTGTTGAATAAATAGGAAAAATAGAAAAAACATGAGAGAGAGAACCAACGCAAACTTGATGTACTCATTTAAGACGAGTTGAGGGGAGGGTACGTAGCAGGAAACGAAAGAGATCTCCAGCCCTTTTGAACAATTCTCGCTTCAGGAAGTCCCTCAAATGAGTGTTACGTCCGACTATTCATGATAAAAGGACGAACTTTCCCGAAAACTTCTCTTCTTTAGACAATAGTTCTCTTTTCACGAAACAGACCACTTCTCACCAATCATTCAGGGTATGATCGACTTCTAAATCACAAATGTCCATTGTCGTCTCAGATATCTGCCCAACCTACACAACATTCTTTGGCTTCATGGGAGCTGCTTGCTCAATCATCTTTGCCAGTTTGTTCGTTAGATTTCATCACTCATCCAATTCCTCACGAATAGACTTCGGCTCGTGCTACGGAACAGCTAAAGCTGGCGTTGGTGTCATGGTCATGGGCGTTCTTCACCCTCAGCTCATTGTCAAGTCCACTATTCCGACGATTATGGCAGGTTCGTTTCTCTCAACACATCAATTCTCCTCAACCATTTCTCCTCTTCACCCAGGTATTCTTGGTATTTATGGACTGATTGCGTCCATTATTATTGCCATGGGTATTGGCAATGAATATCCACTCTACGTTTCCTTCGCTCATCTCTCTGGTGGTCTCTGCGTCGGATTCAGCTCTCTTGCTGCCGGTATCTGCATTGGTATTGTGGGTGATGCTGGTGTCCGTGCCAATGCTCGTCAACCAAAACTTTATGTGGGTATGCTTCTCGTCCTGATTTTCGGAGAAGCTCTTGCACTGTACGGATTGATTGTCGGTCTGATTATTTCAATGAAGGGACAAAACAGTATGAATACATTCTCCTCTCTCACTATTTATTGACCATTTTCTTATTTTTTTACAGTGAAATGTACCTCTGCCTAACCGAACAACATCATCATTTCAATTTTGCGAGAACTTCTTTCTATTCACTCACCTCATCGATAACCCCACCTCCACATGCAGCCACCACAATAATATTTGTGTTTCAGCATTTTCCTCAATTCTCAAGCCACCTTACAACGAGCTGAGGAATAGGTTCGACAAAAGTAGAGTGAAGTGGTAATGGAACTGTCTTTTACAGAAAAATCCCCAACATAAATTTGAAGTAATGAAACACCATTCACACAAGTTTCATGCGTGGACGAGGGGCTGTGGAGCAGAGTGGTGTTTTTGTCTTGTTATCCTTTTCGGTGACCAGTGGGTTCGAACAGATCGGATTATTTCCACGAATCAAGAAGTCATATGAGATACAATTGTTTACCGGGCAAGAAATGCATTGCTAGGAGAGAATGGATGGGGGTGCGGTTTGAGAAGAATAATTGAACCATGTTGAAGAAAGATTGACACACCTTGTATTTATGGTGATAAAATGACTTTTGTTTGGTTGTTTCATTGAGGATGCCAGCGCTAGGAAGAAAGTTTTGAATGGTGAAAGATGTGAAGAAATGGTGAGTAGTAGTGCGACGAACGAAATACGACACACGAGGAAATATGTACATAATCCCGAATATGAGAAAGTTAACAAACCATTTGACATAATTGTCAGTAGAGATGTTGACAGATGTGAAAATGGACAAGCAGCCAAAAAGTAGAGGGATAATCATGAAACCCATGACCCACACATATCTACGCTCTGCTTTTCCCTTTTTGTGCATCATGCCTAACAGAATGGTGGAGAATATCAGGAGATGAGGATGATATTGGTTTGTAGATTTGTGAGATGATGCAGGAACGCATACCGAGATAAATCATTGGGAGGAGAACTGTAAGAACGGCAAAAGCAGTGAGAAACAATTGGTAATGTTTGATTATCCCAAAAATGACACCAACAATTCCACCAGCCTTGAAATATGGAGAGAAGAGAACGTGGGGATGAAGACACACGAAAAACATAAAAGAAAGCGCATGAAAATGAGTGCATCGTCAAATAAATAGGTGATAATGTCATGAGAGAGAATTTCATGAAAAGAGTGATGACGAAGTAGATGTGGTCGATACCGCTGCAAGAATTACCCCAATGATAATAAAGACAATGCATAACGGTTGGCCCGTTTTTCCATCAAGATCCATGTACGCAGTCTGCTGGTCCATGGTGAGAGAGTTGATCGGCCCCTTGTTTTAAATCATCCACAGTCAACAAGACGAGAATCGATGGGAAATGAAAACGCTTCCCTGAAAGATTGCTTGTATTTGTGTTCTTTCATTATTTCCAGTTACAAATCCAATACCAATCGGACAAATCCACATGGGCACAATCGAAAAACTCACACCCAAAAAGGAGCTTCTTGACAAATACCCGACCGAAAATGTCGCCTGGATTAAAGTTGATAAGAAACAACACCCGATTAATGAAGAATTTAAGAAAACAATTGAAAGGCTTTATCGTATCCCTCATCCAAATATAGCCAAATGCTATGGCATCCTCGAGAACCGACATCATGCATTCATTCTACATTCACGAGGCGAAATGCTTCTTTCAGATATTATCAAAGATTTAATTGAGACAGATAATTATTTGCAGGAGCAAGCCATCTGGAATATCGCAACTCAGTTGTCCCTCGCCCTCCACGCAATTCACACAAGTCATATTCATCGAGACGTGATTCCAGACAATGTGTACATTTCCGGTCCGTATCAGTGCTATCTTCAAGAAAATCCCGCCAGAGGAGGAATCAACAAAGACATCACACTCACACTCGGTTCATACTTCTTCTCCTTCATCCTCTTCAGGTGTCATTGGCCTCTATCGTACAACCGAACAACTTGTGAATTTAGGTGGACGAGATCTCCTTCAGTGTGCCCTGATCCTGTCTTCACTATTCTCGTCGCTATCTTCAGATTTATGATTCCTCCCGAGGTTCTTGGACAAAGCAAGTATCCCCATCTCTTCCTGATTCCTCTTTAGGGACTATAATAAGACAAGCGATGTCTGGTGCATGGGATTCCTGCTCTGGTATCTCGCAACCCGCCAGATTCCGTTCACAAATATTGCCGATGTATGCACTGGTATCCCTAAAACTCCCTGGCCAGAACATTACTCTCAAGAGCTTAAATACACCATTCTCTCCCTGCTCAATGCAGTTTGACCGCCTTCTTCTCTTTCATCTCCTCCTCAGGACCCAAAGATACGAACAAGCATTTCTGCGTTTCTCTGTGTTCCTCAGTGCAGAGCAAACATCGGCAAGCTTCTACCAACCTTTACAGCTGAAAATTTGATGTATCTCCCAACCAAAGTTCAGTTCTGCTGGAACTTCCGTGGAATTCTTCCAATCGATGGACGGACGGATCACGACTTCTTCTTCAAAATTGCTCTCTTTGGTGACAAAGGAGTTGGGTGTGATTTCGTCTTAGCGATTCTTTCAGAAAGACGACTCTGGTGAACACCTTCGCGCGGAATACGACACCCGCCACTCCAACCAAATGGTCGTATCCCACCCTCGTCCCTGTCTCCTTCGAGGACGGGCGAGGCATGCTCCAGGTTTGGGACACCGCTGGCCTCAAAGTGACCCAGAAAGAGATTCTGAAGTGTGCTCGTTCTCCGTCATCTCCCCAGAATCTGCAAAAACACGCCGTGCCTCATTTTTGTGTTCAGCCTGACTCAGATCCACACATGGACGCCTCTTGAGATCCAAGTCAAGCGCATCCGGGAGCAGCTCTCCCCGTGCCCCCAAATCATCATCCTCGGCACACACGCCGACCAGCTCCATTCGCGTGCCGACCTGCGAGCGTCAACAATGCGGTTTTGTGAGAGCATTCCGGGTGCACATTATGAAGAGATCGATTGCACGGATTCCAACGACGTCGATTTCCTCTTTCTCTACATCATGGACAGTCTGCCACCTTCTCTTTCACCTTTGTAGTGTTGTTGAAGAAGGTCTTTTCTTTCCAATATTTGAAGACAATGACCCATCGTCGTGCATCAAACACAGAACCATCGTCAATCTCTCCAAAATCAATAGAATGATCTTCTTCAATCATTCTCTTTTTATGAATGCCCCTTTCCATTGTTAAACTGAATCTGTCGTTCTCTTTGTTCTCGCGATTCCTTCTTTTCCCATTGTTTTTTCCAATCATAACGGAATACGATAATTTGATTTAGAACGTCAGCAATGAATGCGAATGCAACTCGTAGATCCGGAACCATGCGCGGAGCAACCAGAACTGGGAGCCATACAACAAAAGAACAGATTCAGAAGGCTCTTAGAATTCAACAGTTTGAATTTGATTTTTTTCTCTTTATGTCACTCTCCTCAATCTATAGACAACAAATCGATCTTCTAAAGAGAGAAAATGATGATTTACGTGCAAAGTATGAATATGAAAGCAAAGTTCCACCCAGCACAAAGCCAAAAGGAGTTCAGTTCAAAGAACTTCAAGCACTAGAGAAACAGGGCCATACCACTCAAGCCAAAATCAACGAAGCAAAGGAACAGAATGATAAACTTCGAGCCGAGATCAATACACTTGCCCAACAGGTGAGAGATCAACGTGGACAAGTTCGAGGCGCCTTCTCAACAAAAGACAGTGATGATGCAGTCGCAACGCAGATCAAGATCCTAGAGGCCCGACTTGACAAGGCTTTGTCAAAGTACAATGCAGCAGTGGCTGAAAACAAAGAACTGCGAGCTCGAATCGACAACATGCGTTGTGAACGCGTTGTATTTGACGGGGTGTACAAAAAGATGGAAAAGAAACTATTTGAGAAGAAAAAGGAAATGGCGTCCATTATTGAGGAGGCCAATGTCTGTTATGAAGAAAGGAATGCGTTTGAGGATGAAATGAAGAGTCTTCGTACCCAACAAGACCAGGATCGCGCTTTCTTTGAGAAACGCTGCCAAGAATTAGATCAAAAGATCCTCCAGGAAGACAACACAATGGACGCAGCCTTCACCGACCAAATGCTCGACGAGGGCGGAGACGACCAGTCTGTCGGCTACGTTCTGCAAGAGGCTGCAGAGGAGCAAGCCATTTCACAGCTCACCAACGAAAAGCTCCAGGCCTACGAGGAAGCTGTGTGGAGAATCAGAAATGCAACTGGAATGCAGAGCATCGATGACCTCGTCTGGAGGTATCAAGAAGTCGAGGATCAGATCGTCACCAACAACAACATCATCGGCGATCTGGAAGTGCAGATCCAAAGATTGGAGAAGGAAGAAAGAGAAGACCGCGATGCTGCGTTTGCTATTCACAGTCGAGCGGAAGACGAACGTGGTGAGTTCGGAAAGGAGATGACAGAGAACATGAAACAACTCGAGTCTCGCAAGCAAAAGATCGAGACGTTCAAAGGAAACGCAGACGGCGTCACTCAGAACATCTCCCGACTCTTCCCGTTTGTGTCTGGCCTCTTCAAAACCGCAGAATGCGAAGAACCAGAAGACGCCAACGCTGACAACTCCATCACCATCTCCAACATTGTCAGCTATTTGGGTCAGATCGAGTCGAAGGTCAACGATCTCCGCGCTTCGTTTTTGGCAGCCTACCCATCACTCCTCAACCAAGCTCCACCGAAAGCGACATCTTCGTCACCGGGCGGCTATAACACGACGAACAGACCGTTTGTTCTTTCTTCATCTTAATTCTCAACTTCTTGTCTTGACAGAACATCCCAACTCTCTCGGAAAACGAGACCAGACGAGGAGGAGGAAGAAGAGGAGGGCACACAAGGCGAGGGGTCGACAAAACGGACGAAAGGAACGGAAGACGGCGCAGAGGAGGAGGTCGGTGAAGAGGCAGGTGAAGAGGAAGCAGGTGAGGAAGAGGCTGGCGAGGAGGAAGCAGAGTCATGATCGTTCTTTTTGTTCTGACCTGTTTTAGTTTCTTTTTGATGCAATCTGTCGTTAACTCGCTTTCGACTGATTCATCTCGTTTTTATGAAGTAAGCGATATGTTCAGAGTGGTGTTTCTCACTCTTCGAAATGAGAAAAAGAAGCATCTGAAGCACTATGTTTCACAAATGCCTCCCATAAAAAGCCAAGATTGACACTGTTGAGAACATTTCTCGCAGCTTGCGGAGAATTCACTGTTTCGATCCGGAAATCTCGGTAGGTTTGTTTTTTGACCAGTCCACGCCAAATCAGTTCACAACTGAAAGATCATAAGAAGTGACGAGAAAAATACCGATTTTGGTCCACAGGGATGAGAGTAGATGGGTCTGGCAAGACAGAACCTTCCGGCGGAATTGGTCTATCCATCTTCCAATTCACGCCCTCAAGAAGTCTGCGCGTGTAACTTTTGAGCGCTTTTTCTCCACCTTCAGCAACAATGAGATTGACTCCTCCTCCAACCATAAGGCAAACCCCCGAAACATGATATTCCTTTGCATTAGTTCGCACTCGATACTGAAGTTTTGGGTTGGTCAGGTCGACGACGAAGAAGAGAGCAAGGTAGACCCCTTTCTTCACGTCCTCGTGAGCCTTTTTCAGAATTTTCTGTTTTCTTTCTTCCTTTGTCAATTTCCTTTCTTGATTTCGTTCATGATGCTGCTGTGCTCGTTTAATTTGTTCTTCTCGAACCTTCTTCTCGATGAGTGTTGGGTTTGCCATCAATTCATTTGTTAAAACTCTCGCCATATTGCTTAGCTTAACTTTAGGTGGGGGTGGAGGAAGGAGACCGCATCTAATTTTGTCTTGTATATCTCTAGTTCGTTGCATTCGTTCTCGATGTCGAATTTTTCTTCTCTCTTTTTTTGTTAGTTCTATTGTGAGAGGAGGGAGTTCCATTTTGGGATCAGGCGCAGGAATTGGAGGTGGTACTACAATTTTACCTGTTATACTTGAAAAATTGAACGATCCATTGATTTGAGACTGATTGGTTAGTTTGTATCGGTCCCAGTAAGAGGACAGTGATGGCTGTTCTTCCACTTCGTCAGTTGGCAATGACTCACTGGGTGTACAAAATGGTTGATCCCACCATTCGAACTCACCCTGGGGAATGACTTGAGGTTTCATGGTCCCAAAGTCTCCAAAAGTGATTGTTCCATCATCATCCAGCATGGATGCTTTATTCAAAAGCGAAACTTGTCCTTGATTCATCATGAATGCTTGGACTCGTTGAGCGAGTTCTTTGTTTCGAAGTCGTTCTGCCTTTTTTGTGTAGCGTTGATCATCAACAAAATTTAAGCCTCCCTTTCGACTGCGTCGCGATCCAGTTTCGAGTCTAGGATCTACAAAGGATTGCTGATGAACATTTGTCTGAGATATAACAGTTGGGGGTGGGAGAGGGACTGATGATGTTATTCTCACACGCTTTTCACCTTCATCAGAGCCTTCATCTGTTGCACGAAATGGAGTAGGTTTTGATAATGGAGTGTGAGGTTGTGGATAAACAAACGGTAAATCGCTCATGATGATCTGGCCCATCAGATCAATCTTCAAAATCCAACAGTGATGCCGAAGCACGGAAAAACTAAACTCCCGACAGTTCCAGAAGTCCGGTTGCAGAAGAGGAAAGTTCTTGATCAGAAAATTGCATTGGACGCTCTCAAACGCAAACCAACAAAGAAACCAAAGGAGTACTTCTTCCATGCGGAAGATTTTGTGAAGAAAAGAAGACAAACAGAAAGATCTCGAGTTCACCAAAAGAAAATCAAGAAAAATATCCCAAAGGTTAAGAAACAGACAAATAAGAATGATCGAATCGTGTTTGTCGTCTTGGTTCATCGGTGTGTCATTCTCCGTTATATGCCATAAATTCCTCAACAATTATCTTCCATTCTCTTCTATCTTACTTATCAACGCATTATTAGTGTCAATCGAGGATTAGATAAGGAAATCAGAACAATCCTAAAAACACTCCGTCTTCGTCGTGCTGGTCAAGGCATTTTTCTTGAGCTTACTCCTCGAAATCGTGTTCTCCTCAAGAAAATTGAACCTTTTGTGACTTTTGGGACAATAAAACCAGAGACTGTTCGTGAACTTCTCCAAAAACGTGGACAAGGTCGAACAAGCAATGGCATCCAACCACTCACTGACAACAAACTTATTGAGGAATACTTTCAACAACAAGATGATTATGATGGATCTCTCTTGTGTTTGGACGATTTATCAACGGAAATCACGTCAGTCGGGCCACATTTTGAACAAGTGGTGAATTTCTTAACTCCTTTTAAAGTCACCAAAGCTGCTCACTGGGAGAAGGTCAACGCTCGGTTATATCAAGATGGAGGACAGAGAGGCGATCGAGGGTCAGACATGGATGCATTTGTGAGGCGCTTTTTAGGTTGATTCTTTTCACCTCATTTCACTTGAATTGAATTAAGAAACATTCATTTTTGGCCCTTTCAGGCAGTTTATGAGCCTTCTCAGTGGCGCTACCATACTCAGAGTTGTCCGTTCTCCACTTTTTGGCTCAGACTCTGAACAAAAGGTTCTTTTGTTGAGATTTGACGACGTGTTAATGGAAACGGAATCGTGTGGAAACAGAAGGTCAAAAAGAAGGAAGAGTAAATATTGAGGAAAGTTCCAAGAAAGAAACGTCGAGGTGCGTGGTCAGAAGAGAGATTTAGAGTTACGGATGGAGCGAGTGATTCGGAGCAGGGTTCCTTGGAGACACGTGTTGAGTCAGTTCCGAAGGAGGGGACTCTGCATCGTTGGGAGGGACGGTCAGAAGAGAAGTGAGTGTTGTGACGATCCTCTCAGACTTGATGAACGGGAGGAGGATCTGCGAGGCAGGAAGGAGGATGTGAGGGATGAACGTGGAGAGGAGTGAGAACAGGGTCTGATGAGCGAGATCAATCATCTCGCGTTGGTGTTGCGAGAGTGTCTCCCACATCGAGCAGCTGCATTCAAGTGCGACAGCGAGACAGTCAAAGTAGAGCTGCACTTCGTCTCCGAGGAGAGGATTGGCGAGCGTGCTGATGATGCTGGGGGAGCTGAGGAGGCAGAGGAAGCACATCAAGAAGTTGGGGAATTTCGAGGGGAGGAGAGATCGGTACGCACTCAGCATGGCTTGCAGCCAACACTGCTTTGATGTGTCAACGTCGTCTGGATCTACCTTCTCGTAGAGCGAGTGGGTGAGGAGGAAGAGTATTTGGAAGACTTGCAGATTGACACTCGTATTCTTTCCGCCTGATTGATTAATCCGCATCACAAGCTCTTGCATGGCGTCCTGAATGACTTCGAAGAATGATGGCGTCTCGAGTCTTTTGACAGAGGATGATTCCTCAGCCATGAACAGGACAAACATGGAGAACGACACACTCGCTGACGCTTTGAAGGATTGTTGGAGGAGTGGGATCTCTTCGAAGGAGGCGTCTGGTGTCGGTGATCTGATGACGTTCAGAGCTCTCGATGCAAGACTGCGCTGGAAGCTAATCATCTGCACGGTCAGTTCGTCGTCTATTCCGGTTGAATCTGACAGGCTTCGCATGGTGTCTGAGAGAGCGACATCGAAAACAGCGTTGAACATGGTCAGCGCCTTCCGCCCTTCAAAGTGTGAATATGGCTTCACAGAGATATGTGCATTTCTGCAGACCTCTTCACACAACGCGATCGCCTGGTCCATCGTGTATTGCCGCTCGCTTTCTGGAATCTGATTCCGCTCAGTCACAGCACGAGATAGCTCAGACATCAGAAGGTTTGTCAAAGAATGAGTTGAACGAGGATCAGTGCTGTCCCGAGACGAGCGACCGGACGATGTTGAGTAGAATGAGCCCAGCGACGGTTCTTGGATCCAGTCGTGGATGAGGTAGCAGTTGAGGAGCTCGCGGCGTTCCTGCTTGACCTCAACGAAGATGATTTTGAGTTTGTCGAACAGATTGATTGATTCCAATTTGCACGGGATGCTCAGAAGCTTCTTCACAAACTCTTCGTTTTGGATCATGATTTCCCAATCGCGAAGAATCTCGTCCAGGACAAGTTTGATGGCATTCGAATATCGAAGAATGGAATGGTCGTATTGAGGGGTCTTTCTCCCGTGTGGGGGCTGATTGGATTGCTTTGTTCCGGTTCTGTTCTGGTTGACAGTTTCGGCTTGTGTCACCACATGGATCAAGATACAGATGAAAGAGAAGCCGTTGATAAGATACTCCGCATGATCTGCGACGCAGGTGAAGATCTTTTCGCCGCCCGACTCAACAATTGGGAATGTGGCTGTCCAGAGGTGCTTGAGCTGCTCAGATGTTCTGATGAGGTACTGCTTCGCTGGCAGGAAGTGTTCTGTGATGAGGCTGATGATGCCTGAGATGTGCATGAACTGCTTTTGGTAGATCCACATTCGCTGTTGTCCGCCTGTCAGCGACTGAAAGTGGGTGAGTGATGACTGTGGACGGTCATCAATCGCTTTGATTTCGCCTCGGATCCCAGAAGGAGCTTCATGTTTGGGGAGGAGAGCCTTCTCACTCATTCTGATGGATAATTCATCTGGCTTCGCTGTTCCGATTCCGAGTCCTTCATTCGCACACATTGACGACACAGCGTTGAGTGTGGCAAGAGGATCAACCGAGTGCATTGATCGCAGGACAGACATGTGCAGTGTGGTGAAGAGTTCATTTTGCGACTGTGGAATGTGCTCAAGGTGCGGAGTGATTGGCGGTGACGAGAAGATTTTTGGTGAATCCTGGGAATTGTATGGAAGATCGACGTGTGGGAAAGAGGGGTAACTGTGTATAAAGGATGGAATCAAAACAATGTTCTCGTTTTCGTGTGCTTCCTTTATGTACGGACGAAGAGGAGAGTCACCTGTTGGGATAACGAGAAGGAACGGCGAAGGTCCTTCCAAAAGGTTGTGCACAGCTTCTTCGGCGATGGTGTTGACAGATTCGGCATGCTTTTCTGCAGCCTCCAAGTTGAAGTCGTTGAGGAGTTTGTACGAGATCATTTGTGGGATGGGAAGTTTTTTGAGATGAGTGAACTCCATGCTGAGCTTCTCAGTGACGCCCTTGTTGTAAGTTGTGCATTTCGTCATTGCTGCAGTGAGCCACACCTGAACGTAGTATGCATCCCGGTGGATGCGCATCCATAGACGCTCCGTGTCGAGGTAGCACCTGTCGAAGATGATGTTGGAGAAGACCTCGTACGGCTTCCAAAGACTCTTCATCAGAATCTCTTGTGTCGTTTCTTGAGTCGCATCGAGAGCGAGAATCTGTTTGATGTCTGGGTGAGGGATGAAGGGGAGAGGTGGTGTTTCATGCCCTTTCGACACTTCTCGGACATAGCGCTGGATTTGTTCGAAGTCGCGCTGGATGAGCTGCTGATCCAGAAAGATCGTACAGACTTGGGTACATGCTCGAGTGGTGCTCTTCACCATCTGTCTGTAGAAGTCGATTGCTTTGAGCATCGATTGGACGTGGAAGCTTTTGTGGAGATCGATAACTTCCTGGCGACAGAGCCTCATCGACAGTCTGGCTTCGGTTTGAGCTTTATTCGGGTTGAAGATGCATTCCAGTGAAGGAGGGACTGGAGCAATTGCTGAGGATGTGAGTTGAGCGTGAGTGAGAGGATCTACTGTGGCATTGAATAGTGTGCTCGTTGAGATGGCCGTGCTCTCCAGGAGTTTCTCGACTGGGGTTGTGCACGACTGGCCATTGAGATGAATGCGCTGGAGATGGGTTGAAGTCCCCTCGTTCGTCCAATCTGGGATGAGGTCGGTTCCCATCAGCTTGATCCAGTGGATGGAGATGCAAGCCGGGTCGAGGAAGTACACAGGGTAGAAGTCCTTTGAATTGAGCGACGCTTTTCGGATGAAGTCTCGTTCGGCCAGCATGTCCACGAAGAATGCCCCCATCCGCTCTTTGAGATAGGTGATGGCTGCGTTGACGGCCTCGTTTGTGTAGAATTGGATCATCTGGGGCAGTATTCGTTCAATGAACTGAGATTTCTCTTCTTCGTTCGGAGTCGAAGTCGTTGAAAGGCTTCCCAACTGAACAGGCGACGAAGTTGAGCGGAGAAAGTCGGAGATGGTCGATTGGTTGTCAACCAACACCCGCGGGATGAACGAGCTTAGATCCATCTTTGTCATGATGAACACAAACAACACAGCCAGAGTGCGCTGGAAGACGAATCCCGATTGAAGAAGCCGCTGCTCAATCTCGTCAATCATTACAGATTTCTCGAAATTCATGTGGATGGGAGTGGATGGTTGGACGGGAACAAACTTGAAATCCCTTTGTTGGGTTCGAACAGCAACATTTCTGGCGATTTCAACAGCTTGTTTGGCGCGCTTGTTCAGATTGTCTCTCAATTGGTTCATCTTCCCCTCAATGAGATCGCGGAACTTCTCCATCTCCTTCAACTTGTAATCCAGTCTAGATATCGGGAACTTCGGTGGAACATACCCAAAATTGCTCTGGATGAGGAATGACACGAAATCCTCGCTTGTCTTATCCACCGGCGAGTAAGACTGATTACGGAGTAATTGGATGGCCGACTGGTCCAGATCCATGTTTGTGAGAGGATGGACGATCATCGGTGTGGACGCGATGGTGTCCTGGGATATCTTCTGCCTCTTCACCAGAATCTGGCAGATGGGATCGTTCGGGTTGGACCTTTTTGTGTCCGGAACGTTGAGGAGGCTGTACATCTCTTGGATAGCATATTGGATGGATGTCTTGATTGGCAGGAGACACATTTCGCCGAGCAGAGAGATCAACGAGATGAGCCATGGTTGATACAGCGTGAATATCAGCGAGTTCTTTGTTGTGTTCAAGACTGCACAGACAAAAGGGATGTGCAGGGAGAGACGTCCGAACTGGTACCCGAGTAGAATAATCTTCTTCAGGTCCAAGTAGCGGATCCAAATCGCCTTGCGTTCTGCGAGGGTGGACATTCCGATGATTCGTCCCAGAATTCGGACCAGCTTTGGGTCGTCGGGATGAGCCTGAAACTTGTCCAAGTTGTGGAGGTGGATCGATGCGGGCGTCAAGATCAGTGACGAAGCAGCGACGAGGATGTCCTTGAGAAACTGGGGGATGAGCGGCGGTTGGCGGAGAGGTGGCTGGTCGATCAGTTTCATGAAGTAGAAGCACTGAGGCAGGTTCTTTTCGTTGGTGTGGATGAATTTGATCAAAAGGTACCGACTGATGAACGGGGTTATCACCCAATCACTCTCGTGCTGATGCATGCTGTACTCAACTTCGATTGCTTGCCGATATTGTTTGTTCAGATGGATGTGAGGGATCTCAATGCCTTGTGGATGGCCTATCGCTTGAAATATGGCATCCAACGAATCCTGGAACCCTTGTGATGGGATGTGGATTCGGTCTGTGAATGCTTGCACGACTGTTTTGATGGAGTGCGACAAATTGTGGAAGACGGAAAGAAAAAAGGTCGAAAACGATTCAAACGTTGGCCGAATGTGCTGTGTTTCGTATCCAGTCTGAAAGAAAGAGGGAGACGCAGAGTGTGGAATTGAAAGCTTTCTTCGATCTTTATCCTCGCCTGTGATGCCCAGCGTATGAGCTTCAGCTGGAGGCGACGATGCAACAAGTCGTGGGAACGGAGACGTCCCAGATGAAGGGTGGTTGGTAGTGTGAGGAAGAACTGTCTGTGTGGTGAGTCTGAAACCTGCAGTCGAAGCAGAGAGCTGGTTTGATGTTCGTGCGAACCCAAATTGGATGGGGTTGATTAGTTTCTCTTTGTCTTTGTTCTCCTTGTCTCGCTTCACCAAATCACGACTGAGTGGGATGGGTTGCTTCACGGAGTGAAGACGGGGAGGGCAGACTGGCTTTTCAGACAGCGCGAGGATTGTGTGATCGGTGTGGTTCTGAAGGAGGAAGTTGTACGCAAATGTTGGGAACTCGAGCATTGACGTGTTGAGAGAGATGATCGAGAAGAGAGACGGATGGAGAGCGAACGGAGGGCGCGAGATGGAGCTCGGCAACGAACCTCTAAAGTAGGTTTGGCTGAAGGTGGGATTGAAGGCAGGGTTAGTTACTGATGATGGTGTGAAAGTGTGTTGAATGGAGAGAAGAGAGAAGGAGAGAATTGGAGTTTCCCAACGATCATCGCCCGTATTCAGCACGACCTCTGTGAACCGGATGAGAGAATCGAAGAATGCTGGTGTGTACCGCGTGCCAGAATTGGCGATGAACGATGCGATGCGGTTGAGGAAGGACGACGGTGACGGAGGGAGCTCGGGAGTTGAGTGGGAGAACGACGTGAAGAGGGTGAAGAAGGATAGTGCAAAGGACGATCCAGATGGCATGTTCCACTGCCGCTCGCACAGAAAGTGTGTTAGAGCAAACAGGAGACCCTCTTTGGACTGTGGATGGAACATCCTGAGGGAGGTTGACGTTGGGAGGTAGTGTATCAGACTGTCCAACCAGTTGTCAATTTGGAGTACTTTCTGTCTTCTGGCAGCTCGGAGAAGATCGAGGACGAAAGAGAACGGAAGGATGAACGAGATGCCATCAAGCGTGGAGGAGTGCATGTGGAGAAGACTGCGGGGGCGATTGGATTGCGTTAATTGCCATGGATAGGCCGATGGATTCGTGTTGGGGGCCGAATATGACGATGACAGAGGAGTGAAATACGAGGCAGCCTGCGAGAACGAGTTCAGAGAGAGGATCTGCTCAATGGAGCCAGTTTTTATCGACGAGTCTGTGATAAGAGACCCCCACGACGAGTCAAACGCGAGCAGGATGGCTGACGAGAGGAGAAGGAGCGAGGGAGCGATCGAGGAGGGGAGACAATACGGCGACGAGGACGAGAAACCTTGTGGCATCATCATTGGAGTCTTAAGAGTTGGTGTGCCGGGTTGAGAGGATAGCGAGAATGGGGAGGATCTGGTTACAAAACACGATTGGGTGAGAGAAGTGGAAATCAAGACGTGGAGCGACTCATTCGCGAAGCACGACGAAAGTGGCAGGGCGGCGAGTGTGGTGAGGATGATTGGGTTGAGAGACAACGCAAGAGAGGATGTGAAGAAGGACGAGAGGATGAGGATGAAGAGGTCCGGAATGATGAATGAAGGGAGAGAGAGAAGAGATAAAATCTGGGCAACGAGATTTGGCGATGGAGAGTGTGATGTCGTCCGCTTCTTCTTCCTCGACATGCGAGCAGGTGTTGCCAGTGCGAGGATGGTGAGGGTGACGTCGATGATACGAAACGCCGATAGGACTCGAGTGTAATCTTTGCACGAGATTGTTGAATAGTTGAAGGGCTGGTCTTCGGATTTGGGGAAAATGGATGCTAACAGGGGAGGGAGAGAGTCAATGATATGTTGGGTTGACGTGATGGAACTCTTCGAAGTGTCGTTCACTTTGAGGTATGTGTCTGAGCGTTTGATATGTGGCTGAGAATAAAAGCTGTGGAGCGAGCGGAGTTCGGCAAGCGAGTTGAGAGTCGTGAAATGAGGAACGAACTCGCTTGAATGCCCATCAGGGAAGAGCATCATCTCTTCAAACGAGAATACATCCTCGTTGCATTGAAGTGCTGCTTTGATCAGAGAGAGTTGAGCTGTTCTGTTTGTCCACAAATCGAAGCGCCCCTTGCTGGTCTTCTGACGCGAGAATCGGACAGTGAAGAGGACGTGGTACGGAAAGGACGGAGTGAACGGCGACGAGCTGTTTGAGCGAGGTGCCTGGGAGACCTTCTGCAGAGACTGGAAGAACAGCTGGATAGCGAAGAATGCCGTGGGGTGTGTGCACTCAAACCCGGAGTAGTCCAACGCACGGATGATGCGGTCGGGTTGGATGGCTGGGTAGAGCGTGAAGACGGCCTGGGCGAAGAGGGGGATGTTCCACGCTTTGATGATTTTCCGAACTGGCGGGGTCAACGATGTGATGAATCCCATTCCACGATTTTCGAGTTTGGAGGATGGGAGTGGGGCTGACAGAGCGAGGACTCGTTGTTGGATGTCGGTGGCGATCGTTCCAAGGAGCTTTCCGAGTGTTTGGGCAGTGTGTTCGGAGTGCGAGCTTTGGGACGATCCAACAATGAGGGAAAGGGATGAACATGCTTTATCTGCCGTTGTAAACATGGTTTGTGAGACGTCAAGCAATAATTTTCCCTTTTCAAGTCGTTCCCGAGTGACAAGCAGGAGAGGATCTTTCTCCTTCCGTTCTGGTTTGTAGACATAGTGCGTTCCCGAATGAGTTGTGAGCCATTTAGACATCAGCAAACTTGGACGTGTGGATATGTGTGGGTGTTGATTGCTGCTGTTTTTTAGTTCTGCCGAAGCGGTTTTAATAGAAGTGAACCTATTTTCTGGAGAGGCAATGCTCAGACAGATAGTTCGCAAAGGTTTTGGGTAAAATGACACGAATTTGAGGAAAGACGGATCAAGGCGTTCTTTCGAAGGATTGTGGATCCCTGTTCGAGCTGAGCTGTCTCGTCCAGACTCCTCTGGGTCTTTTGTGCGTTCCCAATGTAGATCTCGCTCACAATGAATGTTCTCATCGTTTCGAAGAGTGTACAGGAAAATATGGCGTGTCCGGTGTCTGAGACGATTGATGATTGATGGATCTTCTTTGAGAAGTGTTGTTAGGAAAATATCGCATGATCTCATCATTGACTCAGACGAGGAATAATGAAGTGCACATGCTATGAGTATCCGATCATCCACATCAAGGCTAAAGTTCTGGAAGAGGTCATTCAATGAGGTTGGATGTGTCATCGATGACTCGAAGAACTTTGCGGAAAAAACTGAGCAAATGGTTGTAACAAATGATGGAGAAGCTAGTATCACATGGAGATGATAGGAAAGGAGTCTGAAGCAGAGTGGAACTGTCTGTGGTGAGACTGTTGGTGACGAATTGAGATATGACGAAAGAATGGAAGCGTATGCAATGTGCGATTCAGTTTGTGAGCCAATAAATGGGAGGAGCTAAATTAGTTCAATGAGAAACGATATATGAGTGATTGGTTTGGGAGAAGTGGAGCAATGGAAAACAGAGCGAAATAAACGACAAAAATGGAAAACGAAGCAAATGACAGATATAAAGACGAATAAAATTCGAAGGGGAAGCATACTGTTTGGATTTCATCGTGAATAGCCTCACAGTTTTCTTGGGTGACCCCTGAGATGAGATGTCTGATGTGCCCAAGTGCAGCATTACACGCAGTTTGCATCAGCAAAAGAAGATGAAAACGAGAACGCTAGTGCAGAGGATCGGCAGTTAATACGTTCGAACAGAATCAGACGAGAGGCAATTTCGGCAGAACTGAGGCGGGCCAGATCATTTCTTGAGTGAAAACAAAGGCGCAGACAACACCCATCAAAGATATAAATGGTGACTCTAACAAACATTATCAAAATTAATACTTGAAAAGGATCCTATTCCCAATTCCTTATAGAGATACGGTGTCTTCCTTCAAGAGCTCTTTCCAGTGATAGAAGAATTGAAAAGAAAAAGAACAGCGAAAAACAACAAGAAAATGAAACAATAAATTAAAACATGAAGTGAGGGAAAAAGAAGAATGATCATTCAGGATTGCTTTCAGATTCAGATTCAGACGCACTTGTCTCAAACGATTCACTCTCATCATCCTCAGGTGCATGAGCTCGCGAATATCCATCACCGGAAAAGGTAGTTCCAGTTTCGTTTGTAGCTCTCGCATTACTCTCGGCCCTTCTGCTCAATTCGTCGAGTTGGTCCCATCTGTCATAGTCAATCAAGAGTGTTGGGTCAATCTTCCACAAAATAATGTTTCCGTCGTCTGAACCCGTCACAAAGCCGGTTTGGAACGGCAGCATCGTTCGGACTGGAGCAGTGTGGAGGGAGGATTGATAGATGAGACGGATCTCATCTGAATTCATGTTCTTCTTTTTTGATTTGGCTTTTTCTTCCTCTCGTCGTCCAGTGGATCCCAAAAGATTGACTGGGATCTCCCAAATGTGCACGCTTCCATCTTGGCTACCAGAGGCCACGTAATCACTAGATGATGTGATAAACACAGAACAATAGAGAAAAGATGAGAAAATACCCTTTGAACATGACAGTCAGTGCAGAAATAGCAGCAGTAGCGTGTTTCGGTGAGATGATTGGTATTTCATCGATTGCCGGTTTATACAAGAAAAAATGGTTGTCAATCGATGAGACACAGCAAAACTGGAGAGAAATAGCGTCAACAACAACGTGAAAAATACTTCGTTAATCGGGTGAATGCAAGAAGGAGTCCGTTTCACTAAGTCGTGATTGTCAATAGAGTCAGGAGGTTTTGGTGCATCATGAGGAGATAGTGGCATCTTTGGTGCAGTTGGAGTGGGTTTCTGAGGCGATTTCTTCGCTGCTTGTACGATAGCAGCGCGTTGAATAAAAGTTGATGAGTGTAATGTGGTTTTTGCGTCAATGGTTGTATTTGTGTAAACAAATACACTTCCATCCAGTGAAAGAGCGGCAAAGAGAGAGGCTGGGAAAGTGAGAAAGGTCATGAGATACGAGATATCATTTCGAATCGAGTGAAACCATGAGCGGAAGTTGTTTTCTTCGTTTTCCATACAAATGAGGCTGGTTGTTGTGAAGTTCCATCACTGAGAGTTAGCGCAATGACAGCTAAACCACAATTAACGGAAAAAGAAAGAAACTTAAATGGGATGAATTCTCCTGAGCCACAACAATCTGATCTTTTGGAATAGCGAGTGCAGCGACAATTCCTACGGAAAAGTGGACAAAATAAACTTTCAGACTTCCACTTCCTTCAAGAGGTATACTCAATTTGACTGTCCCTTTAAGATCCCAGACAACCAATTTTGTCTCTGAAACACTGACGAAATGATCAGCTCGATCATAAAGACAAAGCTGCAAGTTATCAGAAAATGCCGAGAGAAACAGACGATATCAAAAACTGGAGAGTCATGGTCTGCAATTGTTGTGACGTAAGAATAGTCGCTAGTTTTCCATATCTATCCTAAATAAACACAAAATATGTCCAACTAGACCTTCACTGTTGTATCATCACTTCCAGATGCAAAAAGCTCGTCTGTTAATAGATAGAGGACGTTGATTGTTCCTTTGTGACCCTTCAGAGCCGCAAGTGTTTGTCCTGACGTAAATGAATGAACCATAATCAATTGATCATCACCAGCTGAGAGAAATCTGCAGAATAAAAAAACAAAAGATGATTACGACAAGAAAAACGAGATGGACCTGTCCCCGTCGATATAATCCAAACAACGAACAGATCCTCGATGTTCGGTGATAAATTGTGCCTGGGTAAAAGGCATCACCGATGAAGACAGATTTGTCTCATCTAGGCTGGATCCGGTGATTCCCATATTCCTTGTGGTCCGATCTGAACAACAATCACCCTCATGGATGATTTTATTCGCGGTTCGTTTATTTCTTTCTATTGTTTCATTTCGACTCATATCATCATTTTTTGACCTCAAATCCCCACCCCTTTCATAGCCTGGATCTCCAAAGATATCTCGTCATTCCCGGACCAACTTCAGGATTTGATTGTGGACATCTCAAACACAGGAAGGCTCACGATTGATTGGCCTCTTGTTCGTGCAGTGTTGTCTGTAAAGCTAAAACATGTCTGCTTTCCGTTCACTTTTTTACTGTGGCATTCTTTTGAGGTTGTCGAAGATTGTTTCGAAAAAATGAAGAACAACAAGGGTGAACTTGACAAGGAAAAAACTCAAGAACAAGAGACTGAATTGATTCACCAACTCCTCTCGTTCCAAACGTCTGTCGTCCAATATCTCCTTTATTTCTTGTTTAACAGTCCTCCGCTTACCTTACAACGCCTCTGTGAACTCCTGGTCAAGGGTGAGAAATGGTATGGAAACCCTACCAAATATCTCAAAGCCATTGACAAAGTTCTCTTCATCTCACCATACTGCGGAGAGGAGCTCTATGATGACGAACTCCTTGAAAGCACAAATGATCCTGCACAATCCGGCTTCCAATAAACTCGCCGATATGTTCTTGAGAGAACAAAGTGGCTCAACACTCATTAATCATAATTTCTCATTTCATCACAGTATTTCTTGTTTTTGTAACTTTCTCATCTCAGCAATACCTTTGAGGTGGATTTTCATTTCTGTTTCGTGATAGTTGTTGATAGATCGAGTTAAATCCCACAATCGATGACAACCAGTCGATGGCTTCAGTTCAAAGAGGCAACACTCGAGGAAAAGCTCACACTTAGCCCTCTTGAGAAATGGAAAAAGTACAAAATTTTCCCATGGAAGCTCTTTGTCCAGGTTCTGATGTCTCTTGTAGTCATCGCTGAAATCACCCTCAGAACCTACACTACCTCCCAGTCTGTCATGTCACTCAATGAACTTATCGACCACATAGTCAAGGGTGAGGATTACGACGCCGATGAATCCCTTGATCGATCCATCCTCCTCCATACTGTCAGCAGTTTTACTGAACATATTAGCAAAGTTTCAAAGGCATACTTTGCACTTCCTGACACTATTGCATCGAATATCTCACTAACAGTCCCCAATAAGCATCCTCGCATTACCTATATTTATATGCCTGGATGGAACGCCAGCCTTACTAATCCAACTTTTAACACGAAATCAAAAACTGTAACGGCAGTTGTTAGCAAAGATAACCCACATCCACCATTTGGTGAAAGTGGTTTTAACGACACGATGGGAGTTCGTCAGATGAAGTCGTATACTTACAATCTCCCCATGCAAATTACTCACCATGCTGCATTCAATGGATATCAGGTCGAGAACTGGGATCTAAAAGTGCACTACTCATTCAACAAGCGTAGTTTAATCGAGGTCACAACCAAATTCACCCTGCATATCGTGAAAATGTCGCCAGTTGAATGGGCGGAATTAATCCTTGGCGCAGTCCTTCTAGCCCTTTCAATTTGGTCTCTATTCCTTGCCATCAAACAACTGATAACAGCCGTGATGATTATGAAGGACACCAAGAAGACATATCTTGAGTTCTATCAAAAAGGAGAAATCATCGTTCCATGGTCCAAAGTTCCGTTTCGCGTCAAGATGCGCTTTTTCAATACTTGGCACATGGTCATGCTGATCTCGTCTATCATGAGCTTCTTCGCCGGGCTCTTCGATATCCTCCAAGCGATTGGACTTGTCGCCACGTCGTCCTGGATCGCTGCAATTCGCGGGCTGAGTGGGTTTCTAGTGATGATGAACTATTTGCGCTTCCTCGAGTTCTCGAAGAAGTTCTACATGCTCATCTACGTCGTCAAAGCTGCGGTCCCGATCATCATGCGCCTCCTCGTCACCTGCATCCCCATCTTTGTGGGCTTCGTGCTGGCTGGTGTTGCGCTCTTCTCCAAAGCTGACGACCACTTCAGCACCATTCAGAACACAGTCATGTGTCTCTTTGCCCTCATGAACGGAGATATCGTGCTGGAGGTGTGGGACCACATCCGCTACTTCAACCCCGTCGTCTCTGCCCTCTACCTTCTCCTGTACTGCCTCTTCTTCATCTGCGTCGTCGTGAACATCACCATCTCCATCATCGAAGAAGCGTACTACGCCTCCAAACGGAAGCTCTACACCGACTGGCAGTGGGAAGAGACACTCGGCCAGAACGACCCGCAATTCGCCAGTCTCATCCTCAAAATCAACAAGCTGCAGCAACAGAAGTCGAAAAAGTCACCAACACCCACAAAGAAACTCACACCCTCTCCCACTCCCGACCCTGTTGCTCAACCGAATCTCGGCAGCTCGCAGACGAACATATCAGTCTCGTCGGGCTTCGCGTTTGGGTTGGAACCCATTCCCATTGCAGACGGGAGTCAGTCGCGAGATCTGTCGGCAAGCCAGTCGGAGGCCAAGGCTGCCTCTCTCCGAAACATGACGCTGGCTGAGAACACACCAGATTCCATCCGATACATGTTTGTTGCGCGGAATGCGATCGACAACTCGTCCGTCACAATGGAGAAGCAGTTCAGCAGACAGTCTCGTCAGCTCAAACCCACCAAAATCAGTGGATCGACCAATATTTCCTCATCTCCTCCCGGCTCTTCAATCTCTTCCAATCTCAGATCGATGAGCTCTTCGCCCTCTGCCCAGCAGAAAGACGAGTTCGCCCCTTGACAACCAGAAATTCCTTATTTATATTCTGATGACCCACTTCATCTTATTTCTAATTGAACTGTCAATGAGATTTATCTTGCTTGCACTTTTTTTAGTTTTCGCATTTTGCTGAAGATGAGATTGAGCGAGTGAAAACACGAATCAAGAGATGGTCGAAATGAAAGAAGGGACAACACAATAACTGATCTTCTTTTCATTTCTTCCCTCTTTTTGGCGCTCCTTTTCCTTTGCCACTGCCAGCAGCTGCTGGCTTTGGGGCAGTTGCCGTCGAGAATGTCAGTTCGTGTTCACCATGAGTGACCTTGTTCAGTTCGGCCATAACTCGGTCAAAATTCCCTGGAATAACACCAATCTCCATTGTGCATCCCTTTCCATCGTATTTTTCTCTGCCCTTATCGCAATACTTCTTTACGATCCCTTGACATTGTGAGAGGTATTTGTGAGGAACGAAAAGGGTGCCTTCCATAACATTCTTCCGAATGGGGAGAACATCGCGCATTTTCTCAACCACCTCAAGGGCTTGTTCAGATCCGTCCCTGAACGGGTCGATGATGTACTAATCAGTGAGACGCTGAAAACGGATAAAAGAAGACACTCTGAAAGATTCCATCGCAGTTTCAAGACGTGGAATTGGGTGAGGGAGGTTGGTTGATGGATCAACATAATATGAGTTGATAAATCCCAGAATTTCTCTTCTTCGTTGCTCAACCTTCTCCCTCCGTTCGGCTGTTGTGAGGGCAATTTCACCATTTTGCAATATGAACTCAACAGCCGCCATTCCTCTTGGGTGCCCAGTTCCTGTTTCGACATCTTGATCAGATGCACGTTCCAGTTTTGTGTGATTCTTAAAAATCTGGGAGAAAGCGAAAATTGAAAAGCAAAATTGGATGAAATACATCATCAGAGAGGATTACATTGTCAATTCCAAGGTTTCCTTCTTTCCATCTAGAAAATAATGCAGGAAAATGATTGATATAAGTTGAGAGTGTCTGAACAGACTTGGCGACAGTCCCCGGCTTGCAAAGTACTTCCAACGTGACACCATTACGTTTTAGCTGACAAACTTGTTGCTTACTTGCCATGTGGACAAGGTTATGAACAGAATTATATTTGGTGGCCTCGATCACATTTATCATCATTTTCTTCGAATTGACCGTGATAATTTCAAAAGAAAAAAGATGAAAAAATGCACGATAAACAGAATCAAAGAGCACCGAAAGCATATTTGTCGGACTGAACGAGAAATTCGTAGTGTCATTTCAGCTGTCGCTATCTTCGCCCCTTGCCCTTTTCTGTCGTTGCGCTCTCTTCTCCGCCTTCGTCAATTTCTTGGTGGATTTCGTCTCTTTTGGTTTGGACTCTCTTTGTCTGCTTGGCTCCCTTGGCTCCTCTCGAGCCTGTTCAGCCTGCTTCCGATTCTTCTTTCTGAGAGCTGGCGGAAGGTGTTGCTCGCTGTCTTCCTCTTCTTGCGGAGGTGCTGGTTGAGGGACCTCGTCTTCCTCCTGCTCCGCTTCCATCTCCACTTGCCTTGCTCTTGTCACACGCAACTGGTCAATCATCTGCCGCACCATCTCGCGGTCAGCTTCATTCCTCTCCTCGCCACCCACCACGCTCACATAGTGTGACTCTCCCACATACCCCACTCGGATTCGGCGAGGGTATGTCTGGTTGATCATCACAGCAGGATGCGAAGGTTGCATGATCTCAATCCCAACTGAAAGGGAAACCGGAGGAAGAGATGGGCAGAGGATGAGGGGATGCTTCGAGACATACTTTGGAGAGCATTGGAGAGCGACAGAATTGCGATGTTGTCTGCCCATGTTCCGTCTTCCCGCATATCTGACAAATATTCGTCAAAATCCTCGTTATCGAGAAGGAAGTGCGCGAGGTCCGCCTGGTGTTCAGCAATATAATCACAAGTTAGTTTTCTGAGATTGGCTGAATGCTTTGGGTCTGAATACAGTTGGTGAGAAACTGATCTACAATATAGGATAGGAGAGGTCATATTGGTGCAAGTATGTTGGATCTACAGAGAAGTTAGCGAGCGGGATACGAGAAAAAGCAGTTTCCATCGAGAGGAACATCAATAATTCGAAATCCAAATGGGGCTAGTTGCTCTGTGAGTGTATGCATATCCTGTGAGAATAATGGTTTGATTAGGACAAGTTAAGTGTGAGGAGATGGAAAGAAAGATTAACGGCGTACCGCATTGATTGACACAGTGTTATGTCTCCTTCTCTTCTTAGCTTCTCGCCATTGACTCTTGTCCTTCTTCGGTTTCGGTTTTGGGGCTGATTTCCCCTTTCCTTTTCCCATCACAAATATGGAAAAAATCTATGGGTTACGATGTCCTTCTGATGAGTAATGAGAATGACAATATCGATATCCGTGTTGTTAATATGGTAGCAGCCTGTCCAAGTTCGTATTCAGATCATTCTCTCCGCTCTTTCTGCTTTGCTCTCATCATGACTTTCCTTCCCTTCTTTCCTGAGTTTTTTCTGAAACCTCATCATTTCCTTCATTCTCCCATTATCACATAATCTCTTGTTAGATATGTATGGAAGAAGTTTTTGGCCATATTCCATCGTTGTTCTTCTCGAAGGACTTTGCCTCCTCTTCGTGGTCTACGAAATTATCGAATCATTTCGTGCAGCACATAGGAGGCAACGTTTCAAAAGGATCACGTTTTGTTGTCTCCTTGCATTATTCCTTTTCATCCGAATCTTGTTTTATGTTGTCCCAATGCCTTGGAACAACTTCAACTGTGAATTTTTCACCCAACAAATCCCTCACTTTCTCTTATGTCTAATCTGGATTGCTATGGCTATGTGGCTGTCGGATGCCATCTTTCCAAAAGGAACCTTCTCAAAGAACGCGAGATTCGCGTTTTACGTCAGTCTCCTCTCCCTAATTGCTGTTTTATTCATTGTCACACTCACAATCACTATATATCTAACGGTATATCCTCCATTCCATTTTATTCGAGACATATTGCGTCTTATCAACCTTATTCCAACACTATCATAACCATCGTCTCTTTCATCTTCATTGGGTTTTTCATGTCTCAATAGGTTCGCCCTGTGTCACAAACAACGGGAACTCCATACACTGTTATCACAAACTGCATTCTCTATCTCATCATCGTCCTCAGCATCACAATCATCACTATCCAGTTACTCCGTCTCAGTTGCACCAAAACTCTGGCACGCCCTCTTCAAAAAACCATGCGAATTCTTTCTCTCCTTTCTTTCGTCATGTGGATCGTTTGGATCCTTAGATTCCTCTACTCTCTTCTCCGAGTCCTCGAACTCAATCCATTCAATGATGTCTTCCGTGATGCTATCTCTGAATGTGTAGACTATGAAGATTGGTTTGTCCCATACCTTTATCCAGTCCTAAAGCTCATTTTCCATTTTCCTAAATCATTCATGACCTTCATTCATCATCACTCATTCTTCTCGCTCCATAACATGAATTTCCATTGTAGCACTAAGCATCCCATTCTGGTCATCTCATTCCAGCTCATCTGGGAATTTGTTCCGACTGTCCTCCTCCTCGTCATGTTTCATGTGATCCGCTACGACCAACGTACAAAACGCCGTCTACGAAAAGCAAGGAAACATAAAAAGAGACGAAAAGATGATACCATCACAATCAACGATGGAGATATCCAGAGCGACGATCCAGCACAATCGCTCTTATTCTCTGCAGAGACTCTGTCGTATGGAGTCTTCTCTAACTCCCTGCAGAAGTTGATGTGATCAATCCTTTATTTCTTTGATTCTCTCTCCCCGAATCCTCATTCTTGTTCCGATATTCTCTGCGTTATGGAGAACTATTCGGTCCTACATCTTCATTTTCTCATTTCGTCTGAGTTATCTGAGGTGATTGCTCTTTCATGTTCCTGAAAAGGATCAAAGGCTCTTTCTTTGTGCTTTCAGCATAAATGATAAAAAACCGAAATGAGTTGAAGTTTATTGTTGAGTGCGTTCACGAGCAGCAGCGCATGTCAATTTTCTGTCTCCGAGGGTAAGATTCTCACCGATCTTGATTCCTTTCACTTGATCTTCATGTGTTTCGAATTCAACAAATCCATACCCACGAGAACGACCGTTCAATGCCTTAATGAGGAAAACCTCCTTAACTTTGCAACCAGGGAAAGCATTCTTCACATCTTCCTCGGTTGAGGTGAATGGAAGATTGCCGACGTGGACGCGAGTTGTTGAAATTGGAGCATTTGGATCGACAGGGCGGCGTTCACGACGAGGGCGGGGTGCACCACGGCCACGACCGCGACGGAAGCCACGACCGCGTGGGGGTCTCTCACCTGGTTGTCTTTCAGTAATCGGGCGAGCGATCTCAATTCTCAGTTTACGGCCGTCGAGTTCTTTTTCGTTAAGTTCCTTAACGGCTTTTTGTGCATCGGCTTCTGTTGCCATATCGACAAAACCAAATCCAAGGGAGCGTTCGAAGCGAGATTTGATTGTGACATTTGAGACTGCTCCCATCTTCTCGAAGTACTCACCGAGACTTTGAGCTGTGGTTTTGAACGAGAGGTTTCCTACGTAGATACGGGTCATGACTATGTGTTGGAACGGGTTTTTGATGTCCGGGTAGACAGGATTCGAAGTGCCTAATCTGGAATTACAGCCCATTTTCAAGCAGAATTTTCTTTTCAAAAGTCCTAATCCAGGAATACCATACAGAATCCTCTCAGAAAGAGAACCGTACGTAAA
The DNA here is from genome assembly GCA_033064195.1 of Blattamonas nauphoetae. Classification (NCBI taxonomy): domain Eukaryota; phylum Preaxostyla; order Oxymonadida; genus Blattamonas; species Blattamonas nauphoetae. The sequence goes on along the minus strand of JARBJD010000011.1, from coordinate 458,957 downwards.
AAGAGAGGAGCTGTGAAAAGGAAGGATAATAATGGATGACAGAAAAGAAAGTCTCATTGAAAACATGAATATTGAGTGAAAACTCAGTTAGAAGGCTTGATAACAACAGACAACGAAAATAATAAATGGAGAATCAAAAAAGAACACAAGAACATGTTGTGGGTTGAAGAAGAACAGGTGTGCTCATTCGTGTCTCATCCGGATCGGGCTTGACGGGAGGTGCAGGTTGATTTGAGGGTCGTGGTGGGGAGGATCTGTTTGACAAGTCACGGCCCGGCGATGAATGAATGGTATTTGACGAAGCACGCTCGCTTCCACCCCTGTTTGAATGGTCTGATCTCGTCACATGCTTCTCCTTCGGATCGTCAGCCTCGTTCCGCCCTTCCTTTGTCGACGACTGTCCCGGCGAGGACGGAGGAGACGACCATTGAGTGGGGTTGTGTGTGTGGCCAGCGAGGTGGGAGATGAGGGCACTGGTGACTGTGTTGGGAGTGGGCGTGTCGGAGATGGTGATGGCTCGGGAGACGTCGATCGTGCCGTCTTCGTTGAGGGTGAGCAGAATCACTCGCTTCTTCTGCTCCTCGTTTTGCTTGGGAGGAGAATGCTCGTCTTTGGAAGAAAGAGATATGGACAAAGGAAGGAATTGCTGCGAGTTGGAGAAGCGAGTGTTCGATGCTGTGGCTGTTGAGAGTTGGGAGGTGTGCGGGACTGGTGTGAACGGGCTGTCCGAGTTGAGTGTCTGCGACGAGTCTGATTGTGAGGCGTGCGGGGAGGCCATGTGGAAGGGCGAGTGAGACGGAGAGGTGAGGTGTGTGCGCATTTGGAGATCATCGCTGTCTGTGATCTCTTTCGAGATTCGGGCGGACGAGTCTGAGATTGGTGCCATGTCGAGTGATGACAGCGTGAACAGATCGTCGTTTGTCGGGTCTGCCTCTTTCCTCTCATTTGGTGCCTTTTGAGATGCTCGCTTTGGCTTTCGGTGTTTTTTCTGCTTCGGCCTCGTTTTTGTCTCTTTTGTGACAATCATTTCGCGCAGATCGTCGGCTGTGATATTGTCAATCTGAAACTCCTGTTGCACTTTCTTCACTGCAAACTCAAAATGCTGTGCCCACATCTCGGGCATCTCTTCATCTCGCCTTTCGTCAAGATTTGTGGATGAGGGAAGGTTCCGCCGATGAGCTTTCCGTTTTGGCAGTTCGGCATGTTCAGTGAGCGGATGAGGAGAGTGGTCTGGGGTGAATGGTGGGCGTAACAGGAGCGGAAGGTGAGAGAGACTTGAAGTGGTTGTGAACGGGGCATCGTACAGCGACGTGTCTCCGCTCGGACTGTTCAGAAATGGCTCAAACCCGTTGAGCGAGTGGAGGAGGGACCCCTGCGAGTTCCGCGGGCTGGAGTTGCGTCCTGAATTGTCGGGCGTGTTGAGCAGACTACGCCTCGACCCCGTCGGGAAATTCTGGTGGGTTGGAGACTCATTTGTGAGGAGTGAAGAATGAGAGAGGCCGTCAAACCCAAATTGTGTGTCAAGACTTGAGAATAGTGTGGTCTGCTGACGGTCCAAGTGTATCTCTTCCACGTTCTCTTCGTTGCTGACAGAGAGCGGGTGCCGACGACGATGCTTCGATCGGTCGTGTTCGTTCTGCGAGAAGATGAGTTCGTCCACCTTCTCCTCGCTCCTGCTTGTCGGAACTCCAGACACGGTTGTTGTGACGGGTGATGTGGCTTCAGTTGTGACGATGGAGGTCGTTCGTGTGTGAGTGTTGAGATGAGAATTCCCAGTCATTTGTGAGAGGAGATCTGTCTGGGCTCGTGTTGCATCATCAGCTGTATCACCCGATAGTGACGAAGCTGTGTGTTGGATGGACAGAGGATGCGTGGCCTTGAGCTGCAGCTGCGGCAGTGCAGAGAGCGGGAGAGGGTTGAACGAAGAGGATAACAGTCCGGGCGAGCTGTGACTGGAGTTGACAGACGACGTGGAGAGGCTGTTGATGAGCGGGAGAGTCTGAAGATGGTTGTCTCCTTCCTTCGGCTCGTCGAGGATGGGCTCGCTCATCAGTTTGTGGTCGTCAGAGCTGTGCTCCTCTGTCTTCTCCTCCACACTGCCCAATCTCGACGATGTTGTGGAAGGCGTCTTCTGCGATCGAGACGAAAGCCACCGGTTGACGTCTGTTGTGGATGAGACCGACGACGGAGAGGCGTACTCCTTCCTCTGATCGCTGGACGGTGATGTGTTGGACGTGCTGCTCCCCTTCTCCTGAGGCGGGTTCAGATGGCGGAGGACAGCGACCTGTTCTTCGAACGGAAGGGACAGTAGGAAAGACAATGGAAGGCGAAGAAGTGTGGAATCAGAAGGCGCCCGTTGAGAGTGGTGGTGTGTGGATGTCGACGACGAGGAGGGTGGAGGGAGTCCCTGCTGTGGTTGTGTCCCGTATGCAAGCTGAGCTAAGCCTGGTTGGGCAGCTTGTGTGGGTGGAGGAGAGGGGAGTGTGAGTGCAGGGTGTGTGGAGAACGGTGCTGACGAGAGTGTTGGCGAGTGTGGGTTGTTCTGTGGAGAGATTCCATCAGCATCACTCATTTCCGACGTGCTTTCATTGTGCGTCTTCCCCAACGGGATGCTTCTCCTCGTTGACTCGCTGGTGTGATCTGTGTGTGTCGAGCCGCATCCAGATGCGAGGGCCGATGTGTCTGTGGTCAGCATTGCGAGCGCAACAGGGAGAGGAACTTGGTTGTTCATGTGGTTGGAGTGGTGTGTGGGTGATGATGGATTGGATGGATGGAAATCAAGAGGAAGGAGAAGGTTGAACGGCAAATCACGTATCGCTTGGAGGTCAGGAAGTGACAACGATCGTTTTGGGAACTCAGACAGTGGCTTCTGGATCAGAGTTCGGAAGAGGGCCTGGTTGTGGATGAGGTCCGATGGCCTCACCACCGACTGGATCATGTGTTCCTGCCCTCCAAACGGTTTCTGGCTTGTTCGTTTTGATTGAGCCCTCGAGTGGCTAATCGAATGAGTGCGGACATGCGATTTCGGCTTCAATGAGTGATTCGGAGTCGATTGTGATGAAGGGGGGTGCGGAGAAGCGAAATGACGACTGTGTCCAGAGAGGATACTCGAAGTGCTCGGATGGTTCGAATGGTGATGCTTCCGCGAGAAAGAAGAAGATGATGAGATCGCAGAATGAGCCGTTGCCTGCCCGTCGGGAAGCGATAACGACGGGAGGTAGTCAGAATTGGCAAAGAAAGAGGGTGTGAACGAGGGCTGCACGTCAGAAACGAAAGGAGTGCTTTGAAGTGGGTCGGTTGGGAAGTCGAAAACACTGGATGGGGAGGGATGGATGTAGCCGTTTGAGAAAGGAAGATTCAGCGAGAATGGAACAGAAAAGAGGTGCATGGGAGAAATGGGGAAGTTCCATGCAACACGTGATGGGGTGTGCTGTGTGAGCAGCGTAAACAGTGTCGATGTGCCTGTCGCTGTGCCAGACGAGGGGCTCGCTGAACGGGCGTGAGATGGAGTGCTCGTGTGGGTGGACGAATGGCTGAGTGAGGCTGTGGGTGAGCTTGAGATTTCAGAAGATTCGATCTGGTGGAATCCCAAGTATTCGAGAGGGCTCTGATTGAGTCGATAGTGAGAATAAGGGAACGGCGTGGGGAGAGTAAAATACGGGTGGTCCACACTGAGCGATGTGTGTGAATATTCGAGATCAGAGACTGTCGAGGCGGTGGGATAGTTCGCGTGTGGGGTGACTCCCTGCGACATTGAGAGTGAAAGAGAAATCGACCCAGGAGAATGGCAAGGATTTGGGTATTGGTGGAGGAAGATCGAAAGCGGAGAGGTCAGAACTGGTGTGGGAGAGTGGTCGCCATCGATGGAATGGCTGTCGAGTTCTGACGGGTGCTGCATCGGCTGAAGTCGAGCAAAGAGGGATACTACTGCCCGTTGAAGGGAATTCAAAACATGATTTGTGTGAAATACAGACAACACCCAATACTCTATCAAGTTTGGGATGTTGGCAATACGAGGATGAGAGGAGAATGTAGGTGGAGTCGATTCTTTCACTGGAGAACTTTGATCTTGCACGTCTGATTGCTGGTCGGGGAGTTCTGGAGTTTCTGTGTGGGGTGTGAGGGGAGCGGAGAGTGAGTCCGATTGGTCCATCGTGTTCGTCGGTGGGATGAGTGGTGGCGAAGGAAACTGCGGTGGGACACTCGACGGACTGAGAAGAGAGTGCGACGTTTGAGAGGAGGGATAGCGAGGTGTCGGAGTGTGTGGGGGAGCGTGCAATTGTGAGGGGCTGCGAGGAAAGGAGTGTGGAGAGACAGGTGGGTGTGAGAGAGTTGGGCTTCTTGGGATACCGTGTGGCGAGTTTGGCGGAAGAGAACTGAATCTGTGTGATCGATCCGTCCCATCGACTTGTTTGGGCGACTTCGGTGTGAGCGGATACGGTCCATTCGAGCTTTGGTACAATCGTGGTGGTGACGGAAGTCCCGTCGAGACGATTTGCACATCGTTCTGTTTCATGATCTGTTTGGCCTTGTCGAGGTCGATCGAACAGAAGGATCCGTTGTCAGTGTCCTCGTCGTTGATCGTGTCGGTGGCTGTGGTGTTAGTGAATGTTGTGTAGACAGTGTGTGTCATTGTTTCGGCCAGCTCCATCTGATCCATGTCGATGTAGTTTGCCAACTCCTTCGATCCCATGAGTGAGCCCTGCCTGTGATGGAGGAAAGGATTGTTGAGAACGTTGAGGGAGAAGTGGCTTGGAATTCGAGTGTTGTTCACTCTCCCAAATCGGTTGTTTCCCATCGATGAGAAGTTGGACTGGAAGGAGAGAGCAGGGGTGACAGTGGAGCTCATATTCAGAAGCTGGGCGAGAGATGGGACAGAGGCATGGAGGAAGGTATCCTCAGCGTCGGAGTTGACTGAGTATATTGGGAGCATCCTCTGCTGCGACACATACATAAGTCGATCGTTTAGAGTTTGAGTGGTATTCGACCTGATCATTCGAGGAAGGGGTTCGGGCTGCATCATTTGCATCATCGTTGGTGACATCACTCGAGTCATGCGCAGATCTCCCCTTCTCACTCTCCGCTCTTTCTCTTCCTTCTTCAGCCCAAGTCGTGCTGGGAGTGTCTGTGTTGTTTCTGAGTGTGAGAGGTTGGGGACGTGAGGCGTGTATGGAACAAGTGCGATCGAGAATTGCTGCATCTCAGTTGGTGTGGGAGAGTTCATTTCTTCGCCTCTGTCGTCTGTGTATGCCATCGATGCAAAGGTGTTCATTGTGGAAGTGGTTGAATTGAGGCTTTGGAGGCTTGTTTGTCGGAGAAGGAACGACAGAGGGGCGCAGATTGCTTGCGGATTGTGGTTGGCGTGATTTGACGGGGGATCCGGAGGATGCTGGACGAGAGAAATTGACTCATACGGCGACACCAACTGTGCGATGGGAAGAAGAAGCGGTGGTGTCTGAGATTCACCCGAGCTGGTCGAATGCAGTTTCTTGTGCGATGAACTGGAAGACTCGCTTCCAATTGGCGATGTGCCTTGTGATGTGGGGGCTGACCCAAGTGGAGAATAACTTGATTCAACAGTCCCTTTCTCATTCGATATTCCCGGCAGGAGCAGCTTCTGTTCGTTCTGTGCTGTGATTTCTTGTCTGGTTGACGCGATGTGGAGTGTAGACGGTGACGACAAGTTCATTGCCAAGAGTGACGGCGACGGAGTGTGAGACAAAGCGGAATTGACAGACACAGCCGAAGCCCGACTGGCTGGAGACAGGTCAGACGACTTGCTTCCTGGCGACATGAGTGACTGAACACTTCCGTCAGCGAGGTTTGATGTGGACAGACCTTCACGGATGTGAGAGCATTGCGACGTGTTCGCAGCTTGCTGTGTGTTGGAGAGAGGCGAGTGGAACTGGTGGTTTAGTTGCCTGTTCAGAAGATCGTCGAAGGCATGATTCATCTGCTCGATGTCAATTCCAAATCGGTTCCCCTTTCCCTCCGACCCCTTCCCTCCGCCCTTGTCGAGCTGCGGGGTGGGCGACACTCCCGTTCTCTTCGAATCGTCGCCGGGGATGGGAAGTCCTGGCGGTCGCCTGTTCTGTCTGTGTTGAGTGTTGGGACTCTCATCACTCTTCATCTCATCGTCGCGAATGTCTGCTGTCACTTCAGGAAACCCTTGCGGTGGAATGGAGACGTTGGAGGAGAGCGCGGGTGAGTGGCCGAATTGGTCGATCGATGGGCGGGTGTCGAATGGCGAGGATGTCGAATGTGTTGTGGCAGAAAGTGGATAAGGGTCTCGTTCCCAATCGAAAAAATCAACAGAAGAGGGGATAGAGAGCTCTATGGGAGTTATAGTTGAAAGAGGGGTCGTGGAGATTCGTGGAGACGAAGCTATCAGAGTTTGTTTAAATTTCTGAAGGAGGGTCGCATAATCAGGAACATCTTGGAAAGACAGGGAACTGATATAATCATAGAATTCAAAGAAGACAGTTGGCATTCCCTCGAGGAGTTTATGTTTCTCAATCTCCTCTTTCTTTCGGCCAATTGCTGCTTTATCTTTCATTCTCGTCCATGGTAACGTTCCCTTGTGAAATTCTACTAAACAATACAATAGTGACCAAAGGTCATCCATTCTCCCCAGATCTTTCGATTTATGTGCGTTGACGGAAGCATAACGAGCTGTTCCACGGAAACCGACATTTGGACGTTCAGAGAATTCAAATCCGTCATCAGTATGTGTTCGTTTGGCAAGCCCAAAATCGATTAAATAAATGCGATGTACATGTTTTCCTTCCCGACCAATAACGAAATTGCTCTGAAAACATAATTGAATGTGAAAAATACAGGTTTGATGTCTCTATGTATCCACTGAACAGAATGAAGTTCTTGGATGCAAGTTAACATCTTATATGCAAGGTTTAGTACCGTTTGGATGGAAAAACGGCGGGTGGGGCGTTTTCGAAGAAGGTCGCTGTTCAGATTAGACGGCGAATATGAGATCAGCATACGATAAGTTGTATCCAAGCATCTCCATCACAAAAAATCGTTTTCCTTTGTAGAAACCTTCTGCAAAGAACTTTGGAAAGATTTTTTTGCCTGAAGAAATGCCGATGAGCTCGAACACACCTTGAAGCTTCTTTAGAACCGTAATTTCGAGTTTTAAAACTTTCCTAATGGTTGTATCATTTTCGATCTTAATAGCAACGGGTCCGAAATCGGGTCTGTCGACAACAGTGGCTTCAAAGATGGATCCGAATGCCCCTTTCCCAACCTGCCTTGAAACAAGAAATTGGTTTTTAACAGTTACCCCTGGTTGGAGGATAGCTGATCCATCTGGTGACATCAGCAAGAATTACGGAGTTGTCATAAAAAAACTGAAAGAAAGGGTCAGTCATTGATTCAGTAGCCCATTCAACTCTTAGTGAGACATGCATAATCAAAATGTTCTCGAGATCTTGCGGACACTTCGATACAATCAGTATCCGGCATCTGAAAGGTGAAACCGTCCGATGGTTTGAAATTGACATAAAATGGCGAAAGAAGAATGTTATTCTGACGTGCGGTGTCAATGTAATCAAGATTGTCTAGTGTGCGATTACTTTGCTGCGAAGGGACGAAAGTACGAGGTTAAACGTCGAAATAAGTTCCGAATACGACGGCCACACAAAACAGAGTATCCTGGGCAAAGAAGATGAGTGAATGTAGTAAGAGGCAACAGCAGAGAGATGAGAGAGAATGATGAAGTAAAGATAATCCAAACGCTGACAAATGTATCCTGAGCAAAATTGTCTGAGTCTTCATCCCAGAGCGCACGGAATCCAAATCTAACACCCTCACCCTTCTGTTCTCCAATCATCACCTGAACACAATATTTGTATCGTTCAACATCCAATTCTGATGGAAACAGACGGAATGAAAAATGATTCAAAAAATTGAGGTAGAAAAAGCTTGATAGATGGGGAAACATCACAAAAATAATTGAAAAAGAATTGGAAAAGGACATTTGTTCTATAACAATGCGGTATTCGCGCAGATTGAGTGAGAAAATACCTTTCAATTTTGAACGGATCGTATCGGAGAGTTCATGTGACCATGCTGGCGTTTCCTTTGGATCATACTCCTTTCCTTGAAGAGTGTCATGTAGAACTTTGTGAATAACATCTTTCACTTGCTGTGGTCGAAATCTATTGACAATGAGGTGACGATGGATTTCCCGAAGAAAGATGGTAAGAGATAAAAAGAAATAAAAGACGAACTTTTTAAGGCGCTGAGTCGTATTTTCACTCATTGGATCTAAACGAGAAAGGTTTTGAGATGTGAGGAATCCCATTGTTCGATTTTGTGTTTATCCAAACTTTTTCTAGGCTGCTTCATCAGATCAGAGATCACCGAACGCTAAAATATGAAGTATTCTAGGGAATTAAGGACACTTATGACCCAAAGGTGGGAGAAGGAGTATATTCGTGTCTGGATCGTCTTTCTCTCATTTTATCCTTTGTTTCGGCATGTTTAAACATATGTTTCAGTATTTTGATCTTCGCAACAAGATCCATGTGATATTTCATCATTACATCCGTAATATCAAGACATCCCCCGAAAATGACCTCGATCTCGCGAACAAGAAACCTCAGATTACTCGCACACAAAGCACGTTCCAAGTAACTGACGCACGCAAAATCCTGGAAGAGAAGAAGAAACAACAGAAACAACAAACAACAGTTAAGTTTAGAGGACTTGACAAGAAGAGAACGGGAAAGGCACTTCAACTCAAACATACCCTTCGTTCAACAAATCAAGATGAATCTGACAATGACGATTCCACTAGACCACTCCTATCAACCATGAAAATCCGTTATGATGACGAAAGGTCACTTGATGAAGACAGCGACAGGCCTTCACGTCCATCTCGCAACAAAACTCCAAATACTGCAGCTATTGAGAAAGCAACCTCCGAAACTCGCATGATTCTCCGTGTTCACTCGACTCAGAACCAACCCATCCATTCATTATTCCCACTTTGGGCAGAAGAAGTTCGAAGAGACTTCAATCGAGTCTCGAACTTCATCACTCGAGAAATGCACAACAACGAAGCCAGATACTCAAAACTCCTGCAAAGCATACAAAAGCTTGAACCGACACATGCAACTGCCCTCGAACTGAAGCAGACGATGCTCATCCTGTCAGTCGACATCACCGAGCTCTCGATCTTCAAAGAGATGAACAAGCGCGGATACCAAAAGCTCCTCACGCACCTCAACAAAGTCACAAAGCAGAAGACGGACGACGAAGAAGAAGAACGAAGCCCGCTCAACGACGACATCCAGACCATGCTGGACGAGGTGGAGGACGTGTTCAACGCGGTCAGCCAGCCCTCTGCCCTCCTCTCCACCCTCCACACCCTCTTCGTCGACACCTTCTCTGTCGGTCCCTTCACCGGTGACTGTGTTGCCGAGCAGAAGATCCTCTTCTCGACGATGGACGACGACGAGTTCCAGAAGGCCCAGCTGAGTCTCCTTGAAGAGATCACCTCCTCCACGGCCGCGCAGATTGCGTGGCGGAAGAACTCCATCGCCGCTCAGATTCTGGCGTACCAGCGCAAAGCACAGTACGACTTCGGAGAGGGGCTGGGAGGAAATGTGGACGACCACGGAATGAACGTCCACGAGGAGCAGGACACGACGGCCAAGGTGGATGCTCGGACTGGTCTCCAGCAGGCCCCGCGAGTCAAGTTCTACTTCAAAGTGAAGTACCCCGTTGTCGTTGTGGCCTTCCTCGTGTTGATCATGTTTGGTGTCCTTCCCTGGCCGCAGCTCTACGCGAAGCAGATGCGATGTCTCGGACTGCTCGTCTGGGCATGCATCTTGTGGGGCATGGACGCCATCCCTTCGCACGTCACAGCTATGGGCATCCCCATCTTTGCTTGCTTCCTCAAACTCATCGAGGATGGCAGCTACTCCGACTGGGCCAAGCGGATCGTGTCGTCGACCATCTCCAACACGCCGTACCTCGCCATCGGTGGGTTCTCGATCGCACTGGCAATGAAGAACTCCGGACTGGACAAGAAGATCTCGTCTCTCATCCTCACGTTCAAGATTGTGCAGCGCCCACGGGTGTTCATCTTGGTTTTTGTGATCCTCGAAACTGTGATGACCATGTTCATCTCAAACGTGTCGTCGACAGTGCTTGTCGTTTCATTCATCCTTCCTGTCATCCGAGAGGTGTGTTTTCCTCTTCTCCACTTCTTCGCTCTGTCACTCACTCATCCCTCTTTCTTCCTCTCCTCTCCTTCTTTTTCATCTCACTTCCTCATCTCTTTCCCTCATTCCTCTTTCTCAGCTTCCTCCGGACAGCCAATTCATCAAAGCCCTTCTGATGGGAATTGCCATGGCTGGAAACTTGTCTGGAATGGCCACCCCTCTCGCCTCTCCTCAGAGTCTGGTCGGGTTAGAGGGAATTGTGAATGTGATGGGTGCCAAGGCAACGATGTCGTTCGGAAAATGGTGTGTTCTTCCCCTCCATCATGCCTCTCGTCACTTCCAGGACGATCTCTGCCCTCCCACTCACTATCGCCTCCCTCCTATTGAATTACTTTCTGCTTTTCTGTTTCTTCAAAATCGACATCGACCGAGTCCCCTGCCCGCCCACCAAAATGACCTGCCTGACCTTCAAACAGGGCTACGTCGCCACCGTCTCGCTCGCCACCATCGTCTTCTGGTTCATCCTGCCGTACTGCCCCTTCCTCGGCAACGAGGCCATCGTCGGGATGATCCCCTTCTTCGCCTTCTTCGGCTTCAACTGTGTGCAGAAGACAGAGATTGCGGAGCTACCGTGGAGCATGATCCTCCTCGTCATGGGCGGAGGGGCACTTGGAGAGAGTGTGAAGCAGAGCAAGCTGCTCGACCTCATCGCCACACTCATCGGCTCTGGCTTCCAGAAACTCCACTTCTACCCACAGCTCCTCCTCCTCGTCCTCATCGTCGGCGTCGTCTCCATCTTTGTTAGCCACACAGTCGCTGCACTTGTCCTCATTCCCATCGTCGGCTCGCTTCTCGGCACATCCGGGAAGCATCTGGAACTAATCGTATGCTCTCTCCTCTCTCATTGATTTCGTCTCGCTTCAGCTCATGGCGTGCGCTCTCGAGATATCTCCTCCGATGCTTCTCGCTGTTGCCTCCTTCCCCAACATGTGTTGCTATGCTGTCGAAGACTCCAACCACAAATCGTACCTCACAACAACCGACTTCTTCCGTTATGGGGGGACAGTGACCCTCACGTCAACTGGTCTTGTTTTGTCTCTATTCTTTGTTACTGGCCTCATCATGAAATTGTAACTTTGAAGCCTGTTCTGTCATCTGTCAACGTCACTATACACTTCACTCGATTCTGTTCTGTTGAGAGACATTAAAATAACTAATTGAATGAACGAAAGAGTTCCGAAGTCACGTAAAGAATAAAAGAGAACACTCGTTTCACGATCACATAAATTCAATATTTCCCACCATTTTCAATGGACGGCCTTCATCACCAGATATTCCATCCAGAAAAAAGATGTGAAATGATTAGATTTGATTGAAAAATAGGACATAAGCTTGATCCAACGGAATCTCCTTCGCAATTGCCACTTTTTCATCATTCCACACGAGCCATTCATCCTGATTGGAACCGTCTGCATTGTTCAGGCCTTCGCGAGTGAATGCGATGTAATGGCCACTGTGCACACTTAGCCCGCGGTGCACAACGAAGCCAGCGAGCTTGTATTTGGGGAGGTTGTGTTGTGATTGTTCGTGGAGAGCGGTGTAGTCGAGCACGAGTTCTTTGGGGACTGCCAATTTCTTGGCTTTGGTGATCTGCGTTTGGTCGACGGGTGCGAAGGATTCTTCGAGGTTGCTGATGATCCAGGCCACACACTCGTCCAGATCAGTGCCTTTCTTGTTCACTGCGTTCACAGCTTGGATGCGCGTGAATCCCATTTCTACCAGAAGGTTGATCATGTTGTCCTTGTCTGCAAAGCCTTGGTTCGCGTCTGACTCGTTCTTGACTGAGAGAGGAATGTCGATTGTGGGATCGTCTTCGTGTTCCAACAGCCATTGGATGGCTTCATCAACACTCTTCATTCCAGCAGCTGCAGCGTGGTCAGCTCTCACCTTCGGGAACCCAAATTCCACCAGCGATTCAATAAGTTGAGTGTCCTGGGCTGTTCCTTCAGTTTCGACTTGGATACCTTCAGTCCCGCGTGTGACAAACGAAGACAGGTCGATCTCACCGAGTGGTACTTCGACGGGGATCTCCAACTTGCGCGGCATGTATCGATGGAAGATGGTCCGATTGATTTGGATGACCAAGGTCTGTGGAGTTGAAGTGAGAGACGATGTCACACGCGCCTGTCCGTGCTGGCACCGCTCACACGTCAGGTCGATGACCTCCTCACTCAAAACTGTTCGGAGAAGTTTTTCGAAACTGTACAGTTGTTGAGGTTGCTCTGGAGTTTGAGACGGGATGGTATTGTGCATTGGTATTGGTGCAGGCAGACCTTCCCGTTTGGCCTTCAGTTCTGCCGCCCTTTGGACTGCGTCGCGATCCCGATCGAGCTGTTCTTGAACAGCATTCTCAATTTCGTTTTCAGAGAGAACGAACGACGTTTGCAGGCTTTTCACTTCTTCTTCTGTTCGGCGCGAGTACCCACAGCCTAAACAGGTGATTGTTCTTCCTGTCTTGAACGTGAACACTTGTGTCGGATCGGTGCTGACAGACGACTGGCCGGTCGAGGCAGACGGCTGAGAGTCGCTGTTCTGTTCCTGCCGCTCCTTTTCGAGACGGTGGAGACAATCCAAAATGTAGAGAAGGAAGTCATACGCATCCTGCTGCTCCACTCCGGAGAAGTCAGGATGGTTCTTGCAGAACACGCTCTTGAACATGCGAGGTGAGACAAACAGTTCAAAGTCGCTTCTTTCATCTCCTCCCAACGTCTGCGTGTGAGTCTCCTCTTCGTGTTCTTTCTCGACGAGAATTTGGTGTGCATGAGCAGCAGCTTTCTCAATCATCTCATGGTTCCGTTGAACTCCCCCATCAATCCCAAAGAGTCCAATCACCAGTTTCGACAATTGGCAATCCTCACATTCGGCAGGCACACCGCCGCAGTTGAGAATGTGATATTGCGCAGTCTTTGTGTATCGCTCACGGAACAAGCGATTTGACATCAAGACCTGAAGCGTGCTATTGAGATAGCATGTATTCCCGAGATTTTTAAAGCCCTTGGCACCAAATCCACCGACTCTGCGAAGATCTTTGCCTCCTGAGAATGACGTCTGGAAGTTCAGGGCCATGTTCTGATTGATTTCAAGTTCAGCTTGAGTGGTAGCATATTTGCGGCAGGTTCGAACATCAATTCCAAGTTTTTCAAGACGTAAAGAGAGTTTTTTATCGAGAACGATATCATCACAAATATAACAGTTAACATCACCAATTCCCTCTGGTGTGATCGTCCCCAGTTTAACTGATAGTGGATGATTTGTTTCTTTGTAGTGGGCAAATGCGTGTCCTTTTCCTCCACTTCCATCATAGTTTTCCCGCGAGCATCCCACAAAACCACAAGTGAGACACATCCAGAGATTTTCGTTGATAGGGCATTGAGAACAGATTTTTGGAGCTCCAGTTGTCTGGTATATCGGAATAGGGCAGAATACATCAGAATATGTGTGTTCACATGGTTTGGCTTTTAATTCCCAAGCCTTAATGTCTTCAAGTTGGGATGCACTACGGGAATCAACAACAAGATGTAAATAGCTATCTAAAACCTACGAAATAGACAATAGACGACAATTGAGAGAAATACCGGATAATCATTTGAGTTGAGGATGAAACTGGTTTTTGAATGAGATTGTGCACACGACAGGCATTGGAGGGATACCTCAGTGTCAAACTTGAGAAATTTACCTGCGTCAAACCCACCAGGGACACCAAGACCCACAGTGACTGGCTTTTCTGTTCCTGCTGAGTCTCGTATCATTGCTTCTCCATCACGATCTTCTTTTGGAACAAATCTCATTTGAGCATAGATTGGATGTTGTGTTTTCTTGAGATGTAGCTCAGCATGTTCTCGGCAGAACCCACAGAAGCAGGTGAGACAGACAAATAATCCTTCCTCATATTTTGGAGTTGAAAAGCAGTAGCAACATTCATCTTTGTAGATAATGATATTATCATGTGGAGTATTCACAACTTCGAGAATGTGTTGACATTCTGTCGAGGATTCCATCTTAGGAAGGATCGGATCAGACCGCAGGAAAAATGCAGGGTTGTCGGAATGACTTGGATCCAAGTCATTTGACTTACTTTTCCCTTTTTTTCCCGTGACTTAAGACGAAGTCATTTTACAACAAAACTAAGTCATTTCCACATTCTCCACACTTTCGTGGTCTCGATCAAGAAATGAGCCACAAATATTCGTCAACAGCATCTCCATTCGCCCAAAAATGTAAGCTTCTCTGATTAGAATCCAATGTCTGATGTCTAAACACTTTTATAGTCCAGCAAAATCCTTCTCCGCAACTCAGATAATTCATCTGTGAGCCTGATCTTACTCAGAATGGATACAATCTTTCGTGGGAGGTTCTATCACAGAGTCCTCCACATTCAATTTGCTGTTTTTGACATCATGAGAGGACGTGCTTGACAGTGAAACAATCTCAATGACAAAGCACGCCGCTCATCTCCTTCGTGTTCCACTCCTCCACCACGAATAAATCTTTTGAATCAGCCCGGTTCTGGGTCCAAATTCCAATTATCTGCGCATCACTAGGTTTTATCTCCTTATGCACTCAACATCAACGTCACAGCAGTAGATCTGGAGAACCTTCAGTATTTCCTCGTCTAGAGGGTTGAATGGAATTGTCAAGACGTACGAATGTTCATCCTTCTGACTCGATGACAAAATGATACTTCCAGACGGCTTGATTAGAACAGGGTCTCAGTCTCCCTCCAATTCCTGGTTTGACCCTAAGGCTGCTCCACCAACTTGCTTTTCAACTGCAGTGACTTCTTTGGCTGTTCTCCAAAGATGGAGATCGACGATACCCTTGCACGAGATCACTTTCTGAATCTGCACGAGAAAGGACCGTCCACGACTGACAAGTGATTTATCGTCGAGTTTCGTCATTCTGTTCGGGAGATACGAAGTTCTCATCGACAGGGGATGCTTTATTTCGTTTCTTTTCACCCGTTATTTCCGGTTTTGTGTCAATTTTATGTTCGGCAGATTATTGCTTTCCCATCTCTCATTTCTTCAGTTTCGCTTCAATCTCACACCCTACGCTGTCTGTTTCCTCTTCCTCATCGCCCAGGAACACAATCCAACGCCATAAGTGCAAGTTTTCTTCTCGATCGTCTCATTTCATCGAAAAAAATACAATATTTTGCTCAAATTGGTATAACAAAAATTGATGACTTAGAACGAAGTCGTTTCCAGCTGTAACTTCGATCCAAGTCATTTTCTCGTGACTTAAGTCAAACCAAAGGGCCCGACAACCCTGGAAAAATGTGAGTGACGAATTCACTTCAAGTATCTTAAATGTAATTTCAATGCGAAATGTCCTTGCCAGTCCCCAACCACCCGGCATCCCAGTCTTCTCAAAGAGAACAAACATCAGGGTCTTACTGGAGCTTGCACATCACTGAAGACGATGCTTCAAATCAACAGCGTGAAGTGTTTCACCAAATGAAGAAGAAAATCAAACAATGCTAGAGGAGGAAGGGAGAGAGTCGTACGAGGACGTGAGGGAGTTATACGACGGCGTGCTGTCCTGTTTCATCCTCTTCTTCTTCTTTCCTTTCTTCCTCGGCTTGGACACAGACGCATACGAGCCATACGAGGTGTCGAAAGAGGAGCTGTCGTTGATGGACATCTGCTTTGCACGGAACGACTTCGCCTTCCTCTTGTTCGACACGTGCAGCTTGAGGAGAGTGAATGTGACGAGGAGCAGAATCGTTGGGACGGCCTCGAAAATGAAGAGCACGATTCCGGAGTATGCGTAGTACCGCGTGCTGGCGAGAATAGAAAAGGAAAGGAGATACCAATGCCTGTGATACTCCATGTCATCCAGGCTGCATTTATCTCGAAAACCATCAAGTATATTCTGGAGCACGTTTACCCCAGTTGCCTTTAGAATCGCCCAAACCAGACGGATCACATATATTCCAAAGACTGTGCCAACAAGGATGGTCAGAATGACAATTCTCGATTTCAGTGTCGGAATGAGCATCGAATCGCAAAGGATTCGTAGAAGGCGGAAAAAATAGATCCCAAGAGAGATAGAAACGGTCAGGTACATGAGTGAGTTGCTTGCAACTGACAGATAACGGAGACCATCAGTTTTATCCTTTTTGAGCTTAACCAAGAATAACAAGAAAATTAGCAAACATGGCGAATATATGAAGTAACAGAAGTAGTGATAAGTGTCAATCCGATGAGAATCGCGTAAGAGAGATGGTACGTAACTCGAAAACACCTTCGTGTATTTTGGCTAGCCAAAATTGCCGTACCAAGCCACATGGAAATGAACTCCCATCCCATAAAGAAGAAATAGCGTGGAATCTGATCACAGAAGATGAGGGCAGTGGTATAGTTCCATCCAATTGGGAGTAGTGATGTGATGATTCGGAATGAGATGAATATCGTCAAACAAATGATAAAGATGTGTCGAGAGTAATTTTGGCGCCATTTTCCTTTGTGTATTGTTGATATCATTTCATGAAAAACAAACAGGGCGACAGCAACATTGACAGCCGTGATGATTGAGATAGGCCAACTCCCGGGTCCATAAACAACTAGGAAATATAAAAAACGATTCCAAACTAGGGCATGATTCAAGCAGCTCCTGCTGAATGGTCAGCGGTTTCTTCTCCATTCAGAAGTGACCGATCCGGCCCTCAGATCATGACATTGGGGCATGACACAAGCAGGGATTGATCTATCACAGCTTCAACGTGTCGAATAAGAAAGAAAGTGATGATCACAATCGACTAAAGAATTGATGTTGTGATTTTGAGTGGTCTGCATTCTGTGTCTTGATCTCACCCATTGAGAAGTAAACCGATTTTCACTGTCGGACGCTCCTTCAAGCGCAAATGTCCCATCATCGGTTTGCCCAATCATATATTGTGCGATTTGCTCCGTTTTTTCTCAATTTAGGAAGCGCTAACTTATTTATTCTGACTTTTGTTTGGAATTCACACTTTTGTTTTTCATTTCTCGCTTTAGGACTATATCGACACTCAGTACTACAAAACATGTTGTAGAAGCTAAGAAGAAACCTGTTGAACGATCATGTATTCTTTTCTTTATGTATATCGTTGGATAGATATCAAGGAACATTCTGATGAATTGTCTGAATTGAGCAACTATTATTCATCTCTTGCACGAGAATCCGGTGCTACACTGTCTCATTCGAACTCTCGTTCGGATTTATCTCCTCTTTCTCATCAGAGGACACTTGGGGATGACGAAGTTGGACTCATCGATAGATTGGACCTGAATATGGAAATAGAATCTCTCAAAAAAATGTTAGATCGAACAAATACTGACTCTTTATTGCCATATTCACAGCCACTTCCTGTATTTGGGCACTCAACTTCGAATACACAGACAAAATCTGTCCATAGCAAAATTCCTGTAAAAGTCAAATCCAAGTCAAATTTTGAAAAGGGAAAAACATTACAACAACGACGCGACGAGGAAATAGAGGAGATGCAAGCCAGAGTCCGAAAGGAAGAGGGACTTCGACCGAAACAGAAAACTCAGTCACTCAAACCACCTCCAGATCTCTTGACCATCCTTCCAAAATCAAGATCGTCCAGCGAAATGAACACCACCGACTATTTTGTGAATCTTCACATGTCTTATTCACAAAAGAACGCATCAAGTCGGAACATCACTTCTCGAAAGAGTCGATACTTCGCATCGACCCAAAATTCTGTTCGAAATCAAACACCCCACGATGTTGACACGTACTTTGTAGAAGATGTCACCCATACTGTCTCCCTCCCTGTCACACGTCACGCTTCGCCCGCAATCTCCAAACGCTCAACCATCACACGTTCGACTCTCTCAGCCACACAACGCCAGCCACACCGACGATCCAACTCTGCTCTTGTCAGTCTCTCCCAGACTGTCCAGCCAACAGAAATCCCCATTCTGACTCAATCGGACCTTCCCACCTTTGTCGCCCAACCGCAGCGGGTATCCACCTCCCACTCATCCACACGTCCATCAAGCGGAGTGACGACCCCCTCTGCCTCCAAACACCGACGCTCCCAATCTCAGGGAATCTCGCTCACCCAAACCATGCCACCCATTCCACACCGCACGCGAGATTTCCAGTCCTTCTCGGCGAACATCTCTCCGGCACAGGGTTCTCCTCGCTCGTCTTTGAACACGTCGGCTTATCCGACTCGACGGCCAGTGATGTCTGTCTCGTCGCAGACTCGTCTCCGCGCATCGTCGTCCACCAGTCTCTCCCGAGGGATGCCCTCTCTCCCTCTCGCCGCATCGTTCGCATCAACCATCCATTCACCCTCTCTCTCACTTCAGGGCCAACTCCATCTGGTCAACGCTGCAGTCAAAAACAGGCACCACGACCAGCGGATGAAGAACATCACAAAACGTGCTATCGTCGACCAGGAAGAGTCGTGCAAGAAGGAGATGGAGTGGATTTCACTCCGCAAGACCACCCATCTCCGTGTTGATGCGCCAGAAAGGAAGATCCTCCGCCACAAATGGCTGGTCCTCCTCTTCAGCATCAGCAGAGCTGCTGCCCTTTCGGAAGGATTGAGCGAGAATCGAGCAGAAAGAAGAATTAAAGCCGCTGTGTACCAAAAAATTGATTTGGAACAGCAGCACATCATTCATCGGAAGATGGTCGAGCGGTCGGGGCAGCTTATCTCCAAATTCACTCATCTCGAACGGTCTGGCTTTCGTTCTGTCCATTCTCTCGTTTCTCTCGCAGTCTCCTCACTCAGGTTGCTCTGAACCACCTCGTCCACAAACGACGCTCGATGACAACCATCATCTACCGCTCACTCTTCTACGTCCACTCCAACCTGCTCTTCTTCCTCCGAGTCAACGCCTTCCGCTCCAAAAGTGTGCTTCCCTCCTTCTTCAATCGTCTGTATTGTCTCAGTTTTGAAGTCGCAGCACATCGTCCGAAGGTTTGTTTCCTCTCTCCTCGGCCGTGTGGCTGCCCTTGACATTCTCGTGTGTCCTCTCTCTCGCTCATCTCTTCGCAGTGGTCCATCACCGAATGCAACCTCCTCTTCTCCACACCCCTCCACATGTGCTCCGCCATCGACTATCCCACCAAATACGTCAAGTTCCGTTCTCGCCCTTCTCCCACTTTGGAGTTCAAAGTGCCTCTCTCGCACAATCGCTCACAGCAATCGCAGATCATCGCCCAGTTCTCTGTCGAGGCAGGCACCGAGCCATATCGGAAACAAGCCAGACTCGCCCATAAATCACAGAGCGGTGCAATCCGGACAGATCGCAGTCTCTCCGAACTCCAAACCAGGAAGACCGCGAAACGGACCCCATCGTCGTTGGGGTCTGTCTTGCCCAGCGCTTCTTACGCAGACTCGTCCCAAAACGAGCAGTACAATCCTCTTCTTCCTTTCGCACCGTCGCATGCTGCTCATTCCCACCGCACAACAGCGTCGAGCGATGTTGCCACCAACCGAAACCTCCACCCCGCCGTTCCCCACTTTGTTCCACCGGAAATCCGCCATTCCATCCTCAAGCGGGCGATCCGTGAGGCTCGGAGAGCGTGGATCAGCCAGAGCGACCATCGTGGGAGTGACTGGCAGTGGGCTCTGTCGGACTTTCCACTGTTCCGGAGCATTGGACCAGTCATGCCTTCTCTCGTTGTGGAGGGTATGCTCATGTTCATAAAGCGGAAAAGGATTGCCAAAGACAGAGAATGAACTCCTAAATCTCGGTCAGTTCGATTCTTTCATTATGTGTTTTATTATTCGTCTTTCGAGCCAACCAATGAATTCCTTTCAAAAATTCTTTTGATATCGATGTTTTCTCTATTAAAAACTAACCCATTATCGAAATCGAATCGATGGGAGGAGTACTTTCAGAGCCAATTTCACTCTTTCAAAATGATGATGTCACAATTACTTTTACTGTAACTTCATCTGGTGCCGATCTGAATTCGGCGGACTTTGCTAGACTAAATCCAAAACTCCGCTTTACTTTTGCTGAATTCGTTAAACAGATCAATCTAACACAACGTACCTTGACCTCATCTGACGCCCCTCAGCATCTTACATTTGTTTTTCCCAGAGATTATGTTTTCGAAACTGTCCACATCGAATTAATTGTGGAACAAGATGGAGATTCCAAAACAGCTGTGTCTCAAAGTCCAACAAAACAAGCTCTTGTTAACGAAGAGCCATCAACTATTTCATTTGAGTCATCGTTACTTTCTGTTTCACTTACTGCTTCATTTTCTCCATTCCCATTCAACGTTCTTCCCTCTAAGGAGAATGAAGATGATGGATACTTACTTCTGCAGGCGATAGACCTGAAACACTCTGACCAAGCTAGACCGGTTTCAAAACTGTCGCTCTTTGTAGAAACCGAGGAAATCGTCGCAATTCGGCCAAGAGATACTGAAGGATTGAATGAACCACTGAACTCATCCGGTTGCGTCATCCCTCTCTCATCGACTGTTGTGAACAAACCAGTCCTTATTCATGTGTTTGACAAAGTGAAGGATGAAAAATCGACCTTTATTGGCTCATCCCAAGTCAATGCTAAGGAGCAGGTTGGGTCACCACATAAACTCCTCGAACGTACTCTCTCCCTGACAGCCGACACTCCTCCCCAAGGGTTTCTCCCTGCGTCGTCGCCTACCCCGACATTGTCAATGTTCTCATACTTCTTCCCAACCTCCGCTCTTTCCTCGTTCTTATGGCTCAAGACAGCAGCTTTCTTCTCAGCCCAAAACCCTCAAGCACCTCCTGTCCCGGAGCAAGCTCCTGCTGGTCTCAGCGAAGAAGATGATTGGAAGATGAGTGCCGGCACTCGCCTCCTCATCTCGGATGCCTTCGGATTGGTCATGGCTGGGTACAACATGGACCTCAGTGCAAAGATCGTCCGTTGGATTGCAGAGCGGGAGATGAAAAAGCGAGCTGACCCAGCATCGATCCAAACTCCTCCACAATTCCCTCTGGTCTTGGAGGCCATACAATTCCTCCACTCTCTTGGACCTCTCCTCGCCTCGACCCAACGCTGCCCCTTCACATACGCAGATATCTCCGCATTTTCAGACGCTGCGAAGATGATTCAAGTTTCTCGCCTGTTCCTCGTGTCTCCGCTCCCTTACTTTGCCCCGCTCGATGGGAAGATCACGCCAAACCCTCTTCGCGATCAACGAAGTGCTGCGGCATCGCTCATCCTGTCCCGCTCACACATTCCCACCGTCTCCACCTTCCGTGTCGATCGCCCTCGAGCATCACTCTTCCCCCCTCCTCCTTTCTACGCTGCTGATCGGACAGGGAAGAAGGAACAGGAATCAGTCCCTGCTGATGTGATGCTGTACCTTCGCATGCACTTCGCGATGGACGGAATGGCTGGTCGCATCAGCCCGACAATCCACACAAACGGCATGAAATGGATTACTCAGCTTCTCACAATCGCTTCATTCGCAACGGGGCAACAGTCCAGTTCTCCAGCGAGTGCAGCACAGATTCCTGGCTTCATTGCCCAATACTCTCTCAAAACACCCGATGACCCTGAACGCGACTACGAAGTTCCCGAAGGTGGCTTCTCCAGTTTGAATGCCTTCTTCACAAGAAAGCTGAAACCTGGCGCCAGAACGATTGAAGGCGACGATTCCGTTGTTGTCTCTCCTTCGGATGGTCGACTTGTCAGCTACTCGTCTGTGTCGGAAGCAACAACTCTGTGGATCAAGGGCACTGGATTCTCAGTCCGCTCCTGTCTCCAGAATGACGAGTTATTCAACTCTGTGAAGGATGGCAGCATCATCATCGCTCGTCTGATGCCTCGAGACTATCACAGAGTCCACTGTCCAGTCAACTCGGTCACAATCAAAAAAGTCACCACTCTTCCTGGAACCTATCTCTCCGTCTCTCCAGCTCTCGTCTGTTCACGAGACTGTGACATCTTCGGTGGCAACCATCGTGTTGTATTGCACTGCACTTCACCGTTGACCGGAGACTTTGCTGTCGTCTTCGTCGCAGCTGCGATGGTCGGGGCTTGCATTGTGACTGTGAAAGAAGGACAAACTCTCCAGAAGGGAGAAGAAATGGGATACTTCGAGTTTGGAGGTAGCTCGGTTTTGATAGCATTTGCGTCGGGTGTCTTCACAGGAGACGAGGAGGTCGCTAAGAACTCTCAGGCTTCTGTCGAGACGTCTGTGAAGATGGGCGAGAAGATTGGAACACTCGTTCATTAATTTTATTTTCACTTCAAGAATCCTTCTCAGATAGAAACGGTGAAGTGAATAAAACGAATGAAGACGACAATAAAGAAAGGAAGATTAAATATTGGAGAAGAGTTGGAACAGGTTGATTCGTCCATAGTTGCATCTGTCCAGATTGGCCTTGAGTGTCCTGTGGATTGGATCGAGGAAGCGTTGAGTCTCTTCCAGAGAAGTCGACAGGTTGACGTGTGGAACGAGGCTTCCGTACGTCGGGTTGCGGAGTGAGATTGGAGTGAAGATCTCGGTGAAGTAGATCAGCTGAGTGTAATACTCTTCGCCTGTGTGTTTTAAGACTTGGTGCCCGCGACAGGGTTTCATTGGGCAAGAGTTGTCCCAAATGTTGACCATGTCCGTCTCGTAGTCGCAGCCCGGATCGTCGAAGATGACTGTCGAGTTGTAATGGATGGCTGTGAGGCGGCGGATTGTGAGACGGACAGCGTATTCCAACTGTCGAGCAGAGAAGAGTTCCCCACAACTTTGACATGCAAGAGTGAACTCCGCTTCTGGGGTGTGTGTCTGAGCAACATCGTTGAGGTCTGGGGGAGGCGGTGGGAAGGTGACCGTTGACTGGCAGTGCCTGCACAAAGTCTTCAGAGGGGCACACGATTTGAATTTCATTCCCATGTTGAGAATATCTGTGCTGACTCCACCTCCTGTCCCGTGACCCGAACGATAGTCTCTGTATTTTGCTGTGTCCATTCCGAGATCTTCGGCAATGCGATGTGGAGTCATTCCTTCCACACTTTCAGTCAGTCTCTGAATGGTCGGATGAACTTGTTGGACGAGATACCAATCGATATCAGGCACCAACGGCGTCTGTTTGGTGTCTGCCGCTTGCGACGCTGTTTGCTTCTGAGACGACCTCACAACAGCTTCGTGGTGAGCTCGTTGGGCCGGGGTGCCTTCTCCTTTGCAGATGATGTATGGAATGTAATCGCCAGGCCGAGGAGCAAGTTTGAGAACCTGTCTCGCCTCTTCAGCTGCCATCACGTGCGGTTGACTGTTTTTGTCGGCATATTGTTCAATCGGCTTCATCAATCCCTTTCGGATGACGAACTGTTCGATGGGGATATCTCCATTTCTGAGCTGATGGGAGAGCTCGCGCAAATATTTGTCGATCTTTGCGATTGGGGATTCCTCGTATTCCCGCTCCATGGCCATCTCGTCGTCAAGGTTGTCAACACCTGTGTCCACTCGTTGTGCGGACGGAGCAGCGAGGATGATGGCAAGAAGGTCCGATTGGGCTTTCTTTACAATTCCAGACCAATCTCGACGTT
The DNA here is from genome assembly GCA_033064195.1 of Blattamonas nauphoetae. Taxonomy (NCBI): domain Eukaryota; phylum Preaxostyla; order Oxymonadida; genus Blattamonas; species Blattamonas nauphoetae. The sequence continues at coordinate 435,190 of JARBJD010000011.1, read as the reverse complement.
TCAACTCCATTCCCTTCACTTCCATTTTGTACTCTATGCCTGTGATTGGCCGTTGTTGTTGCCTTGCAAGAGCGTCCAATTCTTTCACTCTTCGGATTGGAGTGACGAGCTTCATTCCTGCGTACTTCTTCTTTCGGAGGAGGAGGAGTCTGGCAAAGATGCCGTCGATGTCGATCTTCAGGTTCTTCTTTCCTCGGTTGATGTCCTCACTCAGTTTCTCTCCGAGTTCGAGCACTTCCTTCAAATCAACCGCTTCTGTGCTGATCATCAGCGAATCGGTATCTCCATAAATCACCTCGCACCGTGTTGGACTCATCGACACCTTCTCGTGCGCACTTTTCAAGGCATTTCGCCCTCGCCACGTGATCATCATGGCAAGCCGCTGAGCGTAGAATCGACCCGCTGTGAAACCCAGACAGCCATACAATGAGTTGGCAACCAGTTTGTAAGCAAGCTGTGTTGTGTTGAGAGACGCAAGTTGAGCTTGGACTTGTTGGCCCGGTTTGTTGGCGAGATCGCCAATCGTTCTCTGGATCGCTCTTCGCTTTTCAATCAGTTCCCTGACAACGCCTGGAAGGACACCCGGTGCTGGCTTAGTCACCATTGACGGAAGATCCTCTTCTGTGATCTGTCCTCGGTCGATGGTTGTGTGGCAGATGTTGTATTCCTGAATGATAGACGGGTAGAGCGAGTTGAAGTCGAGGATGAGGATGTAGTTGTCGTAATACCCGCGTTGTGCTTCCATCACATACCCTCCTGTATACGCTGCCTTCTTCCTCTTGCCGCGCACACCCATTGTGCCCTGTTGTTGTTGGTTCGTGGGTTGGGTGGATAGTTTGGTCTGTGTCTTGCCCCTCTTGTTTCCATGATAACTCAGCTTTGTTGATTGTGGGTCACTGTCGATTGTGACTTTCGTCATCATGTTTTCCAGCTCAGCGTCATCATCGTCGGCCTCGTCTGCCATGTCCTCGACATTGTCGTCAGGGAACTCTTCTTCCGGCGCGTGTTGACTTTGTGTGTTGTGGCTGGGATTCGAGAGGAGGGTGGATGTTCCGTTCATCAGTGCCCTAATCTTTGGGTCGCGAGATTGCTTGTCAGGAAGGAGGATGACTCCGTTCTTATGCCGCCTGAAGTTGTACATGAGAAGGTTCTCGACACGCTCTGCTCGACCTCCCACAAGAACACGTCGCCACAAAGATTTGGTAATCTGCGAAAGCTGGTTCGTGAGTGAGACCACATTCATCTCGAGCATGAAGTTGAATGCAATTCTCGCCTCTCTCATCGTGTTCTTCACCATCCCCATGTAAACAGGGAGAGTGAACATCGCTGGATTGATGGTTCCTGGGTCGAGTGGCACATATCTGAGCTGCTTTGACCGGAAGAGCTCCACAACCAGATCCTCCATCGTGTAGCTGCCCGCGCGAATGAACTCTTTGGCCGAGAGATACGTGTCGAGGAGGAGGCGCCCGCCAGTCAGCATCTGGACGTGGTAGTCCATCCCACTTGCTGAGAGGTACTGGATGTGGTTTCTCTTCAGACGACCAAGCGATGCCAGGGCTTGGATGACAAAGGTCTCGTTTTGGTTTGTTGATCCTGTCTTGGACTTCTGACGATAACCATCCAACTTGCGTGCGATCAATCCGAGGATGTTTGTGATGAGTGAATGGCCGACGATGATGTCTGGATCGAGTTGCTTCAGAATCTGAGTGAAGAGGAGGAGGAGAGAAAGCTCATTGATTGCTTCAGTGTATTTGATCGACTTGGTTTCGTTTGTTCGTTTGTACGCTCCAGACGACGTTCTGACTGGTGCGTTTTGGGTGAGCTGGTTTTTGAAGAAGTCTGACTGGAAGTTCTCAAATTCCTGCTTCGTTCCCTGAGGAAGAGGGACTCCCGTGGCGATGGGAGCAGTAATGACGAAACTGGGATCGAGTCCTTTCGGGAAATCATCTCCCTGCGGAACATCCGATCGTGTCGTCTGTACGCCTGGCGAGATCTCCTTCGACGTGTGACCAGCAATGCAGATGATGTCGTGTTGTCTCGACTTGGAGTTGTACGCTGTCTGAACGGAGAGGGTGAGAACAGTAAGAGGAGGAGGCGGTGGTGCTTGATCTGCTGGAATGTTTTCGATTGTGGCTGGATCGAACACTTTGAACTGCATGGGTGATGTCGTGTTGAGAGTGTCGTTGTTCTGTTTCAAGAGACGCATCGTTGAGCGGAGACGCAGCCATGACGATCCATGAATCTGCCTCTCCAACATAAACGACTCAGTGAGTGTCTGTGTGAGGCCGAACACATGCGAATATGTCTTGGCGTTCTTGGGAAGAAGGGCGAGATGATCAAGCTCAGCTGGGATGGCCACTCGAAGATACGTGGCAACAGGAGGGGCTTCGTCAACACCGTCGAACGGGAACTGTTTCTCAACGGTACTGAAGATGATGTTCTTTTCAATTCTTTCCCATTGCTTGGCGAGTGATGTCGAGTTTTGTTTGAATGCTGTCCTGAGTTCCACCTCGACCATGGCTGGTGTGACTGCAACCGATTCAGATTGTCCAACTTGAGTTAATTGTCTCTTTGGAAGGAAGTGGAGTGTCCTGACAAGACCTTCAACTCGTACACTTGTCGTTTCAAGTCGATTTTCAAGGGCATTGTGCATTTTCCCAAAAAGAAATAATGCGCCTGTTCCTCTTGGTTCCTGAATATCAACCAAGTAAAATTCGCTGCCACCTCGTGTATATGATGGTTGAGTCTTTTCTGCCGGTTGTTCAGTCTGTTCCTAAAGAGATTGACAAGAAAGGAGTAAACTGTTGTTTCTTCGGTAGGATCTGAATCTTTGAGCATTTCATCTTCGGGAGTATCTTCTTGTGGTTCAGGAGGTTCTGGTTCGTTCGATCCAAAGCCAGAATCGTCCTGATAAGTTTCGACTTGAGAATTCTCCACCTTTTGTGGTGCTGGTGCTAGACGAAGCTGAGTCTGCACTGCGTTTTGACGAAGACGTGCCAGTAAGGCATTAGTAGGCGAAACCCTAGGGGAATGGGAGAGAGAGAGCGAGGCAAACACTTCCTCCGCTTGTGGCGTCTGATCTTGTTTTGCTTTGGTAGATCCAGAACCCTGAAGGAGGTGAGAGTATCCTTGTTGAAGTGCTTGTGCCATGTCATCTTCATCTTCACCATTAATACTGAGAAAATTTGAAAAGTTGAAAGAAGAACTAACTCGCTCATCAATTGAGATGTGAGGTCATTCAAAACAGAATCCATGTCAAGATTAGGAGTTGTCTTTGTTTGACCGCTCTGAGGTTCTACAAATGGGAATTTAAGCGAGAAATCACGAACTCAGAAAGAATCCAGGGACAGCAGTTGGTGTAATGTCTTTTGTTTGTTTACGACGCCTGATTGAATGGATTGAGTAAGTTCCTTCTTCATTTTCCTCTCCAAATTGACCTTGAATTCTTATAGGATGTTCTGCGAGCGATACGATGAGAGGTTGTGTATTGAATCAGAATTGAAATAAACATATAAAATTTGAAAATTTGACATAAGAAAGGGAAATATTGAAGACCTTTTCGCTCTTCTTCGTATTCTAGTTTCAGGAAATAGCGATCTTCGGCAGAGAGAGTCCGACTATAGGACTCTTCCTCTAAATCATTTTCTAACTGATCTAATCCACTATTCAATCCTGCCCGAGCCTGAATAAGTTGTTTTAAGGCTTCTTGAAACTCTTCATCTTCCGTTCGCTGTTTCCTTCTGGTACTGGACATGAAAAAAGAAAAATGTGGGACTAAGGTACTCTCAGTATCGAACTCAAATCACTTCAAGGAGCTTTATTGAAGATAGAATTATAACCTAATTGCAGAATGCAATAAATGTTTCCCCAAAAATGAATTCAGAGACAATGAATTGAAAAATGAAAATCTCACTTCTTCATGAGGAGCGGTACAAGAGATTGTGCGTCACTGGGAAGAGCTAAGTCAATTTCTACTGAAAGATTCATGATCCGACTGATGATTGGTTTGATTGAGAAAGAACAGAGGAGAAAGAGAGCTGTTGTTGAAATCTCTGTGAAATCGTCTCCAAGAAGACCGCGATGAGTAATTCGACGGAGGAATCCAGGTGGATTGAATGGGAGTTTGGCCATGATTCTTCCTTCAAAGTAAGAATGGAACATTCCTGTGAAGATGAACTGTATCACTGTCTGGATTGCTGTTGTCTTAAGCTATAATTAATGTTAGAAAATGATGGAGAATCATGGAGAGAAATGGAATAGAATGGAGGGGAGTCGATAGAGGAGGAGGACGAGAGACGAATTGGTTTCGAAGGAGGTGTGAATCATTCATGAGAGAAGAAGAAAAATGCATAAAAAATAGAATGAAGAAGCAAAGAGATCAATTGAACCCTTCTTAAGAAGGTGAAGAGGTTAATACCTTGTCCATTTGGAGTTCAGCTGAGAAGCGGTCAACCTCAGCCTGCTCGAGCTTAATTTTCTTTTCTTGATACCCTGCCTTATGTCCGGATGAATGCTCGAAGTTGGCACGTCTCAGACTTTCCATTCTATCTTTGGCACGGTCAAGATTCGCTTTTTTGGTTTTGAAGGAATCCCGAGAAAACACCGCGAAATAATTAATAACCTTATTGAAAAAGATCAGAAAGACAATTGTTACAAACTTCCACCAAAATAGTTGTGAGAATGGAGAAAACTATCACGTACAGCCAGTCCAGCATTGATGAAACTTTTGTGACGGACCAGATCTGAGTCCAGGACAGAAAAGCAATGTTCTCATTGTCCAACGCTGCAATTTTACATATACAACATGGACTAGCCACTCTAACCCCTGAGTCTATCAATACATTTCAAGTTGAAGCAGAAAATGTCTGTCATCTCTTCCATGATCCAATCCCCTTTTACCATTCTTATCTTTGAACACCACCCTTTCATTTGAGAGGACGTTTGATCCTTATTGTCTGTGATACTCTCGTTTTTCCATTATTTAGGTTATCCCCTACTTACACCACACACCGCGACCTGTCTATCATCATTTCATCTTATCTCAAAGGCGGAAAATACGTGAACCAAACCAACTAAAATTATTCGATACACTCCTTTCAGCATCACTCAAACTCTCACTACGATCTCCAGATTTCATTACAGTTATCATTCGAACATTCGAACATCAATCACTCCAAAAAGAGATTTCTTCCCGCAATTCACTCGAAGAATTCTGTTCATCTCTTCAATTCACTCAAAATGATTTCTTATTGTTGGTTGTAGCACTCACTTACAGCACAGTCAGCGACCATCGGATGATTGCCGAAGACGTACTCTTTTCTTATTTACATGAACAGCAATACCATCTATCACATCTTACTCATCGTACCCGTCATGTAATTTTCTACACTCTCAAAATGAAGGCTCTTCTCTCGTCAGAAAACACGTACTGGAACACCCAAAACCTCGCTGCTTTGAATCAAGGCCAAATACAGATGCAAACATCCGTTGTCCTCTCAAGCATTACCACTGCTCTTTTTTCTCGTAATTGCGTGAACCCTCATGTCATTTATCGTGGATTATGCATGAATCGACCATCTATTTTTCGATCACGAGATTCTCAACGACAATGGAAAATGAACACTCGCCCTACTCGAGCCATCATTGATTTCACTCGCACATCTCTCCCCACTTCGCATCTACTCCTCGATTTCGGACAAACCATCTTCTCATCAGCTGAACAGAAAGCAATCTCACTTACGCAATTGATAATCGGTTACACTGGTCAACAAGAAGAAAACTCACTTCTTAATGTTCTCGGAAGAATCGTCGGAACAATAGTCATGGATATTCAGGACCGTGTTCTGTCTCATCCCAATGTCGTCACCAATGATTCGAAAAGATCTGTGGATAATACTCAAATACAACCACATGTCAAACGGATCATAAAAATGTGGAATCTTCCCCTCTTCGGTCAAATTGTCAGCACTCTTTTCCCCAAAATCTCTGCCGACTCCATCGTTCGAGCCCTGGACTATCCTGGCTTTGAATGTAAACATCCAGTCGGTGTATTTGCACTCCAACTCTTTTATTCTTCATTTGTCAAGCATAGAACAAGGATACACTCTCCAAAACCAGACCGCATCCCAGACTTTCAATTTCCTTATCACGTCCTCTTCACAGCTCGAATGTCCGATCAGGAAGAGCATCCGGGTGCCTTCAACCTCTGGACCAATCGATGTGCCCAATTCTCACTCATCCAGTGTGCCCTCCAATGCAGCGAAGAAGTGTTCTCTTTCGAAGAAATGTCGCACCCTTCGTATTCTCAGGTCTTCGAAGGACATTCCCCGTTCACAATCATCTCCGACATAGCTCAGCCTTCGATCATCTCATTCTACGCCAAAAAGGGCATCAACCGAAAAGACACGAACCTCAGGCACGACCTTCCACCGTCGCGAAAAGGAAAGCCAGAGTACACACACCATCTCATCCAACGCCTCCCCACTTCACTTCCTCTGCCGACTCTGACTGACCTCAATCAACCACAGCCTGCCTCAGTCCCGATTTATCCCAACCCGCTCTTCCCAATCACAAGCCGAGACTTCTCAAGAGTCCTTTCTGCCTTTCGTGTTGTTGATGTGACGCTCACTCTTCTTGCTCTCTGCACCCCAAACACTTCGTCGGTGCAGGGTGGTTCTGTTCCACCTCGTCTTCTTTCATCGGTTCTTGCTTGTTTCTCGCTTCCCGCGGCACTCATCCCGGATTTCATGATTCTGATCCTCTCAATGATCTTCCACCTCACTCCATCCATCAACCTCCCCTTCTTTCTTGCAATGGCCTCTCTTCCTTACTCTGTCATCCTCCGCTCACGTCCATCAGCCCAAATCCTTCTTGACTCGATGAAGAAGACCGAGCAGTCAAAAAGCCTTCTCCACATATCGAAGTCCCTCACACTCCCCTCTCTCATCCCAACAGCTCTGAGTATACTGACAATGATAACTCTCCACAAGTTCGACCAGTCGTGGTCGACATACATCGTGGACGTTCTCTCCGCATCCCAAACAATCGACAAAATCCTCCAACTTCTTGTGCTTTCTCCCGAAACGCAGCCAATCAATGGCTTCGTCTTCTCTGTCCCAGTATCTTTCGGGATGGATGTTGCCCATCTTGCCAAGTGTCGGAATCTTCTCAACCTCGAATATTGGCTCCCTGATTTCCATAAGCACTTGCCTACCAAGCCGTCCATCAAATCATCACTCACTCGCCAAATATTTCTGTTTGAATTGGTGGTCTACATCCACTCCAAACTTGTTCGCACCCCGCCTCCTCTCTCATCCCTCATCTCTTTCTTCTCTCCTGCATTTGTTGTAAACAAAACACACCCACTATTCCTTCCTGTGCATCCTCAAATTTTCGAGTACTTCAACCAGTATGTCCTCAAAAACATCGAACTTTTCTCGACTCCCACATTCCAACAACTCACAAAAAGTCTCAACAACGCTGGTCGATACGAGGATCCAGACTTGGATGTCCTCGACTTGGTCTCTCTTCAACACTCCATGACGACTCTGCGAAATGTCATGCTTGACAATCCCCAGCACACACGCAGACGTCTGAACGGCATCAGAGGCAAGTCACCATCTCATGTCCCATTCTCGTTCTACTCGGTCACAATCGATCCAAATGGTGAATCTGTCATACCATCATCCTCTTATGGGTTTCAGTTGCAGTCTCATCTTTCATTCTCAGCCCAATCGGCGGTTGCAGCAACAATTGTCCCACAAACTGTTTCACAATACACAATCCACAACCCATCGGAGAATCCATCACCCCTTCCCCATGACACCCACCAAATACAGAATGCAGTGAACACGCTCTTCTTGAAGTACTTTCAGGGAGTCATCGATGTGGCCGAAGTCATCAAACAATGCCAAGATTGGATCCTCACCAAGAAAAAGGAGCATCACGACTACTTTGTGGGTCATCTCTTCAAAGAGCTCGAGCACTACGAAGGCTTCAGCCACGATTATCTCGAACGATATGTTAATCTGGTCCGTAACTGTCTCAAAGCAGAAATATTTACTGAACAGCAAGCTCGAACCTTCAAGAAGCTCGTCGAAGATGCCCTCACCTCAAGGAATCCTCAGATGCGAGACATCGGAACAATCTTTGTCCGACAGCTGGACGAACTCAACGCTCAAACTCAAGGAACTGTCAATCCATCGCAATCTCAACTGTCCACACGTCGGATTCGTCCGGAGCAGTGTGAGGGTTCATTTATGGAGCGATGTGCATCGGCAAGAATGTCAAACACGAAGATGCTCTTCATCTCATTCCACTCCGAACAAATCTATCTTCCATCTTATTCCTTCCAGACAAGTCTCAATAGTTTCTTTCTGAGACTCCACCGCCTCAACAGCCAAGCCTCTGTCGGACAGGATTTCATCGACGACTTCCTCAATCTGATCGAATCTGAAATCGTTACGATTCGTGCAAACGGAACAGTTCTCCCTCATCCTGCCTCAGTTCTTACAAATGTCCAAATCGAAATGTTATCTCGTGTCATTTACCCCTTCGTCTCAAAATTTCTCCTCTTCAAGTACATCTTGTCTCGACCAGAGGATCACAACACCGATCCAGACTCAAAAGATCAAATCGACCCAAACACATCAATCGAGAATTTTGTTGCATTCCTTCACAAAATGGATTCCCCGTCGCTCTCGAACCAAGTTCAGAAGGATATCAGACAGACACTCAACTGTTTTGCAGACCTCGATCATGTCACGACGTCGCTGGTGAAGAGCGATGAATTCACCAAAACTTTGAAAACACTCGGCCAGCTCTACGGTCTCCTCACAATCGCAGTCAACCTGCCAATCAGGAAGATTCAATTCTCGACTCTCTTTGATGTGAAGACGTTCCTCCTCGTTGGATTTCAGAAAGGAAGACTTTGGGCTCACATTCCGTTTGTGTGTGCCCTTCTTCAATCGTGTACACGGTCGACAGTGTTCAATCCACAGCAACCATGGATTGCTGGGATTCTCTCCCTCTTGTCAGAACTTGGCTCACTTCCTCTGAAGGATTCAATCAAATTCGATATTCACACACTCAAACACGAACTTGAGAAATTCTTTCGACCCATAAAAGGTGTTGATTATGTTCTCCCACAGCCAGAAGATGCACAAGCTCTAATCCAGTCTCATCCAATGCTGGTCGCTCCGGAGATGAACATCGACCTCGACCTGCACACTTCTCATCGCAGGAAGGCCAGCTCCGAGGCCAGTTTCTCACAGTCGATGAACCAGATCAAGTTTGGGTACGACCCTCCAAAGTTGGATCTCAGCAAAATCAACTTCAGCCAGAATGTCGCCTTCAAAGAGTTCGTTGAGACTAAATATCGACCCAAACTCGAAAACATCATCAACATGGCCAGGGCGGAATCCAAAGAAACTGTTACAGCTGTCCTAACTCAAACATTCCTTCGTGATGGTTATTTCCTACCAATTGACACGGACACCCGCGTCCAAGAGCAGGATCCGTTCGAGGGATGGTTCTATGCCATGTCGAGAGTTCAATGCTTTTCCCTCCTCACCCACGTTGCCTACTACGCCATTCGTAAAAATCTCTGGGCTGGTCTTGGAAAGCTCTTAGACGGAATGAAGACAGAAGGTAAGCAACTACTCATCGCCCAGATCAGCTCTGATTCCAAAGTCTCTCTCCCTCCTCCCTCGACCATGAAAAGCATTTTGGAAATACTGCTTCCCCAAATGGTCAAGTATTATTTCCAACCGTTCTTTGAGGATACGCTCAGTGTGAATGAGGCGATTATCAAGGACGTCTGCCAAATCTTCGCAAGAAATCGGGCGATGACCAGGGTTTTGTTCTTCAAGTCAAATTTGATCCAACCGTCGTACTTTTTTGACACTGAATCGTTTTCATTCATCTGGTACTCCCTCATCTCAACAAAGCTGCTCCCAGACTGGACGGATCCAACTCTGAATCTGACCTTGACCCAAATTTTCGCAATTCTCTTCAAACGAACTGCAGCTTTCCTGGAGTCTGTCTCCATATCTCAAACGACACCACTCCTCAAATCTTTCTCGATTGACCCAATTCTTACGATTGATCCGAGATACTTCTCACTGCCATCGCTGATCCCACAACCACCATCCATCAAGAAGATGCTCCACATGAAGCCTCCAGATCGATTCCTATCGACAAGCATCATCAAACCCGCGATCATCGAAAAGCACGTCCAACTCATCGAGGACGAGTTCAAGATCGAGGAAATCAGTTTCTATCGAGAATCCAGTGCATTCGACCGTGAAGTTCGAGCACTTCGGGAAGCAGCACTTGATCGAATGATCATCAAGAATGAGTGTCACGCTATCGAACAGTATCTTTTCCACAAATTGGATGCTCAAAGTTTGACTTTTCTCCCACACCAGCACCTCCCACGAATCCTCGCTCCAGAAACGTGTCGAGATCTTGTCTACCCAATATACATGAAACATCGTGACACCAAAACCGTCGAAGTCGAAAGAGATCAGGAAAAGTTCACTCTTTCTGTGAACCACCAAGTTAATGGCTTCAGGGTCCGACTCCGTCATTTGACATCACGAATCCAGCAAGAAGCAAGGAAGAAAGTGATGACCATCACAAAGGAGTTTCTCAAGGTCGTTCAAGAGAATGAGATGTACATTTCTTTCTTCCTCCTCAATGAGTACACTCGGCTACTCTCAGAATGTCAGTCAAAGTTCGTTCGTATTCTCACCACAGCTTGTGTCCACAAGATGATGGCTGATGTGTCACCATTCTTGATGGTCATCCCTCATGTGAATTCACCCATCTCGCCTCATCCACCAGCCGGAACACGATGTCACGAGATCCCTGCCTTTATCCACACGTCTCCGCAAATTACTTCAATCCAATCTCTCTCAAAAGCCCAAGAAAATGTCGCCCCTTTCAGTCCACAAGATCCTCGTCTCGAATATCCTCGCGAGTCATCTGTCGTCATCACAGACTCGTACTACATGAAAATGTTGGTGATGCTGCACTCTCTCGATCCGGCAACTGTCATGCAGGTTGTCTTTGAAACTTGTCTTCGTGAGGGGTTGGGAATGGCAAGCCATCCTCCTCCCGCCGGTCTTGAAAAGGACGACAGTGTTGCACTCCAATATCAGACTCCTCCAACCACAGTTGTGGGCAAAGTGAAGCGATCCAACACCCAAGACCAAGACGTCATTCTAGCTCATCATCTAACGCTTTCATTCCATCAAAAGAATCAATGGATCTGTTCAAAGCACATCCATCAGATCAGTGTTCTCATCCATCTTATCTTGGAAGGGTTGCTCGCTGCTCGACTGTACTTCGAGAACCTCCAGCATGTCTTCCATCGCATATGGCGCTCCACATTCCCACGAGACACGGATGGAACGAAGCCACAGTTCCGAATTAACGTGGCATGGACTGATTGTCTTCTGAACGGACTCATGTTCGTGAATCTTCTGCTCCGCTTTATCGCTGAGCAACCGCAAGAGATCCATGTTCTTAACGTTGGCGAGTTCTTCCAATGCCTTGTGAACGCGATCGATGATTGGAAAGAAATGGCAGCATCTCCGGCATTCATGCAGGAGTTCAATACACTCAACACTTCAATCTCTCAGTACAAAAGATACTGGGAGATCTTTGAAGGTACATTCTTCGAAATTGCTCAGCTTGTTGATCTTCTCATCGAGAAAAATATCAAGTTCGGAAGGGATACTCGCCGATTTCACCTCTTTGAGTCACTCCAAGAACAAATTAATTCGACACCAACTCCTCCCATCAACGAGGACCCCATTCTCGTCCCAAAAGATGAAGATATTCTGACGCTCTTTGAAGAATGGTCACAAAATAAACAAAATAACGGACAAGATCTGGGCATCGTTGCCAAATTCAACTCAATCAATGCTCTCTCGATGATCTCTCCTCCGTCGAACCCAGAAGTGTATCCACCGTTGTTCAACACATTCTGTGTCGCATTCGCTCACACATTGTCCACATTTGCAGACACAGAGAGGCTGACTCGCCAAGAAGTCATCAAAGATCCGATCGTATCCACGTTCCTCGACCAACAGGTATCCATCCTTGATGAAGCGAATCCATTAAAGTCAATCTCCACTTCCAGCCGGAAAGACAAAAAAGAAGAAGCAGAACGAGGAAGCTACACTTCTGAAGTGTCCGTTCCCTCGACACACACATCGTCATCCTCTCTCAACAGTCTCGTCCTCCACTACAACTTATCTGCTTCTGACCTGTTCTGTCACTTTGTCCTTCTGGTTTGTAATGTTATATCTGCCGCTCATCATCAACAAAATCAAGATTCACCCAATCTCCCATTCGCTCCGTATTCATCGCCGGCCTTTCTCTCAACACTCTCCCTTGCGCTTGAATCTGTAATCTCGTGCACTCTCTCTTCACAACCTCCGAACTCCAACATCCTCCACCACACCCATCGAATCATATATGTCCTGCAAGCACGTGTCTTTGGGAGCATTCCTGCTTACAGTGATGTTGTCTCACTCTCTACTCTCGATCCTGAAAGAGGTGTTGAAATCGTGGAGCGCATTGAGATTCTTGAGAACTGGTATCTGACACTCTTCGCAAATACTCTCTCCCGCCTCTCTCCAGTCCAATTCCCAGCCTTTTCTTACCAGTTCCTCTCTCTTCTCTCCTCGACTCACATCCTCAAGCGTCTTGGTTCTGTACACACACCGTTTCAGAAAGATCCTTCGATGCCATCTTCTGAGACCTCCCCTGATTCGCCACCTCAAAATTGGATTCATTTCCGAGCTCTCCTCATCCCCCTCCTCCAACTTAATTCGTTGATTTCATCCCACAAGCACTCAAAACCCATGTCTTCTTTTTCCTCCGGACTTTTCCGGCTGTTTGTTGTTTTGAAAACAAATTTTCCTGATTTCCTCTCCTTTGCCGCGCCATCTCTCCTCACTTGTTCAACAAACCACAAAAAACTTTACAACCTCCTTTCATCATTTGTTCACTAATCCCTCATTCTTCATTTTTTGTTTCGTGTCACTTGCAATCACTTTGAAAAAAGTCTCTTTCGGATTCACTAAAAACGCGAAAATCTTGAAACAAAGAAAGAAGATAGGAAATAAAAACAAGTCAAAACACAAGGTGCAAAATGAATGCAAGACACGTTAGACAGGCTGTTTCGGTTCATTCTGGAACGACATTTCAAGAAGCGTCTCCTCGTCAACAATTGGTAGGTTTTCGAGGAACGGCCACATCTCCTGCACGACGTAGAACGAGTACGGCATCTGTGACGCCTTCTTAATCTCCTGGATGACCATCCCCTCCATCCGCAATTTGGTGTAGTTCAGACGGTCCTCGATGAACGTGGGTGCCTCGTTGATGTACACCAAATCGGTGAGATACATTCCGAAGAATGGGATGAAGGGAGGACTGATCGATCTCAGTCTCTCTCGCAGTGCCCTGTTCTTGCCCGTCGTGTCTGTCAACTTCTGAAGTCTGTCGAAGCTCTCTTTCTTGGTCGTGGAGATCAGCGGCCATGTCTGCTTCAACCTCCGCACACAGTGGCGAGTGAGTCCAGTCATCACTTGCATCACTGTTTCGTAGTTTTGAAGGCGCTCGCATTCCTCAGCGAGAGAGATCCAAAACATTATCTGCTTTGCACGCTCCTTTGGTGTCTTTTTGTTCAAACAACAGAGACTGACCCACAGCGAGACTCGATTGAATCGCATGATCATCGCTTTCAGGTTGGGTGAGCTTTTGCTGCTCTCGGTGCTCATCCATGCACAGTCCACAAACTCCTCGTTCAGTATCGTCATGTACAGCTGGCACTCAACAAGAGTCATCTGCCTAGCCAATTCTTCCAACGATATCTGATGAAGTGAGACCAGAACGATGCGTTTCTTCTTCCTTTCGGGATGACTCATTTCTTTCGACTGTTTCAGACCTGAATCGACCTTGAAGAGTTCTTCTGTTTGAGACGATGAATCACCAAGGTGTGAAGCTTCCTCATGTTCTTCCTCCTTCTTCTTTTCCTTCTTCTTCACTTTCTCCATCTTCTTGTTCTTCTCTTCTCTCTTCTTCAGTGCCTTTACAATGGCATGAGACGGCCACGAACTATCCACAATCGGAGGAGGGGCGCCTTGTGTTTGTGAAAATCTGATCTGCTCCCGAAGGAACGAGCGGAGAGCATTTGAGATACTCCGAACATATTGAGTCATCCCATCCGACGCGACTTTCTTCAGGAATTCAATGAGCAACTGAGACATTGTATTTGTCGCAAAGTGGTTCGGGTGTGTCTTCACCCACTGCTGGATTCGGAGGAAGATGACGTGTTTTTTGAAGAGCATCTTCTCCACATGTTCCTTTGCAGTGATGTTTCCGGAGAATCTGGACCCATCAGACAAGCTCTGCGAACTCTCTTTGATAGACAGTGATTCGGGAGAGGTGGATGTCTGACGAGTGATGTTGGTCGTGGGTACTTCAAAGTCTGGAGATTCCACAGAGGAGCGGATGAGAGGCGAAGAGCTCCCTGGAAAATCGAGGGAGGGAGGTTCTGGTGCGTTGAGTGATGGGAGAGCTGGTATGGGTCTGTCCGAATCAGAAGAATCTGAATCTGTCGAATGGGGAGTATTTTGCTCCTGCTCCTCGGAGGTCGAAATTGAGCTGGGAGCAGTTGGGGTGTGAAGTGATTCTGATGTTGGTGTTGGTGACAATTGATAGGTCTGGAGGTTGGACTGGGTAGAATCCTGAAGCGAATGGGGTTTTTCAGAAAGGTGGATAGTGTTGGAAGTGGAGGAGTCAGAAGATGTGTTGAGGTTCGATGTGAATCCTGGGAGAGAAGTCCGAGTTGTTGTGGAGGGTTCTGTTAGTGGAGATTGAGAGGAAGATGGAAGCAGCGAAAGAGTGGGTCTAGAAAAGAGGTCTGATGAAAGTGGATCGAGTGGGGGTGAAGGAGGGGTGGATGGAGTGAGATAAGTTGGGCGGATTGGGTATTTGAAACTTTGTGAGATTGGGCGAGTTTGAATCTGAGATTCTTCGATAAAGGGTTTGATAGGACGTGTTTCAATTGCTTTGGATGGACTTGAAGTAAACGGCGAAGAAAGAAGACGGGACGAGACGTTCCGAGAGAATGGGTTGAATGATGGGTTGGCGGTTGGACTAAGGAGAGTTCCCCGAGACATTGGTGCCAATGATTGCAGTCTCACCAGGGAATTGTCTGAGCTCTGCCTGAGAAGAGTGGTTGCGTTCAGTTGACTGGGCAACTTTGATGATGCGTTCTTTGTGATGGCGACTGTTCTTCGTGAGTGTTGAAGAGGTGGATGATCATCAACATCCATCAGATTGATCATATTTTCGGTGAATTCGAGAGTGCTATCATTGTAGCGCTCATCAAACAAAGAGAACAGTTCAGCCGAGGTTAGGAAGAAAGGATGGGTCAAAAACAATACCCCAGCCATTTTTGATCCATCAGATCCGCCATCTGTACACCGTTTAACCAATGCACGGATTGATCCTTCCTTTAGTTGGGTCTGCCCGCGAGAATCTTTTTCAAAGATTAAATCGTCATCAGAACTAGATGAGTCCATCTGAAGGAACGAATTGGGACTAGGTTTCCGTGGAGGAATGGCTGCTTTGTGTTTGATGGTGCGGGTAACAAGTTGATTTCTTGATTTGAGCAGTTCTGGTAAGATTGTTAAATAACGTTTGATTTGGAGAATATCTCCTTCAACTGTATGAGGAGCAGGCGCTGGTGGATCCGGCAAATCTTCATTGATCGGAGGGATTGACTGATTAAGGTCAATCGGGAAATTATAGGGGTCGGGAAGATCATCAAGTGAAACTGCCTGTCTCGGTAGAGGAGACGTGCCTGGTGGTGCTATATCACCATTGTGAATTGAATTATGCCGAGAACGAACTAAGCCACCTCTGAGTTTGAGTTCATTTGTCAATGTGAGGCCTGATGTTGCACCCAGCTTTTTTGAGTGTCCTATGAGAGCTAATGTATTCGTTGACACATATTCCCCAGTTGGATGACTGAGAACGTTCACGTTGGTTTTGACAATATCAGACGGCCGAAGAAGTTGATCGTAGTCGAGAACAATGTGATTCCATCGTGGGCGCTTGTTAGAGGTTTCAGAAATCTACACAAAAAAGCATTGAAAAGAGAGAGAAGAGAACAGGGTGCTCGATACAACGTCAGGAGGCATACAGAACTCTGAGAATCACTCTGACGATGAGAATCTTGAGTATCAGCTAGTTCACTTTCACCCTCCTACATAATTTGACATGGTGAGAAAAAATATGAAAATAAACTCCTAAGCGAGAGATTTGGTCAAGTATGTAGGCGTCATCAGTTGCATCTGTTGAATCAGAATCGGTGTGTTGTGAGAAGCGCTCAAGAACATGAGACACTGCTTCGTGTTGTCTTGCGACTCCCGAAAAGAAATTGATCTTGTCACGAACAGAATCAGCTGGATTTGGGTTTGACTGATTCATAGTAGAGTTGATTGATGAATGATTCAGTGACGATGAGGTTAACACAAAAAGTGTCCGTGAAAAGATAAAAGGCGGCATACACGTGTTGGGTCCATCGGGATGGGGACGATTCACCCCCAGAAGGACTTTATTCGGATCGATCCAAATCTGCCCTTAACAAAATACGTTCTTGCCGTACTTCTCAAATTGATAACCATGTTCATTAAAAGAACCCAATTAACTTTTTGAGTGAAAAATCAGAATTCTGGAACAAAGGTACGAAATGTTTCCGTGAAAGTAGTCTAAATGAAAAAGCGGCACGAAATGTGGTCGGAATTGTACAAAAATGATAGAAGTATGAAGTGATTGAACATAAAAGTTTCATCTCATAATCTTTCGGATGAGAAGAACGACAATGATGATGAATAGC
Organism: Blattamonas nauphoetae; assembly: GCA_033064195.1. Classification (NCBI taxonomy): domain Eukaryota; phylum Preaxostyla; order Oxymonadida; genus Blattamonas; species Blattamonas nauphoetae. The sequence continues at coordinate 418,269 of JARBJD010000011.1, read as the reverse complement.
AGGAACATGACGAGTTTCATGATAAACATCCAATTACTCCAACTCTGTGAATCTTTGTCCGTAAATGATTGCTCAACAAGCTTTTCATAGACACTTTCGATTTGTTTTTTGGTTTCTTCGAGTGTTCTGCTGTTGTCAATTCGAATATCTGCCAATTGTGGTTGAGAATCAAGAACCATATGGGATGTTATTCTCGATTTAATTTCATCGATTGGAAGGTTGTATCTGTCATGCAAGCGTTGAATAACGATCTCTGGCTCAGTGTATACCTGTGAAAATGAAGCGAGAATGTATGGATCATACTACGATGTTTACTCTTACTTTTTTGGCTAAAGCTGTTTGAAAGATGAAGTGATCCAACACCACGATCACTCGAACACCCTTGGTCACAGAATAAACATGGGACGATTGAACAGACCTTAAACGCGCTTCGGAGAAATTCTTTCCAATAGAAGATATTCAAATCTCTTCGAACGATGTCATAAAATTGATTTGTCTTTTGTTGTTGAACGGCAAGAACCTCTAATGGAATTGGAAGATGTGTGAAAAAAGTGTTGATAAACTCGGGGAAGGTTTGCATACTATCGAGTTTAAGCGTGTTAACAGACTTAGAGTCATCTAGTATATCTTCTCCGAGCAATTCAACGACCTATTAAACATAGTTCAGTCAAGGAAGAGTTATGACGAGAGGAGAGAATGTTTTAGCACAGGAGTGAGGGTCACAGATCACAAGGAAAGGGGGAATACACGATTGTACAACTTTGAACCGCGTCGGAGGAGCTGTCTGCATAGGAGTTCTGAAGGTACATTCAAGAAAATGTTGGTTTTTGGTGAAACGACAAAAAACCATTTGTGAGAACTTTAGCTCCTAATTGCTGGAAGTATGAAGCTGCTTTTGTCTTTCCTGAGCCATATTGTCCATTTAGACCGACAATAAGCATTCAATGGAAAAAATGACTACGATTATGGGTGGAACACGTCGATCGAACAAAATCAATCGTTATGTTATTCATCTGACATAAATTCATTGAAACAATCCAAAAAAATGATGAAAATGAATTAATCGAAATCAAAACATGATAAAAGAGGCGAATCAGCAACGTGCTATCAACGTGGAATGAAGAGACTTGATGATGAGAAAATACTCAATGGCGATGACGTTTGGATGGCTTAGATCGAGAACTTTTCGATTTGTAAAGTTCTTCGCCGCTTTCTCCCGATTCGTCCCACCCGCCGTGCTCAGGCCACCACTTCTCCCGTTTCGAAGCCGACAGATTGAACTGCTCGTTCTCCTTCTCTCTTCTTCTCTCGTCATCACGCGACCTTCTCTCCCTTCCATGCCCTTCCTTCCTTTCGTCGTCGTGCCGTCGTCGCTCCCTCCTCCTTCCTTCGTCTTTGCCGACCCTTTCTTTCTCCTCGTCCTTCATCTTCGACCCTTCCAGTTGTGCCCGCATCCTTCGCTCTCCTTCCTGTCGAATAGCTTCTCTCCTGCGCTCCTCCTCTCGAATTCGCTCTTCTTCCTCCCTCCGCTTCAGCTTCTCGCTCTCCTCCTTCTCCACCTTCATTTTCGCTAACTCTTCAGCCATCCGTGTGGCTTGTTGTTGGATCTTTCTGTTGTCCCGTTCGATTCGATCCTTCTCGTCCTTCATCCGGTCGAACTCTCGCTGCTTCATGTCCTCATCGTGCAGTTTGTCCTCTTCGTCTCTCCGCATCTTCTCGCGGTCTCTCCTCATCTCTGCCAGCTCTCGTCGCATGTCCTCCACTGTTCTCCTCTCCCTCTCCAGCGCATCCTCCACACCTCGCTTCTCTTCCTCGATCTTCCGCCGTTGCTCGTCGATTCGGTGCATCTTCAGTTTCAGCCTTTCTTGCTCTCTGTCCCGCTTCTCCTTCTCTTCCTGCTCTTCTTCTTCTCTTCGCTGGTCTCGCAGTCGTTCTTCTTGCTCGGTACGCCCACGTGCCTGTTGACCACGCACAACATCTGCTGTTCGTTGCTTCATTTCTGAGGAAGGCGGGAGAAGCGATGAAAAGAGTGGAAGAAGAGCACACCATCAAGGAGGATGGAGAGAGCAGAGAACGATGCTGTGAGCGACAGGAGAAGTGGCAGAAGGGAGAGGAAGAGAGAGTGCGAGGTTGACCCAAACGGCGTGAGAAGGATGTCAGAAGGCGGGGTGGCTGGAAGAGAAGGAGAAATGAGGAGGAGAGAGACAGACTGTCCACAATGCCCTCTTTGCGTTCACGTTCCTTCCGCTGCTTTTCCATTTCCTCCTCCCTCCACACAACCTCGAGCCACCTCTCCTCAATCTCCCGCACTCTTCGTTCTTCCTCGCTCTCGCCAAAGAAGCTGCGAATGATCAAAAAAGGAAGCAACAAACCCGCCTGACTCGTCTCTGCCTCGACCATCGGCCTCTCTTCCCAAACAGAACTTGAGGAGCTTCTTGTCCTCTTCCTCCATTTCTTCCCTTCGGAGGGCCTTCACAACGTTGCCTCTTTCTTTGACAGTCGTTGACTTTAGGTGTTTCTTTGCGAGTGACAGAAGGGTTGGGATGGATTGATGGAATGTTGATTGCTCGCGTACGTCTGAATTGGATTTCTGGCTTTGAAGGAGTTGATTTTCTTCCTGTTCCCGCCGAATGTCCTTCCCAAATTCAACGACTTCTTTCTGTACTGAGGAAAGAACAAGCCTTGCAAAGTGATGCGTTAAGTGCAGAGCCTCAACACGATCCTCTCTTTTGATTGTTCGTTCTTCCTCGCTCACACGTGCTTCTCGCCATTCCTCTCTTTTTTCTTTGTCGCGCTGCTTGCTTTCCCGTCGCTCATCCTCCAATTCATTAATCGCTATTTCCTTTTCTCGAATAATTTCTTCTCGTTCACGAAGATCGTCTTTCATTCGGTCGAGCCGTTTTCGCATATCTTTCTCCATTCGTTTCAATTCTTTTTCGAGTTTTCTGACTTCCTCTTTTCCCTCGTCTTCCTTTCGATCCAGTTCCAACGTTAAATCGCGAACTTCTCGTCTGAGTTGTTCGCTCTTGCGTCGCTCCTCGTCTTCATTCTGTCTTTTGACTTCAAGGATTTGTCGGTTGACTTCTTCTTCCCTTTTCAATTCTTCAATCTTTGCTCGGAGCTCAATGACTTCTCTTTGATTTTTTTCGATGTTGCTTCGGGCTCTTTCCTTCTTCTCATTCTCTTCCATCAGTTCTTTGATTTTCTTTTCTGCTTCATTTCGTCGTTCTCGTTCTCTTTCATATTCTTCTCGCTCAACCCAAACTCCACCATTCACAAGATCATTTCCAAAGTCATCTAGAGTAGAGGGAAGATCGTATGGGCTGTGAGGGTTTGCTTTCCTGCGAGATTTGTGCTTATCTTTGTCAGGGCTTCTTGAATGATGCCTTTGTGTGGGTTCACTGGTATAAGTTGGAAATGGATATGGATTATTCGAATCACTCTCGCTGGAGGAATCCGAATCTAGAGAAAAAAGAAAAAGAGCGATGATGTGGTTGATTGGGAGTATTGGTTGACGAAACAGTAAAACCGAAAAAATACGAGAAATAAGGCTTCAGAAGCAAACTGGGTCGAGACATCGAAGGAAACGGAATCGGTGTGCTTTTAATGAATCCACCAATGGGACGATCGAGTGAATCATCTCTCAAAGTGCATACCTTCAGAAATCAATAGCTAGAATTTGTCGCCTGCTGAAAACAATCGTGTAGCTTGGAGTATAGGACGAGAAACTCACCTGGTGTTCAAAGACCAATAGTCTCTTCAAATTATGTGAGTGAAGTGTTCAAAATTGGCTATTAGCTCGATGAGCAACTTGCCTCATGTGTCCATAAACCTTTCCAGGAGGAGATCCTGTTTTAAGCAAGAGATAAGATAAGAGATGATGATGAATGATAGAATTCGAAACACACCCAAAATCAAACTGCATATTGCATCTTTAGCAAGTGCAATATTTTGGTATGAACCAAGAATGTGAACTTTGCTGAAATTAGATAAAAAATGGAGGACAGAGGAAAACGAACTTTTCTGCAAGGACAACCCGTGTTTTTGTTGAATTTTCGATAGCATATTTCATTGATCCATCTTTGCCGGCAATACGGCCAATACCTCGGCTGAGATGATCTCCATGAAGTGTTTTGACTAAGAAAATGGTGAGTGGGTGAAGAGCGTGAAAGGATGATAACGAATAAAATACCATCTTGAATTTCAAACGAATCCAGATATAATTCATCAAGGCGGAGAAGAGCAACAGCATCCTTTAATTTGTGGAGAAGGTGAGAATGGGATCATGAGAATGAGAAAGATGTACTTTTTGTGCAAATCCAACCATATATGCTTCAAGATAATCGCAGCCCTAGATAAGAAGATGATAGACGGGAACAACATCGAACAATCTCAATTCATCGAAAAAAATGAGGACCTTTTGAAGAGAAGAAATTTCAGCAGTAGGACCGGGTCTTAGAAGGATAATTTTTCGGCGCTCATCAAATTTGAACTGTAACTTCATATGTTCCACAAGTGGTCGGACGATATCAACAAATTCGTTGCGGAAAGGAGTGAGACGATTTCGTGGGACGCGGACACGGCGTTCTTGAACAAAACCTGTTGCCTCAACAGCAGATAGAGGTGAAAAATCGGGGACTGTTGTTTCTGAGAGAGTGCTAGTTCCCGCGCTTTCTTTCACCATGCCTGAAAGTTTTTGGTCGATTGACTTTGTAGCATCCTTCTAAATCATAATATAAACATAGAGATTACATATAAAATCGAAAATAAGCGAAGGTAATATCAAACAACTTTCGGCATATCAATCTTGAGTAGAAGAGATGATGAAATGGGAAGATCGAATTTTTGTTGAAAAAAGAGAAAATTGGAAACAAGAAGTGAAAACACGATAAAGAAATAAATTTAATCCTGTTTCGGTGGATTTGGGGCCATTTTCCCCAAAATTAGAGTGAGAGCATTGGCGTCTACAATTTTAGTCAACATTCGAACGATTATCGTAAGAATCCCACTGTCCACTGATGGAAAACGTCCCAAACTCTTGAAAATGAGAGTAGAAGCAGATTCTGGGCTCTGGAACGAGGGTGTTACCTCCTGTCCCACTCGAGCGTGGAAGCGTGTGTTCACTGGGCCAGGCTGGATCACACAAACATCAACATCGCGCGCTGCAGAGCATACTCAAGAGAGAGGAGCATACGCTTCAGTTCAAGTGCGAGACATTGTGCAAAGCTTGACATATATGATTTTGTGGCCGAATAACCAGCTGTACCAGGAAAACTCACAAGAGCATTGAGAGATGACGTGTACAAAATCGCACCACGCTTTCCGGAAGTTGTATTCGGAGTTCTGCTGCAGATTTTGGGGCACATCGAGTTCAAGATGTGTTGATGAGTCACGACGTTTGTGTTGAGCATTTCAATCTGTTCTGGATTTGAGGTTGCAAAATTCTAACAAAATGCGGATGATAATTCATGGTAGAACTCAGACATCTGGTACTGCAAAGCCTGCGTTTGCGAAATAGACAGATATGTCAAGTCCTCCGATTTGTGATAAGACTTCATCAGCTGCTTCTTGTGGATTCTGTCCAAAATCAGCTTTGATAATTTTCACCTCAACCAGATCATTGACCCTGATATGTTTCCTGAGTAAGCATAAAGAGCAGACTCTTTAATTCGTTTTTCAACTTGGGCAAATCGCTCTGCATTTCTTCCGTGAATGATCACGTTCATTCCCTAAATAATAGAAAAACATCATAGAATACCATCTTGGCAGATTGAACAGCGAATTCCTCTCCAATACCTGATGAACTACCTGTCACAAAAACCCATGATTTTCCATATCGTTTAAGGATGTTTTGCTTTGGAAATAGACGAATGAGAAGTTGTGGCAAAATGTAAAGTATGATTGTAATGATGAAGAGAATGGCAGCTGTATTCCAGAGAAAAGAAGACAATTTCATTGACGGGCGAAGAATGGGGTTTCTGGAGCATCCTCTTTCAATGTATAAATTGCCAGTGAGATATTGAGACAAAAAAGAGAATGACCTTTCATTTAATCGGAACGTGAAATGAGAACACCACCAAATACAATTTCTGTAAACCAGTCATGGACCTGTGCGGTAAAGAGCCTGAATTAGAAGTACGTTGTAATATCATCGTCGAACGGATTGTCATCGTCATCATCAACGAAGTAGCCACCGCTGGTGAACGGGTGCTCATTGTCATCGTCGTCGTCATCGCCAGCTTGCAGGTGCTCGTTCAGAAGACCAAGGTCGACCTTGTATCGCAGGAGACCGCCAATCCCGCCAAACCCGCGGCAGAACTGGGAGCCCTCTTGAGAGCGGTTGGAGACAAAGTGAAGTGTGCATCCGAAGCTTTTGTAGTTCAGCACGAACCAATCTGCGATGTTCTCCTTGTTCTCCGTCGTCAGCTCCACTCCGTCCATCACAAAATTGGCTGTGTCGCGCTCCTGCTGGACTGTGAGGTACTTGACGATCTTGGCGCCAGTCGTGGGGTGCATCATTTCGTAGCGCGTGACGGGGAGGTCTTCCCAGATGATCAGGTCGTTCACGGCACCCATCTCCAGCGCGCTGACGGTGTCTGCCACTCCGAACACGTACTTTCCTGTGTCCTGCCCGATTTCCTCAAAGTATCGTTGCAGAAGCTGCTTCTCTTTGACGAACTTGACGTTTCCGAGCGTATCAGCGGCGAGGTCGATGGCCTGGTTGAACCCGTTCTCCCCTCCATACGAGATGTCCACAATCTTCAGGACTTTTGCAGCCAAACGTGGATCAAACATGTCACTCTGACTGAGCTCAGTTTTGAAGTCTGCAGAGCCACCGAGGACGAGACCAGAGCAGTTCAGTTTGTCGTTGACAATAAAGCATTGGACAGCGACTTCGGCAACGTGGCGAACATAATTGTGTCGCTTTTCCATTCTTAGACGAGCAAAACGGACAGATGACTGACCTCCTCGACCGTGCTTCTTTGGAAGGTCGACTCCAAATTTTGTGATGACATTGCGCGTATTGCCTTGAAGTGTTCCGAAAAGTGCGCCATTACCATCCATGATGATAAATCCAAACTTATCATCAGATTCAAGAAGGAATTGGAGTGGTTCTGTGTGGAATTTGCTGTCACAGAGATACAGTTTTGTGTTGATTGGTCTGAAAGGTTCAAAATCGATTGTAATCCTTTTTGATCCTTTTTCTGTGTTGATTGTACCACAATAGATACAGAGGCCATTTGGTGGGCATCGACTATACAGTTTTAGCCTCTGTTGGGTTGACACGATCGCATCAAGGACACTCAGGCGATTTACTCGAGATTTGATGTTGGTAGCAGTTCCATACTCTTCAGTGAGAAGTGTCTGGAATTGAGAGATCTGTGATTTTGGTGGGATGATGAGAGAAATCATGCTCGTGCCTTCACCACGAGCTTCCGAGAGAGTCTTGATCAAACGCTTGATTTTCCACTGCTGAATGGAGCGTTCATCTTCTTCAGTTTGCTGTGTTGAGCCGTCAGAATTACTCATGTTCAAACGAAAGCAAGGTGCGATCAAATGAAAGTTGGTGCCAACATTCGTCTTTTTTCATTCGAATCACGGTTTTGTCACAGATATCGTCGTCAAAAGCTCAAAGTACCACGTATTCACTCTCCGTACAGAGAAACCACTAGATCTGTCGAATTTATGGTTATATTAGTTGGATTTGCTTAGATCCTCCCCATGGAAATGTCATCGACAAATTGAAACCTGTCTATGAATCCCTTTCAGAGATTTAACACAGAGCAGTTTGCTTCATCTCGTGAACAATACAAGCCGAATACTCAATATATCCCTCCAAGCGAACCCCGAGTCCAATATACTCAATTTCAAGGACAGACATACCACTCTTCCTCAAGCGCACAGACTCCCGGATCATCGACCACATCTCGACCACTTCAGACATTGGCTTCGTTCTATGCAACTATAAAGCCCCTCACACCTCTACAGAGTCAAATCCAAACTCCACAACAAGTGCTCCCTATATCTCCTCAAACACCGACAAGGGAAAAGGATAAACTCACAGGAGTAGAGGTGTTTCGAAGGACTATTTCACAGGCTGACTTTGATACAACAACAAAAACGATGAGACCAATCCCACTCGTTTCACTTCATTCAACATCTGTTTCTGTCAGAACTGGAGAATACCTCATCTATGGAATCTATCTTTCCACAACCACAAACAAAGACAACAAAGGACAGTTTTATTCTCAATGGATCATTCACGATCTGTCCAACACGCAAATCAGAATAAACATCTACGAACCTCTCCGCGCACACTACGAAGACGTCCTCATCCAACGCACATCTCGTCCAGGAAGAGTTCTCGAATCACACACTGACCATCCGTTGGAGGGAGACCTCGTCTACATCGCGAATCCGCGGATTTCGTATCGCGGGAACAATGGCAGTGTGACGTGCACGTTGGATGGGAGCGACCAAGTCATCGTAATCGGCACCTGCTCGCACTACTCGCGTTGTGCGGGAATCAGAAAGAGCGACGACAACAAGTGCTCCAACCCCGTCGACACTCGCGCGGGACTCTTCTGCGCCTTCCACTCGAACCAAATTCTCCACGCGAACGACAGGCCGACTGTGTACCCGGCACCGCTCTCGCACGACAAGAAAACCAACGCTGCGATGATCACTCTTGCCTCTGGGACAGTCCCAAGCCCTCCGAAACAGGAAGATGCCGGAGAAAACATCCTCTTCCGAAAGCACGCCAAGCTGATGGGGAAGATAGAGGCACAGACAGCGAAGGACAAGCTGCAGCTGGCGAAGAAGAAAAAGATGGCACCAAAACTGCCGCAACCAACAGACCCAACATCCGATCCGTTTTTGGACGATGCTTTCTACGTCGCGATGAGCAAAAGAAAAGAGAAAGAGGCGTCGAGGGAAGAGGAGCGGAAGCTTGCACAGAAGAAAGAAGCGCATCAGAAGGAACTCGAGAAGAGGAAGCAAATACAGCTCCTCCGAGAGAAGAAGGCGCGGGCGAAGGCGCAGAAACAACACTTGGCCGAGTTGTTTGGTGAAAGTGACGAAGAAAAGCCACAAAATGCATCCACCAACGAGGCTCCACTCGGCGAAATCAGAAAAGTGAAGCGAGACAAGCCAACCAGCTCGTCAAATCGATCGCCAAAACAGAAACCGACACCAAAAGAAGAGATCGAAGACTTCGACATTCTGTCTGATCTGATCGACATTGTTGAAGCCACGCAAACGTCGGAGCCATCACCCCCGCCACTCGACGAACCGGTGGAAGACGAGTACGAGTTGTGCATTGTGGACGAACAGGACCCGCGATCGCCGCCACTCTCTCCAACACAGAAGATCTCCCAAAAATCATCATCTGCCAAGCCAACATCGCCTCGCTCTCTTCGCACACCTCTCTCGCCACCGACAGGACTCCCGAAAGCAACCGTTGCCACACCACCCATCAGCTCCAAAGTGGATGGAAAAGTGAAGAAACGATTGGACGAAGCAGAAGCCCAGGGGAAGCAGACACTCGAGCAGTATGCGAAGAGACAGTACCAGTGGATGGGCGAGGATGAACGGTCTGATTTGGATCGGTGGCTGTCGGGCGATTTCCGAAAGAAAGAAGCATTCACAGGTAAGCCTCTCTCTCACTTTCTTCTTCACGTTTCTCTCTCTCCAGGCAACACCATCCCATCCGACTCGATTGTCAGATCTTCTCAAAAGTCATTCTCTGCCTTCTTCCCGCAGACTGAAGGCGAGCTCCGGACGCAAGCATCAAAGAAGATGGCACATGACGATATCCTCGCAAAGCAGAAGGAACTGGCCAAGAAGATCAACGTCCCCAAAACAGCCCCGAATCCCACCGCTGAACTCCGCACGACAACTCTCGTGAAGCAGACAAGCCGTGACACCAAAAAGGAGGATGTCCACCCCGCCCTCCAAGCGCTGATGGACGAAGTGCAGAAGGTGATTGATGGGAGCGAGAGCATCGATGCATTCATCGCTGCCTGTGCAGCCGACCCGGGTTCTCACAAAGACGCTCTCGACTTCGAGGAATATCAAGAAATCATGCGGAAGACAGACACACTCGAGATGCACGAGCGGATTGAAGAGAAGCGTCAATCCATCCACAAAATCAGGATCTCCATGTTTCACTGCTCTCGTTGTGGGATCATCCCTAAAAAGAGAGCAGATCTCTGCGTCGAAGACAACAAGCTTCTTTCGTCCTCCAACCAGCATGTCCTCCGCCCGTTCTCGGTATGTTGCGTCCATTTCTCCTCATTCTCTCTCAGACGTGGCAGCGCTTCTTCTCATGCACGCGGTGTGGATATCGGACAAGTGTTGTTCATTCCACAATTCCAACGATGGGATGTGTCAAGTGTGGTGCGCAGAGCGCTTGGACGAAAGCGTCAATGTTCAAACAACGCAACAAGGTTGTCGATCCACTCAAGCGCGATGAATCGACGTTCACTGTCATGAAGCACGACGAAGATGTGAACGACGAGTGAGGCTTCCATTCTCTCCTCGAACAGCAACGGCAAATTCCAGACATGTGATGGCACTGGACGAAATCATTGAGTTGGTTCTCCTTTTGTCGTAAGTTAGGTCATTCTCCTTCAAACGGTCGACCCTCTCTCTTTGAATCGCTCAAGCAATAAAAGGAATAGCATTTGAGAGACAGAAGAAGCTTTTAGTGAATTTTGATGCTTTCTTGGCAAGGTTTTCTGAGTTTGTCTCTCCAAAATTTGGGCGGAAACTTTTAAAAAGCAGTGATTTCAATCTTCAATTCAAGTGAAATGAAATTAATCAAATTCTGGGCCCGCCAATTTCTTGGGAGCTTTTCCTTTCATCATCCGTTCCTGGATCCTCCTCCTCTTCTTCTTTGCATCCTTCTTGGCTTTCTCGTCCATCTCCTCCTTCTGTGCTCTCCTCCTCTCCTTCTTCCTCTCCTCCAAATACTCGTCGTCCTCACTCTGACCACCAATCTCGGCCTCTGTCAACCCCTTCAACACCACTCGCCCCACATCCCACACATTCCTTCCTTCCCGCACTGAAACTACCGCGTCCTTCTTCTCTTCCGACATGCTCTCGCTCTCTGACGCGTCCTCCTTCCCCTTTCCTCTTTTTCGCCGCATCGCTTGAACTTTCGTGTTCTGCTTGAAGTACGGCACAATCACTCCGTCCTGAACAGTCTGGGGAAGATCAATCAGCGGGTCTCGCCTCTTCTTCTCACTCTTCTCCATGGCCTTCCCCTGTTTCAGTCCCGGCACTCCATCAAAGCTGCTCGCTGTGACTAGGACTGCTCCCTGTTCAGTCCGCATCGTCTTTGTCTCGATAGACTCGGTCTCTCCCAACATGTTCTCCAAAAGATATGATTTCTTTGCAGAAGGCTGAGCGAAGGGATTTTCTGCGTCGGGTTCAATTCGCTTCTGCTTCACAATCTCTGCCTCGACCTCACTCAGATCGGACAGATCCATGCTCTCCAGCGAGCTATTCTCAGAGAGAGAATCACTGCTTCCACCTTCCTCGTCTGATTCCTGTTCTTCATTGCTGTTCGATTCATCGGAATCTCTCTCAGCACCACTGTCGACATCTCCGCTGCTGTTGTCGTCTTCCTCTGAGCTCTCATCGACATCGCTTCCATCGTCCCCTGCCAAACCTGCCTCCTGCATCCGGATCCTGTTCAGGACGTCCTGGCTCACCTGCGCTTTGACTGCACTGCTCTGACCAGCAGTGGTGGAAGATGTCTGACTTCGGGCGAGTGCGCTGAGTTTGGGGGGCTGTGCCATCTGCCGATTCACACCATCAGCGGCATATCGCTCATCGTGTTTGTTGGCAGCTTGATTCTTCTTCTTCGTTTTTCCTTCTGATGTCACTTCCTTGTCTTTGATACGTTGGTCAGAGAGTTGATGAAGAGATTCTTGCTCGCGTTTGATCCGTTTCATTGCTCTGCTCTTCGGCGCATCGCTTGTGCCTCCGATTGTCGCTCCCCCTCCTCGCTTGCCTCCGCCTCCTCTTTCTGTAATCTCAGCAACCAATGCATCCACTTTGAGTTTCTCGTCTTCATTTAGAGCAAGATTGGAGAGGGGATTTTTGGGCGGGCGCTTCTTGTCTGTTGTCTGATTCTGCTTTCGAAGAATTTGTTCTGCACGTCGTTTTGATTTCCCTGTCAAATTCAGCAAACTCAATGGATCAACTTCATCTGGAAGAGCAATGGTCCACTGTCGTTCTATCGGGGTCACAAGATGAGTAACTGGTCTTCCATTTTCTCCAATCTCTTCCTTGTCTCCAGCATTCTTATGCTTCTTTTTATCCTTTTTAGTCTGAAAGTATCTAGGTAGAAAATGGATTACGTGAGAAAATCACACTCCCGTCCCTTTTTGAAACGACGAGTCTTTCTTCTTTCCGTTTCGAGGATATCGTTGGCTGTTTCTCTCTGAATTCGAGCACTATTCGGAAATAAATGGAGAATGAAAGTGATTGAAAGGACAGAAAGATACTTGAACATTGAAAGTGTTTCATTTGAGCGGATTTCGAGAGGTTTTGACTGTCAGAGTTTGTGATGAATAAATGAGAGAAATAAATCATAAAAACAAAGGTTAACCTTATCTTTCTTCGCTTTCTCTATTTCAGAAGCAGGGCGACTGAGACCACCTTTGTAATAGTGCTTCCCGTGTTGGATGGCGCTATAGGCTTTCATCAGGTGCTAAAAGAATAAAAAAATGTGTGACATGGACAAACAGCGAATTTTTTTGGGACATCATTGTCTCTAGTAACTTCTTGAAGGTGGCTCATGCTAAATTAAATGTATGCTGGGTACGATCTTGGAAAATTGAAAACAGAGATGAGACAATGTGAAAGTTGGAGAACATGGAGCCTTTTGCGGAAACTGTGATGAAACAGAGGATATACGTGAAATTTGATGGAACCGACTAACCCGCATTTTTTTTTTTATGGAGAACGAGCAAGTTACAGAAGAAAGCACGCCTAGAATCAATGGCAATCTCATGCCACACTATATCACCAAGGTTGTTAGAGTTGTTGGTCAGGTTGAAAAGATCTTTAACCAAGGGAACGAGCCACGATACACTCTCACAACTTCAGATGGCGTTTCAGTCACAGTTATTCAAGATGAAGGCAGTGCAACGCCCCAAACACCATATGTTGAGGTGGTTGGCACTGTTATCAATAACGTCACCATTCAAGAGATTTTATTAGTCGACTTCGGGAAAGACTTCGGTTTGACATCTCTTTCATTCATATAATGACATTCGCTTTCCATCTTCAAATCTTCGCACAAACTGTCCCTTTTTTATAGATATGAAAGCCTACGATCAGTGTGTCAAGCTCATCAATGGTCCGTTTCAGAGCCTTTTTGTGTAGATCATCCTTTACCTGCCTAAATCACTTCAATTCTTTATTTCGAAGGCTTTACCAATCATCATCCACCATTGTTCCAAGAGGTTACAAACAAAGAAGAAAACACGAAGAATAAAGAATGTCAGGCAAAATTAGAAATGTCGTGATATGTCACTGGAGACCTGCAAGAGCCATTGTCTCCTCAACGAAGTTAGCAAGCTTTTGTCGGTCCTTCCCGAAAATATTGGCTATTGATTGATCTCTGAGCTCAATGGATGAATCCTGTGAAATCAATCGCCCAATGAGTATTGAATAGTGTTTGAGGGCATCCTCAGGAAAGTGAACGAGGATAGCGAGAGAGAATGGTAGGAGAGCAACAAAATGATGGACGACCGTCCTACAGAAAACAAGGGAGACAGAGACGATGAAAAAAGTGAATAGAAAACCGTTCGAGTTGGACAAGACCAAATTTCTTTGCGGCAACCATCACCTCTGCAAGATTCGTGAGAGAGGTGAGGTCAATATGAGAAAGAGCACCAGCACATTGAATTTTGATTTTGACAGACCCACATTCCTCGCCAAAGGAGAGAAGTGATATAATTTCTTGGATGTCCAACTCACTAATGGGGAGAGTGTCAGTGTTAATATACTGGAGAAGTGATTCGATCGCTCGATCGGAGAGTGGAAGAGGGTTGATTGGAGCAAATGATTCTGCCGTGAATTCCGTTTTGGGAGATAAATAAGGGAGAAGTGGTGGGAAGCGAGCTTTGACCAATGCTCTACTGATTGGATATGGTCTGGTTGTCGAGTAGATTTGGCAGTCTGTCGAACTGGAGAATGCAGCCGCTAAATCAGTCCGTAAAGACGATGGAGCAGCTAAACAATACAGAAAATTAATGAAAATAATGAAATTATTGCAGTGGAAAAGGGGCAAACTGAAATTGTACCTTCCAAGGTCATTGAGACAACTCATTCCATCATGTCCTCCAAAACAATACATAGTGCCTTGATACATAATGCTTCGATGTTGACTTCGAGGGGGTATAGTAGAAGTTTGTTTCTCTGCCATCCAGGAATGGAGAGAGAAACAGTACATTTGTACATCGTTCAATCTGGTCATGGTGTCTTGGCCGCCGAAGACATACATTGATCCACCATTAATCACTGCAGAGTGACGATAACGAGGATTTGGAGCTTTCATCGGACGGATCTCAGTCCATTGTCCTGTCGCTATGGATGGACACATCGTCAAAAAACATGAAGACGATACCAAATTCAAATTCCCATAAATCTGAGAAAATTTCATCTCCAAGACCGCCAAAAATGTACATATATTTTTGGTACTTTGCAGCAGTGTGCATCTCCCGAGGAGGAGGTTTTGTGCCAACAACTTTAATTTCGGACCATTTGTCAGTTTCTGAAGAAATAATTGAAGAAAAAATTGACCAAAATCAAAACACCAAGTGTCTTGCATTCGAGTTTCACCATCACTTCCACCAAAGACGTACATGCGCGATCTGAGAGTGAGAAAAATCTGGAGAGCTGGAAAAACATACCCTGACAGAACTGCTGCATGATTTCTTCGCGCTTTAGGTGTTCCCGGTCCAGCTAGTTGAACTACTCTCCATGTGTGGGTTTCTGGAGAAAAATAATCAGAAAGAAAATGGCAAACCAAATGAGAAGGCATAAATATCATCGAAAACAAGTCCTAAAACTCCTCCTCCACCATAAATGATCATTTCATCACCATAGATGACGGATGTATGTGATGACCGTGCGGCTGGAATGCAGCCGACAACAGGGAGTCTCGTCCAGACATTTGATTCTGTGCATGAAGATTGTGAAAATGAAATAAAAATGGGATTAATACGGAGAAAAACGTGGATAAAGGAAAACTAACGAGGTCATACCGAAGCTATACTTGAAAATTTCGTTGCTGAAATCTTGTCCAAGATCCCCTCCAAAGGCGTACAGTTCGGAATTGTATACACAAATAGAGGAATCAGACATGCCCGGTGGGAGGACACCCTCTGCTTGGAGGAGTGTAAACGACTTGGCTGCAGGTGCAGCCTGGGTCGACATTTTAATAATGACTCAGATCGGATCAGAATGATACAAAGTGCATCTAGATCTTTGGGTATCCAAAATAATACTTCATAGGATATTTTGGAAAACAGGAAATAAAGAATTGAAGTGCATGTTAAACAAGAGTAACACATTCACGGAAACTTGTGTGAGACAAGCGAATCAATTTGTGATGAATAAAGATCAGAAGTTTGGTGGAGCCCAGAGAAGTTAATAGTTCTGGGAAAAGTGTCAGGTGATGAATGAGGGGATGTGTGTGGATACAGTCGAGCAGCATACGCTGAACGAGGTGGAGAGGAGTGTTTGGGAGTGAATGAGGGTTTCTGTTGTGGTTGAAGGGTCCGAGTGAAGTGCGGGGATCGTTCACGCTGCCGTTCAGAAAGGATCTTGCTTGCAATTCTCTGGAATCGCTCCGAAAGAGGAGCTAGTCCATCGGGCGGTGTGGAGGGGTAGAGTTGCGTCGATGTGAGTGTGGTGTGAAGTGACGGAAGGGTGTGGCCAAGTGGCTGTGGTGCCTGCGAGTCGCTATGCAGCGTATGTCTGTCGGGGTGAGGTGAAGTCGAGATGGGGATGCTCCTTCCCTTTCGGGTTGGTGTTGTGGGGAGCGGTTCCACAGTTTCACTTTCTGCTGTGTGTCGCTGAGACGTGTTCAGACCAGAGTGGAGGGCGTTCAGCTGCGTGCTGAGAATCGCAACCACTTTCTCCTTCTCTGTCAAAATAGAGCGCAGGTTCCTCTCGCTCTCTTCTCTCGTCTCTGCCTTCTGTGTCGTCGCAAGCAGCTCGTCTCCAACTTTCAATAGTTCGTTCTCAAGAACGCACCGCGTCTCTTCTGCTGCTTGTCTTTCCGTTTGCAGAAGAGCGATCTCAACCTCCTTCTCTTTCACCTCCTTTTCAAGTTCTTTCTGAATCATCTCTTTTTCTTTCAGCTGTTCCTTCAAACTCTGGTTCGCTCGGTTCAGCTGCATCACATCTTCAAACGACCTGATTTGCATCGTCTTCAGTTGTGTCGCTTCCTCTTCTTGCTCATCTGCCTCAAGCACAATCTGTTCTTCCCGTTCTCGGATCTGTTCCTCCAGTTCCTTCTTCTCCACCATCCACCTCAATCGCTCTTCGTCCAACCTCGCTTCTCTCTCGAGTATCTCCTCCTCCAACATCACCCTCTCTGCCTCACTCTGCTCGATCCGCTGCTGGTTCGACTCCAGACACAGTTCCAATTCTTGAACTCGCTTTTCTGTTTCGCAGATTTGTTTTTCAACTTGCGACACCGACAAACGCAGTTCATTATTTTCACTTTTTGTTCGTTCTAACTCGGCCGTTTGTCGCTGCAGAACAACAATGATATCGTTGTTGAATGGGGTGGTCTCAAGACCAGGTAGAAACATCGAATCTTCAATGGGAGCACGATGTTCATGAATCTGATATTCTGAAGGGTTGTGAGTTGGCACGACACCAGTTCGTGATTGGATGTGGATGTCCTGCAACTTCTCGACTTCGCGCAACAGAACATGGGTCCTCCATCGCAGAAATCCCCACTCCAGCTGCTGTCTTCTTTCTCGGAAACTCCGCACCTTCTGTGAATGTGACTTGGCTATCGACGATCGATTCAGCTTTGTTCTCGCTGCTTCAAGTTCGGATTTTGTTGTTGAGAGTTCGTTTTCCAACGAAGCGATCTCGCTTTTCATTTGGGCATTTAGTGAATTCTGATTCTCAATGGTTTCCTGTTGAGCTTCAAGCTGCTGATTCAAGGTGTGCTCACTTTGCTTTGATGACTCCAATTGTGTTGAGAGCTCTGCATCAGAACGAGAGATTTGTTCGTTCTTCTCCTCAATTGTTTGGCGACTCTCATTCAGTTGATGAGTCAATTCGGTTTTTGCTGTCTCCAGAAGTTCGATTGTTTCTTTCTGATTCTCCAGTTGAATCAACAACAGTTTGTTCTCGTTTCGAGCGCCATCCAACGCTTCTTTCTCGGTTTTGATTGACTCTTCGAATGATATTGTCGATTTCTCCATTTCACTTTCTCTCGTCTTCACCATCTGCTCCAAATTTGTCTTCTCACTCTGAAGTGCCTGGCACTCCTCTTCCAGTTTCCTGATCTGATCGTTGGACTTCAGCAGTTGGCTTTCCACATCGTTCAGTCTCTTCTCGCTGTCGTCCAACTTGGACTGTAGCTGGTTGTTCAACTTGATCAGCGTGTCGTTTGTGTTTTGGAGTGATTCCATCGTCTGTGTCTTCTCTTTCGAGTCCTGAACCAGTTTGTGGTTGCCCAGTTGCTCTTCTCGAATCACTTTGTGAAGCTCGTCGTTCTGCGTCAGAATCTGTCGCTTGTCTTCAACCAACTCGTCGATCTTCGTTCGCTGTTCTTCGATTTCTTTCTTCAATTCTGCGTTCTCCCTTTCCAAGCTGTTCATCAAGTGTTCCTTCGTCGCTGCTGTTTCTTCTGATTTGCGTTCAGCGTTCTGAAGCTCCTGAAGAACATTTTGGTTCTCTTCAAACTCCTTTTTCAGTTGTTGGAACTGTTCGGTCTGTCGTTGAAGTTGAGTCTGAGTTTTGTGCTCCTCAACCCTCTTTTTCTCGAGAGAATCTTGAAGCCGAGTGTTCTGTGCCTTCAGTGCATCGAACTGATCTTCTTTCTGGAGGAGAGTGCGTTGAAGTGACTGGACGGTGTTGGTGAGTTGGAGGCGATTTTCTTCGTTTTCGTGAAGATCTCGTTGAAGCTGCTCATTTGTCTGCTTGGCGAGAACCAAATTTTCCTGCTGCTGTTCGAAGTGTTCTTGGAGAGAGGCCAACTGCTGTTGAACAGAATCAAGCTGCTCCAATGTCGAATCGAGAGCGTCTTGGAGTTCCTTTGCTCGTTCGTTTTGACGGACCTTCGTTGGCTTCGTTGTTGTTTGGTGGTTGATCTGTGCCTGTTTTGGGGTTAAAGTGTCCTCATCACTCGATTCGCTGTGAGTGGCTGGCTGGTCCTTCAGAGATTGATAGAGTTGGGACTCTCGTTCTTCGAGGATTTCAAATCGAGAGGATCGACCGTTTGCGTAAGAGTGGCCGGATTTGAGAGGTGGAAGGGAATTGATTGAATCAATTAGTTCATCCAGTGCCACTAAACGTTGAGTCATTGCCGTTTGCTGTGCGAGGAGAACGTCAGATTGTGCGATTTCCCAAGAACGAGATTGTGTCACTTTTGAGGATTCGGGTCGGCTAGGACTGTTGTCAGCAAGCTGGTGTTGAGAGAGAGGTGATCGGTGAGATATTCCTTTTGGCCATCGCAACCGATGAGTCCTGATAATTTCTGAATAGAGATGAGTTTCGATGATTTCTCTCATTTCAGTACCATCATCGTCTAATAAATAAAAATTGAGCCAATGTTTCGATTGCTGAAGGATTGCTTCTGCAGAATGAATTGTTGATGTTTCCGACAAGTCACAACTTGTCAGAAGATTAAAATCAGGATTTCGAAACGTCTTCTGCATATCAAGATGGAGATGGGCTTGAAATATTACTTTTTCCAATTGTTGAATCGATAAATCATTACCGATCATCACTGAGAGAGATCTAGCTTCTTGGAGAAGCACGTCTTGTGTTTCTTCCCTTTCTTCCTCTGTTATTTCCTGAAACACATTAAAAAAGAAGAAAGATACATCCTTGTCCAGTTCAAGTAAGTTTGGACAGATTGAAATGAGGTGAAGTCGATAATTTGGGAGTTGAGCAACAGGATTGTGTTGTAGTGTAAGTTTCTTGAGTTGGCGACATTGTGAAAGCTCAGATAGATCATGAAAGGTAGCAATCTACAAATCTAACGACAAATAATGAGGTTACCTTGTTATTTGAGACAGAGAGAGTCTGAACATGAGTGAATTGACTTATTCCGTTGAGAGATGTCAGACAATTGTTTGACAAATATATGAGCTCCGCAGCTTGGTATTCTTCTGGAACAGGATCAATCTACATTGATTGAGAGTGCAGAAACAAGCGGAAGACAAACTTTTGAGACGAGTTTTTCAACAATGCTTATTCGTTTCTTATCCTTCGTTCCCGTTGCACTCAGTAGAGCATAACTGAGAGTTGTTGTGCCGTCTTTGAATAAATGACCAATTTTGTTTTGTGGAGACCGTCGACGAGGAGATGAAGTTCTGGTCTTGCGATCCGGCTAAAAGAAGGCAAAGAAGATAAAAATATTGGATAAGACAGTGGTAATTCACACAATTTTAGAGGTCATGGTGTACTGAAGTGGAGAAAATAGATTGGAAGAAAGATGTCTGTTGGAGAACTCAAATGGGCCATCTCTCTCAATATGAAGAGAAATCACACTTTCTGTGCGAGATGGTTTCTACTGATTAGCTTTAACTGATTTTTGGTTTGATTTTTGAGATTAAGAGCTTCTATCTGCGAATCTCTCGTCAATCCTGAAACCGCAACAAGTGGCATTGTTTTTCCCTTATCCACATTTTGTGAGACCACATGCAGATATTAACCCAATTTCTCCAATGTTTTTGAATAAAAGTGATTGAGAACGTTATATTCATGTGTGAGATTTGAAACAATGGTCATGTCTCTGTTTCAATGTCTCACTCAAAGACCCGACAACTCAGTGACAATGAACTAAATTCTGTCTATGAGTGGATTGATCAGTTCTCCTTGTCACGTCCCAAACGTAATATTTCTAGAGATTTTTCAGACGGAGGTATCATCAATATTTTCACAATAATCTCACTCTTATTCACAGTCCAAATGGCAGAAATTTGTAAAACGTGCTTTCCTGGACTTGTTGATCTTCACAATTATCCCTCCTGCACTGGACGAGACAAAAAAATTTACAATTGGCAAACATTGAACAGTTCGGTTCCCTTCACACTTTCAGACATTCCAATTCTTCTGTTTCATGTCTGATTAGATAAAGTCTTCTCAAAGATTGGTCTCCCTCTTTCTGAAGAACAAATTGCTGGTGTTGCTTGCGCCACACCAGGTGCAATTGAGGAGATCATTCTTCTCTTCAATCAACAGGTTTGGGTGCCTCAATTTTCCTTATCATTCTTCCAGATTGAAAATTGTACGGATGATAGAGGTCGTATGTATTCATTTTGATGAATCGTTTGGACAGATCGATCGAGAGTTGAGCCCTTGGTTGTTCCAGAAGATGATGATTCCGATTTCTCAGATCATCAAGAAGAAACTTTAGGTCAAACTTCAGAGCCACTGAATCAAACATCAAATTCACGTCAAAAAAGCCTCGCTCCATCAAAAGCGAATAAACCACCTCCATCTCCAAAAAAGACCCAAGCAACACGGTCTATAAGGTTTTTCCCTCTTTTTGAAAGATTCTTCTTCCTTTTAGTGAACAGGAAGTGAAGCTTCTTGATTTAGAACGAGAAAACGAGCAACTTAGAGAATCCCAAAAAATAATGCAAGAGCGACTTCAGGTGCTCGAGAAGCTCACTCAAGAGCAAGAACAGACAATCAATGAGCTGCAAGCACAACCAAAGAAAAAACCGGCGAGCAAGAAAAAATGAAATTTTTCTCCTCTTTCTTTGCATCTATTGTCATCATTTCCAACAAGTCATCCTATTTTTAATCTTCTTTGTATATGCTCATGCTGTTTTCTTTGTAAAAATATCACAAATTGGAGGTTTTTGTAGAGGATTGTCACACCACTACTGAGGTTACATGGCTCAGGGAATTTGGAACTTTGTTTGAAACTTGTTGATACTCTGTTTATTATTGGATTGATTGATCTGCTCTTTCCACCATCACATCCTGTTACGAGACCGAGTCACGTCATCCACAAACTACAGTTCAATATCGTTGTCAGCACGCTCTGCAAAATTCCATCTCATTGAAACGACCATTTCCGTCGGGTTGACAGTCGAACGCAGATTCAAACGCGAGATCAACATCTGATGACCAGTCCTCCTCACGGACGATTCTCAACATCTCGACGACTATTATGGTCTAGTGGTGACATGACACGAATCGAAGCTGGAAGAAAGGTTCGCAATTTTTCTTGTCATCTTGCAGGAAAGTTCCAAATTCCATGAATTGTGTAACCTCAGTAAATGTGGGGTTGATCATTGTCACACAGAAACAATCGTCATTCGAAACTATACCTGCCTGACATCTTAATTAAATATGATATCTCACTGCTCTTGATGTTTCAGGTAACAGTGTGAGGTGAGCTCAATCAACAAATCAAACAAGAGAACGATAAAAATAGATGATATTTGAGCTAAAACCAAATCAGCTCGAATATCTAAATCTCAAGAAGGCCTTCCCGTTGATTATGGATGCTGTTCATTGCCGCTTCAAAGGCCGGATCTTCGTGAATTTTCAGCGTGGCAATGTCGTTTTTGATAGTTGAATTTATTTGGTGTGGGGATAGTCCCAAATATTGAAGAGTGTTTTTGATGGATGCAACGTTTGAAGAAATAGGAATAATCGCTGCTGGGTACGAGGCATTTGAGTACAAATCAGCATCGTCTTGATCAGGATCGGGGTCGAGCCTGGTCGGGCGAGGGTCGGAGCTGTCAGCTGCTGATGTGTCTCGAAAGGATCCCGTCTGGACCACAGAATCGTCTTCCGAATCAACGTACGGGAACTCGTACTGCTCCATCAGGAAAAGGTTGAGGATAACACGCATCTCCATCCCTTGCTTCTCTTGCCTCTTCTTCTCGTCGTCGCTGTCAGGAGGGCAGGGCTTTTTCCAGTTCTCGCCGAGCAAGAGAGGGAGAGAGAAATAGATAAGATTGAGCTTCTGAATGGAATCGTTGGTAAGGAGTTGTTGAATCGACGAGGCAAAAGAATGCTGAGCGAGTTCCTTGATAATCCGAGCGACGATCATCCGAAGCTGAGGAAAAGAAAAATGGACAAGAAGTTGCGTCAAAGCCTGTTCACCTTGATAAAAGTTCACCCAGCGGATTCGAGGAGGGAACGACTTGATTGTCTTCTGCAGAATCCTCAAGAAAGTGAGGAGTGTGAATGCAGCATTCCAGTTCAGGGCGCGATACGGGCGCCGAGTCAGGACGAATGCTGCACTCGGAGAAGACTGTGTTTTCGTTGTGCTGCGAGCTGTGGATGTGAGAATTGAGAGATTTGTCTCAGGTTTGTTGTCAAGATTGGGAGAAGGAAAAGAAAAGTGTCTCTCAATCTCAGAAATATCGTCCTCGATCGCGACTGTGAACATTTTCTTCTTGAGGGACTGCGAAGGTGAGCTTCGAGTCCATTCGAAGACGCGGTCTGTCCTCTGGGCGTCTGCATCCCGCCCATTCTCAAAATAATACGCACGCCAAAAGTGGGTGCGCAGGAAGAAACGATGATCAGCCATTTTTAGATTTATAGAATGGACAAAGGTGTCAAGAAGAGGAAAAGAAAGATCCTGTTTGGAGGGCGCGAGAGCGAATCTGGAACATAGAGAATTTGGGAAACAGGAAGCCATCGCACTCCTGTCAAACGAATTGAAGTGGAGAAGACGAGAGTGGTCTAGTTGTGTGAAGCGGAGGATTAAGAGGATGCAGCTGCGATCGGAAAGCATCTGAGTCAGATGCTGGAACTGAAGTTGGTTGGATCGGCGTGCAAACTTGAGAAGATACAAAAGTACTACAGACAGAGCTTTCAGTGAGGCCTGGGCCAACAAAATTTGGAGTGACGTCGCGACATGCTTCTCCTGTGTGGTGAGTGTCGGTGTGCCTGCCCGTGACGATTGTTTGGGAGGCGGCGAAACTGATTTCGTCCGAGACGAACGTTGTGAGAGAGGAGATGGAGCTGACTGTGGTGTCTCGTTCTCTTTGATTTCCTGGTATGAGGAGGAGCAGACACAGAAAGGATGGTGTTCACTATCCTTGGGAAATGACAGCGGAGCAAGTCCCTTTGTCTCAATGGGAACTGTGGTTAAGTTTGGATCTTGAGAATCAAACCGTTTTTTGTAGCTTTTCTCAAAATCCGCACTGAAGTTCGTTTCAGGAGCGAACGATGGATGGAGAATCTCAAAAATTCGCCCTCCTTCCTTTTCGATGTCGTTTTCACTCTCAATGATCTTGATTGTGGCTGTCGTGGTGGCGAGGGTGTGTTTGATGAGTGAGAAGAGGCCATCGGGAATGATATGGAGTGCTGTTGAATAAAAGTGCTCGAAAGGCGTGGTGACGTCTGGTGGGAGAGCCACTCGTGGGATTGTCTTCGGCATTGTCGGTGTTGGGATTGGGAGAGCTTGCGTCGATGGCCGTGAATTGTGAGGAATGGCTTTGAATGTCGACGATGATAAGAGAGTTGGTTCAGATGTCACAATCTTTTCTGCAGCGTTGGCCATTTCTGAGTTTGGTGTTGAGATTGGTTGGAACGGAAGGAACAGTTCCGGCTTGGCCTGTTTTTTTGTTTCAAGGAGACGGAGATGAGCACGGTGGTATGTTTTGTTGGAGTGTGGAGTTTGTGCCTTGGGTCGGTGATGATAGTCCAGCGGAGAGAATAACGATGGATGAAGATAGTTGGCGGGCACGAGTGGAGGCTGTGGGTGGAGAGATGGGTTGTGAACTGGTTGATTGTCACTTCTGTCGGGTGGAATGAACTGAGTCTGCGAATCAACCGGGATACACATTCCATCACCCACGTACCATACGTTCCCATCCTGGCTCCGAACCTTCCTAGGTGTGTGGCTGAACGGCTGGTAGACTGCTTCATTACTCGAAACAATGTCTGATGGCTCTGATTTGACAGATGGACAGATGTCGTCATCCAATCCTTGAGGGACTTCCTGCGAAGGATGAGGATAAGGAACAGATGTTGGTGTGTCTTGGACAATGTGAGGGGTGCTGTATGATGAGAGATGAACAACGATCCCATCCTCAACTCTTTCATCTTCAAAAAGCAAGCGGATGCTTGGCTGAGAAGTTGTTGGTGTGGAATGTCGACTGGAATTCGGATCCTGAAGCATCTTGTCTCCCTGACTGTCCTCCTTCTTTTTCCGCCTCCGTCTCAAGCGCTCCTCAGTGTTGGGTCTGTCATCCAGAATGGAGTGTCGGAAGGTGAATGTTGAGAACAGTGACAGTGCTGGAGACGAGAGACGAGAGAGATGAGATGAGAGCAAGTAGAGTGTTTCAGTGATTGATGTTGGGAGGTGTGGAGGACGTTGTGAGAGCAATCGGAGGGAGGCCAGCTGTGGAATGAG
Source organism: Blattamonas nauphoetae (assembly GCA_033064195.1). NCBI lineage: Eukaryota > Preaxostyla > Oxymonadida > Blattamonas > Blattamonas nauphoetae. The sequence goes on along the minus strand of JARBJD010000011.1, from coordinate 393,665 downwards.
GTGGAAGACGGAGGAGATGTACGGATGGAGGAATGCAGGTTGAGATTTTGGGACAAACATATTCACTTCGGTCTCTCTGATGTGAGACGTCCGAGAGAGTGTGTCCAATGAGAGTGTCGTGTGATATTCTTCCTTCGTTGATTGGAGAAGCCCGGCTTTCTTCTTTCTGAGCCTCTCCTTTTGATGTTCAAGTGACGCTGAGAGAAGCGTTGAGTGGTCTGGGAGAATTGTGGGATTGTTGATATAGTTTATGAAAATCTCACTGCTCGTCGTTGGCCGTGTGGAGATTTTCCCTGAGGAAGACAGATTTGTTGATTCAAAAAGCGATTGTCTCCGATGGATGAAAGGATTGAAGACGCGGACAGGGTTGCATTCTCGTTTCGTCGATGAGATCGGAAGCAAAGCGTCTTTGATCCATTCCCATCCAGAGACTTGTTTCCCTTTCGAGAGGAGCACGTCGTGGTTGTCATCGCTGTCGGATTCGTCTTCAATTGCATTGATTGCCTCCTCCTCTCCTTGGTTTGCAGCAATTCCCGCATCCTTCACATCCATCTGTTGTGTCTGAAGAAGGAGAGAGTGGACAACAACTTGCGAGGTGCTTGAGTCGAGTGGAGGTGCGGATGACAGAATGGTTGGGTTCGAGAGGATGGGAAGCGAGACGTGGCTGTTCAGTCTTGAGAGTGTTGGATTTGGAATGAAGATTGGACTCGACGATGTCTTCTGCTTCGACGGAGTGAAGAACGATGTCGCGTTGAACGCTTCTTGGAACGGATTTCCGTTTGTCCCGTTTGTGCGAGGAGTTTGGATTGATTGTCGCATTCCCAGGGAAGAGATGCTCCCTTCTGCGATCTTTTTGTGGATGAGATCAATTCCGTGCCGGTGAGGAACTGCATTGAGGTGTGTCAATACATTTGGTGGCGGGTGGGTGATTGAATAATGTTGTCCGGGTTTGCTTGCTGGCCCAGAGGCGATTGCCGTCGGAGTTGTTCGGATGAACTCAATGCAATCCACAATATCAAACGAAAGATTAAACCCAAAATTGGAGTTGCTTGGGGTACGCTGGAGGGGAGGAAGAGATGGTGTTGAGCTTCTTTCAGAAATCGGGCCTTTCTGTTGAGTTGGACGTGATGACGGCGGAAGGTCCACAGGAGCGTTATTAAAGGCAGAATACAATTCGAAATTGAGATTGGACTGTTCGAGGGTCTTTTCTCGTTGGGGAGAGAAGGAGTATGCGATGGCCTTCGATAAGAGAATTTGGACACGACGAAGCGGAAAGAATTGGAGGGCATCCACGCTGAATGGATGCGTAATATGAGTAAAATGATAGAATTGTTTGAATGGAATTTGGACTTTCAGGTCAGCAGCAGCGTGTGCGAGTTGAGAACGAGTGGGATGAGATTTGGAGACGGACGAGCGAGGGATCGTACTTTGAAACAATGGGTTAGAATTTTGCTGGTAGTCAGAATCTTTTGAGCTTATGGAGCTCGTACCCTGTTGTGAGTGAGCTTGGGTTTCATTTGTTGGGTTTGGTGCTGTATTTACGTATGGTGCAGTGTGGAATGTCAGGAGATAGAAAAGAAATGTAGTTAATGATGAGTGGACATTTTGCATCATTGTAAATGAATGTTGAGATTCTGATGCAACCGAGAACGTTCCGTTAACGAGTGATGTGAAAGAACGACGAATATCACAGCCGTCCATCACAGAATATGGATTTCTGGCATAATTTGTATTCAGGATGGTGTAAAGTCTCGGATGATATTTGTTCAGGTGAAGAAATACGAACAGAAGACTAAGACAAGTTTGAAGATGATTGAATAGACAATTTGGGCAATGACTGAAACACAATGGTTCTGTGCGCTCCGGAAGTGTCGCTTTGTCTTCTGTTGCGATGGGAGTCGATTGTGTTGAAAGGTCCAGACATGGCTTGAAATATAGCTCAGAGCAGACCCACATCAGTTCCTTGAGGATCAATGGATAGGCATTGCATTCCAGGAGAATAAAATTGGTAGTACGGGCCAAACTCAGAGAAAATTGCGACTGAAACAGACGAAGATCGGGCTTTAACGGAGAGGATTGACTTGGCAAATTTTCGGCAGACTGTAGAAACTGAGCTTCTTGAATTGGCTGAGGTAATCCAAGTGAAAGAGCAAGAAGAGCAGAAAATGCCGAGGTTCGCTTCGAAAACGAGGTATGCTCGGCCAAGTTTGTGAGGGAATCGATGAGAGAAGTAAGTTGTGCATGAGACAGAGAACTGTCAAGATTCGAGATTTCAACTGAAACTAAAACGGTGGTCAATGATAAAGAAATAAAGATCAATACGTGACGGGAGAATTCTCTTGAGGACTACGACACAATCCGAGATCGTGAAATCATCAGGACCAAAGAATGTGGCAAATTCATTCCAAATATTATCTTCATCGTCATCTTCATAATTAAAGAAGACCTACAGAGATTTAAAGCGACAAAAGGTTGGACAGACTTGAGGATCGCTGAGAGTCATGATCCGTCGACCCGTCACAAAACTTTCCATCTGATGGGTTTGATTCACAATTTTGCTAATGTTACATTTTGAAACAAGAATGGAGTCGATCATCCATCTTTTTGAAACAAACTGTATCTACAGCTTTCATAGTCACGCTACAAAAACGAAAACGCCATAAAAAGGAGGTCGTTAAAAATTTGGGTCATTTGTTGGTTATTTTCTTCAGAAAGCAAAAATAATTGTTTTGATGAGACTAAAGACTCTTTTTCTCGAAAGAAAAAGATTGACTTCAGGGAGGGACCTGTTGTGAAAGAGAATTCTGGACAATTCGTGTTTTTGCCATTTGAAAACGATTCATTTTGGATTCAGTTCGAGCAATAGGAATTGGAGGAGTGGGAACAACGTTTATAGGAATAGTGACCTTAGTTGGTGTTGGTGAGAGGGTAGAATTTGATGAAGTCGGAGGTGGAACAACGGTTGATGTTGGTGGTGTTTCTGGCAGCATCTGTGGAGAGACATTTGCTGTAGGTGGAAGAGAAGGTGATGTGGGGTGAGATATCGGAGTTGCTTCAATTTGAACAGCCTGTTTGAATTGGGGATTTAGGATGGGGAGAAGTGGAGTACTTGGATGCGAAGCTGAGGATGGTGAGGACGAAACGGGTTGTTTTGGGCTTGATTCGGGGGTTGGCCTCACAATTTGGCCTGGAGAATCTTTTAGTCTTGGTTTATTCATTTGTGTTTTTCGGATTTGTTTTTGGCGTTGAGACCTTCGTTGGGACGAAGGTGGAGATGAGTCAAAGAGAGGGACCGATGCCCCTTCGAGGGTTTGAGATTGGGAATACAGTGAATTGAGGACAGCTGAAAGCTGGCGGAAGGCGGCTGGGATATGAAAAACGAAGGAAATCAAACTGTCTGGCTGGATTACTGGTTTCTCTTCTTGTTTGGGTGATTCTGTAGAGTCGGTAATATCCGAAGATGTTGGTTCATCTCGTTTTCTCTTTTTGATCGTATCATCATTTACTTGATTTTGGGTGAGTTGAGATTGACGTGCAGAACGTTGTGAACGGATAATATGCTGAGCTTGACGTTGTGTTTTATCCTTTATTGACTCAAAACGTGAGAGAAGTGAATCTGAGAACTGATATAAGAGAGAATATGTGAAAAGAAAAGCGAACAGATGGAAATTGTTCTGAATGAGCGAGCTTCGTTGGAGATGAATCACGGTGTGGCTTCAGATTCAGATCTTCACCCCCAGTCACGATGAGTGAAGCACTTGAAGCTGCAGAAATAGCAGGAGATTGAGATTCAAGGCGAGCTTGAATCATGTCTGTGGAAAGGGTAGTCGGGGAAACCCATTGAATCTTGGATCGCCGCTTTGGTCCTGATTCCTATTGACAAAAGGTGTGGAGTAGAGAGGAGAAAAGATGGCGAGTCGAATCGCAAGAACGAAGAAGATGTGTGAGTGTTCAAAATAACATGCTTTGGTGGTAGATGGATCATACATCAATCGTAGCACCTCAAGACTGTACCAAGAGGTTCAGCAAATAGCTGACGAATCAGTCTGTTGATTGTTCAAAAAAGTGATGGGTGATTTGAGACCCAAAAATACTGAGTCTCTACACACGATATAAAACAAAGTTTCCTGAATCATCGAAGAAATCTCAACAAATTTCTGTATTAGTTTTTGAGATAACCGCAACTATGTTTGTCGGCCCCTTTCTTTTTCTTGATCCTGACCACAACACCAGAACGTCATGAGCCTCTTCGAATCTGGTACTCAAACTACTACAGATCATGATTCTCCTGTTGGAGTCATCGGAGACCTCTTTGGGCAAGATAATGACTTCTATGAGACAGCTCCAGTTCAATCGACGTCTGGAGGGAAACTACCACATCTCCCCGAAACAAACAGGGCCCCATCAAATTTTGTTGGATTGCAAAATCAGTTTGCCTTCATAGGAATAATTCTTACTTCTTTTCCTCCCAGAGGCGCAACATGCTATTTGAATAGCCTTATTCAACTCTACTTCATGACCCCCGAACTCCGATCTTCGATTCTTTCCTTGACTCAAGATGACCTTTCATTGGTTTTTCTCGTTTTCTCATTGACTTTTCTTCAGACATTCTCGACTGAGACCAATCTTCCTCCTGAAGTCAACCTCCAGAAATTGGATTATATTCTGTCAAAGCTCAACAATGCTCTCGAAATACCACAGGATATTGATCCCTTTAATGACACAGAACGTGTCGAAGATTTTCTCAATCGTCCTCTACAACAAAGAAATGATGACGATCCCTTAGAAGACGATGGGATCTCGCACGACGATGAACAACCAGATATTTTGAGCCAATCACAACTCAGCAACCAAGATTCAACCCCTACACGGCAAGATGCTTTGAAAAAGAAGAAAAGAAAAAAGAATGGTCTTCTTCCGACAACCCCAGAACAAAATCGTGAACTACCTGCACAGGGTGCAGCATTCTCCACGTTAACCCCTTTGGTTGATACACCAGAGACATCACGAACCACACCATCCACAAATCTCGGTTTACTCCCATCAGACATGCTCAGCTCTCCTTTCGTCGACTCTAATCACCCAACACCTTCCCGTCCCTCACTTCAACAAACAATCGAAAATTCCGTCCTCGGCTCTCCTCAAAGAGATTTGGATGATCAGGACCGTCTCTCATCAAATGTCACCCATAAAACTGGAAGCGGAAGAGTCTGGAGAAAAATCACGCCTTCATCCCCCACTCAAGACACTGTTTTTTCATCGTCTCAAATCCAGACTGGTTTAACCTCTCCGTCTCACTCGCAATTCCACGCCAAATCTTTACATCCAGTTCGCTCGAAATCAGCCGATCCGGAAACGTCGCCAGCCATGAATTACAGTCGAGTGTTGGACATCCTCTCTGCTGATCAGCAACAGCTCTCGGATTTTGACTTTGAAGAATCAGCAGACGATTCGGAACCTCTCGATTCCTCGCAATCCAAACTTCCTCAGCCATCTCTCTCCCTCGCAAATCTTGATTCAACGCCGAAACCAGAAGCAAAGCCGAAGAAGCGAGTTCCACGTCATGGAGTCGCTGAAGAACGCCATGTTCAGTTTGTGGAGCCGACACTCGAAGAGAGGGGCATTTTGGTCGCCACCTCTCTGGACACACCTGTTCATGACATCGTCGCAGGGGCCATTGACCAAACACCCGCTGAGCTTCTTGGAACGCCACTGAGTACAGAGAACACGCCAACACCAATCAACAACAAAACATCAATCGCAACTCCGACCACACAAAACACACTTCCTGTCTTCCAGTCACCTGAAGACTCAAGCACACCTGGAATCTTTATCCCCCAAGATTCGACAGACTCACCCACTCGACACCCACTCACTCTCACCCAGTTCCAGTCGCCGGAAGAACGAATCGGGTCACACAGCCTTCTCAACCAGACAGAACCACCGTCCCTCGATCCGCTGATTGTCACCCCAATGAAGACTGCTTCTGTCCCAACTGTTTTTAACATTCCTCCCACAACTCCCTTCCTCACCTCGACCGAACGAAAAGCACGATCCGTATCTCTCAAGACGAGAATGCAGAAGAATCTCCTCTCCCCCTCCTCCACCATCGCCGTCCCAAAACAAGAATCCATCGCCTTTCTCTCCACCTCAACTGACGGTCTGACTGATCTTCCGGACTCCCACAATCCGGTTGTGATGACTGCTGAGCATCCTCCGTACAAACAGAATCTGGTTGAGCACTTGTGTAAGACGACGGGTTTCAGAGAGGAGAGGTGCAAGGCGGCGATGAGAGCTTCTGACAACAACGAGGAGAAGGCGAGAATATGGCTCGAACAACACAAGTCTGATTCTTTGGTTGATCTGATCATCAAAACGAACGATGATCTGAGCCAACCTGTCCCAATCAGCATTCAAACAAGCTCGAAACCCCTCGACCAGATCTCGGAAGATCCTGCTCCTGTTGAAGAACCCATCCAGATGAATCCTCTCATGGAAATTCAGATTGAACTGGATGCCTTCCTGAAAGAGCTGAATGAACAAACACCTCAGCCTGTCTCCACAGCTCCTGTGTCGTATTCGTGTGTGAGGAAGATTCCTTTTGAACTTCAGCGACTGTTCTGCACTCTTCTGTCTTCTCCTGCTCACTCGACCACCACAACAGCCCTCACAAACTCTTTTGGATGGAACAACTCTGAAGCAGCAAACCAACAGGACATTTTGGAACTGAACCATCTCCTTCTCGACGCGCTGGAGATCAAACTGAAAGGGACTCGTTTGGAAGACATGATTGATACAAACTTCAAAGGTTTTCTGTCCAATCGGATCAAATGTTTGGAGTGTGGGTATGAATCAAAGAACCAGGAAGAGTTCCGCGATCTTTCCGTCCCTCTCATCGCTGAAGAGAAGAAAGGAAGTGGTGACGACGACAAATCAACACTGGACAAGTGTTTGGAAGAGATGATGCAAGGCGAGTTGCTGAGCGGAGACAACCAGTACAGGTGCTCGGGATGTGAGAAGAAGGTTGATGCTCAACGTTATTCAGTCCTCACCTCGATCCCCCCACTGCTCACAATCGACTTGATGAGATTCTACTACGATTGGGAGAGAGATGCTCGAGTGAAGACATCATCGTTCATCTCTTTCCCCTTCTTTCTGGACATGGCCCCGTACATGGTGAAGGACGATACTTCAGCCACACAGACCGATGTGCCTCTTGCTGTGTCAGAGGATGTTGCACAGAATTATGAAGTTTTAAGGCAGTTGAAGCAGAAGGAGAAGGATCGATTGAGGAAGATGGCTGTGCGAGCAGAAGAACTTCTCGCCGAGCAGAACGCACAAATCAAAAAAGATGAGAAGATGAAAGCAAAAGCTGATGCAGAAACATCGACAGCCCAAAATCAGGGCGAGAAATCGAAGAAAAAACAGCCAAAAATCTCTTCAGACAAACCGTGGGCAAAAGACATGAAAAAGAAGAAATCAGAACTCGCAGACAAATCATGGGATTTGATGGTGACTGAAGGACTCGCTGTTCCGATCGTGAAAGGTGAAGAAGGAAATGAAGGGGCTTCTGACTCCGTGTTTACGGAAGAGCAGAAAGCCATCATCCACAGCATCAACCCAGAAAACAAGGCAATCATTCAATCGGCTCCGTCACTCGTCGGCATCCCTCTTCCCGACATCAACTTCCATTCACCCTTTTTGTACGAGCTGTGTGGAGTTGTCATTCACTCTGGTGGTGCGTACGGTGGACACTACCATGTTCTGATCCGAGATTTGATGGACGAAGGCTCAGGGGAGGTAAGTGAGAGCAAATTCGAGACAACGAAAGAGGTGGACGACTGCCTCCAGAAAGTGTTTGGAAATTGGTACGATTTCAACGACTCAAATGTGTACAGAATATCACCGCTGACAGTTCAAACCACATTCAACGGAGCGTCGAACAGTGCGTACATCATGCTCTATCGGCAATGCTCGCAGAGATCAAACTTTATCACTGAATCGATTGTGAATCGGATCCCAACATTCGATCCATCACTCCTACCCGATCATCTGAGACGAGATTGCCAGAGACAATCCGCAGTCCACAAAGTCGAAAATGCGCTGAGATCACTCAAAATGCATCGCATGGAATACTCACTCTACTCGACAGTCACGTGCCAGCTTGGGAAGTTCGTCGAGGTTGTAGAACCAAACAAAATTAACCCCGAGACAGTTGTCGTCGAGTCGTATCATCTCCGCGAGGATTTCTCAATGCGAGGCGAGTGCAAAGCTGAGTGGGAACTGGACATTCGAACATCCATCCAAACATGCGTGTTTGATCTGTTCACATCGCTGAAGAAGGTTGCTGTGGATTCTGACACCTGGAAAGAAGCCCACATCTACACCATTCGGACAAACTATGCGAACGGAGGGCACTTCAAGGTGGACTCCCATTTTGCATCGTTCAGAAGAATGAAGAATTCTGATGGGACAGAGTCCATCGAGGTTCTCTTCCCATCCACAGTGAAGAACGAAGATGACGAGCCATTCCCAATCACCCCACGCACGCAATTCTTCAATCTCAACTACCCAAGCGAAAGGACATCATTACTTGTCCTCCCAACGGCGATCGAGGACGCTACGGCTGTCTCTGAATTCGACAACACAACGGGCAGCTATCCGATCGATCACAGCAAAGCTATTGTGAAGTACTTCCCTCCTGACGAGATTGGACAAGACGAGGAAGTCACGATCCGCGACACCAATAATTATTCCTATTCTGGGTTTGGATCGAACGTACTCTCGTTCTTCTTCATTCCAGTTCCTCTTCCACCAGACTACAGTGTTATGAAAGCAAGTCTGGATCCAAAACGTATCATCGACAAACTGAAACAGGAAAAGTATTACGATAACAAACGGACAGAGCCATTGGGCGAGTTTATGGACGAGTCTGTCTTTGAGGTTTCGTGCCCACCCACAACATCTCTTCGATGCCTCAAAACAGCCATCAGACTCAAGTTCGGTACGATTGAGTCTGTCGAGATGACCTCAGTTGATCAAAAGGAACAGCCAAAAGAACCTTCTCTCATGTACACACACGCAGCCCCAAGAATCTTCTTCTCGCAATCCCTCGGCGGATGTGGGACAGAAATAGAAGACGACGATCGCTCACTCCAGGCCAGCAAGATCACCAACGGGATCCGTCTCTTCGGAATCATGGCGCATCAGGGGTCACCAGTCCCCGTCTCACAAGCGGACAGGGAGAGGGGCGTCAAAGGAGGCTTCGTCAATCATCGCTCGGGAGTGCCCGTTGTGAACATTGTTGTCGAAGTTGGCCTCAAAAGCACCCAGAGTCAATCGAACTCTCATCTGGTCAACATCTCAATCAACCCACAAGCGACGCTGGCTGAACTGAGAGAGATGGCAGCTGTTCGTCTCGGGTTGGACCCGCACTACACTCGAATGTACAGCACAGACACTTTCCGGATGGCGGGGAAGCTGTTGACGAAAGAAGGGCTTCCTTTGGACCAACTGAAGATCACCAACGAAACGTTCCTCCTCATTGAAACTGGACCGGTTCCTCTTGCCGGCCAAATCACAATCAGTGTGTCTCTCCTCGTCCCAATCACCGGATCCCCACTCGATCTGACGAACTTCCCGTTCACTCCAATCGAAACTGGCTCTGGTGCGAATGGGCAGGTCCCTCTCCAAGTCCTGCCAGGTCGACTACCCTCCCTCCTCCAAGTCGGCGACGCAGCCTCGTCTGTCCGCGGGTTGAAGATGTACAACATGGCCAGTGGACTTCCTGTTGATGAGCGGATCGCCGAAGAGCTGTCAGGAGACCTCCGACAGATCGTGGCAAACGGTGTCTCTTCGCGAGTTCAAGTCTACGCTCCTGTTGAGGCTCTAAATGGGCATACACTGAATCCAGAAGAACCGCCAGACTACTCCAAGTTTGTACAGACAACAATGCCCCTCCCAACGGGAATCGACAGCCACACCACAAAACTCACGATCGCCCCTCCTCCGCCGTCGTACTACGTTCTTCCGCTGGCCGACCTCTTCGACACGTCCATCTACCACTCGCTGGAGATGTTCATTGAGAATGCGCTGGAGAAGACTTATCCACACCTCTTCTCGATGGTCCTCAGACAGATTGATCAGGCTCGGATGGATGGGAAGAACACCTGCGGAACAAGGAATGTCCGAGTGTTTGAGATGAAAAATTCAAATGTGAGACGATTGGTCGGGAAAGTCACAATTGGTGGACAGAAACGGAAGGATCTTCAACCGCCAGCTGTCCTCTCCCATCTCCAGCAAGCCATGCAGACCGACATCATATCACCAGATGTCCCAGACACGCAGCCAGACAACAAAGCGTTCTCTGTGAGTGATGGTGCATCGATGCCCGATCAACCCCCAAACCCTCCAGACGAACACGTCTCGACTCGGTTCCTTCCCATCAGCCGCTTCAACATCATCGAAGACTCCCACATTGCTCTCCAAATTGTCGATGAGCCGATTGATGTTGAACAGGAGTCAAAAGGAACATCGACTCTCATCTTTTTATCGGAGCTTGTCCGAAAGTCTTGGATGCCTCCGTATCTCTCGTCAGTTGGCCCGATTGTGTTTGACAAGGCGGCCACGAATCCAATTTTGTCGTTTGTGGAATTCCTGACGAAGAAAACGGGAGTTGACAAGACTAAAATGGTGGTTGCTTCGTACGTACAAACCCAGGGAAAGGTATGCGTCGCGGAGAGATTCTCCAAGTTGTCCTCCAAGAAACTTATCTGTTCTACTCTCATTTTTCCTTTTTTTCTTCTTCTGTTATTCATTCTCTTTCTTTCTTCGTTCAGTGGCAAATTCTTTACGATTCACACTCCAAAAATGCAGCCGTCAAGAACAACAAATTCGTTCTGAAAGACGGTGAGTTTGTGATGTTCTGCAATCTCGACCATTTCACAGATGATCCTGCCAATCCTCTCCCCTTCTCCCTCGACCTTCTCTCTGTTCCTCCTCTCGACAATCTTGATGATCCTTCTTCGTCTCTCATCACTTCACTCATGGGTCGGTCCGCACTCGGCATTTTACATCCACAAGCTTACGATAGAAGCGGCGGGAAATCACTGGAAAGTACCGGGGGCCCCAAACAGGAACCAGGGGTCAAACCGAAGGCGCGACGTCACAACAAAGTTCATGCAGAGCCTTCTCTCAAGATTAACCTTGATTGATATCTTGTGACATATTTCTTCTTCTAGCATCTATTCCGTTCATTTCACTTAAAGTACAAAGATTTTTTCAGAAATAGCGGTTTAATTCGAACTAAAGTGGAAAATATTGGCTTGTACGCCGAGTAGGAATTAGGTGGACTTCTGATGCGAATTGGGAGGGGAGCTTGAGAGACGGGGCGAATCTGGGGAGGATGTTCTCGTGGCAAACCCTTCGCAGAGGAGTGTGAGTGGTGGAGGATATAGATGTGGTGTATTATGTGTGGAAGAGAAGAGGAAGGTGAGTGAAGGGGACATGGGTGAGCGATGTGAGAAGCGAGGTCAGGAGACTGAACTCCACTGAATTGTTGATGACACAATTGAGTCGGAATAATGGAAATGTCTGTTTGTGACGAAGTAGTCAACTTTTGTGGTGTCCAATGAAGCAACTAATGATAAAACGTCCGACTATTGCTCGTCGATCTGTCTTTCTTCTCCTTCCTTTGTTCATTCTCCTCTCTTCGCTCACTATCCTCCATTCACTCCATTTCCTTCCTTCGCTCCATCCCCTTCCTTCGTTCGCTCATCGTTCTTTGTTTCGCGGCAACTAATTTGTACTCATAATACATGGAAAAAACCAGAACCAGTTGAAAGCCCGATCCGAAGGAGAAACAAATTCCAAATGAGCAAGATTGGACGTCCTCTATGGAGAAGAAGGCTTATAAAGAAATGATTTGTTCATTTTTATGATTCCACATTTCACCAATTGCGATTGAATCTTTTTGCCTCAGTGTGGGTCACCCCGTCTCAGCTTCGTCCCCCGCAAAACTCCTACATAACCATTTTCCATATTATTACTTCTTCTCAAGTCTTAAATCCGTCATTTAACTTCCCTGTTCATGTTTGTTGTCACAGATCAAGGTGTATTGTGACAAAACTGGCCTGTGTTTTTGTGGTCATCCCCTGAAAGGATACAGAATGGAACAAGAATCACCAAAACGAATGTAAATGGATAAAAGACTTCAACTAGCATGACAAACCATTTCCATAGATCATCGTCTCATCTTTGTCCAATTGTGCGATCTGGGTGTCTTAAACTCATTTGTGCTGAAAAGGACAGACAGGACGAAAATAAGGAAGAAAAGGAACATATACATGATGGAAGCGAAGCTTGTTGGGACGATAGTCACAGAGGACCGCTTGATACGGCAAGGGATGATTGAGTTGAGGAGATGGTTGTTAAAGTTGGCCGTTACGAATTGATCTACTGGTTGTAATAGATAGCTGTTGTGACTTGGCAGAATCACAACATCAATATTGAGTTGTTGGCACAACATCTGTACGTTGAGTGTATAGTCTGATCTCAAGCCATCCATTGTGAGGAGGCATCGATCGTTTTGTCTCCCAAGAAACAAGCGCTTTTGTTCGATGGCAGGAATGATAATCATTTGGAAAAGAGTTGCGAAGAGTGTGTTCGTCATCCGCGTATGTGGGGATGGCTGAATATACAGAGATGGTGATCGGTCTGGAGAATAGTCCGGCGGAAGATCATAAGATGGTACCATCATGATCGTAGGAAATGACTCTCCATCTGCACACACGGTTAAGATAAGGGTGATTTTTGGGGGGATCGGTATATGTGGGACTATGGGTCTCGGGTCGTTGGGCTCAACAGCCACGATAACATTGTGGAACGAGGCGGAGGAGGCAAAAGTTTTGTCCAGGTTGATGATTTAACCTGGACTATCTGGATGGATCTGGTGCAATCTACCGTATGTCTGTAACCAGGGAACTATAACGGCTCGTGATGATTGTTTGAATCGTTCGTGTGGGAACTGCTCTCTCCTTCGAGCAACGAGATCCATCGCTGAATGGAAGAGTCTATGTTACCGATCGGTTTGAATCCTTTCTTTGATTTATTCTCGTTTATGAGTAATAATCTTTGATGGTCTGCCTTTCTTCCCGCAGGGTTGGTTGGATCTGACTCGTTTTAGAGCCCGGTAGAAGGTTTTCTTCGACACTAAATTGAGTTGAAGAATGCGAGCAAACGGGATGTTGTGCTGCATGCACAGGCGAACGAACCGTTCGCCACGGTGTTGGATGGTCCTGTACAGCTCGACTAGTTCTGAAATGCATTTTAATTTTTCAGAAATAGATTTTAATTATTCAGAAATGAACATAATTGTTCAGAAATGTACTTTAATTTTTCAGAAATGAACATAATTGTTCAGAAATGAACAGAGATTGTTCAGAAATGAACAGTGATTCTTCCCAAATGAACAGTGATTTTTCTGAAATGAATACTAATTTTTCATAAATGAAGGATCAAAATGAGTTGTCCAGATGCAATTTAGAAGCTATATTCAGGCTTCTGAAAAATGAAAAAAGGTTGATCGGACCCTTAAATTGTCTAAAAAAATTACGCGTAGCCATTTCCAATTGCGACATTAGATGATAAACGGAGAAGATTTTTCTGGAAAATCATCGCGAAATTTCATGGAACGCTCCTTTTCTCTCATCGATGATGAATCTGAGACTGACGAGTCTCAAAACTCATCGATCACCGAAAGACAAATACAATACCAATCTCTCAACGAATCGGATGGATGGTTCTTTGGTGATGAAGTTGTTGATTGTGAATCTGGGATGGAAAGTCAGCAGGATGGGCTTCTCACAGGCGGATTCAGTCAGGATTTTATTCGAACAAGTCTCAAACGATCGAAAGATGAACTTCGAAGACTCTTGCCAGAAAGAATTGAAGCAGTTGATAGTGCAAGCCCACCTGAACCTCTTCTTCCACAAGATCCTCATGAGTTTGTTGAACAACCAGCTCCTCAGAAGATGAAACGTGGTCGTCCAACTTCTCGTCCTGCCCCAAAGCCCCGACGATCATACACCATTCTCACGCCTCGTGAACGCGAATTGGTCCTCGATGAAGTGAAGGAAGGGAAGAAGTACGATTTGATTGTCGAAAAGTGGAACATCTCGAAAGGAACAATCAACAACATCGCATCTGGAAAACCTGCTCCCAAGCCTCGTGGGGGAGCAGTCTATCGAAAAATCACTCCAGAAATTTCACGATCAATGAATGATGCAATTCTTCAAAACCCACTCTTGAAGGGAGAAGAACTCAAAACTCTCGTCGAGGAGAATCATGGAACATCGGTTGCAGTGTCGACAATCAATGCTCACCTAACTTCACCAAAAATGGTGGAACACGGGTGTACAAAGTTCACTGTGAAGAAAGTCGAACTGCTCCAACACGAACGCAATTCGGAGGAAACAAAGGACGCGAGACTCGACTATCTTCAGCGATACGCAACAACATTCTCTCAAGGTGGATTTGCTGTCTACATCGACGAAACTTCCTTCAACAAGACCTGCTTCCAAAATCAAGGTCGTGCTCCAATCGGTCAGCGTTGCCTTCAACGAGTTCGTCGATTGCAAACGGAAAATCTCACTGCAATCACAGCGATCTCTGAAGCGTGGGGTGTTGTTCATGTGACGTGGGTTCAAGGAACTGTGTCTGCTCTTGAATTCCAACATTTCCTCCTCTCACTTTTTGAGTCCCTTCAAAGAAGAACGAATGAAAGCTGCACACTGATTATGGACAATGTTGGCTTGCACAAGACGGATGAGGTGAAAGAGCTCATCAGATCGAAAAATTACACAACTCTGTTCACTCCACCAAATTCATGTGAGTTGAATCCGATCGAGTACGTCTTTGGCATGTGGAAAGGTGGGAGTTCGATTCCTTCTCATGTCAGAACAGAGGATCAACTGCGGATTCATCTTTCGGAATCTCTCAGTGCAATTCCTCATCGGAAGATATCCGCGGCCATCAGATTTGTGTCTCTCAGACTTCATCCAATTGTCGCTCGCCGAGGTGATTTGGCTCTCAATCGAACACAAGAACAGTTCAACCGCGATTCGAACGGCCCACATGCTCCAAGTCCGCAAGCAATCATGCCACCAGACCACGGACCACGAGTGGAAGAACCTGAAGAATAAACTGCTTCATCAATAATTCACCACACAAGAGTGTTTCCCTTCGTTCTGTCAGTCTTTTCTAAAACGAGTGGTCTCAAAAATAAATCCGAAAAAGAGCCGTTCATTTCTGAACAATCACTGTTCATTTCCGAATAATCATTGTTCATTTCAGAAAAATCACTGTTCATTTACGAATAATTCATGTTCATTTCTGAAAAATTAAAATTCATTTCTGAACAATCATGTTCATTTCTGAACAATCAAAACACATTTCTGAACAATTATGTTCATTTCTGAATAATTAAAATACAATTCAGAACTAGTCGAGCTGTATTGTTCTAGAGTTGCCAATTGAAGAATCTACGCATCCGACAGCTACGCTTTTTTCATGTTGATCTAGGGCGTATGATGTATTTTTGGTCCCTACTTTTTTTCTTTTTACCCCCTTTTGTGACACACAAGACAAAAAACCCATCAATTGCTGAAATTTCCGAGCTTGTCCGATCTTGGACATCCGCTCATTTATTGAAAAAAGGAATTGTTTGAATTTCTTCACTAGGCATGGGCAGCGGTCGGTCCGACTGCTCGTCGACCGACCGACTGCTTTTCCTGACGATCGTACCCATTTCTCACAATTTGTGTCTCTGATTCCTTGAGATTGATTTGTAAAACTAGATTAAAGAACAGTGAATATGTGCTTGTGTGTGGGAAGAAAAATCAACGGCAAATAGTTGAGTTTGTCCATGAAAACAGAGAAAAGGTGCTGGACAGTGAATCAAAAAGAAACAACAGCCTACGTCGTTTTGAGAGATTGTGAGGTGGATGAGTGCAGTCTGTTATGTCGGTGTTTGCGTATCGAGCCGTTTGAAGCAGTGGAAGAAGCGTTGTGCCAACGCTTCGGACTCCGTCAGCTGCCCATGTCACATGTTGCTGAACGCACACAGCACCAGCTCCTCTGTCGCCAGCTTGTTGGTGTAGTCTTCGATCAGTTCCATTTCCTCATCTTTCAGAGCAGCGAAGTGGGTGATATCCAGATGGGCCTGCACGACTGTCGTTTTGGCTGAGGTCTGCCATACGTGCTGTCGATGCACTGTGTGGGCAGCGCAGTGGATGAGATGGGTGGCAGTGTGATGGCAGGCAAGCTGGTAGCGTCGTTCTTTGTCGATCTGTCCAAACGCGAGAACTCTGAATTGTGGACGTGTTGCTCGGTTAGGGCAGGGACGATCTGGTGTGTGACACAATGTCCAGCCTTCCCAAGGTCGACCACATCAAACACAGCTGCGGTGCGATCGGCGAGGATTTCAGCGAACGAGCCTTCGGATCGACTTCTTTCAGGCTTGGGGAAGAATAGGGTGAGCTTTCCGTTGTTGTGGTCTTGGCCACCTGATGTTTGGTAGAAGACGGTCTGGGTGAGCACAACAAGATCGTGGACATTGTTTTTTCCGGGTGTTTTCAGCACAATCTGAACGTTTGCCTCGAATTCAAGTGCATTCAAGCGCATGTCAACTTCCACTTCAGGATGTTATTCAATGTGTTGTGAAGAGGTCAGATCAATTGTTTGAGTAATGTTCTTGCGTTTGACAGTGTATTAGTGCAGTCCTTCGAGGAATGGCGTCGTTGTATTTTCTTTCATCTCTGTCAGCTCAGCATGTGAATTTCCGGAGTTGAGGTGTTTTGTGACAACTTCAATTTGAAAAGGGATTCCACTGTGTGTTGTGTTCAGTGCGATCCAATCATGAACCGTCAGATCATGTTTGATTTATTCGTCTCCCTTCGACTTCTTCTGAGCTTCCTTCTGACGGGCTTTTGGAGGTCCTTGGAAATGATTTCTTCTGCCTGATCGGTTGTAGTCTATCCCTGGTATTGTCGTTCAATTACAGTTGGTAATGAGCGATTGGTTGTGAAGTGTCCATCTAACTTCGTCAATGTTGAGTAAACAGGCGAAGTATCCAAATATGTTGTTAATAGCACAGTGTTGTTCTGTTTGTTGGAGACCAATTCGATATTGGAGACATTTCAGAGTTTCAGGGAAAACATCTTCATTAGAGGCTGGAGAACTGTTCTGCTGCCACTTGTTTCCTCCACCCTATCATGCATCTTCAATGAATGGAAGTTCAATCTGTTTCTCCAATCTTTCATGTGTGTCAGCCAGTTCAGATTGTTGTCAATGAGCTGTTCCTTTTGACACGTTGTGAAGCTTGTTTGAAAGAATGACTGAAAACCGATCAGAACAAATCCACTATTATGTTGTTCTTAAAGTCCAATCGAATCATGACCGAGGAATCTGAAGCAAAATTGAGGACAGATGAGAGGAATGGCTTGTGGTTCGAGTTCGCCAGTGACCCAGATTGGTTGTGAGCAGAAAATTAGGGCAAAACATAGTCCACATTATGATACAGCCTTGCAACTGAGGATGTCGATTAATAGCAGGTCGAGGATGGACTGTTTGTGTGAACGATCTAATGAGCAATATCAAGAGGAAAATGAAGGAGAAAGAAGATGAAATGGATATAGATACTGATTAATGTAGTTTGAAGCCTCCTGGTATGTCAATTTGTGTTCATCCGGCTTGAGTTCTTGGCCAGGTTCTCGGATGAACGTGTATGACACTTTACAGCTGCTCTCCACAAATCTGTCCAGAATAGACGAAAAACAGTGCAATACATGGATTAAAGCGAGGTGAAATGTCACACTGTTCGATCTGTGTCTTTGGTCCGGGATTTGTGCCCACATATGCAATGCTTGCGTACCCAGCCTGCTGCTATCAAAGTACCCATTGGAAAGGAGAAATCAGGGTTTTCAGCAAATATCGGCCGGATAATTGTTTTCATTCCTCCTCTTCGTCAATTTAACAATTTGTCGCTCGTCTTCGAATACGATCGTGTCGGCTCGTTTCGACACCTTCATTTTCCTTCAAGATGAGAAGGATCGGATTCTTTGAGATTATATCCAAAATGGTGTCATGATCCGATTCGGTAGTGGGACGACAGACTATCTTGAGCGAGATCACGAGAGAAAGTGATTGGGATGTCTTGAGAAGAAATAGAATACCATTTTCTCTTCATCTGGAGTCGTAGTAATGTTGTCAAAACAAAGAGGGAGAGTCGGTGTCGGTCGGACAGGCCGATTTTTTGTCCGATGTTGGGGAAGGACAGACCGACTCAGGGACTCTTGATCCACAAACAATTCTACTTTAATTTCGAGAAATATGAGATGAACTAATTATAGAGATGTTGTGAATCAAAAATGAGAAAAAGTGAACAATAAAGTGTCCCAGGCAGGATTCGATCCTGGGTCCGGGGAGCAAAAAGCTTCCGTGCTACCACTCGACTAAAGGGCACTTCAAAAAAGTCGCAGACTGTTTTATTTTTAGGGACTGGACTCGATGCTTTCAGACCGACCACTGCCCATGCCTATTCTTCACAAACCAGTCGTGATCAGTTGAACACGGACTTGGCGTGTTAATTGGATTGGACACTGTCCAGTGTTGGACAGGACAATCGACGTCGATTGGACACTCATTTTTCAGAACGTTCATTTCACCCTCAATTCATTTCTCCATTCTATTTTACAAAGAATTGACGACAATTACGCGAGAAAGGGCGAAATGACTTGAATCTGAGTACATTCCGCGAGAAGTGACGATCAGCTTGATCCACCCATGATTGGACAGCATTGGACAGCACTGGACAATTGACTGGTATTCTTTTTCTGAGTTCTTCTCAATTAGTGCATACCATTTATACAGGTTTTGAAGAGTCGGCAAAATTGGACAGTCCATCGGACAGGCCTGTCCTGTCCTGTCCAATCGACATGTATATACTGCCCGACACGACGACCTGATCCGGCTGTAATTTTTGTTTTTTGACATAACAAGAGAGAGTTGAGAGTTCCTTTTTCACTATCATCAACTACCTTGAGTTATCCAGCTCTGTGATTCTTTTGGAAAACCAACAGTGAAAAATAAGAGAGAATGACATGAAATGCTACTGTAGGGGGACATACTCCGAACGACATGACACGTGATTCACATCCGATATCACTCCTGCATGGATCCAAGATTGTGAATGTCAAGAGAATGATAGAAGCAGATGAAATGAAGAAAAGGAGAAGGAAGATTAGAGTCAACTCGCTCGCTCCATAACTGTGTCAATGTAGTATCCAAGGACACCGATGCGGTGAACACAGACGATCAACAGTTAGTTGTGAAATGAAAAGGCCAGCCACAGCACGAAACCATCAAGACATTGCATTCTGTTCGAATTGGATTCAAAAACGTGTCATACTGTTCAGCTGTTCATCGAAATGGAGCCATCAAAATCAAAAAATCACACTGTTTCTTCCAGCGATTCGTCAAAGTGTATCGAATTGGTCTTCACAAAGCGCACAGAGTTCCTCACATTCTTCTCCATCATTTTTTAAATCGCCACGCCTTTGAAAATGAGACTCTTTCGAAATGTTTCTTTCATGAGCTTTGTCAGTTTGGTGTTGTGAAGAATCTGTGTGAGAATTGACTAGATAAATTCAAGAAGTCACAAAGAGAAAAGACACACCACGCTGAGAATCAAGGTTGTGTATTCATCTCAGCAAACTTGGGATTTGGTGATGTGCAGGGATGAGTTGAAACTGAAAACTTGTCGTGACGGAAGAGATCATTGACGGAAAACAATACCTTGATCATTCGTCACATTTCGCACTGAGGGAAAGATGGACCCTCACCACCACTCACGGGTCCTTCTCAGTGATAATACTGGTTGAAACAAGAAACTGGATATAACTTCCAAGAATCAAACAGATCAATATCGGTCAGAAATACGTTCAATCAATCTTTTTTGACTTTAACCTCATCAAATACATTTCGTGAACGTTCGTTTCAATTCTTTTTGAAAATTATGCGATTTACGTCACAATAGACTTCCTTCATCCAAAAATCGTGGGAGGTGAGAACTCGATCCCACAAGAAAGTAATGAAAACATCGTTCTCTCATTCTGTAATTTACTCCTCGAGTGATACTCTCGTAAAGTTAAAACAATTTAAAGTTACAGGGATCGAGCAGGATGAGGTGAATCACGTGTCATGTCGCGAAGAGCATGTCCATCATTAATTTTGTTTTACAGTTTTCACGTCATTCAGAATTTTTTGGTGTCCAATTTTTTGTCACAAGGTGTTGAACTCTCTCAATTATCATTGATAGAAAATTAAAAAATATAGTCTCTTTATTCGGAAAAATAAAACCGTTTTACAGCCGGATCAAGACGTCGTGTCGGGTAGTATAAAGGGATACAGTTCCATCTCAATTTCAATTGCGGCTTGATTTATCCGTCAAATCCCTTTGTATGGACTCAAATGTGTGAATTTCTCATTCTAAATTCTTCTTCTATTCCTTTCTGCTCCAGCATCCGTCATGCGTTCTTCCCTCGAAGTTCTGCCTCTATGAGACGTTTCTTCCTCGCTGATGATTTCACATCAATTGAATGGCTTCTCTTTGGACTCTGGTATCAAGTATGTTTTGGATTAGGATCGCTTCTGCGGCTTTGTCTGGAGTTGGGATGTTCTGTGCGATCCTTCTTCTCTCGGCTGTCAACTCTATGAAGGTATATTTGCTTATTCTGCACATTGTTGACTTATTTTCTTCTCACAGCAACTGAGATTCACTGCATGTTAAATCCTCACAATGTGGTGGAGTGAGATCGTTTTCATTGCAATATTCTTCTCTGCGGCTCGTATGCACCGATTCATACTCTCTAGCATGTTCTCTCTCGTGTTTTTCCTCGTCTTCAAGATCTATTTGTCCAAACGCATCAATTAGTACGGACCGACGTGATCGCCGTTGATGGTGTTCTGGACACGTTTCTGTTCATCGTTGGAGTCCTACGCGCATCGACAAAGTGTTGCTGTCCTTCTCTCAGGATTATCTTTCGGGATGTCTTGATCGATATTATCGTTTTGACGGTGATGGAAAACACGATCACATCAACATTGAACCACACAACAGCTCTCATCACTGCAAGTCTCACCACTGTGTGAAATATAGCCACTCCGTCAGAGAAGTACTACACAGATGTCGTGAAGGGGATCACCACGGCTGTCCGTGACGCATCGTCGACTCTCACGGATAAACAGGATTACTCCAGCACAACTCTTCTAACTTCGGGAAACTCAGTGTCGATGATGATTCCGTTCACCTCTGTGGTTGTTAGTCGGGTCAGTATGTCATTTTGAACGTGATTATTGTTGACACCTCCTGAAGTTCACATCTCTCTTATTTGTCATTCCGCATGCCTCATTCTTTTTCTTCTCTCTCATTCCAGTTCTTTCCCCGTGTTGGTTATCTGCATCACTCCTCATTGCACATGTTACGATTGTGACTGTCCAGCACATCGTTCACAGGAAAATAAAGATGAATAAACAACAGCAGCGTTTTTATATTCATGGGAGGAAAGTACCGAATCAGCTCCACCGACAGGATATCAGCTAGAAAACGAGATCTCACATCAACAGTACAGATCCTCGCAAAGTTGTAAACTGGAATATCTTTTGATTTCAATTGGTTTTATTTGGGGTGCATTTCATGTACACAACGACAAATCGTTCAGTTAACAATCCCCACGGAGAAAATATGTTCGGAGCCAAATTACCAAAATCATGGGTCAGATTTCTCATCGCCCAAATAGGAGACCGGTCGTTGGACTGGACAATCCCACCTCGACTGGACACAGCTTAACAGGCCAAACACGGACAACACTTTCCAGTCTCTGACAGTCCGGATCGTCTTCCCCATCTTAATTTGTCTTCGTCGTCCTTTTTCTCTCAGGACCTCTTAAATCGCAATTTGAATTCACTTGTCGATTCAAGCATTCTATTGTCCTGCTTCACATCATTCTTGTCTCAAGTGAATCCAAATTCGTGGAAATCTGTGCAGCTTTCAAAAGCCGTTTCTCCTCACAATGTATGACATCATAATGGAATGATGTTTGAAAAAATCACATCATCAGTGTGTATCTCCATTGTTTTTTATACTTTATCGACCTCATTCTCTTCATTAGTGTGACATGGATGTCCCGATCAAACCGCAACCTGAATAGGACAGAAAGAGATGAGATAAGGACAACTCACACCATCAGTATTCATCTCCATTGTTATTCCAGCTCTTTCCGAACCATTGGGCGTCAGCTGGAACGTGTCCAACAGAAGCGAGAGCTTCTCGTGAAAGGAATGGAAAATGGGGAGATTGTGGTGTTTGTTGTGTCAAGATGGTTCTGTCGAAAGAAGACAGATCTCACACCGGATTTCAACCAATCTCTTACAACGACCAATCACGATATTCACCACTCTCGCCTGGAGCTGACAATTCACAATACACGACGACAGTGTTCCCGACAGAGTCGCCATCAACGAATTTACTCAACATCGACAACTTTGATTCTCAGCGAGTATCCTCTCGTCCAACTTTAAGGAAAACGCCCAATGACATCAGTGGACACAACCAGAAACCGAAACAAGATGCGGTTCTCGTCGTCTGGAACAATCAGAAGGGAAGACCAGGACAACATCCCACCCTCCCTCCGCCATGTCAATCTCACCCTTCAGGACGGTCCCGCACAGCCCCCTCCGTCAGACATTCTTCAAACACTCAAACCCTGCTCGGACCCGCCTCCACCCGAGCCCACTCCTCCGTCTCGACCGATCAGACGAGATTACGAAGGAAGTTGGTCATGTCAAGCTCACACAGACACAATCACGTCGATGAAGTTTGATCCTCTTTCGTTGACACTGCACAGTCTGCTGTGAAACGACTCTTCCTGACAGGATCAGAAAACAAGACTGTCTGTGTTGTGGACAGTGCGACGATGGAGTTAGTGGAGAGGCTCAAAGGCCACACACCCATTCTGGAAAGCGTGGCGTTTGACGAGCAGCGGGACAGGATCATCAGACTCGACGTGGGCGGATGTGTGGTGCTCTACTCGCTTGTTTCGTATCTTGTACTGTCACAGCTTCGGATGATCGATCGCCTCACCAATACTCCGTTTACGTCCTTCAACTAGGTTCACTACAACCACCACAGCACGCTCTTTCTCCTCTCCACTCGACACATCTCATGCGACTCTCCATTCCATCAGCTCATCACCATCGACACTCACTCCATCTGCACTGTCTGGTTCGCTGACACAGGAAAGCGGCACTCCACCTTCCTCTGTAAGTACGACGAGGGAGACGTAGTCTCGGCTTGTTTCGATGACGTCGGTCTCGCTGAGCGGAAACATCAAAGAAACACGTTTTCCAGTTTGAGGTCGAAGAGGATGTTGTGAATGAGGTCACACGGCAGTCTGAAAAGCGGAAGAAACCAAACCCGTTTGTCGTCCCCACGAGCTGTCCGCCATCGTCAATCGAGCTGTCATCTGTGCGGAGGATGCGGAAGGCGAAGGACGAGAAGAGGAAGGTCGTGTGCGTCACTCCATCCGTCCCACATCCTTTCGTTTTCGAACGTTCTCGCTGGGAATACATTGGGACTCCTCGCCGAACCAGAAGTGGCCATGCTTCTGTTTGAGAAGGGAGGGGTGCAGAGTGGAGGAGTGAGAGTGCTTCACGTTCAGAACGATCTGAAGAAGGATCAGACTGAAAAGATGCCGACAATCTCGAAACCACTGGCTGCTGTCTTCATTCCCCCCAACAATCTTGCAGTGAGTTGGGACAATGGACGGATTTGTATTTGGAACACCGAGACTGGTGTGGAGAAGATGACTCTCCGACGACAGGGCGAAGAAATGAAGAAGGACTAGAAGAACGATCTCGACCAGAAAAACGACAATCCCAAATCGGTACCAGTCCTGCAATTGTCCAGCCACCAAACTTCTTCCTCTCGACCACTCACCAACCAGCCAACCACTCCAGTCCTTCCCACTCTCGCTCGTTCACGGACGACGCTGGGAGTCTGCTCGGCCTGCCTCATCTCCGACCCGTCCCGTCAGGACATCCTCATCGCCCACACGTCTGACGGGATCATCACAATCTTCTCGCTCTCCACTCGTCAAAAAATCGTGTCCTTTGTATGCTACGAAGTTGTTGCTGTTGGAAAGGTGAGTGCAGATGGACGGTTGTTGGTATAGGGAGGGTCGAATGGCGTTGTGAACTCGACAGAATCGACAGCTGAGACGGACAAGAGTGGGAAACAGACATTGAAAGTGATTGGGAAAGCGCTGATGCCGTGTGGACTGTGGTTGGAAGTGTTTGAGCGGGACTCGGATCGGAGTGTGGAAGGCAAAAGCAAGCTTGTTGATCTGTCAACATCAACAGCGACACACTGGAATGAAACTGAGACCATGATTGCATTCTCAGAATCGGATGCTTCCGAACTGAACCGAAAGATGGAATGGCGAGGTCGTCTTATGTTTGGAAATGGATTGCGAACTTCGAATTGGATGGTTGTGTCTGGATTGAGTTCAGGAAACAAATCGCTTGGAGGAGTGGGATCGAAATGGTGGATTCCCGTGATCATTTCTCTGTCGTATGCGCTTCTTGTTTCAGTGATGATCGTTGTGTGTGTCTGTTTGCGTCGAAAGCGACACTCAGCTCGGAATGAACATTTGAGAAACAAGGAAGCTCGTTTGGGGAGACGCGATTTGGAAGTGACGAAGTGATTCCACCAACACAATCGCGTGTGGAAGTGATTGTGTGCAACGAGAAGATGGAGCGTTCAGTGGCAGTGGAGACAGACACGCTGTTCAACGCTCTTCACAATGCTCACTCGACACGATTTGTGGAGAAAGGAAAAGTGGGATCGGCGATTGCCCGTGGTCTTGTGAGTCTGAAGACGCGAAAGAGGCAGAGTGTTATTTTGGGTTCGAGTGGAATTGTTTCAGGAGGGATGAAGACATCGGAAGATGACCAGCGATGGATGGCGCCCGAAGTGTTGCAGGAGAATTGGAAACCGACTCTTGAAAATGCTGATCACGGGGCAGTTTTCAGTCTTGGCCTAGTCTTGTGGGAAATTGAGACTGGTTCTGTGCCGTTCGGGGAAGTTGATGGAGCGACAGCTCAGCGTCGACTGGCATCAGACGAGAAGCCTGTGATGGAGAAAGTGAGTTCGTCGATGGAAGCGATCATCCTTCCCTGCCTCTCGCTTGACCCATCACTTCGGCCCACACAAAAAAACAGATCTGTCACAACTGGACCAACTGAATAGCGTTCTTCAGCCGTCGCACAAGATGGAAGGGAATGCGATGTCACATGTTGGATGACACTTCAATCCACAGAAGTCACAACAATCCACACCTCACCCTTCTTCATTGAACAACATCTCGTTTTCACTTCACTTTGTTCTTAGTCTTCATTCATGCAACCACACTCACACGTCTGACACTCTTTTCGTCAGATTCCATCAACATTCTGTTTCATGTCGCCCCATTCGAGTCATTCAACTTGCCTCCACTTTGGACGATTGAATGGGACGGTCTTTTTCATTCCTCACACTCGGCTTCAGACCACTCGCTTCACGCGACGATTCACTCAGCCGTTTGATCAACGCTGCTTCGTTCACGCCATCCGCCACTCACACATTCACACAGTTCATGCAGCAGTTCTTCTCTACTCTTCTGAGACGCAATTTTTTCCGTGTCATTCACTTACCCGAACGACACAGATCATCATTCTTTAGTTTTTCAATCGAAGGACGATCTTTCTTTGTTTAGAATTGTCTTGTTTTGTTTGTTCGTTTTCGATGAGCAGGATTGTTCATCTCTTCCGTGTTGCTGTGTTCTTCATCCTGTCAGCTGTCTTTGGATGGTTCTGCTTTTTTGTTGAACAGATTGGACTTTCCTCAATTTTACCACTTCACTCGCCTCTCCGTCTCTCAGGGCTGTCGTTTCCATTTCAGAATTGTCATTTTTGTCTCCTTTTTTTCTGATGGTGCCGGATTCGTGACTGACACTGACCGGCACTTTTGGCCGGTCAGACAAGCCTATCCTATTCGACCATACGAAAATTAAAAAAAGTGGATTGGAGGCTTTTTCTTCCATGTTTTCAAGCAATGAATTGAGAATTGGCCTTAATCGTGAGAAATAAACACGTATCAACAGTCAGAGTGTCTTTAATCAACCCCAAATTCGATTGTGAATTTAATGTATTCGACTTACCTCAGCTGTCATTGATTTTGATCGAAATTGAATAAAAGGCCCAAGACAAAAGAATTGTGAATTCGAAATTAAAAGATAAACGGAAGTTGGGAGATCTTTGAATCTTTTCCATCCAGAATGTCCTGAGAATACAGGCTGAGTTTGTGGGCGACTTGAACAGGCATTGGAAGACTGATTGCGCCAGGGAAGTTGCAATAGAGATGGCAGAGTTGGTACGTAAAGTCTTGAAGTTGGTGGTTGGTCCACTTCAAATCGCTTTGTAAAACAACAAATCGTGTCGGGAGTGCTGTGGTAAAGCGGTTCACCGATTGCGCAACAAGGAAGAAGTCGTAGTAGAGAGGAGAGGTGACAACTGTGTCGACGATGGTTCCGGGTTGGATGTTATCCCCGTTTGGAGTGAAAAAGCGGTGATTGATTCTCTTGTTGACCATGATATAGGCAGTTTGTGGGCGGTACACAGGTTGTGGCGCGTAGTCGCGGATTCCTTTGAGAATCATGTTGTATTCACCTTGGACGGCAGCTTCGAATTGAGAATCACCAACACCATCTCTGTACATGATGATAGTGGAAGGAGGAGCTTTGTTTTCACGTTCGTAGAGCTCTATCGACATTTTGATGAACTTGTCGAGTCTTTCGGTGAGAAGTTCCTGCCGTCCCTTAAGGATCATTGTCCGCAAGTGGTACTGAGTCATATCGTTTGAATATGATGCGACAAGGGCTGCATAACTTTGTTTCTTCTTCATCGAACGAGATACATCGATTGAGCATACCATCACACCTCCACTTTCCTTCTTGGTGCTCTCAGGATTTTGTTTCACCCAAGTTGGATTTTGGATCCGCCAGCACGAACCCTTGACCTTTGCAACGATTTGTAGCCAGAGACCGCTGATGACAGAGAGATTGATTCTCTGGATATTCTTGCTGATGATGCATTGAGACATCACACCACAGGCACAGTTTGTATGTTGCTTCAAATTACGATACAATGTGGTTGTCTTTTTCGGGAGAATAAAGATGACGAGTTGGTGGTCCTTGTACTGTGGTCCAAAATCCTTCTTGAACTGATCAAAGAACGTTCGTTCATTGTCCACAATAATTTTGTCAGGGTTGGCCACCAATTGAGGGTTTTTGGCGACTTTTCGCAAAGCATCCATGAACTGTGCGATGTTCCGCTCGTCCTGCTTCTGGTAGACCAACAGCCACTTTTGGAGAGCTACCGGTGCGATCAGTGTGTTGCGTGTGACACTATCTCGAAACGAACCATTGCGAACCTCCTCCTGTTTGTTTCCTCCCCAACGGAGAACGACAGGCGCGCAGACCCTGGCGTCGATTGGAACCATTGTGTTGGAAATAGCTTCAATCCCAGATTGTGGGAACTGTGGAGATTGAAATAATGTCCGTGTAACATCCTCGATTTGCCGTTTTCGTTCTTGTGGCGAAGACCCAATCCGGTCTTTGATCTCTTTCATTGCGAAGAAGTCGCTGTGGAACTCCTCTGGAATCCCAGTCATGAAGGCCAATTCACTCGGAATAGCGACAGGCTTTGATGAGGCTGTGATTTTGAACACACGCCCCCCGCTGCCAGTGGCCATGCAGAGGAGAAGTGGCTGATTGGGTTTCAAAGTGATTGAGTAGCAATCTTTGAAGTACTGTTCGACAGTTTCTTGAACAGTAGCATCTTTCCCTGCTCGACGCATAAATGTGTATGTCCGTGGTGTTTGATCTGTGAGAACTTTCACAATTCGATAAGTCAAGAAGTGGTCCCCATGTCTAAATGGGAAGCAAACGAGACATTAAGTGGAGAGAGAACACACTTTGTGAGAATGAACATTCCTTCGAGACTCTCAACTTTGTCTTCCCGTCTGATTCCGTCATTTTTGTTGAGGAAGTCGAGAACCGTATCCTTTCGTAAAATGCTGTGGATTTTGTCAGCGACCATCATTGGACCTTTTTGGGACAGATAGATGGAAAATCTTGTTCCGCTCCAAATTTCCAATCTGTATTTTGGGAGTTCTTGTTTGTTGGCTGGATGGACCATATCTCGGCGAATTTGAACAAATCCGTTCTGTGCCTGGACACCCTTCAATAAGACGTTGAGCTGTTGAAGAGGGAATGAATTGTCGCCAGGATTTGACTCTCTAACAAGTTCAAATCCAATAGTGAAATCTTGTTTCTTTCCTTGGATTGTATCAACGACTTGAAATTGAACATTGTCAAGCGGTGATCCAAACGAATAGAGAGAGGTATTGTCGAAAACTAGCGAGGTGAGGAAGAGAAAATAATACCACAGCGGAGGGGTGCGAGTGATTCATCAATCAGACGATCGATAATTTCTACAGAAACGAACAGCTAAGGTTAAATTGAAGAAAATACTCTGTCTTCGTTTTCGTTCCCTTTGAGAATCAAGGAGTGGTTCAAAGTGGACTGAGTACTGGAAAACTGAGATCTTCACTTTGATTTGATACGAGTTCGCAACAATATGGAGGCCTCGAGAACCGCCCGAGGGTGCTTGGATGGGTGGTCGTGGGGCAAAATGGACAATCTCGCTCATGATGACAAAATAAAATTTGAACTAGAAAAGATGAGATGTTGTTCGACCATAATTCAATTTTTTATTGGATTGGTAAACTGTACTGGAGCTTGAGATGTTCGAAATGTCCAGTAAATTGTCTCGGATCTCAAAGATTTTGCGAAAGAGTAGAAACATTCGTCACACAGATCTCATCGACGCGTCGAGAACACCATTCTCCGGGTTGGACTCCTCTCTGTAGGTCTCCACAATGAGAAAGGAAGACCCTCCATTTATCCATTTCCAAATGTATTTCGGAAAGAAGAAGGAAATGAGCTGTGAGAAAAGGAGACTGAACAGGAAATACTGAGAAAAACGTGAGTCGAAAGACGGCGAAGTCGAAACTTCAGAGAAGAACACGAATAGTGCCAAAAAGTATCCTCCAAAAGAAGATTGTGATGAAGATACACACATTCAAGCAGGAAAACGTGCACCCGAGGTCGATTCTCAGCAATCATCTCTCGAATCTTTGTGTCAATGCCGTCAGATCAGTCCCGAAGGACAGTTGAGACTTGAGAGGGTTTCGATGTCAGAAGGAATGTTCAATCAAAAGGTCTCATCATCCAACGGGTCGACACTCGAAGCATTCATTCCCACACCACTCACACAGCCTGTTCTCTCCAGAATTCGGTAAGATGGCTCTGCGTCTTCCAGATTCTCCTTTCCATCCTCTTGTCCCTCTTTTGTCTGTCCATCAACACGCACTTTTGCTCGAAAGAGTCCAGTCAATCCTTCGCTACATCCATTTCCAGGGATGGTGATGTCCTGTTGATCCTCGTCCAGCTGAACGATGTCTGCATCAGACTCGTATTCCTCCTGCGCTTGAAAGAGACCTTGAATTAGTAAATCGTCCTCAAAGCTGAGTGCTTCCCCTTGCCGAAGCGATTCACCGTTTTCTTCTCGTTTTCTCCGTTCTCCTTCAATGAGCCCTTTCACATGAAGAAAAAAGGAAGGATCTTGTTTCCCTTCTTTTGAGACGATCACAAAACGACGCCGATTGTGTGCAAGGAGAGTTGTGAAGACATCAGCGTCGATTTCAGGGTGTGTGAAGAGTCGGATGGACCATTTCGACGCAGGAACGTTAAATGCCAGACAAGCTCTTTTGTGGAGAGATCTAGAAGAAAAGTGAAGACAAAAAGAGAAAGAGAGACCCAACAAAAACATCGGGAGAGGAGCGGAGAGCAACACAGAGCTGTTTACCGTCACTATCAACAAAGGCGGATGGATTGAAAAGTTTCAGAGGAGGCGGTTCTGCTCGAAGATCAACATTACCAAGTACATCTCCATTTCCATCATTACTGATTTTATCTTCAGGAGTTCCTCTTGTATTCGTGGAAAGAGTTGAGGCAGTGATTCCAAAGGCTGAAAGGCCCGCATATGGATTCAACCGATTGGAATGCTGCCCATAGGAAGACATTGTGCGAAGTCTTGATGACGGAGCATGGATCATGCTTTGGAA
This sequence comes from Blattamonas nauphoetae, assembly GCA_033064195.1. Lineage (NCBI taxonomy): Eukaryota > Preaxostyla > Oxymonadida > Blattamonas > Blattamonas nauphoetae. The sequence continues at coordinate 363,325 of JARBJD010000011.1, read as the reverse complement.
GCTCATAGAGTTGGTTGGAACACGGAAAACGTAATATGTTTCGTGTTGCAGAGAACTAATCCTCCGAATAATATTTACTAAAGAGTTTACGATGTGCGCATCAAACTTTTTGGGCGGACAATTTGTGAATCTCGTTTTGGGACAAGGTAGACAGCACTGTTCTTCGTGAGCAATTGGAACGTTGGCTTGAGTTCTAGGTACAGAATTGAAACAAAAAAAGGGGCAACCTTCCATAATCTTTTTGCTTGTGGTTTTTGTGTGTGTATACAGAGAGAAGAGTGATGGTGATGATGGAAGAGGATATGTTGGAGAACGGGCGTTGTAGTTCAGAATAACAATTGAAATAGCCTGCATCAAGATATACACGCAAAAAATGGAATACTGATTCAACTGTTGATGGTTTCGGAATCTTAACTTCAATATATGCGATGAATGACATTCCGGGAAATGAATGAGGTTGTTGATGTATCTGAATACTCGCTGGACAAATTTCTTTGGGCACATACACATAACAAGCAAGTCCTGCGTAAAAATCCTGAATGATATCGAGCTAGAGCGAATCTCGAAATGAGTTACAACAAACTGGTATCTCAGGATATGGAATCTGCAAGGGAGCAATGGTTACCCAACCTAGCGGTGAATAGGCACTATGTGGTTGAACTTGCGGTGGTGATGGAGATTGTGACATCGATTCAGGCCCTTTTACAAACCTCAACCAACATTTTTGATTTGTGGAATTCTGTCTTTGGTTTTTTGATTGTCTCTGTGATTATTCTAAATCAAGAGAAGGACCACTTTCTCTGGTGAATTTGAAGGTAAATGAAAATAATGAAATGGTGATGGAGAACAATTCTATCCCAGTTCCTCTCCACCTCTAATCAAAACAGGGATTCTATTTTCCCTCCTCTCCTTCCTTGGGAACATATGGTTCCAACTCAAGTATTGGACAGCCCGCGTCGTGGATTTCGTCGATGTTCGGTTTGATGTTGAAGATCTTGGCAAGGACAATTTTGAAGATGTTTTTGACGTTGATAGAGAGTCGCGATGATGAAAAAATGAGGGGCGCCTTCATGGCTTTGGAATATGAGCGTGCTTTCTTGACGATGGATGCTTGTTGATCGGCTGGCAAACTGACAAAAAGATCGAACTTCGTTCCGACCAAAAAGGCCATTGAATCCTGAGGAGAGAAGTAGAATAGAAAGAGAGAGAATGATACCTGGTTGAAGCCCCGAGCCTGTTTGTACCATTCTTTCACACCCACCAGTGTTGAAACTCTCGTCAAATCGAACATGTATAGGATTGCTGTGGCATCTGAGCAAACTAAGGGGAGCATATTGACGAATTCTTGTGCTCCTGAATGTATAAAAGTGAATTGACAGATGCGGAGTTGAATGAGAGTGATCATGAAAAACGGATAAAGAAAAAACCTCCGAGATCCCAAATATTGAATACAACCTCCTGTCCCTTCACCTTCAGCTTCTTCTCCATGAAATTCACCCCTAGAAAGCACATATTGATGATATGAGTGATTGAATGTTGATGAAAGAACAAACCAAGTGTCAAGATGTAATCTTCCCCAAATTCGTTCTTAACGTACTTTACCATCAGACTGGTCTTACCAATTTGTGGATCGCCCACCATTCCGATCTTAAACGCAAAACTGTCGCTGTCCGTCATTGGATCATTACCCATCACAAGATTCAGGTTTGGTCCAACTGTATTTGACGCTACCACCAACCTTACTGGAATTATTGAATATAAAAATTCAGAAGCCGAGAGTGAAATGTGAAAAGTCCTCATATAATTGTAGAAAAGTCAAACATGACCACTTTTCAATTCACTGAAATGTTCTTGGAGCATAAGAGAGAATTGAGGATAAATAACAAAAATTTTCTCGTGGTTTATTGGCATGTTAATTGGATTGGACGTTGCCAATGTTGGACTGGACAATCGACCTCTATTGGACATTCATTTTTAGACTTGCTTCTCTCATCCTCAATTCACTCATTCAATCATTTTCACAAAGAAATGACAATAATCACTTAAGAAATAGCGAAATGGAGATAATTTGATCATATTTAGCCAAGTGTGAATCTCGACTTGATCCACCCACCATTGGACGTCATTGGACGTGACTGGACATTTCGCTGAAATTTTTTTTCTGAAGTCTACACAATTAGTGCATCCCGTTTATTGAGGTTTTGACGAGTCGGCAAAATTGGACAGTCCAATGGACTGTCCAGTCCTGGACTGTCCAATCGACACCTATTAAGGGATTGAGTTACATCCTCATCTCAATTACGGTTTGATGTTCACATGTCTCTCTCACTTTTTTTGAATACTAGGCGACTTCGTCTCGGTTTTGAAATACCGTGGGGTCATAAATCGCGACGCAAAGTCAACAGATCTAGAATTCATTCATTCTTCCCCAGACACAACATCTCTCACCCCACGATTGATATCACCATCGAATCTCTATGCTTGAACTCAAATGTGTGAATTTCTCATTCTAAATTCTTCTTTTATTCCTTTCTGTTCCAGCCTTCGTTTCGCATCCTTTCCTCAAAGTTCTGCCTCGATGATACGTGACTTTTTCACTGGTGAGATCAACTTACTTGAGTTTCTTCAATTTATGATGTGGAATCCGATATTCTCTGTATTCAGGTCGCTTCTGCGGCTATGTCAATCGTTGGGATGATCTGTGTGATCATTTATATCTTCCCTGTTGTCTTAATCAATGTTTGTTTGCTTCTTCTGCTCATTCTTTCAATTCTTCTCTTCTCATAGCAACTGAGATTCATTGCATGATGACTCCTCACAATGTGGGGGAATGAGTTCTTTTTCATTGGAATATGAATCTCTACTGCTCGTATGCACAGATTCATCCTCTACAGTATGTTCTCTTTCATGTTTTTCCTCATCTTCCAGATATATTTGTCCAAACGCATTGGTGAGCGCTGACCTGCTCGATCACCATTGATTGTGTTCTGGACACGCCTCTGCTCCTGTTTGGAATCATCCGCATATTTCCAAAGAATTGCAGTCAAATGCAAGAATTTGTATTCTGGATACCTTGACGGATATTCACAGCAATTGTGATGATTCTTGGTATCATGTTTAGGTCCACTCTCAACCACACCCAAGCCCTCATCTCCACAAGTATCAACGCTGTGTGTGCTCGAACCAATTCATCAGAGAAGTACCGCGTAACTGTCTTGGCGGAATCAAAAAGGCTGTCTGTGACTCATCGAACTATTTCTCCAAGGAGTTGGGTTACTGCGGCACAACTCTTCTAACTTCGGGAAACTCAGTGTCGATGATGATTCTCTTCACCTCTGTGGTTGATGGTCGGGTCAGTATGTCTTTTTGAACGAGATTGTTGTTGACACCTCCGGATGTCCACATTTCTCTTGTTTGTCATTCCGCATGCCTCATTCATTTTCTTCTCTCTCATTCCAGTTCTTTCCCCGTGTTGGTTATCTGCATCACTCCTCATTGCACATGTTACGATTGTGGCTGCCCAGCACGTCGTTCACAACAAAGATAAGAATGAATAAACTGCAGCGGCGTTTTTATATTCATGGGAGGAAAGGAACATATCGGCCCAACTAACAAGATATCAGCAAGAATACGAGATCTCACATCAACAGTACAGATCCTCGCAAAGTTGTAAACTGAAATATCTTTTTCTTTCAATTGGTTTTATTTGGGGTGCATTTCATGTACACAACGACAAATCGTTCATTTAACAATCCCTGCGGAGAAAATATGTTCGGAGCCAAAGAACCAATATCATGGGTCAGATCTCTCATCGCCCAAATAGGAGACTGGACATTGGACTGGACAATCCCACCTCGACTGGACACAGCTTAACAGGCCAACTGGTTTAGCACAGATGATCCGAGAATCAGAATGGAGAGATGACAGGATACGGTAAAATGCAGGGTTTGCTTTGATCCACGACCAAAACATGTGACATATTGGTCCAAATATCGAAGAAGAAGAAGAAAGAGAAGAGAATTATGACTAAAAATAAAGAGAACCTCAGATATTTGGACGGATCAGCTGTCGTCGGAGTCGTCACTGCTCAACATCGAGGATATGCTTCTTTTCTGGAAGTCCGTTTGTTTCGCGTGCTTCTGACTGGAAGAGACTTTCTCTCAAAGAACTCACTGTCACTATTCTCTTCACTCCAATCGTCCCTTTCCTTCTTCCTCTTTTTCGAGGCCTGTTTGGGCTTGGCTGCCTTCTTCCGAGGAGTCTTTGTCTTCTTCTGTCCAAGTGCGTCCTCAATCTGCTTCACCAGAATCGCTGCCCCGCTCATTCCACTTTCCTCCTCATCGACAAGCTCCTGCAGCTCGTCCACAATCACAATCAGTCTGTCGATGGTCATCCCTCCTTTCTCGTCCCCTCCTTTTCGTTGCAGCTCTGTTGTTGTTTGGATACTCACTGGCAGTGAGACCTCCATTGATTGTCCAAATTTGTCTCGCTTCACTGCCACTTTCTTTTGGGTTCCGATCTCAGACACGTCCAAGTGAACTTCAACTTCATCGTCGAGCTTGATAGATTGAGAGCCGCTGCAGAAACCAAAAGCTATCGACGATTCCTTCCGCGATTGCTGAAACTGAGATCCATCCGGAAAGACTCGCTTTCTTGGGTCTTTGAGTAAATCCCATTGCTAAAAGCGCGTCTTCGGCGATGTTGACGGCTTTGTTCGACGTTTTCTTCGGTTTTCCACCTGAATGAGCGAGTATGCTTGTCTGGAGGTGAGAGAAGGCCAAGTCTGCATTCTTCTGAACAGGATCGAGAATGACACAGACAAGTGACGGGATGATTGTTGACGGATGGATAATGCCATCTTTCAACCCAACCCCGATGACTTCCACGCTCGCCCACCTCATCTCTTCTGATTGAAAGTCAACAGCTCCGTTTGTGATGGGTCTGAGAAATGTCTGCATCAGAAGGGCACTCAAACTACCCGTGCGTGCAGGCGGTGTCTGCTGTTGTGTCTGACGAGCCTTAACAGGGACAGATGTTGCGGGGGATGACGATTCACCAGACGACTGTGAAAAGTTGTCAGATGAATCCATTGCCAGTTTCGGTTTCTTTACACTTTTTGGTTTCACAACATTTCTCCGTGACGAAAATGACGGTTCAGCTCGTTTGACTTTCTGATTGGTGTTGCCAAGCCCACGGAACTGGACGTCCTTCTGCATGATGTGGAGTCTGGTTGATTTGAGGAGTCGTGCTCGTTCAGATTGGAAGATTGTGAGGAGGGCTCTCATTTGGGTGGCCTTGGTCGCCACAGACACGGGCCTCCCTGGCAATCCGTTCAGCCAGAGCGACATCTGCTGATGGCGATTTCATCCCTCGCATTCTCGAACTTCGCAGTGCCCCTCGCCGAAGCACAGATTCAGTTCCTCGACTGCCTGGTGGAGTGTCTCCATTCCCTCCACAAACGTGTTTTCCTTCTTCCCTCCTGTCTGACTTGGCAGCTGTGGAAGTTCGTCAAACAAGGACGGGTCCTTCGTGATGGTTGGTTCGAGAGGAAGTGGGTAGTCCTGCCAATACAGCATTTGTGTGTAGCGGATGACGTAGTGCGCATTGTAGGTGAAAAATGGCGACGAGGCGAGAGAAGAGGACAGACACTGTGCGACGAGGCGAGAGAAGAGGACAGACACTGTGCGACGTGGATTGTGGGGGACGGAATCTTCTCGGAAGGTAGGCACAAGCTGCTGGAAGTTGATGATAATCGTGTTGAGCGAGTTTATCGAGCACAGAAAAAAAGAGGTTGGGTCGTTTAAGATGTGCTGTGAAAAGAGCAAGATTATACACGAAGAATACAAGAAATTGGGATGTTCTACAAGTTTGATTGAAGTGACTAGATTTCTATTTGTTTGGAAGATCAGAGGAAGAATGTGAATAAGCTAATCAAGGAATATGAATGGACAAACTTTATTTTGGCATACTGATTTTGTGAGTTTTCCATATCATATTTGATTCATTCCACCTTAGAATTGAGACTGATATTGTGAGACTGGCACCTATCAAATCATTCTGACGTCGTTGAAAGCGAGTGGAGAAGTCTGATGTGAGTCGAACAGATTGTCACGAATATGTATTCAACAGAGTTGAAAATGAGAATAAGTCAGCCAATAATGAGGTTGGCTGGAGGTGTGTATCCAATAATCGATTTCATAGGCTCTAAAAGAAAGGTGATTGCGAAAATGAATAGTGATGGGGAGGACGATCAAGATTCAGATCCATCCTGACATGTCCATGATGTCCACATTGGAGATAGGGGCAGAAGTTGGATGAAACAATTGAGAGAGAACTCCTGTATGAATATAAGGTGCCTGTCCTTTGAATGATCATCAATGCCATCTCTTGGGCCGATCGTTCTCTCGACTCCCAATTAGGAGTTCAGGAGACAAGACGCTTGAAGCATGTAATTCTCTCGTCAAACAAGTCTCCTCTTGGCCTGTTAAGCTGTGTCCAGTCGAGGTGGCAAAGTCCAGTCCAGTGTCCAGTCTCCTATTTGGGCGATGTGAGATCTGACCCATGATTTTGGTTAATTGACTCCGTTCATAATTTCTCCGTGGGATTTTTAACTGATCTTTTTGTCGTTGTGTACATGAAATGCACCAAAACATAACCAATTCAAAGAAAAAGATATTCCAGTGTACAACTTGGTGAGAACCTGAACGTGCAGTGTGAGATCTTGTCTTCTTCTTGACATTCCGTTGGATATGTCGATTCGTTCCGTTCCTCCCATGAGTTCTGAGTGGTGTCACAGAAATTCTCTTCTCCTGATCTAGTCCAGGCAGGTGGATGGTTCCGACAAACAACCTCCTGCTATATCATCTCTTCTACACCTTCCTCCGCTGTGGAGACTCTGCGTTGTTCGCGGAAGGGGTATTGAAGCTGCCGCGAGGCTGTGGAGAGAGAGGATCGTTCCTTGGCAAGGATTGCTGACTCCACTGTCTCAAATGTGAAGAGAACGTTGCAGACCGAGAAAGTCGCTGTGAGCAGTTGTCTCTGATGTTTCTGCTCCGCGAAATGTTGTTCCTGTGCAGTGTCGTACGCCTCTTGTTCGTCCGTCAGTAGCTTCGCCTTCTCCAAGAAGAGTGTGTGGAATACCTCTCGGGTCTGTGTTTTGGAGTCCTGCCCGGCAGCCAGTGTATCTGCTTCATCGAAGTTGTCTTCCTTCGCAGCGACATCCTGTCTTTCTTCAAGTTGCGATCGTTCTGTCTGGAGCATGAATTGGGCGGAGTCTCCTTGTGAAATGTATTTCATGGATACTTCTTGCTCAGATTGGACATGTTGCTGTTTTCGAGAAAAGAGACCCTGGAGGGACTGCACGTGTGTTCCTAAAGTTGACATGATTTTGTGGAGGACTTCAGGCTGCTAAACAGGGGGTGTTTGCATTCGTAGAGGAGGATATTGTGAGGTTAGAGAGAGTGGAGATGAATGGATTTGTTTGTCTCTGGTGTATTGTGTTTTGAGGGGTATAACAGACAGTTGATAAGCGAGTCGTTCCTGTCGAATGTGAATGTCGAAAGCATCTCCGGTGATCTGGTCACTCTCCTCTCGTTCTCGTCTAGCACTTTCACTATTCACAGTAGTTTGTTTAGTTTGATTGAGAGGCAGATTCATGCTGTTCTTGAAATCACAGGAAGCACATCTGAACGGAAACGGAGCCGTTTTCGTTGATTCGAAGACATCAAGAGCGATCTCGTTGATCCAGTCAGGCATGGCTTCCTGTTCATCTTCTGGACGTGCTAGAGGAGTGGGAGAGACAGAGACGATTCTGCGATGACGTTCTGTCGAGGGAGGATAGAAATTGTAGAGTGGATGGAGACATCGGTTTGAGTGGGCTTTCTGTCAAAGTACAAATATCTATTCCGGAGGAATATGCATCGATTTGATCGTGTGTTTGAGGCAGTCACGACAGGTGATGAGGAAGAAAGATCACGCAACTGGAAGTGATGGATCGTTGATGGTGGTTGTTTTTAAGCATCCTCTCTGCATTATCCATCCACATGTGTCCGAGAGTGGCAGCCTGAATCATGTCCCACCCGACGGCTAGCTGGAAGAGGATTCTTGCATCATCCTCTCAGAAATTTGAGGTCAGTAGATGTGCTCGACGAGAAAACATGTCAGAGCGAGTTGCCAATGGAACTTGGTTGGTTTTGTCTCCAGGGAAGGAAGAGAGCCGAGAGAAAGTTGAGTAGACTCACCAAAAAAGAAAATGATAGACTACTCTGCTTCGCAATGTGCCCATCGGCAATTGTCGATGTAGCATAGCTCTATCGTGACAGAAGATCCCATTTTGACGTACAACGAGTGGAGTGTCAAATAAAGACTCTTTCATCAGAATCACTTTGTGATCGAGCAGACTGGATGTCCATAGCTGGAACCGGAACGAGAATTGTCCGTGCCTCGTCGTCCATCAAGAGGGTGTTGGAGATATCGCGGAGTGTGGCGGCGGGAGAGGAGAGAGATGCGAAGGGCTGTCTCGACCTGGCGTTGAGCAGAAGTCTGGCAGCGTACATGTTCCTGGGAACAGCGCAGTTTTTCAGGTAAATCTCACGGACAAAGGGAAGAGGGAGACAACTATTGCTTATTCATCCCTGTTCTCGGCTTAGATGCCAGTTCCGATTCGGCCTTCGACGTAGCCTGTGATCCGACTCGGATTAGGGCACGAACTGTCTGAGGATGGAGTGAATGCCGATGTGCTCCAACCAGAGTTCGCATTTGAGCAAAGACTCTTTCACAGCAAGCTTCCGTTGCAGATGTGGACATCATGCACACAGCAACAGTCGAAAGAGTGCGAACAATGACATTTGTTGAGAGTCGATTGTTCTTCCAGTACGTATACGGGTCTGAATTGAAAGCAAACTCGAATGATAGTGTCAGCTTGTTGTTCAGCCAAGTTAGGTAGATGAGTTGAATTCCTTGAATTGACTGATCATCCAACTCTGGCATAGACTGTCGTAAGGTTTGTCCAAGTTGCACACAAAGCAAATCTCTCCAATGGGTCTCACCAAGAACTGCTCGACAAGTTTGGTACTCCTCCGTATCGTCTGTATCCAGTGTCTCGAGATCATCTCCTATTCCTACCATAGTTTGTCTCTCCAGTTCCTCCTCCATCGCAATGACGTCTTCCGGAGAGAAGGCAGCTGAACTGGTTCGACGTTTTATCTTTCGTGGGAAGTCGTCTTCTTCGGTTCTTCCTTGCTCAGATTGAACAAACATCTTTGGGTGAGAGTCAACGTGTTTTCGAGCGATTTCAAGCTCACAACGAAGGATGTTTAGTTTTGCTTCTTGAATGTCCGCGCGATCGGCAATAGAAATGGTTGAAGTTGGGACTTTTTCTCGTTGAGCTGGTGTGTATTCATCCTCTGAGTCGCTGTTTCCATCTTCGGACTCACCAGTCTCAAAATACTCGCCGATGTCAGTGCCAAGTTCCTGAAGAGTTTGTTGAAACTGAGTTTCCTGTTGGACAGCAGCTAGACGTCTGCCATCAGTTCGAATTTGAAAAGAAGAGGGAAGTTTCGTCAGGACTGGGAGCTCACTGTTCATGCCGATGGTGAGTTGAGACGGAATCGGCAGCGGTACGAATGATAGATGGACTGCGGTGTGAAATGTAGAAATATTCTTCATATTGTCGAAAGGGTCACCAGTTAAGACAAATCGTCCAAATGGTGTAAACGAGAATGCGAGAGCTCGCTGCATTGCAGAATCAGTTTGTACCAAGCGGTTAAAAATGCAATCCTCACATGTCCTTATTGGGAGAATCCATTCTGAGTTCGAAACTTGCATTAGTTCACGCAACGATTCGTAGTGGAGGAGAAGCTGGAAGATAGTTGGGAAAACATCACATAGAGAGCTTTGGTCGGATTCCAAGGAGCAGACTGATTGAAAAAGTGGGACGATGAGGTGATAGAGGAGGAAAACCTCAAATTGACGCCTTGTAGTGAACTGATCTGGAAAGAGCTCGGTGAGTTTCTTTGATTCTTGGCAGACCCAGATAACAAGAGATGAGATAGAAATCCATCGGTGGGCTAAAAAACGTGGTGGTTTTCTTCTAAATTCTGATTTGAAGCGAATCGACCGGCAGTCATTCACGAGAGTCTCTACAAATGTGTGGACAGATTGCAGAAGAGATGATTGACCGAATGCATCTCGATATGCATTATGGAGCAGATGAGCGGCGCAATGCGAATGAAATGGCCTCCATGACAGTGGTAGAGTTAGATAGTTCGAGTAATGTGTTGCCAGTCCCACGTTATCTAGATCGACACTGTGAACCATACACGCAGCCGAGTCGCTCACAACAGACGCCACCAATATTCCGTTTTCAGTTGCCCGGTTAATGATGGCGGCGAGTGATTGTGCAATGGTTAAACTGGTGTGGTCTTCCTCCAAAAATTCGGCAAGAATCGGAGATTGAAAAGTGTTTGGATTAACGTATTGAAAACCATTGTACGTTCTGCCTCCGACGGTCCCAGCATCCATACATATCCCAACGACATCATCGAACAATTTTTGGAGAACCTGGTTTTCTATGATTGTAGACTTGTCGCACATTAGAATTGAAGCCCTTTGTCTTGAGATGGAGTGTGTTAGTGTAGATGCTTGAACGTTCGGATTTCTTTGTCCCAAAGCAACAAGTAACTCCTCGTGTCGTCGGAGTAAAGGAGAGTCCGCAAACGCAAAAGACAGTCTAGAGCCCGCGATCAGATCGAGCCGGCTATCCACCACAGCATCTTCAAGTCCCGGATTTCTTTGTATTCGAGGTTGGAATTGTAGATCCTTCTGTGCCTGGATGAAAGAGTCGAGAGTGCCCAATACGGAATCGGTGTTAGAACAAATGTGTTTTGCAGCTTCGCTTCTTGATTTCGTTTTTGCGTAGGAGCACATTATACCGACAGAATTTACATGAAGACATTGCCGGTACTTTTTCGTTTGTTTCTTTTGTTTTCCGTCTGCTCCACAGACATGGTAGTAGACAAAGTCACGGAAATTTCCATCCGGAGCTTCCAGAGAAGCATATTCCAGATCAACTATTTTAGTTCCTGTCTGAGTCGGGTGGTCGACTGGTTGCAGAGCTGTGATAAGGATAATGAAAAAAATAGATCGAGACGTTTAAATTTTTGAAAGACGATATGACGGAGTAATTTATCGCGTGGAGATAGTGAGATCGAACCAGGATCCAGAGGACTGTCGTCATTTTGACCAGTCTCTGCCAATGAGGAGGCCAACGTGTTCCGAATCAAAGATGAAGTCTCCTAGTCATGAAATATGTGAGAAATAAGTCTGAGGATCACACCGTCATTGAAATGGGGAGGTAACTGCAACCCTTAATAGGTGTCGATTGGACTGTCCAATGGCCAGTCCAATTTGGCCGACTCTTCAAAACCTCAATAAACAGGATGCACTAATTGAGGAGACCTCAGAAAAAACCTGCCATCGAATTGTCCAATGGTGTCCAATGCTGTCCAATCATGGGTGGATCAAGCCGATCCTCGCATGTCGCAGAATGTACTCCAATTCCAGCCATTTCACCTTTTCTTTTAATATTTTTGTCATTTCTTTGAGAAATAGTATGGAACAATGAATTGAGGGTGAAATGAACGAGAAGAAAAATGAGTGTCCAATCGAGGTCAACTGTCCAGTCCAACACTGGACAGTGTCCAATCCACTTAACACGCCAAGTCTCCTCTCTTTTTGAACCCTTTTTAACGTCCCTCGATGGTTTAGTTCCCATCATTGTGTGTTGGAACTCTGAAATTATTCCTTGACAAAAGGGTGATGAATCATCCACTGACAGAGAACATGGGCTCAAAAGTTCAGACCATGAGTTTGAGCCCATGTATTCGAAGTTATATTCGCGAACACTGGAATATAACCACGATTTGACACAAAATTCGACAATAATACTGCCATCAGAAAAGTAATTCAAATCATAGTGAACAAAATCTCCGGGAATCCACTGGGAAAACCGACAAAACAGAATCAAAACAAGCTTATCGTCTCATTTAGATGAAACCATCAGAATTAAAACAGTTAATCCATCGTATCTTCAGGTTCACTAAATTTCGATTTTTGTCAGTTTCGAGCGATATTCTCGTGTAAATACAACGTTTCTAAGCGAAAACCAAAAAACCCCTCAAATCCAAAGAAATCAAATGTCCTGAAAAAAGTGAAAGAGAATCACAATAGAAGTAGGTGAGGACCTGAACTTGGGTGCGCGTTTCAGTTCTCGAGGAGTTGGAGCCCATTCTTTGTTTTGAACCCGTAATCAGTGTAAATTCAGTGTTGAATCCTGAACTCGAAATTTTCTCGAATTATTTCATCGTTGATGACGACAGAACATAGAATTCCGCGCTGATTGACATCCTCCACTCGTTGCACTGATCTTGAAATAATTGGGTTGATCACTCTCTCAGAAAGCTGAAACTCAGCTCTTTTATTCAATTTCCCAACAATTCATCAAGCCATGAACTTTTTAACGAATTCCTACGAACACTTTGAGAGCACATATCCAGGACTGTGATGTGAATTGGATTTCATCTCAAGAGACAACAAACTGTCGAATGAGAAAGATGAAAAAGCAGAAAGAGAAGAGATGGAGAATGCTAGGACAATGAGAGGGATGGTGAACGTTGCTGGAAGTCGTGAAGATGAAAAAGAATGAGATGCGGACGATGTGGGAAATGATGCTCAGATTTTAGATGGAAGTGAGGAAGGATCGAAAGAGGACTGATGCTGTTGTTGGAAAAGATGTTGGTTGAATCGGAGTCAGTGCTGCTGAAGGAGAACGAGCCGCATGTAGTCACACAATCACTTCTTCTTTCGCCTTTCCTCCAAAAGTTCAACTCTAAAACCATGATCTTCGATTTCAGTCTGATTTACTAAGGAAACTGAGTTGTCGAGAGGGAGGTCGATCAGACTGATAAAAAGCAAGATAGAGCTTGTCGACAACTGATCCAAGTGGCGAGTGAACAGGGGAGGAACACAGAGAAGGTTGTGAGTCTGCTCCGCAACGATTCCGTCGTCGTTACAACACAGTCTGATCTTCTGCTTTTCACACGTCCAAACGAGTGTGTTACATTGCTGGATTGTGCTCCTCAACACAACCTACCACCCCAGCCTCTTCGCCCCCTTCCTCTCCTCCATCGGCCTCATCCACTCCAAAATCTTCACTCGCTCCTTTAAGAATCCTGCTCCGCCTAACCCAACACTTCATATCCACACACAGTCGATCGAGCCATCGCTCTCATGTTTCCTGAGATGGAGCGGAACACCCCTCTCCCTCCACCGCCCTCCCTCAAATCATAGCAGACCCCGTTCACTTTCCACCAGGAGACCATCACTGCCCTCTCCCTTCAAGACATCCTGGACGAATCATCCCGCCCAGAAACAGTGATTCGAAGGAGTACAAAGAACCACTCCGTGTTTCTGACGTTCACACCGCAGGAGTATCTGTACAGACGCAACTCTCCGCTGAATTATTCTGTGGACTCGATCAGACACGCACAGTACGACGTCACTTTTGTGATGAACTCGGCGACAGGCGAGATCATCTTCCTGTATGTCGACTGGCAGAAGTTGGTGACGCTGCTCAACCCGATCCGACCACAAGACATGGTCGCTCTGATCCACATCGCTGTTGTGCACAACCACGATTTGGACTTCGCCCGGAATCTTCTCCTCCACTGCGCGCTTGGCAATCCCTCCCTTCTCACCGCAGCGGTCATTCACGAGATTCTGATCTCCGTTCCTTTCTCCGCTCTCCTCACCAAGTCATCGACCACACTGAAAGACATCCGATCGGTGATGATGTCCACCATCTCGTACATCCCCGAACTGCCGCAAATCGCACAGGCTGTCGAAGAAGGCGTCCTCCGCACGTTTGGCATGGCTGGAGGTGGACGGCAGCAGGTCAGCACGAATTTTGGGTTGAAGCTGTTGTTGGATGCGATGCTGGCCGGATCAGAGCAAGTGCTGCTGAAGGAGAACGAGCCGTTTGTGCTCACTCCGTCGCTTCTTCTCTCGCCCTTTCTCCAAAAGTACAACACGAAGAACATGATCTTCGATTTCAGTCTGATGTACAAGGGGGATTTGTACGTCGAGAGAGAACTGGATCTGACAGAGAAAGAGCGGGACAGAGCACGCCGACGACGGATTCGGATGTATCGCTCTCAGCTGATCCAAGTGGTGAGTGAGCAAGGAAGGAACACGAAGCTGTTTCGGGACGAGCTCGACGAGGTCCTTCCTCTTCCCGCATCGCCCTGCACTCTCATTCCAAAGGGAGTCGTCAGCCAATCCGAAACTGCCACGTTTGTCACGACCATCCTGTTTCTGATGTCCAAGTTCTCAACTCCATACACCACTCACCCCTTTCGCGTGATCAAAGCAGTGAATCAGAACACATTCTCACTCCTTTCCGATTACTCCAGGTTGCTCACGTCTGGCCCACTCAACGCACAATCACTGAGCAGACTCCAACGGATTGCGATCACAGGCAAGGCTCGCGAGCAATCCAACGCTGAACACTGCAACACAGGATATCTCTCCCCCTCTCCACCATCGCATCCTGGAGAGGATGCCCGACGTCGTCTTCACATCCACCTACATCCGACACAAGCTTCGAACTTTGCCCAAAACGATGTGAGACGGGGAAGAGGACTCACTCAGCGTGGGTTCGACGGACTCGTCTGTCGAGAGCGACGAGCTTGTATTCAATGAAGACAGCGATATGGTGAAGAAAAAATGAGCGATGTCCAAACCAAAATCGAAAGACTTCCGTGGAGCGATGGATCCAGTCGCATACGCCAAACAGCTCGCAATGTACTGCCCTCTGTTCCGATGAACAAGAACGAGCCGCGTCCTCACTCAAACCAGTTCCCGCCACGACACGGAAGTGAATGTGAGTTCGTTCATCCCAATCGTGCAGAAACAATCGCCAGCTGAGCCGAACCATCAGCCATCTCTGAAATCGTCACACAACCAAGCCAACAAAGACGACTGATACTTCGAAAGTGTGTTGGGCTCCTCTTCTTCCAACCTCGATGCTGACGACAACGAGTTCGGAGACGAACCGATCTCCAATTTAGGCGAGGACGACGCAGAAGATGCCGAGACAAATCTAGAGAACAACTTTGGACTCATCGGAACAACAAACAAACGTCTGAGGCACTCCCCCAAACAACAACCTTGCCATGATGAAGATCATTACACACCAGCTCAGAATACACTCAACAAGAATGGTCGCTCTCCACCGAGACAGACGTGAATACGCTCTTCTGATACTTCCTCCTAATTTACGCTCTTTCGAAGAGGAACGCCGCGGTAGTAATTCAGTCCGTGTGGAGAAGATGGAGGGAAAGGCATGCGACAGGAGAGAAGGGGGGAAGTTAGGATTGAGTGCTGAAGGAGACCACTGTGGATGAGGATGTGACGGGAAGTGAAGTCGATGCTGAGATGGCTGACAGCAGCATGGGAGAAGTGATGAAAGACGAAGGTGAAATGAGCATGCAATGTGACACAGACCACGATATGGACAATCTTTTGAAGGAGCATAAACTGGAACATCAGAATCCGTTGTCAACCGAAGAAGCAGACGACGGCTGCCACTCTCATATCGACGAAGAGGAACACACTTCGAATGAAGAATCAGAGAGTACAGACGATTATCAAGAGAAGAATGAGGAAGAAGAGCAGCTGGCGTCACATCATTTGGACTTGGCCGACACAAACACACAACCAGTCGTCGATCCCCTCTCCATTCCACCACAGTCTCCAATCAACACCGCAGTCTCGGACACTCTCTCTGCACCGTCATCGTCGTCCTCTCCATCCGACGCTGCCGACTGAAACATCGACAGCAACGAAGACTCTGAAGATCCCGAATCGTCGCTCCCCCATCCGGAACAGCAACACTCCCTCCATCCGTTGACTCTGTAAAGTGCAAGATGCCCACCTTGAGTGCGAAAATTCCGATTCTCAGGACCTTAAAACACAGAAGTGTTGTCAAGTTTGATGGTCCAAAGCCAGCCAACCAGAACTCCTTTATTTCGCTGTCTTCGTCGCCGAATCCGTTTACGAAGTATGCTACAGTCGTGTTGGCTGGAGGAGAGGAACAAGAGAACAGTCACAATGAAGTGGAGCAGAACAAGCCCTGAATCAGAAAACTCAACACGAACCGTGAAAAGAAGAAAGGAGAGAAGAGATTGAGAAAGTGTGTGTGGACGAGGGAGCGTTGAAAGAAGAAATTGACGTAAAGAATCAACTGACCGAGTGGAAGAACAGAAGAGTGGAAAGATGAAACAGAACAAGACACAGTGGAGGATTATTCCACTCACCGCTTCGTCGCCCTTCCTTCTCGTATCTCCGCAGCAAGACGGCTTTGCTCGTCCTTCACAAACATCAATGCATCCTGATCACACTGTTGACGATTGTTAGTTCATTCTGTCCCCTGACAGTTCGATTGGAGCCGACCGGAACTGAATGCTGATCACGCTAGGAGAGAAGACAGAAGAGGGATGAGACAACCCCCCACATTCCCGTCCACTCACTCTCACCCCTCCGACTCCACACCTCAACACAATCGCTTGTCTATACCATCGTCACTGTCAGTTCGGGTGTCGATGATAGTTCGCTGTCACATCAATCACTCGTTCTCACTCTGCGAGGAACAATGTCAATTCACCGGATTAGCAGTAGAATGATGACAGATGCTTGATCGTGGAAGTGAAGGGAAGGATGATTCATGCAAAGAAGGAAAAAACGAAGCTGAATCGAAGAAAGTGCAGCAAGATGCAATTGTTTTGGTGTCGATGATACCGCCTCTCGCTCCTGTGAAGATCGAATGAGATAAAGAGAATAAAGGGTGACAGACTTTTGAGCTATTCTTGCTCAGATCAGGAACAATTTCACTCGCACAGATCGCCAGATATTGTCGCCATTCACTGCTATGTTTGTTCTTCGTCGTCTTTTCATGATATCAACTTTCTTCTTTTCAGCTACATCTCACAAAGGAACCAAGCAGGACAGTGAGCAACATCAGATCCGTTGACAATGAGCTCAGTCTGATTTATCTTATTATTCACAATTTTGATTTGTTCTCCATCAAATATATCTCAGACTGTTCATTATCTGTACGTTGGATCGCCCAGATCCTGCTTTTCACTAGGGAGTATCGTGATCGTTATCTCTGATGGTTTGAGTTATCATCTTTTCATTCCGATCATGTATTCAGATTCATTATTAAAAGAATGCGTTGACGAATGAACCAAGCCGCAATTCGCAATGAATGAGAGTGAAAACTCTCTTGTGATCAAACGAGTCGTTCACATGACTGGGATGCTGAGTGTTCTCGATTTGAAACAGGAAGACTCACGTTCACAAGGATTACGACCGGTGTTAAAGCCAGATCCAGAATACTGTGGACGGAGGAGACTTTTGGACGACCAGTGGAGATCTGTTCCATATCGATATTTTTTCATTTCACATCATTTTCTAAGGCCTTTTCTGAAAAAAGGGGGTGATTGATGTAGAATTGTATGACTAAATGATGAGTTTCAAAAGTAGCCCTTAAAACAGTTTTTTCAGTTGATCAACACATAAAGATTAACCTTCATCTCCTTCCACAGGTGAAAGCGCAAGCTAAGAATTGGAGGAATAATACCTCGTCACTATGTCTTTCGATTTTTCCTGGACATTTGATTTCTTTGGATTTGAGGGGTTTTTTGGCATTCCCTAAAAAGAAAAACATCCATAGAGTGAAAAAAGTGAGATTATTTCTGATCACATTGAATGGAGGAATTGAAAGGATCCAAGCCTATTATTCTATTCTATACCTTCGACACCCTAATCGTTTCGGCATTATCTTCACAACCAATGAATCGATTTCGATGAAATTGTCACAAAAGCGCCATAATTCAATAAACCGCCATAAATCGAGATTTTTTCTGCGAAATGTTGTTTTGGTGAGAAAGTAATACCTACAAAAATTTTGGAGCTAAAGACCCATTATTGGGCCCTGTAGCCTCATACAGCAAAATACACACAAAAACCGTGAACTTTTCGACGTCACGTCTCAACAACAAATCATCCGTTTTCAACCAAATAAAGTGAATTCTATTCGTAAAAACCTCAAAACAGGATATTTACGAAAAAAGATGCAATATTTTGCCTCTGTGATGGTTTTCGAGAAAAAATGGTTTTTTCGGATTGTTTCCCGGTATCCATAATTTTTTTCTGATTTTTTTCTAAAACATTCGGATCATCAAAAACAGTGTCTGGTAAAAATTTCATGCCAATTGATTCACTGGTTATTGAGATATTGCCAAAATGAATTCAGACAAGTGACACTTTTCAAGTACAAGGCGGTTTTCTCAATGACTAGCCGGAGATTTAAGGATGAGCAACGGACGGACAAAACCTCCTTCTCATCGGACATCGGACAGAGACCCTGTCCAAGTCGAAACAGAAGTGATTCCTCTGGCATAAATCAATGTTCAATCCTCCAAATTCTTTCATTAAATCACCCAAAATGTTGAATTTATTCATATTTCGTCTTTCAAAAAAATGAAAAACGTGTATTAGAGAATTCGGACAAAAATCCCATAAATTGGTGAAATGTCCAAGCATGTCCAATCTTGGACATCCGCTCATTTGTTGAAAAAATGAATTGTTTAAATTTCTTCACAATCCAATAGTGATCAGTTGAAAACGGACAAAAGTGTCCAGTCCTGGACATGTCCGGATCGTCCTCCCCATCTTAATTTGTCTTCGTCTTCCATTTTCTCTCAGAACCTCTTAAATCGCAATTTGAATTCACTTGTCGATTCAAGCATTCTATTGTCCTGCTTCACATCATTCTTGTCTCAAGTGAATCCAAATTCATGGAAATCAGTACAGCTTTCAAAAGCCGTTTCTCCTCACAATGTATGACATCATAATGGAATGATGTTTGAAAAATCACATCATCAGTGTGTATCTCCATTGTTTTTTACACTTTATCGATCTCATTCTCTTCATTAGTGTGGCGTGGATATCCCAATCAAACCGCAACCTGTTAAGGACTGAAAGAGATGAGATAAGACAACTCATACCATCAGTATTCATCTCCATTGTTATTCCGGCTCTTTCCGTACCATTGGACGTCAGTTAGAACGTGTCCAACAGGAGTTAATGGCCTGGTGTCCCGCCTCTTCTGTATTATGTGATCACAACCAATTCAGAGGCACAATCGTTGATGATTCAGTACGCTTCGATCATTGTGGGTATTGCGTCCATCATCATACCAATGACTGTTCTCCTTACTCAATACATTCAGACCGTCTCTTCACTCAAGAAGGAGCGAAGAGAAATCTCCTTCCAGATCTCCATTGGGCGGAAAGATGATGTGTTGCGTCTGAAGCAAAGGCTGGACAATACAGATGGAGGAATTGATGGCGACACAGTCGTGTCGACACACTTTGGGATTCCGACAGCTCAATCGCACATGAACACAATGAACGAATGACAAGGCTGGATTCAACGAAAACGAGATGGAGTTGGGATCGACTCAAGGAGAGGAGAATGAGGAGGAGAAGCTGAAGATGGAGCTGATTTCACAAGGAATGAATCCTCAGAAGATTACGATGATGCAGATGCAGGGGATGTCGCTCCAACAAATTGCCGAAATGACGGGGAAGAACAAGAATGATGAAGATGATGATGAGGAAGGAAGAGACGAAGTCATAAAAGTGAAGATAGAAGCAGAAGAAAAGAAGAAGGCGGAGGCAGAGGAGAAGGAAAACAAAAAGAAGAAAGGTCGAAGTGACTTGACCCCACAGTAACAGGAACTGCTCCACCAAATTCATACGATGTCGAGCTTCAACACAACATCGTTCTCCATCCGCGTTGTGATTACATTGATTCTCCTAGTCGTTGGTTTGTGTCTCAAGACATTCATCACTCATTGTCTACACACTTCTAGCTGACTTCCTAATTTTCCATAGCATATAGGATAAAATTGCATCCGCCATCCTCACATCCATTCATCACCCTCATTCGTCAGATCCACTCATCACCCTCACTCGTCACATCCACTCCTCACTCTCACTCGTCACATCCACTCATCACCCTCACTCGTCACATCCACTCCTCACTCTCACTCGTCACATCCACTCCTCACTCTCACTCGTCACATCCACTCATCACCCTCACTTGTCACATCCACTCATCACCCTCACTTGTCACCTACTCTCCTCCACCAACGACTCTTTCGATTGAGCTTTTCCAGGCGGAAACATCAGCCCTTTCTGCCCTATATTTATCCTCCATTGCCAATGAGTTCGATCGATCAAGATTAACTGTTAGAGAATGAAAGTATCTCTCACATTTCACCTGCAATCAAGGTAACAGATCCATTTGATCTTGTTACATGATGTATCAATCCACTTCACAGTCTTTTCAATAACTTCGTTCGATCCCACCCTTTTTCAAAACTTACGAGCTGTGACCTCCTAATTAGGCGCTGTCCGAGGACGGACAGCGCCTCACCTTGTCCGGACAACTGCTCCTCCTTACGGAGATTTTTGTCAAAATTTGATTTTTTTCTTAGTTGGACAAGGTCCATCAGATTTTGGGAAAATCTCGATTTATTGCGGTTTAATGAATATCTGCGCTTTTGTGAAACCACCATGAATTTTGTTGAGCTCTCCATTTTTTACTATTTTTCGATCTCTTCATTTCTCTCTCTCCATCCCAACATGTCCATTCACAGTGCCGTCAGAAACGTGCCGAAATTCATTAACCCGCCATAAATCAAGATTTTCTCGAAAATAGATAGATATCATCCAACTTAGAAAAACTATAACTTTTGTATCAAAAAATTCCAGGAACTCGCTGAGAAAACTGCACTCTGCATGCATGTAGTTTTTTCAAAAGGTTTATTTCGGCAATATCTCAACAACAAGTGAATCGGTTGTCATGAAATTTGTTCCAGATCCTTTTTTGATGATTCCAACATTTGGAAAAAATTGTTAAATCAAAAGCTGGGTATCTGGGAAAATAGAAAAAAACACATATTTTCTCGACAAAAGTTTCTAAGAAAAAAATGTCTTTCTTTTTTGAGCACGTTTTGTCGAGATCAATATGAGTATAATACACTTTATTTGGTTCCAAACGGATGGCTGGTTGTGGAGATATGACATCGAAAAGTTGAAAAAAAAAGTGTGTCTGATCTTTGTTGGATGATCCGAATATGTAATTCTTTTTTAATCTCCAAATTCATGTCGAGGTCTTCATGACTATTGCGGAGTCTATTTTATTGAAACAAGATTGAATGTCGCACAGTTTACGGCACAATGTTCAAATCCACAATTTTGGGTATCTGTATCGATGTGAAAACATGCTGTTTTTCTCGATGACAAATTTGTTTGGACAAAACAATTATCAGAGTGTATTTTATCGATATATTTACTCTCCATTTCATACTCTTTTACCTGAAATATTTCTTTCCAAAACTCGAAATAATCATTGATGGATCACATTTATTTAGATCTGATCAACGGGGTCGACATATTAAGTCAGAACACACTAGCCACAATTTTCACGATTAAATCAAACTAAAATCTGTCAATCATGCCAGGATAATTCCATCTCACAAATGAGAATCATTTTTCCCATTGTTCGGAAATTTCTCAAGGAAACTCCAAAAACCACACCATTATGAACTGGCTCCTTAAGAATCACTCTGAACCAGAACGAATCCACCAGAAGGCTATTCATTTGGAAAACTATGGAAAATACCTTGTTACCCCCGAGAAAAAACAACAACCTGTGTCTGCTCTTCTTACTCGACTCTTACCAATCTATTAGAATAAGACTCTATTGTTTTCCATTTGCTGGTGGTACTGCCTCCGTTTTCACCCACGGCTGGTCTGAACCACTTCCTCAACAAATCGAGGTTCAACTTTTCTTTCTCTCCTTCATTCTTTCGTTATTATAGTACATTGCTATCCAACTCCCTGGAAGGCAGTCTCGAATTGATGAGCTATGTGTCACAGATATTCGCAAGTTGACACGCCAGATTGTGGATGAGATGGAACCACTCATTAAAGATAAAGCCGTCCCCTACGCATTCCTTGGGCATAGCCTTGGAACACTCATTGCCTGGGAATGTGCGCACGAAATTCGTCGACGGAAGCTTGTTTTGCCATTGCACTTCTTGTTCTCAGGACGAGGTGCCCCAGGAGCGTCAGATTCGTATCAAACTCCCGTAGATATCAAGGTGTGACTACGTCTCTATACCTAACATAGGATCCCATTTCATTTTTGATTTCTTTAGAGTTCTGACAAAGAGTTCGCAGATATTTGTGTCTCTCGTTTTGGACCGTCCCAAGCATTACTTGACAAACAGTTGTGGCCATTGTCGCTCCCTCCGTTGAGAGGCGACTTAGAGGTATCCCCCCTTTACATCGTGATCCTCTAAGTTGTATTATCGGACAGACAAGTGGCACATGCGTGCCCTACCTGTTCCTCTCACTGTTTGGGGAGCACATGGTGACCCCATTTCACAGGAATCCCTCGTCGAGACGTGGGAAACATTCACTGTGCGTTCATTCCAAGTTCACATGCTGAACGAAACAGAACACAATTTCCTCAACGCAAACTCTTATCGGAATTCCCTCTCCTCCTACCTCACCGCCCTAATTGTCAGGTGTAAGCAAGACAGGATTAATACTTGAACAAACAGTCGATAACGTTATCTTGACCTGTTCTGTTCACATCAACTTTTCTTTTGTCTGAGAGCTTTATCCCTTTTTTTGTTGGACACGAAGGGATTCTTGATGTTCTGATCTTTTTCTTGAAACGATGTAATGATATTTTCAGATTTGTACACCCCAAACAATCAATTTCAAACATCCTACCCACAATTATTGTTCTCAACAATTCGGTCGATTCTGAACATGAAAAAGAATTTAATTATTGTCTTTTGTCTCTGTTGTGTATTTCTTGTTGGAATCCTAATTTTTAAGCCGTCAACACACACAATTCCAGCCAGTTCTGTCTTTCTCACACATTTTCATCATTCACTCAAGATTCTCGTGTTGTCATCACGGGTGGATCATCAGGGATTGGTGAAGAGTTAGCAAAACGATTCGCAAAGAGAGGAGCCAATCTCCTTCTCCTAGCTCGCCGAAAGGAGGAATTGGAAAGAGTCGCTGAAGAATGCCGGAAGTTGATTGAAGTTTCTTCTTCTCCAAACAATACATCATTCTCATCGATTTTACCCCAACTTTCTCCTTCAGCAATCACCATCACCAACTTCAACATGCACAATCGTTGTAACAGATGTGACGAAGAAAGAAAGTGTCATTCAAGCAGCAGCTGTCGCAGAAAACACTCTTCATAGTGTTGACTACCTCTTTTTGAATGCTGGAGTGTCTATGGATTTGACTTTTGATGATCTCGCGACGTTGGACGAACTCGATGCTGTCTTCCGACCAATGATTGACGTGAACTACTTTGGATGTTTGTACGTCACTAAAGCATTTGCCCCTCTCCTAAAAAAGAACAAGGGACAACTTATCCTTATTTCAACCGGATCAGGAGTTCTGGGACTCCCACGACGGAGCGGGTATGTCGCATCCAAACACGCTGTCCAAGGCTTCATGAACTCTCTTCGAAACGAGTGGAAAGAACAAGGAATCACTATTACAACAGTTTGCCCTGGTTTTGTTGAGACTGGAATTCGAACTGCGAGCGTGAATGGTGGAAGAGCAAAGGAAGCAATGGATCCCGAACGAAATCTGATGAGTGTTCAGGTCTACCACTATCCTCTCTATCCATCATTTTCTGCCGGTTTTTCATTTTAGGATTGTGTCACACACATTGTGAAGGCCACAGAACAAAGAAGAAAAACTTATCACATCCCATTCAGCGGACAGATTGGTGCATACGTGTATCAGATCCCAATTTTGGGAGACATTGTTGATTCTGTTCTTCGGGGAAAGATGAACCGCGAGAAGGCGATTCCAATCACCGAGAAGAAGGACCTTTGATCTCCCAGAGTTCCTCTCCCTTGTCACAACCCCTTTCATGTTTAATTACCAACAACACTCGCCCTTAGTATCTCCAGCTTGTATCAGAAAACGTCGAAACCAGAATTAATTGCGCATTGTGGGATGGCAGGCCAGAAACAAGAAGAGATAAACAAACAACAGGCTTCCATGATGTGGGGTCCGTTCATGACGAGTTGGTTTATTCCTTGAGTTATTCGCCTTCGTTTGCTCCTCCTTCGGTTCCTTCTGCATTGCTAGCTTTCTCTTCAGTTTCAGTTGCATCCTCTTCCTTCTGCTTTCTCTCCTCTTCTTCCCTTCTCACTCGTTCCTCTTCTTCCTTCCGAAGTCGCTCTTCTTCGTCAGCTTTCTCCTTTGCGATTCGTTCCTCTTCCTCTTTCTGTTTTCTTTCCTCTTCTTCTTTCTGTTTTCTTTCCTCTTCTTCTTTTCTTACACGTTCTTCCTCCTCAGCTTTCTCTCTGGCCAGTCTCTCCTCTTCCTCCTTTTGTCTCCTTTCCTCTTCCTCTTTCTTCAGTCTCTCTTCTTCTTCAGCTTTCTCCTTAGCGATTCGTTCTTCCTCCTCTTTCTGCTTTCTCTCTTCTTCCTCCTTTCTCACACGTTCTTCCTCCTCAGCTTTCTCTTTGGCCAACCTTTCCTCTTCTTCCTTTTGTCTCCTTTCTTCCTCCTCTTTCTTCAGTCTCTCTTCTTCTTCAGCTTTCTCTTTTGCGATTCGTTCCTCCTCCTCTTTCTGCTTTCTCTCCTCTTCCTCCTTTCTCACTCGTTCCTCTTCTTCCTTCTTCAGTCTCTCTTCTTCTTCAGCTTTCTCTTTTGCGATTCGTTCCTCTTCTTCTTTTTGCTTTCTCTCCTCCTCTTCCTTTCTCACGCGTTCTTCCTCCTCAGCTTTCTCCTTTGCGATTCGTTCTTCCTCCTCTTTTTGCTTTCTTTCTTCTTCAGCTTTCTGCTTCTCCTCTTCTTCAGCCTTTTCGCGAGCAGCTCGCTCTTCTTCCTCTTTTTGCTTTCTTTCTTCCTCAGCCTTCTCTTTGGCCAATCTTTCTTCTTCTTCCTTTTGTCTTCTCTCTTCTTCCTCCTTCTGTTTCGTCTCTTCTTGCTTTTTCAATCTCTCTTCCTCATCAGCCTTCTCCTTCGCAATTCGTGCTTCTTCTTTCTGTTTTCTTTCTTCCTCTTCCTTTCTCAAATGCTCCTCTTCTTCCTTCTTCTGCTTCTCTTCATTCTGCTCCACATTCTCATTCTGACTCGGTTGTGGCTCCTCTTTCTTTTGCTCTTCAGCTTGAATGGGAGCTTTCGCAGGTTCACTTGTCTGTTTTGTGTTGAAGTCAAATGTGGTGGTGAGGGCCGTACGAAGTGTTGGGAGAGGGTCGTCATCGTTGCTCCCTTCCGGAAGCTCAGCATCGCTGTTTTTGGCCCGAAAGTCAGTCGCGTCTTTGTTCCATAAGAAGCGACGAGCATCGTCGACTCTCTGTCTCACCGATAGATCCATGCCGAGTGGAAGGATGTTCAGTCCCTTCTTTCTCATCTCTTCTTCCATTCGCTGTTGAATCGCATTACCTTGCTCCACGCAGAACATGAGCACGTCTCTCATCCAATCGGGTGGGACAGTGGCGAGAAGCAGACATGGTGTGAACACAACTGAGAGAGAGTTTGGACCCATCCGTGTGGTCTCCACGTGCTTCACTCCGATTGTGTAGAAAGCAGAGAGGATAAGGCGCATTGTCGACTGCTTCGTTGTCGGCAGTGTCAGGAACATGTCTGCAAGACAGCCGATTCGCATCTCGTCTGTAATCTCTGTCTGCGGAATGGTTGGTGCAGTCGGCGCTGGTTCAGC
Organism: Blattamonas nauphoetae; assembly: GCA_033064195.1. Classification (NCBI taxonomy): domain Eukaryota; phylum Preaxostyla; order Oxymonadida; genus Blattamonas; species Blattamonas nauphoetae. Next base: position 337,417 of record JARBJD010000011.1, on the reverse strand, counting down.
AGTTTCCTCAGCCTTCACAGCATCTGCTCCGAATGCACGCTTCACCTTTTCATCAATCGACTCCTCGGTGCGCATCTGTCGTCTGATATTCCCCCACAAGCCCTGAAGACTGCCTTGGAAGGCCATGTCGAAGAAGGGCGTCTTGAAGGAGCGGAAGAAGCCTTTGATGAGCGAGGCGAAGAGGTGGACAGGAGTGTCGGAGGGGAAGATGTGGAGTGGATCAGTTTCAATGATGGCTTTGGCTGCCTCCAGTTGGTGTGCGTTGGGACCAATCCGGAAGAGACCCTCTTTTGTGATGGATTGCCCATCCGCACCGATCAGACCAGCAAACCCGTTGAGGAGAGCGAGGGGCACGTAATTGTACGATGCGATCAGCCCAGGCTCTTTTGTGCTTTGTTCAATTGGAGAGAATTCATCTTCTGGAAGGGGTAGACCAAAGAGAATCTCACGTTCCGCTTTATACAGATCTTCGAACTCGACACCTCCGAAGGTAAAAAAGGGTTTGGAGATGGATTGCCCAGGACGAGAGAACACAGAGGGAAGTTGGAGTTGGAGGGGAGAAATGAACGAAAAGAGATCCTGCACTTCTGTCATAAAATGGAGTTTTTTCCAAAACTTCGATGAAAGGAAGGGGCGCGCAAAAGCCATGAAGAATTTGAATTTGAATGGAGGATTGACAATAAAGAAATGTTTGAGGTTTTTGCGGAGCTATAAGTGGATATAATGTTGACAGCACATTGTTTAAAGAAGAAAAGATTAGGGACAGTGAGAAAAATGGAAAATGAGAAAAGGGTCAGAGGAGAATGATGAGTGAGATAAGATTTGTTCATACACAATAAGGCATCGAACGATACAATTTTAGACTCCAAAATTTCGTGGGATCACCTTTGAACCCCAGGTTGGCACAGACAACAACGAGTGAGTAGTGTTCAAATTTCTTGGAATGGAAGATGAATGGGTTGGTAAATATCGTAAAGAGTCGAACAGCAGCATACAATAGCGTCAATTTTATTGAAGAAGTATTGGATGACAGTTTGTGTGGGAATGCGTTCGTTGATTGACGATGGAATAATCACGAAGAGTCGATTTCCCTGGTAGTCTCGTCCTAAATGAATTACCATGAAGGAAAAATGGTCGAACCAGCTTCGTAAATTGGATTACAGACATGTAGAAGACCAAAATCAGCTGTTGACGACTGAGTCACAAGTTTGACGTAATCTTGAGGCATGACGGCGGTTTCTGGGTTTAAATCGGGATTGATTGGGGTCGGCTGGTCAGTGGAAGATGCTTTTTCTGCATCTTGTGTGGTATCAGTCGACATTCACAGAGCCTGATGTTGTAGAACAGCGATAATGGTGGGATCAAGGAATGGCAGAGCCGACGAAGTCAAAACCAAAAATACAGAGCCTAGAAGCTCGACTATCGAAATTAGAAGCTGAAAATGCAGTTTCAACCTTTACTTTTATCATCTTCGTCTGTTTTTCCAGTTCTATCGAGAGACGATGGAAACATTTTTCTTGACCTTCTTGCAGCACTTTGGAAAAGCTCCGACGAGGTAGCTCATATTTTTTACATTCTTTTTGTGTTTGAATCAGACCTCAGGAAAATACTCCAATCCACACAGACACTCCGAATCGAGGTCTCCTTCCTCTCCTTCTCTTGAATCCTCTCTGACAATCTCCCACCATCTCCAGCCATTCATAGAACGCTTGTTCCTGATGATGGTGATGACCAAGAAGCACCCCCTGTTCCTGTGAAGCGTCGATCGCATACACGCCCAAAACCCACCTCGAATTCTCCAGGAATAATCAGAACCTTATTGAAAGATGATCTTGAAGCGGATCAAACGACAATACCACGCCAATCTCTCCCAACAACTGTTGGTGAACTCATCACAACCCAATCAATTCAGCAAAAAGTTGTTTTGGAACATGATGACGATGATGATGAACCTGAAAAATCCGCCGAAGCTGAATCAGTTCCTCAGGATCACGATATTCGTCCATTTTCTCCATCAGAACCCGAGGAAACTATCGAAAAACAGAAACGCACAGAATCGCACAAATTAAAGAAAGAAAAAAACAGAGAAGAACACAAAGAAAAGAAAAGCAAGAGAAAGCACAAGGAGGAGAAGAAACATCGAAAAACAAAATCACATCAGCATGGAGAGAGAGATCACGACAATGATGATCATGATAGGGAGGACAGGAGGCTTGAATCGAACTTTGATGTTCCCCAATATTGATTTAGTCCTTTTTTCATTTCATGAATAACGTGAAACAATTCATTATTGTGTGAAATGACAAAAATCGGGAAAAATAAAAGTCTCTCGAGATCCCTCATCGATTATGGTGGAGGGTTTTGAGAAGCAAACAATCTGGCAGTTCTTTCATATTCTTCATAGTTATCACGGTATGTATCAAAGGCAGCGCGCTGAGCAGGGTCAGAGATGTTCGGGTGGACCAGAAGGTCCTGGATTCCTTCTAAAATGGTTTTGACGGACAATGACGGACGCCAATCTTTGTCTTCGTTGAGAATGGATAGACACACAGTTCCTTGAATGATATTGAGAGACAATGACGACAATGTTGAAGGGAAAAGAAACATAGATGAACGACTAAATATCTCAAGATTCTGTTAAGAATATTGCCCATGCCAACATACCAGATGGATAAATGTTTGGGTGAGGGAGGGTTGGGGTGAATTTACCTAATTGGATGGTCTGTGAGAAAAATCACAATAGAATGCACACATTTTGGTGGTTTACTGAAAATATAAGAAGATGTGATGACAAAGAAGATCTCAAACCTTGGATAGTCTTCAGTAAATTCTGTGGGAGAACAGATATGGTGTGTTTTGGAAGACAGAGATGGTGGAAAGATGATTGAAAGAAACGCGAACCCATGATCAAACGATATGATCCTCCTTCCCAAATCGATCCAATGGGACCTGGAATGCCACAAATCCATTTAAAGAGGTCGCTCGTTCCATCCTCCCGCTTTTCTGGAGAACCATAGAAACCAACTTTATGGTCCTTGCGGAAGGCTTTATGTTCTAAAAAGGATGCAGAAACTGAAAAAGGAGAAATTTCTGAACCATTCATGAGCCGTGTTCTCGCAATCCCAGACATTTGAGAACACTTTTAATGATGGTTATGATCGATCTCCTCATCAATCAAGCTCGACAAAACTGGATTTGACTTCGGCAATCAAGCTGATTTGAATGCCAAAGTATTTGGATGACCAATACAAAAACGACCAGGGCGTACTTGATGAGGAATCAGTTCAATCAATCCAAGGCTATGAACTATCTCCGTTTAGGGTGATATTTTTTACGTTTCTGTCCATAATCTCTGTTGGAATCTTCCCTTTGATCTGTTATTGGTTCCAACGGTTGTACCTGAACGTGACCTGCCGAAAGACTACAAATCGGAAAGCTACGAGAATTGTCGTTGTTGTTTGTGATATATACTCTCTTTCTAACATTTTTTTGCTGCCTCTTAATCAATTTTCCTCTTTTCATGGCGATTCCCTTATTTTTCTTGTATCTACTACTTTTACACACTCTCTACAATGTTCTCAACAATTCATCTCTTCACCCTCATTAACTCCGACACTTTAGGATGAGCACAAAAGAACATTCATTTGTCCAGTGATGTCTCACTTTCATGAGAATGTTTGTTTTTTCTTTCTCACAAACTCTCCTGTCTTCGTTTTCCAGAGGCTCATCAAAATTTTCTCATACAAGCTGCTTCGCTTTGTTTTTGACGAAGAAATAGAGGAATACGTTCCCATGGAGTGTGTTTTGGTTATTATTATATATTTTCCATTCTTTTTCTCACATCTCTCCCCACTTTCAGAACACAAACGGATATCTCCTATCCAACACTGCATGATGCACTGACCCATCCACTTTCCACTAACTCCGCAAACCTACTTTCAGTTTTGTTTGGTAAGAATTCAATTGAGGTTCCAGTCAAGCCATGGTATCGCATCCTCCTCGAAGAGTCGCTCAACCCGTTCTTCATCTTCCAAGTCTTCTCTGTGATTGTGTGGATGTTCAATGACTACATCCCATACGCAATCTCAATTCTGGTCACGTCTATCTTCTCAGTTTTTACGAACTTCATGGAGACTCGGAGCAATCTCAAAAATATCCACGAAATGTCGAAGATGAACATACGTGTGGACGCTGATCGCGAGAACGAAGGAACTATCAATCTGGACTCCACAGAACTTGCACCAGGTGACATTGTTTACCTCGAGAATGGACTGACAGTCCCCTGCGACATCGTTCTTCTGAGTGGGCAGTGCATTGTGAATGAAACAATGCTCACTGGCGAGTCCATCCCAATCATCAAAACAGCTCTGCCGTACTCAACCGACCCAGGCGAGCTGCTCGACATCGATGCAGACAAGACCCACATTCTGTTTGGAGGAACAAAAATCATCGCAGCCAAATCGTTTTCGGAGAAGCCAGTGAAAGGATATGTGGTTCGCACAGGATTCAGCACAGCAAAAGGCCGACTCATCCGCTCAATGCTCTTCCCCAAGCCGACCTCCTTCCGATTCTACGAGGACTCGTTCAAGTTTGTGGGTGTGCTGTTCATCATCGCTCTGATTGGATTTGTGGTGGTGTGTGTGATGCTGATTCTGGATGGGAGGAAATGGTACGTGTTGATCATGAAGGGACTCGACATTATCACTGTCGCTGTCCCACCCGCCTTGCCTGCTGCAATGTCAATCGGACTCACCTTCTCGCAGCGTCGTCTAAAGAAGAAGAAGATCTTCTGCATCGACCCGCAGCGCATCAATGTTTGTGGGAAGATTAGAGTGATGTGTTTCGACAAGACAGGCACTCTGACCGAAGAGGGACTTGATGTGAAAGGAGTTCAGGGTGTCCGAAAGCGAGGAGTGGACGAGATCTCAATCAGTCCAGGCCTCGCACCCTCACTCGCCATGCTCTCTCCAGCACCCAATTTCGGTCGCTCAGACACGTCTCTGGAGATGCAAACTCTGCAACCCCAGCGAAGACGACGACGGAGACATCGAAATACCAAACCAGTCGCGTTTACTTCTCTCTTCGAATCAATGGATACTCTCTCAGAGGCACTCTCCAAAACACTCACCGACTTTTCTCAATCGTGGGGCGAGGAGAAGGAACAGCTCATCTCTAAACTCAAAAGCGAACACCTCTCGCTGATGCTTGCTGGATTGACAAGCTGTCATTCGATCGCTCGAATTGACGACGAGTTCATCGGCGACCCACTCGACCTAAAAATGTTTGAGTTCACAAAATGGGCGATGGAAGAGCGAGATGAAGTTGCTCATGCATCGCGTGCTCTGACCAACATCGACAGGAAGAGATCGTTCTTCTCGAAAAGCAAGCCGGTCACATCAGACAGCGATGCAATGCGAACGAGCGAGCAGCAAGTCCTCCTTGAGAAGCTGTACAAAAAGTATCATGTGCGAGACGATGAGGTCGAACTGGCCATGCAGCAGGATGAGGGGCAACAAAATGAGTTGACGCCTCAGACAGATGAGAATGGGAACGTGTCTCAGAAATGGCAACAAGAAAAAGATCGACGGAAGGAGAAAGCACTCATCGATAAACTTTTGGGAATCGACGACGATGAGGAGGACGAAGAAGAATCGGAGGAAGACGAGGAAGACGACGAGGAAGGGACTGACGTCTTCTGTGCTACTGTCTTCCATCCTCCCCAGCCCGACCAGGACAACCACCAACAGGAAGCTTTGCACGCACCAAACACTTTCTTCAGCGATGACAGGACAAAAATGTTCCGTCGGAATTCGTCAGCGTACCAACCACTTCCACCTGACCCTCAAACGCAGGAGACATCCTTCTACACTCCTCCCCCTTCACCCACGTCGGAGTTGACGTCGCTGATGAAGGGTGTTGAAGTGGGCATTCTCAAGCGCTTTGATTTTTCGTCCCATCTCCAGCGGATGAGTGTGATCACCAAGACTGACTTCAGACTCGACGCAAAGGCAGCACCACTTTTCACAACCATCGACGTGTTTGTGAAAGGGTCCCCCGAAATGATTAAAACTCTCTGCCTTCCCAGCACCGTCCCAGACGACTATTCAACCACAACTCGTCTCTACACACAACAAGGGTATCGTGTCATTGCTCTCGCCACACGCCGACTTGGGGAGCAGACAAAGAGGAAGGAGAAGAGAACACCTGCCAAGGAGGGCGATGATGAAGACGATTCTCTTCCAATGTTCCCCAACTTCCTCATCTCCAAACTCACCCGCACGGACATCGAACGTGACCTCTCCTTCCTCGGCCTTCTTGTTTTGGAAAACAAACTCCGCAAACAGTCAAAAATCACCATCGACGAGCTGACAGAGGCTCGGATCAAAAGCGTGATGGTGACGGGCGACAATCCCCTGACAGCCGTGAACGTGGCAAAGAACTGCAACATTCTGAACGGAGAAGAGACAGTGTTCATCGGCGAATTGAAAGATGGAGAGGTGGAATGGACGAACATGGATGACGATTCCATCACTCTCGACCCAAACACTTTCCTCCCTCGACCAAAGGACATCGGGTCGGTCTCTGGTCGAACAACTCCAAACTCTTTTGTGTCACACACTTCGATGAATTCCTTCTCGGCCCTGTCATCGAGCCAACAAGGCGACCCTTCGATGTTTGTTGCCCTCGTCCCACACGCCCAACATCTCTCCTCGTCCATCCCACCAGTCCCGCCGTCACCAATCTCTCTCAGCCTAACTCCAGCCTTTGGACTACCGAACCCTTCCATGTCTCCCCTCTACGACATCAACCGCCCCTCTCTCCTCTCCACACGCCCTTCGGACAAGAAAGTCATCGATCAAGGAATCAGACGGTACGGACTTGCCATCACTGGACCTGCTTTTGCTCATTTGCTGCACCAGGAGACTGAGCGCATCCAGCGCGTGAACATCCGCAAAGAACGGTTGGAGTCATCGGACGTCTTGGCAACATCATCACTTCGACCACTCCCTAACTACTCGCCCTCTTTCTCACGAATGTTATACCTCTGCCGTGTCTTTGCTCGGATGACACCTGACGACAAGACACACCTCATCGAGCACTACATCGAGATGGGCTTCACAACCGGAATGTGTGGCGATGGAGCGAACGATTGCGGTGCACTGAAAGCGGCAAACGTCGGAGTATCTCTGAGTGAAGTGGAAGCATCCATTGCTGCTCCCTTCACTTCTCTCACAGCCAACATCAGCTGTGTCCCAAAACTTGTCTGCGAGGGACGAGCAGCCCTCGTTACATCGTTCCAAGCATTCAAATACATGGCACTGTACTCGCTCATCCAGTTTGTGACCGTGACCATCCTCCTCGCCTCTCACTCCAACATGTCCAGCTGGCAGTACCTCTTCATCGATGTCGCCATTGTCGTCCCGCTCGCCTTCACGATGAGCTATACTCAACCCGAAAGCAGAATCTCAGCCCACTCTCCGCAGTCATCCCTCATCTCGTTCCCTGTCCTCTTCACCCTCTTCTTCCACTTCGGCATCTTCCTCCTCACCCAAATCGGTGTCTTCGCCTTGACCACCCAACAGCCGTGGTACAACGACGAACACCCCGTCGACGATGAAGATTGGTCGTACTCCATCTCCACACTCTACCTCTTCACGTTCTCCCAGTTCCAGTACATCTGGAGCTCAGTTGTTGTGAGTCTGGGAGGCGAGCACAAGAAATCCTTCGTCACAAACTGGATGTTCATGGCATCTGTTGTCCTCTCTGTGGTGTGGAGCCTGTATGCTGCGTTCACACCTGGGGACAAGTTCAGCAACTACATCTACATGTACGACGAGAACAAGTGGAACCAGCCGTTTGGGTACCAGCTGTGGTATCGCATCCTGTTGCTCGTGTTCAATCTCGTCAGTTTCATTGTGTGTTGGCTTGTGGAGTATTTTGTGGTGGTGTGGGATGTTCGGAAGAGAGCAAAGAGGCATATCAGGGGAAAGACAGGTGCCCTCAAAAGCAAGAATAGAATCCGACTCGCTTCGAAATACCAGCCAAAGATGAAAGAACTGAGTGCGGAGGAGAAGCGCCAACAGAGGCTTGTCCGCCGCAAAAAGCGGAAAAGTGGAGGCGGTTACCAACCAGCCGTGCTCCACGACAGAGCCCCGCTCACTCAAAGCCCGTCCCCCTCGCGCAGGGACGACGACCAGCTGAGCATCCACTCACAGCTGTCTGAGAGAAAAGAGACAGAGTCACTGCTCAGCTCAAAGCAGTCGTACAACAGCTATGCTTCTAACAACATGTCCTTGCATATCCAGTCGGAGTACGGCACGCTCAACCACGTCGACGCTCAAGCGATGGAGGCTCGACTACGAGACACTCGGATCTATGAGGATCTTGCTGGCGAGGTAGTATGGAAGGGACATGATACTGAATATGTTTTACGATGGAAGAAACCATATTATGCCGTTGTTTGGGACCTCATCGAGGAGCACCGTGAGATAAGAGAAAGAATGAATCCTTGAAGTCATCATAGATCTTTTTTCCAATTTTTTGTATCTTCCATCGATATGCTATCTTTCATTTCACCTTAGAATAGTTAGAGAGCATATTTTTAGAATTCGTGTTGTGTGATTCCTATTTTGAGAAAAAAACGGGTCAGCGATCAGTCATCCGACAACTTGCTTAACATGTCAGGAAAAAAGGATACTGGAGACAGCTCATCAGCCCTCCGCACAACAATGAGACAACTCGAACAAATGGACCGGCGTCTCGATCTTGTCATTGACAATTGCATGTCTGAAGCAGAAAAGAAAATCCGAGAACAACAAAAGTTCGAACTCACTAAGGAACAACTTTTAAACAACTTATCTGCGATAAGAAAGGTTTTGCTCATCCGTCTTCCAGATTCACTCATGACAACTTTGTCACGTCATCATCTCTACTTATAGGATATATTCAGGCGAGATGACCTCAAGAGAAACCAACGTGACATCAAAGAAGCCTTGATGATCAACTCAAAATGTCGTTTGGCCCTTAAAGATAATAAGGAGAAGTTGGATTATCTAATTCAAGACTATGAGTCAAGTAAAGCTACTTTTGGCGATAGTCCCGTTTGACCTCATTTCTTCTGCAATTTCTGATCTCTTTCATATTTTTTTTCTCTCATCATCGCATAGACACCTGAACAATCGAAGCTGTTAAATCGGAAAGAAAATCACGTCGAACATGCTCGAGAGTGTGTTCTTTCCCTTCATCAATGAATATTCAGCATGTACAACATTGTACTAGATTTGTATGAACACGATGCAACCACAGAGGGAGGAAATGCTCAACTAAATGAGCTCATGAGTGGTGTATCAGGTCTGCTGATGAAATCACTTCAAAAACTGTTCACCATGAACTTAACCCTTCTTTCTCTCCTTTTCCGTGCGATTCTTCCATGTTCCCGATCATTTTGCCATCTTTCAATCGTCAGTCCCAACACGTTCTGTCAGGCCGTCAGATGAGAACATCGAACTGAGCGCTGACAATTTTACAGCAATTGATTTCAATGCTCCGCGCAGTGAGATGGAAGAACAATGGCAAGAGCTTCTCCAAAGGAGCCAACAAATCGTCTGTTCCCCTCCTCCACCACAGATATTTTCTTCTGTCATTGCATCTTCTTCTTTCCATCATCCCTCCCCTTGACCATTCCAGGAAGATCAATACTTAGACGTCATCGAAGCCAATGTCCAGCAACTTCGGGAGATGGCCATTGGTGCGAGTGCTGTATGAACCTGTCCTTCTTCAATTTTCGCTTTGTAGGAACTCGATCGACAAAGTGCCCTTATTGATCAGGTTGGGGGCCAAATCTCAGATAACCAAGAGAAACTCACAACCTTGAACAAAAAAGTGGACCAGGCAAATAAACTGGTATCACAGTCGAATCGCTGCATATGGATCACAGTGATCGTCCTTATCCTTGGTGTTGTGGCTTTTATTTTGCTCAAATTCGTTTTCAAGTTTTGATTTAACCCATTTTTCACATCACCCTTTCTTCCGAATCTTCTTTCCACGATTGTGGCTCAGCCGCATGCTCTATGATGTAGAAACGACTTTTTTGCAGAAATAAAGAGACTAAGTGAAATGCTATTGTGCTGCAGAAGCTCCTAATCGATATCCTTTCGACAATTTCTCGTAGAATTGTTGGATTGTTGTTTTGAGAGCCCCAGTGTCCGTCGGGAACTGCGGGAGAGGTGGGATGGTCCCTGTTTCGATTCCATCGTGGATCCCATCATCCTTTCTGGGCCTTGTCATCGACCGCATTGCACGGAGGATGGAGAGGTACGTGGTTTCCTCCCACCCGCCGACGATGGTGGAGGAGGGCTGGGAGAGGAGGGAGTTGGCGATGACGTGGGATGGGATGGAGGAGTACTCGGTGGAGAGGCAGAGTGGAGTGAGGCTGTCGATCGGAGAGGGAATGACGTTGTGGCACACTTCCCTTTCCACGCCCTCCAACTGCAGTTTCAGCTCAGCGATGAAGGTGAGGACAGCCATGGCATTGTCGAGGCGGATGGACGACGCACTGAGCTCTTCGAAGAGGTGCGAGGCGCGGTAGATGTTGTTGCGCTGCTCGTTGATGGTTTGGTCGAAGAACACATCCATGTTGGACAGGTTGCTCACACTCTTCTCTTTGCACCGCACCAACAGCCGCTTCTCGATTGCGCGGAGGAGGTTGGCCTTCTTCTCCATGTCGTTCACTGTCTCCCGCAGATTCTGCCGGATTTCAAAGTGGGCGTCGATGAGGGGCAGGACAACGCCGAACGGGATTGGGTCAGACGTGGTCAGAAGAAGAGGCTCCTGCTCGTCGTTCTCGTCGTCTTCTGCGTAGTGGTCTCTGATTCTCATCTGCAACTCTTCGCTGATCACGCGGAGTCCGTCGAGTGTGGTGCTCTGCACTCTGTACCTGCCCGTGTTCATCGAGACGAGAATGGACGCGTCGTGTCCAGATGGAGAGAGGAACGAGAGGACAGACGGTTGCGATGTGACGTCGGACGAGAGCTGGAGGTCTTCAAAGAGAGTGGTGATGGCCAGAGCAGGCTTGTTGGAGTCGATTGTGAGTTTGAAGTTGGATCCTTTGATCGGCGGAATGGGCCGATAAGCAGAAAGAAGAGGAAGAAGGAACGAGCATGTCGAGTTTCGGACTCCGCTGAGAAAGACGAACATAAAAACAAAGAAAAGCAGACTTTGTGAAGGGGTCTGAGTACACAATGGAGGCCATTGCGTTGAGAGAGGTGAAGAGAGTGTCCGACGGGACGACGACAGTGAAGTCGAGCGAGAGCGGGGCCATCTGCGACGTCAGTTTGATGGGCGGGAGGGAGACAGAGAGCGATGGAGAGAGATTCGACGCCTTCGACCCAGCGCGGAGTGAGCTGGGCGGGATGGCGAGGTAGGGAAAGGGTAGTTTGAGCTGGATTTTGACACCAGACAGTTCGATCGAGTCGGTGTCGGATGACGCTGCCCCTCGATGCACCATCTCCTCCTGATGCCGCTGGTGGAGGAAGTGGAGGAGATCGGATGAAAGAAACGATTCAATGACGAGGCGGAGAGTGAACGAGCACGCAATCTTTTTCGCGTTTTTGTCTCCCTTCCCCATCCCTTTGGGAGGGTTCGCACTCGTTCCTCCAAATTGATATTCGCGTCTTAATTTGGTGTCCACCCCCTTAATCATACTCAACCCTAAATCGTCCAGCCCAGTGACCAACAAATCTCCGCTTAGGTGCGGATTGTCTGGCTCGGACGGAACCTGGGCTTGAAGTGACAGAAGCTGAGACGTGGTCGTCTCCACAGCTGCTGTGCCTGATGATGCATTGCGTATGATTGCACGTAGGCGTCGCTGTTCTCTATCAACTTCTTCATAATCAATTTCTTCAGCATCTGCGTCTTGTGCCTTCGTTGACGTGGGATCTGTCCCAAGATAGCAGAGCCGAGTCTCCCCATCATCCATTAACAGAACGATCAAGTTGCGGACATCTCCGAATGAACCAACGCTGACGACAACGGGAACGCGGTTGATTGTTGATGCCCACTTTGTTTGCTGGTCGTCGACAACAAGTAAGACTCCATCAAATGTGACAACGATAATATTGGAGTGTGACAAGCTCACACTCAAATCTTGGTTGCCTTGTACAGGATACATCGCGCAAACAGCAGGATCTCGATCGAAACGTTTCTGTCTTCGCATTCCTCCGGTTTCTTTGAGAATAAAAAGCGAATGTTCACCAACAACGATAATATCCGTTTGCGATGATTCAAGCATGCGACTGCAGCGGCCAACAAAGATGGCTACCGGGTTCTCGCCAATGTTGGCACGCCATTCTTCCTTCAGACCCTTTGAAAGAGAACCACCGCGCATTGAGTCACCAATAACGGAGGGAGGACCCGAGAGTGGATCGCTTACACCACTCATCCGCATTTCACCACTGGCCAGTTTCCCAAGGAGCGAAGAAGTGTCTGTTGGCTTTGTATTGTGGATATACTGGGGAGTAGCACCAACAGTATCAGCAAACGTCCGATATTTGATGCATACAACCTCCATTGTGGAAAGAGAAATGATGAAACTGTCCCGAGATTGAAGGTACGTGAACGGACCTGGAATGAGGAAGTCATGCAAAACCCGATCAAATCCCCGAACTTCTTGTTCAAAAAATGAATAACATCCGTCCATGGATTGCACACAAATAAAATCTCTCTCATGCACTCCCCCAAAGGGGCCGTAGCAGAAAGAATGCGAGTTTCGAGGGAGTTTATGTTCATAGTTTTTGGTTAGTCCATAGAAACATCCTTCTGTGGCTTCATAGGCGTGGCCCCCGTCAGGGTTGATGATAACAACAGAGTAGACCACAAGTCGACGAGGATGGAGGACAGCAATGGCAAGTCGTGGAGTTCCACCTAAAAACTTTCCAATGGAGACTTGAAGGATAGGTTCATTGAGTTCTTCTTCCAGCATGAGATCATTTACAGTATACTCATTCCTTCTTGGGAGAAAGATTCTGAGTGTTCCTTCCATCGATCCTGTGACGATTTTGTCTATGAGATCAAGAAAGACAACATAATGGTTGGTGAAAGAACAAACCATGTTTAGAGGATGAATTATCAACATTTCCCACTGCCATTGACATGGTTCCATATTCCTCACTTGTTCCAGGCTTATGCGTCCACCATTCACGAGTACTGAAGAAGAAGGAAGAGAGAAAATATCAAAGCAAGGGAGACAAAGAGAAATAAGAGCATAAAAGTGTGAATAATGAGAAGGGGACACACTTGAACAGACTCATAGAATCAATTAAGGGTGATTTCCAGTTCGATTCATCAATGTATCTGTTATATGATGATGAATATGTTTACCATAAATTATGACTTTGTCGAAATCGAGTGAAAATCAACGAATTAATGAAGATCCGGTAGAACAAATACGAAAAAAAAAACTGTTTCTAAAGAAACATGTTTTCAATTAATGATTCGCGTTCATGGCGCAAATCTGAATTGAATGAGATAATGAAACATGAAAAAGAGCAAACAGAGGGACATGGGACAGTGACTCTGGTCGTTCCAGCTGGCCTGAAGACTGCTTGGCTTGTTTTTGGCCTTTCTTTCTTTTTCTTGTCATTCACCGTTAATTCAGGAATGTACGCGGGGAATGGATTGAATGTTCCCTGATAACTCTTTTTCGATGGAGAACACGGCCGGAATGGAACGATTGGACTGAAAGATGTGAAGAAGGAAAGAAAAGACCCAGTTTGTGCTTTTTTATCTGTACGACTCTTGTCACCCCGACGACTTCCAGTACTTGTCTTTGCCCTTGAGCGAACAGGCACATCTGCATAGCAAGTATTGTCAAAAACACCACCCGTCTTGGCCATTCCTGTTGGGGAGGACATGAACAAGAGAAAATTATGATACCTCGAAATGGAGGTTGTGTGGTCTTACTGGCTTTGAACGTTGGTGCTTTGAGTGGATCTGGAACATATTCAGGCTGAGAGAAGACATCATATCGCCTTAAATGAGAAGAAAATAGAGAAAATGACCTCAAAAGAAATGTAGATATACCCTCGTTTTGGTTGATTCACATAAATTCCTCTCGGTTCCGGTTGTTTCTGTTTCTTTTTGAGAAGCGTCTTGTCCTCCAGAGGTTCGGGGACATATTCAGGTGTCGAAAAGGTGTGATATGGGCTGAACTAAATCGAGAAGGCTGGAAAGAGAGACCCTTTTGTTGGAGGGGTGACTTTGAAGGGAGGTTGAGTGATTGTTCCTTTCTGTGGGCTCGCACTACGGGTCCTATTGCCACGATTATCATATGGCTCAGACTATGACACAAATTGAAAATAAAAATTGTTGCGTAACAGGAGATATACTGTTGCTAAGGAAAGGAATTGACCGAAAGTGGCTTCATTCAAGTTTCCCTTTTTTGGAGGAGATGTTGTGAATTGACGTCCTTGATAGCGTCCTTCAGGTTTGGGAAGGTCACCTTTATCTTTATATGGTTCCTATCAGAGAAAATGAACTAGCAATGAAATCGAAACATACTCCAGTATAAAGGGATGTAGTGTGAGAAAACTCATCAAAAATCTGGAGGTCGCGCGTTGCAACGATAGGAGAAGCAGTTTTGGACATATATACAGAAGCTGTAGAAAAACGTTGAATTGATGCCCATAACACATTTTTTCTCAAGTGATCAGCCCATTTCCAATGACTTCTCCAGAGGAGGTCGGAATCTAGAGATTCTTTTGAAATTTCTTGCACTAGATCTTGAGTCCTTTCTATTTTGACCGATCCACTGACTTATGGGTACGTTTTTCAGTCGTAACAAGCGTCAAGAGTCGCCTTCATCAATTGAATCTGATTTTCGAACTCTCGCTGAGATTGGTCACAGTTTGCTCTCTCCATTGTTTTCAAAATCTTATTTTTTTTCTTTTCTCAATCCAATTCAGAGCACAATCGTCGTCCCGGAAAAAGAGACTCCTCACTCCATTCCCAACTTCAGCTCTGCCTCCATCACCTCCCTGCCATATTTTCACAGTATCGCTCATCGATTGACAGAACAACACCAATTTCTTATCTCAATACAATTTTTTCTTCGTGCCATCTCACATTGAGTTCCCAAGCGATTCCACTTAAGATTTTAGTCACGAACTTCTCACCCTATTTTCTGACCATGATTACGACTTGTTGGAAAGATGATGTTGTTGAACTTCGTCAGAATACCTGGCGTTTCTTCAAGCATCTCATTGAATCTGACTCAGTTCTCGTTCAGATCTTAGTAGAGGCCGGGCTTGCCCATTATTTTACTCTCAGGATGATGTATGAAACGGACGATCTGTCCTATCGACAGCTGATGATGGGAATCCACTCTACCCTACTCTTCTTGAGATGGAATGGCAGCCCAGAATACGCGATATGGAACGATACCCTCATGCAGGAAGGCTTATCCGACGTGCTCACTGCCGTCCGCACATTTTCAGATCGACTGGTGCGCCGTTACACGTGCTGGACAATGATTGATATCCTCGCTGTCAACACAAACAAGCTTCACTGATTCTTCTCATCTCCTCGTCGCATTCTTGTCTTTATTGTTTCCTGCATTGTCTCGTTGATATTTGAGTGCTCTCTATGACAGTCTGTTTCATGGCGAGAAAGCGACCCATAGACAAAAACTCAGGTTGATCCGGTCAGTTGAACAAATTTCTTCACAATCGATTATGATGGAAAACTAAAATTCAATGCAAATTGAGCCATTACCGCGATTTCCTGCGCTTTTCGTTGGAACTTCTCCAACGCAACAGCTCTTACTGAGTCTTCCTTTTCGTGAACATACAGACTCAGATTCGGAGAATAACATACAACGTGATAATAAATGGTACAGAAAATTGAATCCATTTAGCTCAGTATTTGCCGCATCGGTTCTGGCAGGAATGCACCACCTAAACATTCCATCTGGAAGCACCGTCATCTTTCTTGGTGCTGGTCGTGGCTTAACAGTTTCTTATCTTTCAGATATTGTTGGCCTGGTATGTATTTATTCGTTTTGTTTAATTTTTTATTTCTTTAAGACCGGAAAAATCTACGCTGTTGAAAAGGATCCACAGTACTTTCAAGATCTCACGCGACTTGCTGAATCTCAACCAAATATAGAGCTCATTCTGAAGGATGCGAATCACCCTGATGAATATGAATCATCTGTGGTCAAGGTCGATGCCATTTTGTCTGAATTGGGAGCGAATGATCAGCCGGAAATCATTCAGAAGAATGCACAGCATTTCCTCGATCATAACGGAGTAATTATAAGTGTGGTTGATGCAAGTGTATCCAATGTTCAACCTGCCGAGCTAGCATTTTCTGAAGTCGTTCAGAGAATGCGACATTTGGGTCTGAAACCAATTGAACAGTGTACACTTGAACCTTTCTATCGAGATATCGCGTGCCTCATTGCTCGGTACAACCCTCTATGATTATATATAGTGATCTCTTTTTCATTCAATCAAGAAATTGGGAACTCTGATTAGAAAAGTCAGCACCGCCTGAACTTCACATTGTGGAATTGAGGATTCGAACATTGGTTGAGAGACGCAGCAGGAACTGCAAGTGCGGACCGAGGGTGGGGTGGAAGGAAGGTTGGAGTCGGTGGTTCGTCATGTTTATTTGTTGTCATTAGTTGCCCTCTTCATTTCGCTTCTGTTTTGTTGGAAATCGAGAAAATGAGGATCCTTAAATGAAGAAGTGAAAAGAAGAGGTGAAGTGTTCAATCCTCATCACTCGAACTCTGTTCAGCTTTTGCTGCATTCAGAGCGAGGATCTCTTCCAATGTGATCGTCTGTGGAGCGACAGGAGGAGGGAGAGGAGGTTGATCTGAGGAATCAACCCTTTGTCTCTTAATTCCCTTCATTTCAGCTTCACTGTCTTCCTTCTCCTTCTCCAGATCTCGAGCAAAGGCAGCCAATCTTTCTTCTTCCGAGTCGCTATTATCATCATCCAACTTGTGGGGCAAAAACATGCTTTGAAGATTGAGTACTTCCGGTGATGTTTCTTTCCGTTCTATTTCCGCAACAACTTGTCGTCCATCGAAATGGCGACCATTGAACACCGATAAGGCTTTTTGAGCATCTGCTTGCTGTTTGAAGCGGATGGTGATGATTCCAAGTGGATGGCGCTGTACCCAGTGAAGAGAATGAGATATAATGTAAAACGGTCGAAAGAGAGGACATACATCATACACAGTGACTTTCTCCACTTCTCCAATCTTTATCGCTTCAAGTTCAATGTCTTCACGCAGTTCGTCTTTAAGATTGACGACTTTCTGTATAGTAATGGGATAAGGCAGAAATAATCATTGCAAACCGAGAAGTCATCAACAGAAAACATGTTTTTGAGGACTACAGTTCTGAAAGACTTCGGGATAATCTCAATTGCCACCTGTGGATCAAACATGCTGGCTGTTGTGTCAGCAAGGTTCCATCCCCGAGCTCTGAAGATATATCAGGAAAATCGATCAAGAGTAACACACTTTGACTCTCTTTTTCTGATTTCACGAATCGAATCGTTTGAGCCTTTGGGTTTGACAGGTTGTTGTTTTGGCTTGGATTGTTGTGGTTTCGAGTCAAAATGAGCCTGAAAAGCGGTGAAAAATGCGATGTCAAACCAATTCAACGTGAATGAGATGCCCAGAAGATGGTTGTGCTCCTAAAGGAAAATATGAATTGTCGAGACGCATGATTGCGAGCTCCACAGCAGCTTCATCGGGATATATCGCCAAAACTTCACCTCTAAACGCCGATGTTTCTTTGTCTTGATACATTTTAATACATTCAGAGCCTGAATATGTGAATAAGAACAGTCTTCACAAACCGTCGGCATTATGTTTGAGCATGGAGACGAGAGAAAAGAATTGAATAATGTCAGCCCGATTAGCATCTTTAGGAAATCCACTGGCGAAGACAGCGAGTTTGTCACTTTTTTGGGATTGTTGAGGGAGTTTTGGGTTGACTTGCTTTTTCTGCTTTTTCCATTCTCGTTTCCTTTTCTAAAGCGATTTGAGAATCATTATATACACATACCTTCTCTTCAGCAAGTTCTTCTGGTGTTTTCTTGCTTTTTTCTTCTTCAATGATCTGTCTTCTTTGGATTCGTTCTTCTTCAGTGTAGTTTTGATAATACTTCTTTATTCTATCTTGAATGAGCTGAGCATCTTCTTCTGGAGGTAGTATCATGTCATTTTCAGAGTATAGAGGTACATTGTCTTCATCCATCTCCAATTAAAAACATTCGGGAGGGATCGAGTTAGAATCGTTCATCAATTGATCCAAGACTCAAACAAGATCCATCATATCGTCGTTGTGGTTTCTTTTCCAAATGTCTGCGAGTATGTTTCATGATTGTTGAAACGACATCAGTGATCCATCCCCATTGCGGATGTCTCCATCCATCACCTCTTCTCTCAACATCTCATGAAACGTGTTCCTCTCACACCCCCAACACAACTGCTCCCTAACTGTACAAGTCCACCCGGTATTTCCAGTCCAATCCCCAATCAGAACACATCAACATCACAAGAACTTTCAACAATGACTTCTCATCCGTCTAAACCTTTATCACCAACTATGTCAACACAAATCAAATCACCTCCTCATTTTATATATCCCCCACATCGAATATTGTCACCAGAAGAAATCCATCGAAGACTTGCCCTCGACGGTCTGTCGACAACTCCATTTTTTCTCATCTTCTTTGCTTTCAAATCATCCTCAAACTTAAGACCCGGATCCCAAAGATACGTACCTCCTTGTTACTCATCCACCACATACAAATGAAATTCCTATCGCACAGGGAAGTTTTGGGAAAGTGAGCCGAGCCTGGGTTCGAGAAACTTCAGAATGGGTTACTGTCAAGAAAATCCCGCACAATAACAATCATAAGGTCTGTTTTGATATTTTTGGAGAGATTTCAAATGAATTTGATCCCTGAAAAATCATCACGATTTCTGACATTCTCGTATCGAATCTTCTTTCATCAAACAGAATCGCGAAATCACTACCCTCAAAGTTCTCAATCATCCGCATTGTCTCTCGCTACTCTATTACACACTCCATAGTGACCATGTTTCGTCCTCCTTCTTCTCACATCTTTCTGTTAATCTTAACATAGATCAGCATTGTGACTCCATTTTTTCCTCAAAGTGTTTCCGAACTGAACAAACATTATCTCCAACACAACCACACACTTCCAGTTCGATATACACAAGTTTGCCTTTCATCTCCTCACACCGTACCCAGCTCATCATATATCAACTTCTCTCTGCGTTGGATTACCTTGGATCTCTCAACGTTGTCCACAGAGACATCAAACCTCGTCTGCATTGTTTTCATTTCCATCTTCTTGACAAATCTCAGAAAATCTCCTCATCGATCCAGCAACCGGTCGCTGCGTGCTGGCTGATTTTGGCTCTGCCAAAATGATTGAAAGCAACCAGACTTCACTAGCATACATCTGTTCTCGATTCTATCGTGCTCCAGAACTAATTCTCGGCTGTACACGATATTCAGGCAAAATAGGTCTCGAATTTCATCCTCTGAATGATTTTTTGTGCCCACTCGTCTCAGATATGTGGTCAGCTGGCTGCCTTCTCGCCGAGTGCCTGCGTGGCTACCCTCTCTTTGCCCAGCCAACGCAATACGCTCAACTCATCTCAATCTTCGCCTTGTTTGGCATACCCTCCACGTCAACCATCCTCTCTATGCTTCAGGGCACAGAGCCTCCTCTGGACGACACAATATCGACAAATTCAGAAGGAAAGACCAAAAAACAACGTGATGAAGAACAAAGACAGCTGGAAGAGATCACAAAACTGCACCAAAAGGTCACCGAAAGTGTAAAGTATCTGACAGAACAGCAGAAGAAAGACGAGGAACGCAAAGCAGCGGTTGCTCGCACTCGTTCTCATCCTTCATCCAACTCGCCACCATCTTCGAACAGTCTCCATCTTTCCTCTTCGCCGCCAAACACCAACACACAATCCCTCCCTCCTCTCGACCCTCTCTCCCCCCCTCACAGCTCTCAACAGACACAGCCGTCTCTCTCTCCGTCTTTTGTTGCTGCCTTTCCACCATCCACCGATCCACTCGCACTGGATCTGACAGCGTGGATGCTCTCTGTCCACCCGAGCCACCGACCCACTCCCAAACAAGCTCTGAAACATCCCTTCTTTGCTGGATTTCCTGAGAATCCTGTTGATCTCCAGTACGTCCCCATTGTGTTCCAGTCATCGCCGGAGCACACAGCGGAGAAGGAGACAGAACGAACCCAAACTGGTTGAGCGTCTGTCGGAGAGTGTGTGAGTGAGAGAAAGGAAACAGAAGATTGGAATGTTTCCGCTGCTCTATCGATCATCTGACAACATGATTCAACCCATATTGGGTTGTCGAGCACACGGTTCAATGACAGTAGTGACAACTCTCTATCATAGAATGCTACCTTATTTGTGTTGATTATCTGAGCTGGAAATAGCTTAGCTCATTTTCTCTGGTTTTGTACGATTTTCCTTTTTCCGAAAGATTTTTGTGCATTTTTCCCCCGATCTAATCACAATTTCACAAATGTTGTGGATCGATCAACTTCTCATCTCGTTCCCGCGGGAGAAATGGGAAATGATACGTCAACATTCAATGAGAATTTTGTTGCATTGTCTAATAAGCCTGTTCATGCAATAGTTTCAGTTCCTTATGACGACAACAGGTCCACGCAATCGGAAACTTTCGAATGCCTTGGTGTCAAGTGGTCTGCTATTCTCACTGGCTTTTTTATGTATCATCAGGAGAATTATTTGCTCGACTACGAATGCTACCTTCTTCTATTACCTCACCCCAGGACTAGAATGTTGTGTATGTTTTCATGGACTGTCCGGAGAGTTAGGAACGTTCCTCGTTTTTCATTCGATCTTTATTCATCCACACTATTGTTTTGCATCGAAATCAACTTCGTTTATCATTATCATATTTTTTCCATGACCAAAGTCTTGCCGCGATTATTCATCCGATATCGAAGCATCATTCAGAATTGTTCTCACATTACAAAATACAGATCCCCAAAAATCTGTGTCCGTGGGTTTTTCTTAAACTTTTTTTGTTCGAACCAATTTTCATCATTGTTTTCACTCTCAGAAACTACACACAAATTCAATCGACATAAACATACTTTCTGGTTCGACAACATGATCAGGCAAAACAAAATATCAACAAAATCTGGCTTTATTAAGGATGGAAACGTCAAATTTCGGATCTCTCTGACTGTCCGTTCATTCTGTCCAATTTCTCGCTCATATATCCATCTTCCGACATCTAAACTCTTTAGCCAATTCAAAGTACCACTCAAGATTCACCTCAATCATTCGAAAAGGATTATAAGATTAAACACGGCATGATCGGCCTCGAAAACCAAGGAGCCACTTGCTATCTGAATTCACTGATACAATCTCTCTTCCACACAAACATATTTCGTCTAGTATGTTTCAATAGCGCTTTTTCCTGATTAATCGATCGATATTTGCATATCTGCATCATTCACCATGTTCGAATATCAAACTCTCTCAGTTTGTATACCACATCCCAATCGGCGAAATTGATGAAGATCAATCCGATCCATCAGCCAAACCAGATCTTGTCATGGCATTGCAGAGACTTCTCTACAACCTCCAAGTCTCCAACTCAAGGTCAGCTTTCTTTCTTCCCCATCATGCCCAGTGTCTCGACCACTGAGCTCACCAAAGCGTTTGGGTGGGTGTCCAACGAAGCATTTATTCAACACGATGTTCAAGAGATGAATAGAGCAATAATTAATAAGTTGATTGAAAGAACAAAGGTCTGCCATCCCCCAGCTCTCATCAACGTCCCCACCTGCCTGTTCAGCACACTCCCCTTGAGTCGTCCTTTAACGCCCTCTTCTCGTCTCGATCCATCACGTCGATCCGCTGCACAGACGTCAAATTCGTCTCCGCCCATTCGTGGCCGTTCTTCGACATCTCTCTTCCCGTCAAAGGTCTGACTTCTCTCCCTTCACTCTCTCCTCTCCCTTCACTCTCTCCTCGCCCGACTCCTCAGGATGTCCCGATGTGACCTCTTCTTTTGAGCGTCTGTGCGAGGAGGAAGTGCTGGAGGGTGACAACGCGTACTCCACTCCCGAACACGGATACCAAAAAGCAAAGAAGGTCTGGCTCTCCTCCAATCATACTCTTTCTTTCTCAGCAAACACTCTACCTGTCCCTCCCTCCCATCCTCCACCTTCAGCTAATGCGCTGGGAGTACGACCCGTACACAGACCGCATGGCCAAAGTCAACGACCGCTTCACATTCCCGTCTCGACTCGATCTGTCGAAGTTCATCCTTCCTATCGACAAGGACCTGAAGACTATGATCAACAAGGAGATCGAAGAAGAAACACTTCGAGAGAACAACACCCAGACACAGGAAGATCATGTCGATGAAGGAACAAAGGATGATCAGAATCAGAAGGAAGACGACAAGGACACTCTGAATGAACCTCAACCGGCTCAGTCTCCTTCTCAGCCTGCTTCTCCTCCGTCTCTCCCTCCGACCATTCAACGATTCGTCAGCACTCTCGCCTCGCTCCAGAAATCCGTCACAGATGTTGCTAACACCTCAGTCCCCTCAGGCATCTACTGCCTCCACTCAGTCCTTGTCCACTCCGGGTCAATCTCGGGTGGACATTACTCTGTCTACATCCGCCCTCATCTCTCGACAGCCGAGACACTCCCCAACTCCAACCAGAAACCAACCCCAACAGTCCTCACCCCAGCCGAGCAGCACTATCTGCAGTCTCCGTGGTACCACCTCAACGACAGCAACATCACCAAAGTCAAGGAGAACGACGCCATCAAAGCCAACTTTGGAGGAGCAGATTCAACATCAGCTACACCTCAGCAAAGGTCGAATTCGTCAACGCTGGGGAACTACCATTCTCAATCCTCGTCGAGCGCGTACATGCTTGTCTATCTCCGATCGGACGTGCTCCCCATCCTCCTCACACCAATCTCAAGCCCACTCATCCCACCTCATCTCCCTGCCTCTCTCCAAGCACACCAAACGATGATGTCAACATTCACTTTCCATATTCTCACCAACTCTTTCTTCACTCCTGGTGGAAGCCATCTGTCACAGGGCGTCCTCCCAATCTTCCCAGTTCAGCTGGAAACAGGCCACATCGATCGCCAACTCGTGTCTGTAGTTCTCCAACGATCAGCAACCGTCTTTGACCTCATGCAGTCAATCAGACAAGCGCTATCGTGGGATGATCGAGACGAACTCAAAGTCTTTCGGATGAAGCGGATCAAGCAGCGGTATCCGTGGTGGGATGTTTGGAGGAAATGGAAGACAGACCCGCTTGTTCGGAACGATTTGACTGATCTTGTTGAGAGACACGTCAGCAACGAGGAGAAGGAACAGGTGAAGTTGGAAGAGAGACGGAACAAGTGGGATCAGAGAGACGTCAACCTGATGATTATTGCTGCACTCGTCCAAACGCACAGGGCAGCTGATTCTCTTTTCCCCGTTCTGTTGGACCCTCCCCGTTCAAAGACCAGCTTGCCTCCCAAAAACGAAGAGGCGACTCCCGAGACGACAGATAAGCCTTCGTCCGCCCTTTCAGGAGAAGCAACTGTCGAGGATTCACCGGTTCCCAAACGAGGATCAGTCATCGCCGACACATTCGAAAAAGGAAAGGAGGAAGCAGATCTGGCAGAAATGCAAAGAAATGCAAAGAGATGGATTGAGAGGATTGAGGATGAATGGAGGAAGATCCCACTCGGATCACTCTTCTTCGCCCATCACAACCATCTCCTCGTTGAGAAGGTTGACTTGTCCGAACGAGAATTGGAAGAAAAAGAGAAAAAGAGGGCGTCTGTTGAGATGGTTGCAATCGATGACAAGAGAAGCGAAGAGAAGAAGAAGAAGAAAGAGGAAAAAAGGAAGCAGAAAGAAGAGGAAAAGAAGAAAAAGAGAGAGGAAGATGAGAAAAAGGGCATAAAACAATCTGACTCAGATTCCAAATCCACCAGTCCGATGCTGAGGGGGCCCCCCAACCGCCCCCCCTCTCCTCAGCGGAAAGTCTCGTTCCCGCTTCTTTTTGTGATCGTCCGTGGGTACGACCCCGACACCGAAGAAACGTCCATTTTAGGCCGAATCATCACATCATCCAAAAGTACACTCTCACACATCGCCTTCCGTCTGCGCCAGTTGATGGGAGAGCAACCGGACTGGAGCAAAAGAGACGTTCCGGAAGTGACGATTGACTCGCCATCTCAGGAGATCCTGGATGATCTGGATGTCTTCGTTTTTGACGTGCGAGTGAAACAGAGATTGCATCCAGCTGATATTCTCTGGAAATATATCTGGAACACTGATTCAGGAGCTGCTCAACTTGAGCTGATTGTGAACTGGAGACCTCGCGATGATGAGGAGACAATCCAGACCAATGACATCTTCTCAGACAGTGCATTGCTCGCTCGCGATATTCAGGCAGGAAAAGAAACACGACTGAACGCCTACCAAGCCAGCCAGAAGCAGGACTATCTCATCTGGGTCCGGCTGAAGAAGAGAACCTTCCTCCCCAAAGCTGTCCGCTCTTCGCTGGATGCTGTTGTCAACAAAGAAGAGGAACACCGTCAAATGCCACTGACGCAGTTGGCTGAAGTCGTCTCTGATCCCCCACCCAAGAAAGAACGTATCCTCCAAGTTGCCTGCGACGGGCGGGATAGTTACCTGTCCTTTGCTCGAACTGTCTCTGCCACCGTCGGTGTTCCTGTTCGCAACCTCCGACTGTACGTGATCAACGGATCGTCGCGCACTGCAATGCTCATCGTGCCGTCCACCGACCAGATTGGATCAAAGCTGGATTACTACTTCTACAACCCAATGCAACGATCGCGGGGATGCAATGTAACTGGAGTGGAGTGGGCAGAGGGTGAGGAAATGATCGACACTGTTCGAGCAATTGAGGATGAAGAGAAGGCAAGAATTGAAGAAATCGAATATCGGAACATACAAAGACAAAAGAAGAAATCAAAGGAAGAAACTCCCAAAGAGTCTGAACCCGATGACAAAGAGAAGAAGCCCACACAACCCAAACCTCCCCAACCGACAACCCGAGTGGAAATTGTCGTCCGTGACGAGCGTTCACAACTGCGGTGGCAATGGCGAGAGGCTGCACTCGACCCGACAGTCCGATTTGGAACACTCTGGACGAAAGTTGAGGAAGAGCTGAGCAAAATGGATTGGGTGAGAGACAGGGTCCATGAGACACGGAGACTTTGGATGGAAGCCAAGGGCGGTCTCAGGACAAAGCCAGAGGACAAGACAGAGACAGACACGGCAGACGAGAAACCGACAACGGAAGAGGAGACGAAGGACACAGAACCAATCACACTCAGTGTGGAGGATGAGAAGGAAATGGATGAAATGATTTCTGCAGATACTCAGAAATGGCGAGAAAACATGAAAAACTGGATTCAGAAGGAGGAAGAGTTGAAAGAGAGGAAACAATTTATCAGAGAAGATGAGAAGAATGACTTCTATAGAGATATTTTGACCAAAAGTGAGTCGGAGCTACTGAAGTTGAAAGAGAAGCAGGAAGAAGAACAAAAGGCAGCGAATGAAGCCGCTTTGAAGAGGGAAGCAGAACGGAAAAAACTATACAACGCTGAAGACGACAGGACAGCCGAAGAAATCGAAACTGCCCTAAACTTCTCAATCTCTGACAATAGCCGAATGCCACTCCGATCATCTGCTGCAATTCCAGAACCTCTGCCCTCTGCCCACCCGTCGCCGCTGACATCTTTCACAATCACTGCCAGCGACCAGGACGAGATCCAACAACGAATGTTGGCAGCCCACCAATCGGAATATGTCCGTCCCGCAATGCCCCCCCTCACACACCTCCTCCGCCCGTCCATGTTCTACTTCAGCGCGTCGGTGCAGGACATGATAGTCCCCAGTCCGACAGACCTCATCTCAACCCTTCCTCTCTATTTCTGCCGATACACCATCTTCTTCGACTTCATCCCTCCCAGCCAACTTGACGTGAATCCATTTTCGTTCAGAAATCCGTTTGATTCACTCACACTCAAACCAATTGCGTGGAAAGACAGGAAAGAAGACTTTATGAAAACAAAGGAGAAAGACCAAAAGAAAGAAAAGGACAAGACAGCATCCGAGAAGAAGGAGAAGGAAATAGAAAAGGAAAGCAATCCGCCTGAAATTCTCATTCCGATCTTTTTCACTCAACTCAAAAGCCCCACCCCCATCTTCTCGTTCCAAACCACCGTCGTCTCTCTGCCCTCCATCCTCCCCACCGACTTCGATGCAAATGCTGGAGTACTTCTCCCTAAACTCCTTGCTTGCCACGAACCATCTCTCCCCGATCCCCTTCCACCTTCTGCAATCACATTCTGCACACACAACACTCGCACCATCAACTTTAGTTATCAGGAACGCAGATTCTCGCATGGTCTATACTACCGAAAGGCAACACTCGAAGCAATGCATACAAACGAAGTGCTGCATTCAATTTTAGTTGGTAGAAAGGTCAAACGCGATGATGATGCAGCTGATCTGCATGAATGGGTCATCCAAAAAGTGAAGACGCAAGCCATCACAATTGAGTGACGAAAAATATGTCTCGATTCTTTATTTTCTTACTATTTTTCAATTTATCGCATTGTCTGTTTATGAAATCAGTGCATTAAATTCATGTGATCTAAGATCTCCCCACAACATTCAATTCTCAAACCATCGCAAACACAAAATAGGGAATGAGTGGTGATTATTCATTGCCACCACTCAAATTACAGTCCGAAGATCCACTTTTTGGAGACCAACAACTCGCAAGCCAACAAGAAAAACGGACGTCAACTTCGAAACAGTTTCTCATCACAATGAATGGAGTAATACCATTGAATAACGGATCCGCCGAATATAGGTTTCATATTATTTGCTATTTCTGACTTTCTTTGTGATTTGCTATCTGAAGTGCTCGCACAGGGACGCTCTCATCTTCATGTCCCAAACCAGCCAATATAAACACATCCACTCGACTTTCTTCAGACAATCCAAGGGGGCCTGAGTCGCAAGTCAAATCGCCACATCTTTATACTCCTCTTTCACCTGCAAGATTCCAAATGAACCAACATGATCAAATTCACGAAGCATTTCTTCGAGTATGCTTTATTCTTTCCAATTATTCTTTAGGAGAGCCGTCGTCATATGTCCAAAGATTTTCCAAAGTATCACGATCCAGCGGCCAAGATTGCCAGAGAGGCGAATGAGAACGCACAAAAGCGAGCTCATCCCTACTTCTATCGTGATGCCCAGATGACACCAGGTGAAAAAGGAAGGAAACTTCCTCTTCACTCTGATGCATCAGTTCAACGAAGTTTTAATGGTCATGATGCCTCAGAAGGGCAAGACGAAAATCTCGAGACTCTGACAACATTTATAGATCCATCTGATCGTTCAGGCAAAAGCAAACCTCGTTCCATCACCTCACTTTCGCAACAAAACCCACAAGTCAATCAAAAACTCGGAAAATACCTGAAGCAAACCACTTCACGATCTCTCACCAACGAACAACCGCTACCCCTCTCACCCACATCACAAATACCCGCAAATACGTTCCAACAGCCAAACACATCGCAACAACCGCAGCATTCTCAAGCCATCTTTAACCAAAAACTGGAAGATGCTCATTGGAGAAAGAGCACGTTCTCAGATCAACTTCCAGCGACAAGGACGAACCTTGTCCAACTCTTGACAGAACTCACAGAGGGATTGGAGGAGTATGCATCGCCCACGCACGCTGTTGAGAGACAAAATCTCTTGGACAGGGTCAGTGAGGAGATTCTACGGCAGGTGTCGTTGGATTCGAACACTCGCGGGAAGATCCTCCACACACTTCTGACGGAGTTCAAGAAGGACTCGAGCAGCATTGTGTCTCTCTCGAATTCTCTCGTCGACGCTCAAAATGCCATCGACGCAGCAGAAGAACAGAGGAAGCAACAACTTCTCGAAAAAGAGGCCGACATCAAGCGAATCCTCGCAACCATCGAAGTTGAGGCCAACGTGAGTCCGTCGTCGGAAATCGGAGACATCTCCAAAATGTCGAAAGGCGAGCTGCAGATGGAAGTGCGCTCGCTTCTCTCAAAACTCAACGACCTCAAAAACGATGCGAGGAAAGCCGAAATCAAGGTATTGGAAAGTTCGGAGATGAAAACATTCTTCGAAGAAGAGAATTTCAAGTTGATGAAGAGCAGCGGGCAGGCCATGAAGACGATTCTGATGCTTCGGACTCAGCTGGAATCTACCCTTCGGATTGTAATGGAACGGGAGGAGAATCTCGCTGCCGCTGAGCTGGAGAAGAACAACCTTCAATCGATGATACTCACGCGAGAAGGGGAGATTGCAGATGACATCGAAGAAGAGGTTCAGATGACACTTGAACGTATTGAGAAAGAACGACTCCAGAAACAGCGGCATGTTGAAATTAATACAAACACTGACCAGCTCGCCCTTTCTGATTTGCACGGTTGGATTCGCCGCGAGCTCAATTTAGGAATCGGTGTTGATGAAGAAACGATGACCGATCGAGTTCTGATTGACAGTGCTGAAGAGAGGAAGAAGCGAGAACAGAACATCAAAGATAAAGCTGACGCTGAAAAGGCTTTGGTTGCTCTCAGAGCCGATTCCGCTGAGCAGCAAGTTGCCGCACTGGAAGCAAAAATTGCGGAAATGAGAATGTCCGAGGATTCGAAGGCCAAGCTCGATGATGCGAATCGGATGGAGAAGAAGGAGGCAGACTTAGAGATTCTCCGCCTGAAGAGAGAACTCGAAGAAGAGACCGAAAAGAACAAGAATATCATGACCGAAAACAATCTTCTCAAAAAACAGCTGGAAGCTACACCAAACAATCAGACTGAGGAGGAAGAACAAGACAACACAGAAGTGAATGACCGACGAGAAGAGGCTCGACAAATGATGGTTGATGCAATTGCGAAAGAGGATGCGTGCAAGCTGTGGGAGGAACGATTGCAAGAGAAAGAAGAACAGATCACGAAAGAGAGGAATGCACTCACCGATCAAGATGCGTTGTTGAAAGAAGAGGCACTGCGACTATTAACTCTGAAAGAACAACTCGAAAAACAAAAAAGAGATTTAGAAGAGTCGCAGGGACATCAGTCACCTGAGCCAATCAAGGAGCGCCGCTTTGAGATGGAAAAACAGGATTCAGAAGACTTGAGCGGAGAGGTTCAACAGAAATCTCAAAAGAACGACGAATTACGGAATCGGATCGAAGAACTGGATGCCGAATATCAACAACTTTGCGAAAGAGAGGCCGACCTTCATAAACTCATCGCAGCACAACAAAACACTCTGTCTGATATTCCAACACAAACAGACTCTGCAATCTCGTCGTCCCCAGGTCGTCTGGAGGGTGAACCGTACGATGTGAATGGTGTGAGTTTTGTGGACAGTGGGACAGCAACTGAAGCCGTCATCGGTCAACTTCTCGGAAACGAACCATCACCCCAGATTCTTGAAGATGAACCTGAAGGCCATCCATTCGAGGTCACCACAAAGCTGCGCGATTTACAGCAGAATGCCTTTGCCTCGCCATTTGATACGCAGGATAGTCACTCCTTTGTTCTCACTGACTCATCACACGCACTTCATCCCGGCCTGTCCATGATCTCACCGGACCAGAAAATCCTTTCGCATGTCAGCGCACAAACTAAGGCACAGACTCCAATCCAAACCCTCACCGTCTCCACGCAGTATTCAGGCTTTGCTTACTCTCCGCTCAAGTCGGCTACTCCGAACCGGGTTGACATTGCCGTCTGGACGACTGATTCGGTCACACTGAATAAAATGGTCGACTCTCAAAACTTCATCTCGACACACAATCAAGAAGTACAGTCTGATGCACAAGTTAGAGAGAGGTCCACTCTCAATGTCTCACGAACGCCAACTCCGCCCAAAGAGACTCCGCCCATGACACACTCGATCAGCATGAATACGGAGCTCTCGGTTCCTCCACAAGCCGACATTGATCGTACAGAATGGAGATGGGTCGAGTCAGAACGATGGATGCAGCTCGTTGATCCAACAGTCGATAACAACGTCTTCATCCAGGCAGCTGAACTCCAAAGCCCCGACGAGATGATTACCTCTCTCCGCGTCGACGAGTTAGTTCAGAAGAAGAAACTCGCCGAAGACCAATCTCGCGCGGAAGAACAGCGACGGCTGGAGCTGGAAGCCGGATCCGGGTCCACTTCTGACACAGCAATGAACAAATCGTTTCTCACTCAGTTTGGTTCACCATCACAGTCCGCGTCTGATTGTGAGGCCACTCATCTGGAAGCGCCTTCAACAACCGACAACAGTTCTCAGACTTTCAGTCTCCTCGATGAAACTCTCTCAGCTCTGTTGCTCACTGCAGATCGATTGGTTGGATTTGAGGCGGACTTTGCAGGGCATTTCCTTCAACACCTCTCAGAAACAGGAACACCCAACAAAGAGGATGCCGAATCAGCGATGCCCTTCTCCACAACACAAATCATGGCTCTGTCCACATCGGACACCTTCAAACTCCAAGCCCTCATCCTTCACCTCTTCAAGAAAATCACCAATCTGGAAACACAGCTGTTGCAGCCACGAGATCTCTTTGTTGAAGTGGACCAGGAAGTTGAAGATGACGATGATCCCGAACAGGAAACAGTCTTATTGGAACAGTCACCGCACTCAAGAAAATCTCCAAAAGACACAGGACCAACCCTCTTTAGCGAAGACGAACTTCCGCAAGCCTCACCCAAAGTCTCAACCGCCAAGTCACAGAAAAACCCAAAACCATTCACGTCATCCATCCGCCAGAAATTCGCAAAGACGCCAGGAGGGGTCTGGGTGGATCCACATGTCCGAGCTGCTGATCCCGGCGGATTTGCGAATGTGTTTCGGAGTAGAAAAGGAACTGACACTGACACTGATGTTCCACAAGTCCATCACCCTCGATTCCAGACAATTCTCAATAAAACTAAAACTGAGGGAGATCACGGCGGGCGGATTCGTCCACTTGTGTGGCTCCTGCGCCTAATCCCTCTCTTCTACAAAGACAAGCAAAACCACGACCTGACTTCAGAACGAAACCAGGCGCCGAGATTGCCATTTCCGCTCTTTTTGAAAGAATGGCTCCACCAACACTACGGAATCAAGACGCTAGTGAGATCAATGGCGTATTCTGTGCAGATGACAAGCAGTGCTTACAGGACCGACCACGCAGAGATCTCGATCTTCTCCAACCTTCTCGAAGGGATCTACACAAACGACCATTTTTCGTTCCTTCGAGTGATCAGCTCTGTCGTGAATGTGTCTGGACAATTGGAGAGCATGGAGCGCAAGCAAATTGCAGGACATGGTTCTGAAACAGCCCGTCAAGAAGGCGGATACTCGACACGAACACAGCGAGAACGAGCAATCGAACGGCGCGAGTTGGAGGAGAAGCTTTCTGAGGGCAATCTGTCGGAGAAGTTTATCAGTCTGAGGTTGGCCAAGATGATTGCTGCACTCTTCTTTTACTATCTGAATGACGAGGACTGGAACAATTTGAATGATCAGATCAGTTCGGCGTCGTCAGGAGCGGATGAGATAAGAGGGAAGAAGAGAAGAGACACGAACGAAACAGCTGATCCGCAGTCAAGTGATCGCATCAAAGAGGGACTTCTCACCTCGTTACAGAACATGGATAATGACACAGTCGAGCAAGATGACAAGGATGGCCTTTCACCACAACAACTTCCAGAGCAAGAGGATCACACGAAAGAATATTTGTCCACAGTTGCCAACAATCCTGTGAAGCCACCAACCACTCCCATCTCACTTCTTCAGTCTTCGATTGACAATTTCAAAGAGAAGGAGGACTTTTCATCATCAAGTGGAGGCAAACATAATCCACAACCAAGACGTCGGAAATCACTGAATGTGGCAGCAACAACGACTCTCCAGGCACAGGAATCAGCACTTCCCCTCTCCACAGATCGACGCATCGATCATCACACCTTCATCCACACTTCACAACTCGTCCAATGCCTCATGGATGCTTTCCATGCCGGTCTTGAACGATACAACTCGTTCCTCGCGTCTGTATTCAAGTCTCTTGACAGGGACAACGATGGGATGCTCTCGTCTGAAGAATGGGAAGTGTTTGTTGAACAAACGTGTCCCTCTTTAGGAGCTTCTTCACCGATCACTTCGCGAGTGTTGTGGATGACTGCTGGAAGAGGAATGAAGGAGCCGGGAATCACTCTCGAGATTATTCTCCAACTGTCGACTCAATTTGCCTTTTTCACTCGAAATGTCATTGCGAATGCCACTCTCACAGAAAACTCTCCACTTTCCCAAATCAGCTCGACTCTCTCCTCGCTGATCATCCCGTTTGCTTATTCAGATGCCTCACTTGCTGTGGGCACCCTCTTCGCATCAAACCCAGCTGTACCAGTCTATGCGTGTCGGGCAGCTTGTTCAAAGAGGAAAGTCGTTCGGGAGCGTGTTTTGCTGGGTTGTGGAGTCATCGAGCTGATGAATGTGACCGGACCGAACAAGAAATCAGTCATGATGCAAATTGAAGGCGGATTCGAAGAGCGGAAAGGGGGACAAAGTGGAATGCTTGGACGAATGCGCACCAAGAAAGGGCACGACAACCCACCACACGCGCAACCACAAAAGTCGCATCAAACGACACACCAGGTGACAACATCGTCCGCAGTCACGCACTCCATCTTCTATCGGAACCCCGTCATCCTGCCATCAATTGCCCACGTCCAGAATCGAAACCATCTCCACATGAAAGAAATTGTGGTTGTCATGCAATCTCATGTTCTCGTCTGCTGGACCAGATTCAAAAGTGACTTTGAGGACTGCCACAGACTTCCTGTTCTCTCAGCCGACCAAACGATCCAGACAGAATGGGAAAACACGGTCTCGCCTTTGTTTTCGACGATCGAAACACGTGTCGAACAACCTCCACAACAATCTCAGAAGGTGGATTCAATTGCCCTGGTTTCTTTCCACATGGCAACAATGAGGAAGATTTGGCGTCTCTACTTCATGCTCCTGCGCATGCAACACAAAGCGGTCTCGAAGAGTCTGAACCAGCAGGAAGAAAGAGATGAAGAATCTGTTCATGTTGAAGTTGTTCAGCATTATGCATCTCATATTGGAGAGCAGACAGCGATGCTCAACACCATTTTGGTGTCGTTTAATTCACTTCTCTCTGCGATCCCGGATATTAGGTGAACTTATTACTCATTTTTTTGTGTATTCATTTTTCTTCATTGTTTTCATCTTGATTTAAGTTTTCATTCTCCACACTGTTTCATCAAAGTAACAAACGTGTGATCATGCCCGTTGTTCAACGTTTTTCATCCTTCGATTCATTATTGAGTGTCTGAAACGCACCATTTAAATGGAAACGATCGAATCTCGTGTTGATGTTGCTCTTGGAAAGGAAGTGGCTGATCTTATACTCAAGAATTGCCAAATCGTCAATGTTTTCACGGGCAAACTCGTAAGAGCTGATATTTCCATTAAGTCTGGAAGAATTGCTGGTATTGGAAAATACGATCTTGGAACTGAAATCATTGATCTTAATGGAGGGTATGTCTCTCCTGGGTTGATTAACACCCACCTCCACACTGAATCATCAATGCTCGCACCAGAAATCTATTGTCAAGAGGAAGCTGCCCAAGGAACTACTACCATTATATGTGATCCCCATGAAATGGTTAATGTTGGAGGAAAAGATGCTCTCAAATGGTTTTTGTCGAAATCAGATTCATTCGCGATTAATTGCTTTGTCCAACTTCCATCATGTGTTCCGGCCACAAATTTCGAAACTAATGGTTGCCCATTCACATCAGAGGAAATGAAGGAATTTCTCTCACACCCCAACGTTCTTGGCCTTGGAGAGATGATGAACTATCCTGGTGTTCTTTTCAAAGACTCGGAAGTTATGGCTAAACTGAAACTGCTGGATGGAAGGATCATTGATGGGCATGCTCCGGGTTTGTCAGGGCCACAGCTGCAAGGATACCTCACAGCAGGGATCATGACGGATCACGAGAGTACCACGTTCGCGGAAGCCAAGGAGAAGGTCGAAAACGGACAGGCAGTCTTGATCAGACAAGGAAGCAGCTGCCACAACGCTTACGACATCATCAAAGGAATCCTGGAAGAGAACTTGGACACCGACACGTTCACATTCTGCACGGACGACTGTCAATTGGCTGATCTCCGCAAGCACGGAACCATCCGCAACCATCTCAAGATCGCAGTGAGTGCGGGGATGGACCCTGTCCGCGCTGTGAAAATGGCAACTCTGAACGCTGCTCGTTTGTTCAGGCTTCGCTCTGTGGGAGGCATTGCTCCTGGGTACAAGGCAGACCTCGTTGTCTTCAAGGATCTGAAGGACTTCGAGATTGACAGTGTGTTTGTTGCTGGAAAGAAGTTCCAACGACAATCGCTTCCTCTCGAACCGTCACGAATCCCTCCAAACTCAGTCCACCTTCCTCCTCTCACTGCAGCTGACCTCGAAGTTGAAAAGGACGGATGGAAGTCTGACAGGATCTATCCGGTTGTGGGGCTCATCGGAGGTCAGATCCTCACCGAGCACAAAACAGTCAAAGGGTCCGAAGTGGAGACGCGGATCAAGGCAGGCGAGTTGCTTCGGATTGCGGTCATCGAAAGACATCATGCAAGCGGGCAGATTGGGAGAGGGCTGATGAGTGGGTATGGACTGAAGGAAGGCGCAATCGGGACGACTGTCGCCCACGACTCCCACAACCTCATTCTTGCCGGAACCAACACGGAAGATATGCTCGTCGCAGCGAAGGAGTTGGAGAAGATCGGCGGCGGGTATGTTTTGGTGAAGGACGGAGTGGTCATTGGCCGAATGGCACTTCCTGTGTATGGACTCATGACTGCAAAAGCCCCAGACGAGTTCTTGACCGAACTCCAGTCTCTTCTGGACCTTACTATTTCAGCTGGCATCTCAACAAGCCACGATGCATTCCTCACACTATCTTTTATCGCTCTTCCAGTCATCCCTTCCATCAGGCTCACTGATAAGGGGATGTTTGACGTGGATAAATTTGAACTAATCCAAACAGCATAAATTTCTGTGAAAATTCACTTTATCTACTGTTATCACAAACTGAGTTCATTTCAATTGATTGATTTTTAGAAAT
Organism: Blattamonas nauphoetae; assembly: GCA_033064195.1. Lineage (NCBI taxonomy): Eukaryota > Preaxostyla > Oxymonadida > Blattamonas > Blattamonas nauphoetae. The sequence continues at coordinate 302,100 of JARBJD010000011.1, read as the reverse complement.
AAATCGGTTTGAATGAGGATTCACTCAATGAACAAAGAAAAGGTGATGTGAACGTAATAAACTAAAAAATTACTGACGTTTCAAGTAGTTTGTGAAAATTTCTGGTGTTAGGATCTCAGTTCCGATGAGATAGACAGGGACAGCAGATGGATCTTGCTTGCGGATTTCCTCAACTTCGGCCATCTCGGCAGGAGTAACACCTCCCAGGACGAAAATAATGATGGGTGAAACTGATGAACTTTGAGAATATCCACTTCATGAAAGGAATGAAATCGTTTGACACAGAAGAACAAACCGTCCCAGCTTTGTACTTCTTCCTTGCTCCTCAATTTCGAGAACAGGATAATCTGATTCTCGAAGGCGACGCTTGAAGCTATCTTGGATGATATCCACAACGAGAGGCTGATATCGCATGACATCGTACACATCTTCGTCCTTGATTCTGTCTGCAATTCTTGGACGATCCCAAGTCGATGATTTCGGGCGGTGTGATGATTTCTTCAGAAGCAATGAGAGAAAGAGAGCAATAAATACGATTTCAATTCCTGCTCCAAGAGTTTGCAACGAATTGAGTGTTGTATCAAAGATTGCCTGTGTTCCGGAGGTATCTTTCCATTCGTCCAGTTTATCTTGTGCAATTCCACTCATAGACAATAGATAGATGAGAATAAGGCGAATGCGATCGTTCTTATTCAGTTCTGAAGCCCCCAGCAAGAATCCAAAAGAACTTTGATCCAGTGACATCTTTCCACACATCGCGCAGGCTAGATCCTAACAGAATACCAATAAAAATGGCACACATTTTCGAGAGTGATCAATTGTTTGTATGCTTCTTTGAGAAGGAGAGATTTTCCAGTCTTTTCGAAATAGTGCTTGATGATTGTATTGAACAATTTCAGGTGACGAGAGAGGAGTCGATTTCCTCGGGCATACTGATTGGCCAGTGTGCGGTAGATGGCGATTGGTTCCTTCTTGCGTGGGTCTTTGTTCCTGATTCGTTCCCAATCTTCCTGATTTTGCCAAGAGAGAGCCATCGCATTGAAACCAGTTGGGCCACTTGATAAGTTATAAAAACCAAACAAAAATCCAAACCCAATCAAAAGAGGCATCGGTGTTGAGCGGATTCGAGTCCAGACAGTGTCGTACTCATTCAAGATGAATGGAATCGGCTTCTCACTAGATTCTGGATCCTGTGTGGAGGTATCAGCATCAATATCTTTGAGTTGGATCTCTTTTGTTGTGACAAGATCAAACAGTTCATTGACCAATTGTGTGTATGAGAAATGGTGCATCAGAGGCGTGATCAAATCTGCACCACGGTCCAGAATGACCACTGTTGCTCGTGCCCCTTGGGGTTTCCAATGGAGTCGTTCTCTAAAGCCTGGTAATATTTGAGCCAGATGTGTGGCGAATCGTTGAGAAAGATCTCCGTTTTTCCGGTATCGAAACACTGGTTCGTAATCCAATGTCACCAAAACTGATAAAAGCTAAAGATAAAATCACTTGGAGACAAAAGAGCAGACTTGAAAGACGAAGCGAGTGAGATGAGGAGTGATTTCTTTGTTGGAGAAAAGGTCCGGAAGGAATGATGTGTTTTTGAAAGTACCCACAAAAGACTCGTAGACTAGACGAAAAGATCGAGACAGTGAATGAAGATGTGGAGTAAGTTCAGCACATACTGAAGTAGTCGATGCTTGCATCGCTGAGTGTGAGCAATCGTCCTTTCAGAGGTGCACAGGTTGTAATGGTAGTAATTTCCTTGTTTGAAAGACCTGAACAGAGGGTAATCAATCATCTTGAACAATACCTGTCGTGAGGAAGATATGAGCAGCTTTGTATTTGTACACTTTTGGTGCTTCCTGGACACTTTCCGCTTCGGCTGGTGTTTTCGGAGCTGGAGCAGGTGATGGTTCATTGATAGCTTCCGTGAAGTCCTTCACAATCAAAGGAACCGACTCTGGAGAGACAAAATAGACGGCATGGAGGTTTGGGAGAGGATTTCGATGTGCCGTAATATCATAGAGTACTACAATGTTTTGGTGTATGACAAATATATCAAGTGTTTGAAAAATAGAAGTAGCGAACGTCCAAGATCACATGCTGCGAGGTCGTGAGTCAAGACGACATCAGAGATAAGTGCCATCGAAGATTTGTCAACAATGAGAATCTTTGGTCCGGGGTATCTCTGATTAAGTGATCCAAAGATCGTAGTCAGATATCCTGAGAATGACGGAGATGAAAAGAGGTGTAGATGATTCAGACGAGTTCGGCACTTCGCCAGGAGAGAATTAGGGTCAAGTTCGCGACTAACTTCCTCGGGAGTTTTTATAACGAGTTGTTGCTGGGCAGCCATGGCAACTTCAGTGAATCAAAAACTGCGGTTTGATCGGCGAGATTGGAGGATCGGGTTTGAAAGTTCATTCAAAAAGAGTGATAAAAAACAAGAATCACTCAAATGAAGAATGAAAACAGATGAGTAAAAAATCAAGTATATTCGGTTTGTTTGGCATCAAAAAGTGACTGAGATAAATCTTTGTCCAATCCTTCTGAAACCGATATAGTGGCGTTCACGGTGTTTCCATCTCGAATAGCTTCAGATTCGGGAGGAGAGGTTACTGATCCCTTCCATTTTGATTCATTCATCTTTTCTTCCGGTGGCTCAGAAGAAGTGATGGGTTCCGCACGTGCGAGAAGGATGTTTGAAGCTTGCTCGGAGACAGAGGGTGGTACTGGTGATGGTGATGGTTGAGCGAATGGAGGGACGGGAGTGGTTTGCGATGATTCAGGTGTGGCTCGCGACGGAGGAGGCAGGATGTGGATCGGGCTTGCAGCAGAGATGGATTTGATGGGCGAGGATTGTGGGGAGGTGCGCGAGGGAGCGTGAGAGAAAGAAGGGATGCCTTTTGAGAAGGAAGTCTTTGTCTTCTTTGCCTTGTCCAAATTCTTGATTTCTTTCTGTTTGTCTTGTTTGGACCATTCTTGTTCCATCGTCTTCTCCCTCTTCAGCTCCTCCTCCACACGCTGAACATATTCTCCCATCTCCACAACGGTTACTTTTCCGTTCTGTTCAACAAAGAACAGGAGTGAGTCCCAGGAGATGGCAGCCGTCGAACTGAACTGGAAGAAATTGAGAGGAGTCGCGTCCAAAGACGGGAGGGACGAGGAGACGAAGGCTGGTTTCGTGTCTGGCTGGGTCGATTTAAACGGTTTGATCGACCAAAGGACCATTGGATTTCCATTAATGTCGCTTGAGCAAGAAAGAAGAAACATGGGTTCATCTTTGTCCTGAGTTTGTGTCTTTTGGTTCTCAACTTGGGACGTTTCTGAATGCCGTTCTTCTGCTGTCGTCTTTTGGAACCAGAGCAGAGAATGGACAGGCTTGGTGTGTACTTGCGCATTGAGAAGGAGATGGGTATCGTTGCTCATGAGTCTCACCGACCCTTCGAACGATCCGAGGGCGATGAGGTGCTGGGTTGAAGGTTTGTCTGAATGAGGAGGCTTTTGCTCCGAAGTGGTTGATTCTTCAGCGTTGGTTTGACTGACCTCGTTTGTGTCCTTCTGTTGCTCCTCCTGATCAGCCAATGAATTCTCTGGAGCGACTTCGGTGTTCAATGGTTGTTGACCATCGATCAGAGGTTGCGGTTTTTCTTCAGTTGACAAATCTTTGCTTGGCTGGGGTTCCTGTGTTTCCCTCTTCTCCCACGTGATCGCTGGGCTGACAGAAAGTGTGGTGAGTCTTGGCATGTTCCTGATTTCTTTCGTGAACGTTGATTCCACGCCGAAGCTAGCTCCCGAATCTGTGACAGTGTGTCTCTCATTCATTTCCATCTCCGCTGGTGTGATTTCGTCAAGTTGCCAGCCCTGGACACGCCCATCAAATGAACAAGACAGGAGTGTCCCCGAAAGAGTAGCATCTGGAGACTCTTGTCTGCTTGGCTGGAGAATCGGTGCTTCCTCGTCGTCGTCAGGGAGATAGTCCTCCATCCCCAGTCCCATCGACAGCGATGAGAGTGGAGACGAGACCTGAACAGTGACTGAGCTGGTGTCCCGTCTGTCGAGCTCTCTTCCTCCTGCATTTTGATAGACCGATGCGCCGACTGTACTTAGGACAGGGAGGGGCGGAGTCGGTGTTGAGGAGTGGGCAGTGAAGACGGGGCTCATGATGGTTTCGTTGATTGAAGTGGTGATGTGCTGTGAGGAATGTGAAAGTGTGGATGAGAATGAAGAGGGTGACGATGAAAAGTGATCTGTGGACGTTGTGCGTGTCGCTTCTGTGATGATGCTGTTCGGAGTGTTGATAGGATCCTTCTCCCTTCCTTCAATCTTCACCTGTTTCCCTTTTTCTTGATATGCCTCGAAACCAACTACGAACTGTCTGCCCTCCTCTCCACGAAAGGCTTTGAACGGAGTGTCAAGAGTTTTGGGAGGACGGGTTCCTTTCTGCATCTTCTTCACTTGACTTCGGACAAAATGCTCAAGATCCTTCGCTTGCCTCTCTTTTGCTTTTTTCTGACGGACCTGAGCTTCCTTTTCTTTCTTTTCGGATGAGATATGTTTGATTGTGCTGAGCAGATGTGTCATGTCACTGTCTTCCTCTTCATCTGTCTCCCACTCACTCTCCTCCTCTTCCTCTTCTTCTGATAAGCTGTCTGAGCTCTTATTTCGATTGAGTTTTGTTCGTTTGGCGTATCGTCGGATGTGGTCTTCGTCAGAACTGGAATCATCTGTTGTGCTCTCACCATCAACTGAGAAGTCGGCATCCACTGAATCCCATGTTGATCCAAGAGAAGCCACGTCGTTGACAAGCTTGTTTTCTGATGGCTTCTGTTTGTTCTCCACATAAATACCATCACGTTGGACATACCCAAAAACGGGTGGTGGGAGAGGAGGGGTCCGGATGCTGTGCGGTTGGCTCGGAGAGGTCGAGAGCATCGAGCTGGAGAAGGGGCCTTGTGAGGCTTGTGAGGATGGCGGAGATGGAGAGGCGATGGGAGAGACGTGGTTGTCAACTGGCTGAGAAGAATGGAGCTGATTGAACAAGAGAGGGTGATCATTGGTTTCAGATGTCTCTTCTGAGGACGACATGGCCAGTCGCGATGACTCGAGTGCTGGCTTCAGAGAAGATTGCACATTCCACTGCAAGTTCCTCGTCGACGTTGATAGACGCCAATCATTGATGTCCTCTTTGGATGGTGTGATGTGCATTGACTCGACTGCCTGGATCTTCGCGACTTGGCCAGTGTGAGAGTGGAATTGGACAAGACGTGCTGTTGACGAATCCCACAAGATGACCTGGCCGTCCTCACAGCCGATCATCAGTTGCGACATGGAGCGCAAGGTGAACAACGACGAGACGGCCATTGTGGGGGAGCATATCTGGACGGATGTGTAGCGACGGACGATGAGCGATGTGGAAGGAAATCCGTGCTGTGATGCCGAGTCGTCTCTGTCCTCACAGAGTAACTCGGTCACAAAGATTTCCACTCTCCCACACTGCGTCCCCACAAACAGAGTGGTTGGGACCTCGTCGATAACGGGGAACGACAAGTAAGTGAGAGGCGAAGACTGGTCGAGTGTAACACTCAAAAGATCCGGCGGAGATGCAACAGGCGGAGATGGATGTGAATCAGATCGTGCCCGTGCTGGCGATGGAGTCCGTTTTGCTCGATCCTCCTTCAGCTGCATCTGTCGGTGCCAAGCCTCTCCTCCTTCTCTCTCCTCGTACCCCAACTCTCCCCTGTTCACCTTCTTCGTCTTCCAGGTCATCGAAGTGATCCCTCCCACATTGTTGAGATTCACGAGACAGTAATTGTTCACACTGTCCTGCATGTCGTGCTCTTCCTTCTGCCGACTCGTGTTCCGTACGGTCCGTCCTGTTTTCACGTCGAAAATGAGAAGAGACCCACCTGGACCTCCGAGCGCGATCCAACGACCGGCACGAGACATCGACAAAACAAGAGAGGGATGGACGAACGAGTACTGGAAGGGAGAAAGAGTGTGGACGATTGATGAGACTGGCTGAGGGAGTGACGGACACATGAGAGAGGAACCGGGAGGGGCTGCCCGAAAAGAGTTTGGGATGGGAGGGAGGAGGTTCTGAAGATGAGAAAATGAAAGAAATGAAAGCAGACATCCCACGGGATCCGCTCAATGTGGATCTGTTCTCTTTCGCGCGCGTTTGTTCCGCCAAACATCAGATCCAGACGGAACACTTCCTCGTTCTTTCTGACACTCCCTTTCGGCCTGTTCATCTGCGATCCAGAGAACGTCACGTGCTTCGGCCCATCCAGATCCTCGGCGAAGAGAGAGAGAAGCGTGTCTGGTTCGTGCATGGCTGTGTTGAACGACAGCCTCCACAGCTTCACAAGGCTAGGATTGGGCGGGTGTGGTGCCGCTCCGTTCTCGGTGAGAGACTGCACATACCGCACGAGCTGGCTGTGGCTTGGCTGGGTGAGGTGGTAGAACGTAATAAGGACGTCGCCAGAGACGATGCAGGAGCACCGCATTTTGACGAGAGAGTCGTAGTGTTTGTAGTAGTTCGGGATGTGGATGGTGTCGGCAGTGATTGGTTGATGCGACCCGTCTCCGATCAGCGATCCGTGACGTGGTGATGAAAATAAGGAGTGGTACACAAGACGATCGTTGCAGAGCACTGTGAAGACGGGGCAGAAGCCTCCCTCTTTGTCAGCGTTCGGAACAGTGTTCATTGAAATCGAGACAATCTTAGATTCAATGGTATGGACGAGAAAGTTGAGAAAACGAGAGGAGAACACACCTTGATGGGTGTATACACAGGGTAGACCTCTCGTTTCAATATTTTTTCAAAATACATGACGTACCGCCTTTGTGACGGGACGGCAACTCCACCTCGGAGGTCATTTGCTCTTTTCATTGCAAATTCATTCATTGCATCAATTGCGGTCCCGTACGTCCCAACATATTGAAAATAGCAGGTAATTGCGACTCCTGTTCGTCCTTTTCCAGCCTTTTGATATTTCAAATAAAAAGAAACGAAGGTGACAGACCTTACAATGAACTCCAATCACATTACGCTGATCTCTATCAAGATACTGTTTCATTGCTTCACATATTTTGAAGAGTTTTGGGAGAGGAGGAGGATGGTGATCAGGAAACCCTAGATCAAGGACTCGTCCATGGAATTTATCGGTATTATAATCCAATTGGGAGAGATTGAGAATCAGATAATGGCCAGGGTACTTCGAATCAAAGAATTGAGCGACTTCATCGATTGGATTTCGGTAGGCACTTTCAAGTCCTTCCGAAGGCAATCCCATAGCTGTGTGGTCATGGTATAGACAAGAAAAATGATGAATAACGAGATAAATTTCCAGAAAAAGTGAAGTGTGAGGCAGAATCGCACACCTATCAGTTGAGGAGTGATATATGTTAAATCAAGATCAAATCCGTCCTTTTGGTATCTATTTCGTTTTCCAGATACCTGTTTTCGGATTGCCTTAAACACTGACATCGAAAATGATATGAAAAAATTAAGCAGAGAGTTAGATCCAAACTATTTGCCTCTCGATCACTTGTTCTTGATCGGCCCTCTTTGAGAAGACAATGATGGAAGGAGCAGATTTGATCAATCTCTTGTATCCAATTGCACAGTGAATTGCATTGTGAGACTTGTACATCAACAGAGTCACTTTTGGCCACTGAATTCGTGAGTTCATCAGAGCTTGTCAGGTGAGTGCGAGTGAGAAGAATGACGACCCTTCAAGAAAATAAGGTTTGTGATGTGCGGAAAGAAGATTGTTTATGTGTGCGAAGTGGGTTCACACATGTATTAAATCAAGATAAACAATAGAACCGAACACGAAAAATCATAGGTTTAATCTTCCTTTTCTGATTCATCGCCATCTTCTTTTGCTTTCTTTTTCTCGTCCGCAACATCCGGAAACATGTATCTGACGATAAACGTTTTGAGTAGAATAAAATGGAAACTATGGAAAGGAGAACAAACCCAATGGAGAAAATCATGAGTCCTGTCACAATCCAAATGATTCCTGACAGGAATGCTGGAGTATACGTAGCTAGGACAAAAATTCCCCAGCCTTGAACTGTGATATTTTCCCGGTATCGAGGTGCATATGTGAATGAGTAGATTAGGGGAAAAAGGCCAAATAATGCGATTAATATTCCTCCAATTGTGGTACATTTCTTGTGTGCCATGATTTACGTGAGATGAGCAGGAGCTCGAGCAGATTTCCTCACACAAGAAATCTGACGAAGATCGACCCAGTATCAAGTTCCATGATTTTGATCCTACTGAATTCACTCCATGCACTTGCCTCAATTGATGCTGCTCACTTGTCCTTGCCAGCACCAAATCTGTATCGACCAGAAATTCTCAAATTCTCTAATTCTCTCTTCGATTCTTTCCAACAACACAATCAGTCCAATATGATCCTTCCGTCAAATTCGGTGAGCATCGGTACTTCAATTGATTTAGTGAACCGATATTTCTCTATTGGAGGATTAAACAATTCAACCATTGCCCCAGAAATCGACGCAGACACTTTTGATCTTGAAAGACCCCCATCGATATTCAATCTCCAAAACTCAACAGTCCATTTTTATGAAATAGCTTTTAATCTCAGAGAGATTCCGGTAGAGTCTCCTTATCACCAAAATTCTAAGGAACGCACAACTTCGACTGTTTTGGGTTCTCTGGCGCATCATGTTGCTTCTGTCCAATCTTCATCTCTTTCAATGACAAAGTGTATCATATTCACAATAGAAATAACGTCTCCTTTCCGCCTGAACGACAATATCGATTCAGACTCTCGATCCACTCTCTCCCTCGTCGAAACGACCATTCTCCCAGGTAAAGCCTCACTTCTCCCAACCCTAACAATTGTTGATCCCTTAAATTTCCCTAAATTTTGCCATGAAATCGTTTTATCATCGTGTTCAATCTCGTCATCGATAATTGTCACACACGATGGATTTTTATCTTCTTTTGAACGATTGACCTCAGTTGCACAATCCTTAGAGACTTCCATTTCCTCTTCGGCGTTTGCTAACATCAGTAGAACAGCCAATACCAAACAATACGACTCATATCAAATTCATCAGCGAATGATTAGGTGTGATGTTTCCAATTGTGAATCCCCACTGTACGGAACCATATTGCGCGACTTCAACCTTCCCGGAAATTTCTATTGCAAAAATTCAACGTTTACTCATGGTTCTCGTTTATCGTCTTCACCAACATCAAGCCCGGACTCAACTGTTCCGAATGAAGTTTTCACCACTCGACAATGGATAGTAGGATCCGATTCTAAAGTATTTCAAGAAGATCAGTTCCAGTCCATCACCACAGGCGACTACGAAGGCGGGTGTCTGTACGTTGACACCACGAGCACAGTGACCATCTCCTCCTGCACATTCCGCAGCTGCCGCAGCACTCACGCCAATTTGGGCGGAGGATGCATCTACCTCGCCGGCGGGACTGTCAACATCGCCGAATCCGACTTCGTCTCCAACTCTGCCACCAAAAACGGCGGCGTGCTTTATTTTGTGAAGGGCTTCGCGTCAGTCATGGAGAGCCGCATTTCGTATTCCAAGTCGGACGGGGGTGGAGGAGCCATCGCTTGTTACGGCGCAGACCTCGAAGTTGTCCGCACCACGTTCACCGAAAACGAGGCGAAGACGGATGGAGGAGCTGTGAGTGCTGATCTCTCGTCGACCATCACATTCAGGCTCTCCACGTTCACGCACAACCACGCGGGCGGCTCGGGAGGAGCTGCAACATTCTACAAAACAGACGTTTCATTGCTGACCATCGAAAACTGCGTCTTTGACAACTTTGTGGAGAGCCCGTCATCGACCACCGCCCTCGACCTCTACTTCTACATGAGCACCATCAGCAAAGACTCGATCCGTACTCTCCTCACTGGCTCCACATCCACAAGTAGTCAACCACGTGTATGCATCGGGCAGACTGGATATTCTGACATTCTTCAAGATCCTGAAAATGTGCCCCACATCATATCAACACAAGGAACCGACACAGACGGATGTGGAGGATTCTCAACTGGATTCACATCCAACAGCGCAGTTCCATGCGCCACACTCTCTCGTTTTGTGTCAGAACTCCGCAAAACCCCTCTGACATCCTGCCAAGCATCGGTCAAATCAGGAGAATACTCCGACTCCTGTATCTTCCTGACAGGACTCACCCTCACTCTCGAGGCAGAGGCCGGAGCAGTACTCTCCGCTTCAAGTTCGTCCTGTTCGGCTGTTCTGACTGTCGCATCTGGCGAAGTCACCATCTCCCAACTCGCATTCTCCATCACAGGAACTGACAGCACCCAGTCCAACTCTGCAGCCGTGTGCCAAAACTTCCTGTCTGCATCGTTCATTTCGGTTGAAGGTGTGTCGTCGAAACTCTCCTTGCGATTTTGCACCGTGCAGAGCGACTTGCAGAAGTCGAAACTGGCGTCGTCCATCCCATTCCTGCTCGTTTCTGCTGGAAACGCCCATCTCACAAGATGCCAGTTTTCTAATTTAAAATTCCGGGACACAAGTTGCATCAAAACCCAAGATACAGGAAGCCTTGATCTAACTGATTCATCTTTCAACGCTGTCACATCTGTCCTCACCCAATCTACCTCAACTGCGAATTCAGATTCTCTCGTCCCATCCCCTCCATTTCCAGCAGCCTTTGGTTCTGCGATCCACGCCGAAATGCTCGATACTGCGTCACTTATTGTTGACAACACCACTTTTGCATCGTGTAGTGTTGAATCTTTGGATAAGTCAGTCACTGTCTGCGGCGGCTGCATATTCATTTCTCTCAACGCCTCCTCAGCCAACGTGGATGTCAGCAATTCGAAATTCACAAACTGTTTCATCATTCCAGCAGAACAAAGCGTTGCTGGAGCGATCTGTTTTGTATCCCAAAAGTCCACCCAAGCGTTCACTTTTCGAGGTTTGAATTTCGTTGGCTGCTCTGCGAAGGTCGCAAAAAGCATGATAGTGGCAATGCCATCCATCGATAAAAATATCAATTCAATGCGCTTTGACAAGTCATTCCTCAATGACAATGCAAACGATATGCTCGCATGCAATCTCACATCATCGAGTGCTGTTCCGATCCTTTCTCTCTTCAAGACCACTGTTTCATTCTATCTATCATCATCTGGTTCTGAGGAAGAGTGCGGTACTGAAGCAGTACCTTGCAGAACCTTCGCCTCTGCCTTTACCGCTGCCCAGGAATCAGGAGCGGTGATGGGCCCAGACGATACAATCGACATGATCATCATCGATTCAGTCATCAGCAATGCTGTCATTCGGATGACAGGAATCAAGTCTCTCAGAATTCAGAATCAGGGTTCAGCAAAAGCCATCTTTGAATGTCTGTCTCCAGCCGTCACAGAAAGCGAAGAACAATCGGGAACTGAAGATGGGATGTTGGTTGTTCTAGAAGACACAACTTTCTCAAACATCCACTTCACGCAAACATGTAACCTCGGTGCTGTCCGAACTTCTCTTTTCCATCACCTGTCAGGAACGTTGACTCTCTCTTCCTGCGCGGTGTCCTGCATCAACGAAGACAGACGAATTGAATCCACGTTCATCCACACGTCTGGAGGAGACCTCATCATCGAAACACTCGATGCCTCGCACATTCTTTATGGAAGGAACCGAGTTGTTGTCGAATCCTCCACCAAATTCCCTGCCTGCCTCATCAAAGCGGATGAATCTGCTGCAGTCTCTATCGACGGCCTCATCGGATCTTACTTGGAAACAGATTCCACGAAAGGCATTATTTTGATTGTTGGGAAATCGACCATCTCAATGAGGGATGTATCAGCTTCTCATCTAAAAAGCGATGCTTCTTTCGTATGTGGACCGGAATTTTCCTCGATGACCATCACACAATCGTCTTTTGCCAACCTCACGTGTGATATCGGTGATGGGAGTGCAGTCAACGTTTTCCTACGCTCATTCTCATCGCTGAAAGTCGTCGACACAATATTCAGTCAGTGCTCAGCATCGTCTGCCATCGGTCGAGGAGGTGCAATCCACGCCTCGCTCCAACAGTCCGCGTCACTCGTCATTTCTGGCTGCACTTTCTCGACGTGCCGTGCAACTGGTGCAGCAGGCATTGGTGGCGCAATTTGTCTGGATCTCTCTGGTGGATTCACCTCAGTGATGTCTCTATTGTCGCTAACGTTCACGTCGTGCTCGTCTGTCAAAGGGTCGAAGATAGGAATTGTCTGCACGGATGAAGCCCCAGCTTTAATTCTCCGGGAATTCAAGTTTGATTACTCTGACAATTCAGATGACTTTGCAGTGTACATCGGCAGTGACATGTCCTCCCCGCATGCTCTGTCAGAATTCGACACTACCGACTATTTTGTCTCTTCGTCAGGACACGATTCAGACACATGTGGCAAGACCGTGGACACGGCATGTCTCACGTTGGGAAGGCTCCTACAATCTCACATGGGAGAAAGAACTCTTGTGACCATCGTGGCAGGCAGCATCCTTTCAGAATCAGATGTCATTGTTATCGGAACAGTCGACGTTTCCGGTGACAAGACAACCGGTATCCAAAACATCGATCAATCATCAGTCTTCATCGTTGTGGGATCACTGACTTTCAATTCGCTCCAGCTCCTCATTAATCTGACCCCCAAATCTCAACCATCTGCCAAGGACATTGGATTCTTCGCTGTCGTCCCACAAGGATCTTCTCTCTCACTGAAGTCATGCACAATCACAACGACAACGCCTTCATCTGGCAAAACAAACAATATTACGTATCCATTCATGTTTGTCATGACTGAGGGAACAACGTTGATCGAACATTCATCGTTCACTGAACTCAATCTCCTCAACGTCCCAGTTATGCTTGTCAGTGGAGGATCCCTCACCATCTCCGACTCAAATATCTCGAACATTGTCCGAACAAATAACGAAACAGTCACCCTGCCACTTGAGAAGAAACAGGTCTTACTAAACAGTGCCTTCCTCCACATCGAACAATTCGACACCGAGACAGTCTCTCCAACTGTCTCGATCAAGAGATGCGTCTTCGAAGAGATCGAAGTTCACGCCAATCCGAAATTGCTCGGATGGTCGGGGTATGGCGGAGTCATCTATGCCAACCTCAACACAACCACGTCCTTCCTCACCCTCGCTGACTCCAACTTCACCCAAATCACTCTCGACGGGATCCCAAGCTACGGCGGGGTCCTCTACCTCGACACGTCTGCCAAAACATTCCAGTTTACCTCGCTTCGGTTCTCTCGTTGTACTTCTCAGTACGGAACAGCAATCTTTGTGAAGTCCACGTCCCTAATCTCGATCATCTCTTCGTCTCAATTCTCCTTCGACAAGTCCAGTCTTGGTCAAAACGCCCTCCAAGGACAAGATCTTGAATTCCCATCAATCATAAATCTCCTCTCCGTGATGGACGTCATTCGGAGTGTCGTCTACATCTCGACCACTGGATCATCCGAACTTCCATGTGGATCGGACAACGATCCTTGTTCAACCATCAACACAGCTGTCACTATTCCTCAAACCGAATCTCAAAAGATGTTTCTCATTGACAGCACTGTCGATTGTTTTGGAATCGACGTCATTGGCGAGGGTGAATATGCATTCAATCCAAAGGGTTCCACCGCAACTTTACGATTTGTGATGCTGGACACGTGGCAAGTCAACAATGTTCCTGACAATGGGATGATTTCAACCGCAGGTCTGGTGACATTTACACAACTGACCTTGTCTGCTCCTGAATTTCTCCATCGAAGCAACCTCTTCCTCGTTCGAGATGGCCAACTCGTCCTCGCTGGCTGCTCCTTCGTGTGCCGAGGAGTCATGTCCAATGCTGTCTCAAACTCCATCAACTTCGGAATCGTCTGCACAACAGGAGGCTCTCTTCTCGTTACAACGTTCGAACTCTCCAACCTGAAAGTTACTGACACTCCATTGATCTGCGCAAAAGGAAAAAGTACAATCAGTCTGAACGGACTTACTCTCTCCTCCATTGAATTGACAGCGACAACAGGACTCATCTCAGCCATCGGTTCAACATCCTCACTCATTGTTCAGGGGTCGAAGATCAACAATATCTCAATCAAATCTGACTCCGCTCTCCTAATTGGTGATGATTGTGGCAGAGTTAAATGGATCGCAAATTCTGTCCACACTGTTGTAAGCTCTGGAAAGAAAGGAAGCGTCATGCGCATCACAAACAGTATCACTCCCCCAGACGATCCCATCTGTCCGTCAATCCTCATCTCAGACAGCGACTTCAATTCATCCTCAGCATCCGGTGCTTCCGCGTTTGGCGGATGTCTCTATGTTTCTCTGACAAAGAACGCTTCCATGTCGGTGGTCGAGTCGTATTTCACTGCCTGCACAGCTCCTAAAGGGAAAGGTGGGGCCATCGGACTTGTCCTTGACGAGAGTAATGAAGGATCGTTTGTTCTGTCTACACTCGTCTTCCGTGTGTGCTCTGCTGTTAACGGTGCTGTCTTTGCAGTTGATTGCTCTGACATGTATACTCAGCTGCAGCAACCTCAGTTCGACTACACTCTTCCGACAGAATCCAATCAGTACATCGCATACCACTCACACAATATCAGCACTCCCTTCGAAATTACAACTTTATTCCAGTCTATCATCACAGTGAGCAGCACTGAAGGAAACAACAATGTTGGTTGTGGAAAGAGCGGGGTCATCCCATGCGCCTCGATGAAGGCAGCAATCACGTCGGCGAGGACACTCACTTCCGACCAAAAAAGTATCATCGTTTCCGACCCCACTGAATTGATTCTCATGGCCGTTGACATTGGCACGTGGGGTGGGCTCAATCCAATGAATCTGATCATCCTTGGGAAAGTCCAAAGCAAGTTGGTAGGACCAACCACATCCTCGTCGTATGGTCTTCTGATCGGGGCTGGTTCAACGACGATCAAAACACTAACGCTTACCATGGCTGGTGGTGTCACAACTTCGTCCAATTTATCACCAACACCCAGGCTACATGCCAATGTTGACTTTGCAGCTGCAATGTTTATCGTTGGAAAATCTGGATCTCTCGTCATTGATCGATGTATTGTCAATGCTCTTTCCACTCGAACCATCTGTGTCAACCCTCTCCTCCGTGTCTTTGGGGACAGTTCCGTTGATTCAACCACCATCAATTCCATCTCTCTTCAAGATTGCTCATTAATCGATGTCGAAGCAGGGAAAATTCAGATTCTCTCATCAAATGTCAGCAC
Source organism: Blattamonas nauphoetae (assembly GCA_033064195.1). Classification (NCBI taxonomy): domain Eukaryota; phylum Preaxostyla; order Oxymonadida; genus Blattamonas; species Blattamonas nauphoetae. The sequence continues at coordinate 286,831 of JARBJD010000011.1, read as the reverse complement.
ACTGGTTCGCACGTCAAGAACGAGCCTTGTCAGTACCAGTGACGGTTCGTTCACCACCCATGGAGCTTTCTTGTCCATCAAGTCAGATGCAAAAGTCGATGTCAAAGTTGACAATATCAAATTCCGTAACATCAAATCTAAGGTGGATAGTTCTGTTGATGGTGGACTCCTCAACGGTGGAGTGATTGGGGCATCCCTACGTGATGGATCCGTTCTGAACCTGAACAAGCTTACATTTAATAATTGCTCTGTTACTGCACCCATATCGAGAGGTGGTTGTGTGTTTGTAGATGAATCCCAGACTCATCATGTGAGCCGGAACTCAGGTGTGTTTTCGCCCTTTTCTTATTCTCTTTTCAGTGTCATTCACATTCACTTCGTCGTCATTCGATTCAAACTGTCACGCAGGGACAGGAATTATGCTCTATTTGGTTTCATCATCTTCGGAATCAATCTCGATCGATCGTTTCAGTGGTACATACTCTTCACAGTCAACTGGCCTTGCTTTTGTTGTCTTCGATGACAAACTCGACAAAGAGATTACTTTCAATTCTCTGTTCTTCCCGACACCGCCCCAAAAGACAATCGTTGTCGATTCATCCGGGTCAGACTCCGATGATTGTGGAACAGAAATGGCACCATGTAAGACTCTCGAGAAAGCACTTGACTTAGAATCGCTCATTCGAACAATCGAAATTCGCTCACAGATCACAGTGACTCGAAGCATCACTCTTAACCAGTTTGTTCTCACGAGTTACTCTGACAGTGGAACTCCAAACCTCCAAAACATCCATTCAAAAGTCCAAGATTCATCATCTCAGGTCATTATTTGCTCAGCAGATTCATCAGAAATCAATTCGATCAATATCACTCTTGATGAATGTTCAGCTTCCGTCACAACATTCATCCGACTCACAGATTCGACACTTAAATTAGACAATATTAAAGTTAGTTCGACAACCTCTGCTCTTTCTTATGCTTTCATCACCGGATTAAGTGGCATTATCACGTGTCAGAACTGTTCTCTCCAAAACATCCAACTTAACGATTCTCTTGTCTTAATTTTCCTCAAGGAATCTTCGGGAACAATAAACGACTTTACATTGTCAGACACCAAAACGACATCAAAAGTCGCCTCAGCAAACGAAGATGATCCAATTTGCACTTTTTCAACTTCGCTGATCAATATCGAGTCAACAAGTCTCACCATCGCCAACAGCACTTTCAAAAACAATAACCGCCTCCCATTTTCTGCAACATCTGGAAAAGTTGATTGGGAGAACGTGGAAATTGAAAGAAATGGAATAACTTATTTGAAATTCCCATCAAGACAAGAGCGTATTCAGTGTTCTGGTGCAACAATGACTTTCTACAAAATGTGGGACGAAGACACAAATTCGGGAGATGATGATGATGACCCTTCGCAATCCCTCTCGTCTCTCTGGATTCTTGCCGATAAAGACTGTGAAGTGACTGGACTCAAAGGAAGACCGTCGTACTTCTTCTCACCCACACTCACCAAGCTGGTCCAATGCACACTGAAATCATCCAAGGGAAAACGTGTGTTTGAAGTTGACCTGAAAGGATCGACTCTTCTCCCTTGTGGTCTCTCAGTCGAAGTCAGCGAACACTCTTCACTCCTCGCCAATGCTTTAATTCCACTGGACAGTTTCTTGTGTCCTGATGAAAATTCTTGTTCTTTCACATTCACATCGACTCTTCCATCGGAAACCGAACTAGATTGCCATTTCTTCATCGACTCTCCAACATCTCAACATGCGCCGCTCACTTCGTTCAGCTTCAAACTGCCCAAAATGCCGAATTCTTCGAACAACCTTATCATCATGATCATTATCATCAGCGTGTCCATTGCAGTAGCCATCGTTGCTCTCATAATCATCATCATCTGCTGTCGTGTATGTTTCATTGTGTTGAGATCATTTTTTCTCTTTTTCAGATGCGCTCAAAGAAGAAGTTTAATGACTGGAAGACTCTGAATCCGTTCACATTTGATGGAACAGTGGAAGCAACCGCTGACGCCCCAGATAAAAGCTCAAAGAAGAAAGATAAGGAAGAGGAACTCAAGCAAATGCAAGTTCAACTCACCGATGACCAAGATCGAGTCACACAAACAGACAGAGATGGCCCAGTCTACCAGCCAGACGAGGAGACAAAGGAAAGGCCAGCTGTCATCATCGCCAAACCTACTGAACAGGACCATAGCGATGAGTACATCGAGAATCCGGAATTCGTGTGAACAATCAGAGGTATTTACATTAGTCTTCATTTATCCAATCACAAATATATATTGGAGCTCATTACACGTTATCATCTTCTGTCGTTCTGTTCGATAACCACGAGAAAAACGAAACAATTGAGTATGACTGCGGACACTCGAGTTATTCATGGATAACTCGAGATATGTTCCATAGTCAGTTGAAGGCAGAATTGTGAATCAAGACAAGAAGGGAAAAGTGCGAAGTGTCATTTTCGTCTTCGGCTTCGACTGCCTTGTTTTGAGCCTGTGCCTGCATCTCGCAGTTTGTTTAGTGTGTCCTCGGCTGAACGAATGAAAAGTGGAAAGCTGGAGCGGACCTTCCAACAGTGTGTTCGTTCTCTCGCAGACATTCACTTCCTCACTGAACGGATCAAGTAAGACAGGAATCTTTGAAATAAATGAAGTACATACGTTCTACCCATATCAATCTGAGTTTTTAATGCATGAAACTTTTCTTCAACAAGAAATAAGAGTTCAAGATCGAGTGTTGTTTCTAAGATGGAGCCTAAAGAAAGTTGAGTAACATACTTGGAACAGAAGGAGGAAGTTTGGTATTTACGTTATATTCCTCCATTGAAAGTGAGAATGATACTGTATTTTTGGAGATTGTTTGAATTTACCATAATTTCTTTGAAAACTCCACACTCGAACGGGTGAAATTGTTCATCATATGACAACCTTCAGAGTTCAGTATACATTACAATGTTCTGTCGTTCTGAAAGAGATAATCGTTCAACAAAAGTGTGAAGTGAGAAAGTTCGGTTAGTCAAATAAATCCTCCTGATCAATTGCCGATTGGAGTTCCATCTCATCTTGCTCTTCATCATTCGTTGGGATGGGTCGAATAGCTGCACCTGCTGTGTCTGCGGTGAATTTGAGGAAGTGAGTCGGACGATGGATTTCGTCGTAAAACGGCTTGGGAATCCCACATGCAACGTCGTATTTCATATCGATGCGATGGTGGAGACCACGGAAGTTGTAGTTCCACGATCCTTCGGTTGGGAGAAGGAAGGAGCCCATTATGTTGGGTGAAAGCATGACATGAGATCGTTCATACATCGAAGATGTCCAGCCCTTGTCCCCACTATCCTTGACGTCTTTGTTTCTTCTTCCCCAGTCTGCTCCAGCCGCTGTGAGTCTGTAAGCAGATAGGGTACACGATCCTTGGGTGAATGAACATACCATTGTCACGCAACGATCGCCATTCCATCCTTTGTAGTTGGACAAGAATTGTGCATGAATAGATCCATCAATCGGAGCTAGAGCCATGAGTTCGCTTGGTTGGGTGTGGATCCATCCAAGCGGCTCAAGACCGGATGGGATGCCACGTGTTGGAAGATCGTGTGGGAAAATAACTTCTTGATGAGTTCCGATCTGTGGAGGGAGAATGATGGCTTTGATCTCCTTGACAGTTGGGTTGTCCACAGAAGATGACCCATACAAGAGTCCTCCAATTTGTGTTCGGAGGTCACTGATTGTGATGAGTTTCTTGAGGAGGTTCTTTGGCATGACGTACGTGTACTTCGTTTCTTCGCTGTCAATGACATCGAGAGAAGTTGTGCTTCCCTCCAGAACATGAATTGTTCGAGTTCTGAGATGGAGATTGGCTGAGGATAGTTGTCTGACACGCCAGTCTGTTTTGGAGACGTGGACTGCCTGCTCGTATGGTGTGGTTGTGGTGACTGTCATCTGGTTTCCGTGGACATCGTGAGTCTTTGTGGTCACGGCTGTGAGTTGTGATTGTTCCTTGGCTTGTTTCTCAAGTTCAGCGATTTCTTGCCTCTGTTGCGATGGAGCTGCAATTTCCATACCCAGCATGATATCCCGAATTTCAGATTGAGTGAGTGAGACAACATTGACATTGTTTTTCTTTCCGTAATCTGCGAGAATGAGATCTTTCAGTTGAGATTCCACTTCTGTCCATTGATCATCAGAGAGATGTGGCCACATGTGGTTGGGGAGAGTCACAGTGGTTGCATCTGGTCGAAGGATGATTTTTGTCCGTTCAGGATTGACGTACATTCCTCTCATCAACAACAGCAGACGAGCGAAGGCCACATAGCTGCTGCAGCTCTCCAGCCAATCGTCATAAAGACTGTAGAGCCTCATGACAGGACCAGAGGCACGGATGACCATGTCGCCGAGCTTTTCCATACTCATGCAAGCTTTGAAGGGAATTTGAAGTTCCGATCCTTTGATGACGATGTTTGGAAAATCGATGAGATGAGTTGAGAGTGGATCCAGAAGAGTTTTTCGAGTGACGATGATCTGTTGAGGCTGTTCTTCGGTGGGAAGTGATCGAATCAGAGCGGCAATTTCCTCCGCTGTCTTCCATTTCGACAACTGGCTGAGACGTTTTTGGCCTGCCCACGTTGAAGTGTGGATGACTTTCAGGAAGAGTTGACCGTTCCGAGGATTGAAAATGAAGATAGCACCATTCACAGGTTTTGTGACCAAGTTTCCTTCGAATGTGCGATGAGTGACAACACGGTAGACCTGAGTATCGTCCACGAACCACTTGATCTGGTTGTTGAACAGTTCTCCATAGTTCTGGCTGGTGAGATCCGGTTCGGTTGGTTCAGAAGAGTACAGTTGGAGTCCTTTGCGGATACGATCACGGAGAATGTACAGGGCAACATTTGCCTTCATGATTTTAGCCATGGCTTGAGTCATGAGGGGTTTCATACCAGGAATCCAGATGCCGTATGCTGCATGGATGTTGTACGCAAGGTCGATGGCGATGAGGGCTCCTGTTGAGGATGGATAGATGGACACGTTGTCAGAGGTGTAGTCGAGGAACTTGGCACGAGCGTACCTTTCAACATCATGAGAGTCATAATCTCCCCAGCGAAGTTGAACATCAAGCCAGTATTTTGTGGTGTTGGACGTTTCAAATGTGTCCTTTGGTTCCCACATTCCACTTGGTTTGGTGATCTGCCAGCGATGAGATGCGAAGCAGAGAAGGTCTGCACAGCTGGAGTTCATTTTGTACGACTTTCGAGGATGGATTGTTTCTTTCTGCACAGCATCGATTTCGAGGATGTCCATCTTTTGGTCGAGGACTTGGATGATATCAAGGACAATGGCTTCGTGGATTTTCTGCCAAAGATGGGCTCGGAAGATTTGGATGAGCGAGATTTTGAGAACAGGCAGCTTTCCGTGCATGAAGATACCTGTGAGATCCAACTGGACTTGGAATCCGATGTATACATTGGCACGATTGATGGTTGGTGACCACCAGAGCGTGAAACGACGGTTGGGAATCTGGTTCAGACCAGAACGTTGAGCGAGGGTCAGTTTCTTGTATTTCATCTGTTCCTCAAATCCACTTGCCTTCTCCCAGAAGAGACCTTCCCAGGTAGGGAAATATGTTCCCTTGAATAAAGAGTGTTCAAGGATGCATTCGACGCCACCTAGAGCCTGAATCATATCTGTTCTGTAGTTCTGAAGATTCCAGAGTTTTCCATCGTGCCTTTGATTGGTCCACCAGAAATTGTTCACTTTCACCATCTGGAACTCTCTGAACCCAGCGCGGATACGCCAACCCTTGTCGTAGGCAAGAGTTTGACGATCTTTGCTGAAGAGAGTGTTGATTCTTGGAATACCTCGATCCCAAGAATCTTCAACATCTTCAAGTGTCAGACGTTTGTTTTGTTGGAGTGCTTCCTGCTTTTTCAGAGCATATTCAGCCCAGACACGTTGAGAGTCCGAGATTTCCGATTCCCACGGCTGTACGTATCTGTAAAGGTTGGGGATCAGCTGACCTTCTTCGTGTGATAGACCAGATCGGAAATGGGTGATTCCGATGTCGGTTTGTTTGGCGTATCTGAGGTCAGATTGTGGAATGAGGATGTGTCCCATTGACAACATACCCAACCCACCCAACTCCTTTGGTGTGTAGAACACAACTGGAGGGAAACGAGAAGGCATCTTGGAGTTCAATCCGATTTTAATGCGCGTTTGCATCTTGTTTTCGCTTTTGACGATGATGTCAAGGAGCTCTTGAGTATTGCCAATGGCTTCTCGATAGTAAGTGACCAGAGCGATGAGAGTAGTGTTCCATTTGTTAATGATTTTGGTGAATGTACCTGCACCTGATGTCATCAGAACACCTCTCACACGATTCTGGAACTGCTTCTGTCCGTTCTCGTCCACACGGATGAAAGCCTGTGCTGTTCGTTCTTTCGTAGTTTCGTTTTGAAGGGACCAGACTCCATCGCGCTGTTGAAGCTCTTGATCGAACATTCTGCATTTTGGGAGGATTCGGATGTCGAAGTTGCACATCGAGAAAAGAAGATTGGGATTGTCCTTCGAGTAAACACTGACGAAGGTATTATCCCACTGCAGAGTGGTGATCGACCGTGGTAAGCGATTCTTGAGCTCCCAGAAGACAGCTCTCCCAAGATTGACATCGTGCTTCATCAATCTCATTCGGGCGTCGATGGGCCAGCAACGCTTGTTGTTGTAGCCGACAATGTTCTCATTGTTGGGATCGGGGTTTTCTGTCAAAAAGCGTTGAATCAACTCGCGAGACTCCTCTTCGGTAAATCTCCAGACCATGTGGAACCGGTTGATGTATCTTTGATATAGACGAATGGGGTGAGCTGCTTCAATCTCTCGGTTTTGGAAAGTCAGGAAATCGTTCGGGAGCTGTGGAGGACCAGCAAGATCAGTCGCACGTGTCAGACCAAGCATCAGAATATCGAGCATCAGTCCGTAGAACTGGACGACAAAAGGAGAGAATTGAAGCCCCCTAACGAGACCGTATCGGTTGACATGGGACATATCTTTGAAGCTGATGTTGACGTTGTTCTTGGCGATCATGTAGTCTGCGAGGTTGAAGTCCATGATGAGATGGAGAAGACTGCGAAGCATGGTGAGATCGACTTTCTCGTACATATCTTGGAACTCACTCTCCACACAAACAACACACTCGCCGTTGGATGTATCCCAGACATTCTCGAGGTTGTTAATTCCTTCGCACCATTTGTACACGAGAACAGGAGGTGGTTCAGAATCAGACGGTTTGATCCAATTCGGGAACAGATGCCTCTTGTCGGATTCATACCACAGATATTGATCGAGATATGCATCTGTGATCTTCTCCATTGGGTTGATGTCGTAGGACGGAGTGAGATGAGTGTAGTTGTCGTTGAACTCGATGGTGACTTCCTTGAATGTACTGCGCTGTGTCAGGAGATGTCTCTTGATTCGAGTGAGAGTTTCATGTGGGTTGTCGTAAGCCTGTTCAATGAGAGCAAGCTCATCTCTTTGAGATTGATTGAGACGGTTCTTGACAGAGTACACTTCCTTCAGTCTTTCCAGAGCAAGCTGGAGAAGCTTGGTATCATGCTTGTAGGCAACTGGAGGGAATTCGATGGCCTTGAAGTGGCGGGAGTCCAGCCATTTTGCCATTGTGGTGAAGATCGCAGTGGCCTCTTCGGGAGAGACGTAGGGCCCATCCTTGAGGAAGAGATGTTGTCTCTCGGCTTCGTCCTTCATGTAGAGACGGGTCAGACGGCCAAGGTTCTTCTTGCAGACGGTTTTGTCGACAGTGGCACCACGTTGGATACGTTCACGACCGAAGTGAGCAGTGCTTGTCCACCAATCAGCCTTCAGTTTGACGTACTTCAGGATCAGATTCTCGACAGGTGCTGGGAGACCAGGGACTTTCCACGGAACGTTGGCTCTCCAGCATCTCCAGGCTTCACTCAGGTGGGCAGTGATTGTCCGGAGCTTGGATTGTTTGATTCCGTCGGGCATCATGTCGGCGACATCATGCATCAGAGCAGCTCTCAGTTCAAGGTCGAAGTGAGACTCGACTCTTTGCTTCGTGATCGTCTTGGCTGTTCCTTTGGCATGGCGTCCTTCGAACTGTCTTGCGAGAAGGTTACCGAGCCATCTCTCAAGAAGTGGGACGATTCCACGGAGGAAGAACAACCACACACGCCAGCCAGGTGCCCAGAATCCACACCCTGGTCCTTTTCCGACGGCACCAGCATTGAACTTGTGGTAGATGAGATGCTTCAGATCTTTGCATGCGCGGACTTGCTTCATGAGCTTGTACTTGTATCGATACATACCAGTGAGCTGGCCAACGTGGGCGAAGATGTATTGAAGACCATCGGCGAGTCTGTACGCATCGACATCACCCAGTCTGAACTTGGCATGGACATCGACGACCAGTTTCATCAGACGGAGGATTTCACGACAGAGATGAAATGCGTTTCCGAATCGTGACTTCTTCCTTTCTTTGGTGGTGAGTGTTTTGATGGGTTTGAGCATGAAGTTGTAATCAAGATGGAGGTAGTTCAAGCCCTTCCGGTGGATGAGAAGGTTGAGCATGTTGAATCCTTGTCTGCACAGCTGAAGACCAGCTTCCAGCCAATCAATCTCAGTCTGTTGGAAGAATTTGGTTGACTTGAGCGATCGGAGGACGTTTCTCTTGTTCAGAGCCTTTGGTGGTTTTTTGTGGAGTTCGTTGAGCACATACGACTTGAGGAGTTTCTGATATGACACGCGCACCTTTACGGGTTGTCCTGGTGGACAGTGTTCCATATACCACGATTTGACTAGAGGGACATCTTGTGCGCGGCGAGTGTGTCCTGCTCGGAGGTTGAATGGTCGAGGAGCCCAGTACAAATCAAGACCAGCTGCTGTGTTGGGAGTGAAGAGTGGAGTTTCGCTGAGGAGGGGAGAGGCGGGCAGGGGGAGACCAAAGAGACGAGTGTGGTGAGTGGGCTCGTTGGGAGATGTGCGTTTGATGGGTTTGCTGAAATCATCAGATCGGCCGAGATTGGCGGTTGACGGATCGAAATGAAGAGTGAGCTCCTCATCTTCTTCAACATCATCCAAAAGACATCCGTCTGCGCTCAGTTTTGGGTTCGATAAATATCCGCTGGTGGCGGGGAGAGTAGTGTGAGTCGTCTGGTTCAAAAATGGGAAGTACTGCTCGTACAGTTTGGCGAGTTCGTCGTCGCTTGGCTTGTTTTCATCCAATTCTTCAATACGAGATTGCTTTCCGAATGGCTGGTTGAGGTCTTCGAGGGTCCGTGTTCGCTTCGAGTACATCGCTCTTGTCTCGGCATCTCTGTCCTGAATAGAGTGTCTTGGGATTGGATTCAAGACAGGATCGAACAAGAATGCAGGGAGTTCGGTGTCTTGTGCCTTGATGAACATCACACAAGGGTAGTGATAGACAGGGAGCTCGACTTTGCGAGGGCGATTGTTGTAGAGGTGAGGGAAGGCAATCCGGTATTCTGTCCTAATTTTGTGACGAATGACGATTTTGTGTATGTCATTGAACTCATTCCAATCCTCGTCGATCTCTGCAACATCTCTGAAGAGGGGTTCATATTTTGGACCACCAGGAATCACTTGTGAGAGGGCTTTGGACGTAAAAAAAGATGGAAGGTCGAAAAGATGGAAGTAGTTTTTGTCCACAAGGTCCGAGAGGAGTTGGGTTCCTAGACGATAGAGGGTGCTCATCTGTGAAACTGTGAGGCGCCACCACTTGTATGAAGAGCCGTTGACGTGTTTTGTATCAACAAGTGGTTTGGGATCATAGAACCAGTCAATAACGGCTGCATCTTCGTCGTCCAGAAGACTCATCTGGATGGGTTCAAGTGGATCGGCATCGAGGAAGTTATCGCCGTAATCGAGAGGTGGTTCTTCGTCATCGAATGGAGGGAAACGCATTCGATGAAAGTGGAGACGTTGCTTTTTCTCTCGACGCATGAGGATCCACATTGTTCCCCATTGAGCGATATAGACTGGTTCGATAACTCGTGGAATTTCATTCACAAATGTAATGGCTCCCGTAATATGATAAAGAACATGAACATTGCGAACTTGTTCCCAAGGCCTGAAAAGCAAAAAATTGAAAAATAAAAAGTTAAATAGATTTCGAGAAGAATTCGATGCCAGAGAAGAAAAATAGAGATATACATTGGAACGTTTTCCAGAAGTTTATAGATTGCATGTGGAATGAATTTGAGAGCACCAAGGTAAACACGTTTATCATTCCGGAACTTTCTGGACGACATATCTCCATGATCCTTGACAATTTTCCGGAGATGTTCGGGGGGCATATCCTAGATAATGAGAGAATAGACGACGTGAGGAATGGAGTTGGGAAAAAACGAGAGGAGACAAGCAATTTATTTGAGTTGAGAGAAATATACCTCCTTTATGACTTCGACTCCTCCCACCTTCTTTTTTGTACCATAACGTTTTTTATTCAGGGATATCCATGCTTGAGCTACAGAAAGACACCATCAGTGAGAAAAAATAAGAGATACCCTTTTCCTGAAGCTTGGCATCGTGAAATTGTTGAGGATCAACTTCTGCGTCCTGGACGAGAAAAATGGACAAATAATTAGACAACATGTAAAAATAACACTGGACACACAATCTCCATGGTATCACAAATACGTGGCCGTCAAGAGTCTGACACAGAAACGATCAAACCATTCTGAAAGAACGATGTCAGAACTCACCTACTATCCGGTCTCCCTCAGCACAAAAGATTCCTTGTCTCGTGTATTTTATTCTCTTTAAATCTCATTTTCCTCAAAGAATCTCCCAACAGACGAGCCTAATGATGATATTGAAGACTCTGGAATTTCATTTCAAAATGCCATCCAATCGCTCTCTAAACAACTTTCTCAACTTAAAACCAATGTATCATCACCTATTACACCCACCCAACCACGGACATCATCAGTAATTCAACAAAACTATGCAACACGCCTCCAAACAATCGAGCGAGAACTTCTAACGATGGAAAAGATTCTGAATCAAAGCAGTGATGTTATATGTTCATTCAATGATACTGTCACTGTTCAACAAATGGATAGTACTGTTCGACAACAGCTATCGGAAATAACCGCTCAATCACTTCAGAAAATTAGACAAGCAAAGAACCAACTGAAAGAATCGGTAGTAAAATCTAACCTCCACAATTTCCGTTTGATAACTTTCACTTTCATCACATTCTATAGAGCGTCAACTCTCCGACAGCCTCACTGCGGTAAGATCACGAAAAAACGTTGTTTTCTCGAAGCAACAATCGTTCGATAGCCCTTCTACATCTTTTGACACGTCGTTACAGACCTCCAAACGCTGGGAGGCACTTTCAAAACGGATTATCAAACTTGATCAAACTTTATCGACAATTGAAATTCAAACTGATACACAATTACCAGAATCGTCTCTCTTCCGCACAACTCACAATCCACTTCCATCATCCCACTCGTTCACACCAAGTGGTATTGAAGCTCGATTAACATTTCTTCGAACGATGGTACAGTTTCTACCCAGTTTTTCCCATCTCACTCATCAACGACTCTCTCCAATGCAGTCAAGTCAAGCCACAACATCTCCATTGTTCGGGGGCAATACACCTAAACATCCTCAGACGACAACATCTGCCACTTTCTCACCATTTTCTAAACGTGGTCGTACAGGCCTATATTCTCCCCAAACTAAAATTGATGCTGGAGATTTGGTAACTGCCCAGCAGGGTCTTCTGAGTGTTGAAGAAGAACAGAAAATGGAACGCAGACTACCCGGGCTACAACATATTGTCAACCAACTGGAAGAAGAACTCAGCACATTAAAGAACGAGGATGGCAGTGAAATCAATTCTCACAATTTACCGTTGCTGGCTCTTCCATCATCTATGGCTCTCTCCTCTCTCCTCCGCCTCATATCTCCACAAACATTCTCATTTTCTGTCCTCCAAGCAGTTAACTCCAGGTTGAAAGAACTTCATCAACTCTCTCTTCAGCAAAATTCTCTACTTGAATCATTACAAAGACTTAAAGCAGCTCAAAAGCCAGGAATACTCAAAGAAGATCCTCTGATCACACAACTCAAACGAATTGAGAAAAAGAGGAAAGATCTCGACGAAAAAGTCAAAAGCCTGGCACAACAAGCGATTGCTATGGAACAAGATCTGACTTTGATGAAAAAGCAAGCCGGTCAGAAGAAAGGCCATCGCTAACATCAGGGGTTTCGGAACCGGAGGAATTTATGGGTAAAACACTGTTGGCGGAGGCAGAGAAAGTTCACTTTTTGCCACTCTGACACTTTGGGTGATTCTTTTTTGAAAAGAAAAAAAATACCTAATTCTACGACAGAGAAATGGCGAGAAAATCACAGAGAAGGTTGAAAACCTCTTATTGAGCAAATGCGGAGCTGATCGTTTTTGCTCATTTTCTTCATTTTTTCAAGTTTGAACTGGAAAAACAACTTTCAGACTCAATATTGAAATCTCCACCTCTACCGGTGTTTTTCCTCCATCTCAATCAACTTTTTCCGTCATCAATGGAATCATCAGTGATCAACGCTCTCGAACGAGTGTTTGCTGATACGGGACACGGAAGTGATATTCGACTTTGGTAGCCGAACTGAAGTTTTCTGGAAGATATTAAAACAGAAATTTGGATATTTACTTGGAATATCATCGATAGCCATCTCGGAATATCGTCATCTCAAACAGATGGTCGGATCTAGTCATGGAAAAGGACAAAATCACCAAATATCCCATTTTGAAACATATACTCGTTCTTGATTCTATATCTTCTGTCAAAATAGGACCTATAACATCTGTCTGCACTAAGAAAAAAACTGGCAAAAACTCTATATCAAAGCACATTATCGGCAGAAAATCTTCTTGGTTTGATGAGAAATCGCCACATTTTCCGAATAGTCCGATGTGAATACAATCTACAGCAATCTGGGTGACATTTGCGCTGGAATCTAAAACGGACTCCTAAACTAGACAATTGAGTAATCACTATTTTCTCTTCACTTCTACGGTTTTTTGCTTCATTCCATTTCAAAATGAGATATCTCGTTTTCCATATTAATTTATTTAAGGCTGGCCTCCGGTTCCAAAACCCCTGGCTAACATTGTTGCTTTTCACAGTCGTCTATAATGATTTGTTGTCTTCATAAAAAATAAAAGAATGTGTGTGAAAGGAATGTTTTAGAAATGGGGAGAACACGAGACAAAACAATCAAAATCATTACGATTGCGTCAATTCTTCTTCGTCGATGATGTCGTAGATGTCTGGGGAATGCTCTTTGTCTTCAACTTCGTCAACCTCTTGTTTCCACTTATATTCCATTTCGGGGGTGACAATCCGAGTGTGTCTCTTTTTGGCCTCTCGTGGCTTCATTTCTGTCATCTTCTTTTCGACCTCTTCGTTCAGCTTGGCCTTCTTCCTCGCCGCAACTTCCTCCATCACTCCGACGTACCCCCGCACCACCCCCGACATCAGCACACACAGTTCGCGTCTGAGCAGCTCCAAGTCGTACAAGCCCTTCGCCTTCCTTCGCTTCCTCCAAGCTCGGGTTGTGTTTGCGTTCTCCTTCGAAGCAGTGGACTCTCCGATGAGAAGTTGGCCAACCAGCGCTTGTCTTTTCTTCTTCCCTCCTTCCGCAGCATTCAGGTATCGCATTGGATCGAATCCCGCTGTGTCGTCCTTTTGTTCTTCAGCGAGTCTATCCTGGTCGAAGTGGTATTTGTTGAATGTGTGGTTCTTCAGTATTTTGGCGACCTCATCAGCAGATGAGCTGAGTGCCTTTTCGTAAGTTTTGCGAGTTGTGAGAAACTCGTCTCCGCGAAGGGATTTCGCTGTGTTCTCGAGATCTTCGCGTGTTGGTGGCTTGAACAGGTTTGAAGGTGCATAGGCTTGCTGAGCTTGTTTCTTCCGGCGTGTGCGGATCTCTTCAATCGTTCCCTTCTCTTCCTCCTCCTCCTCTTCTTGCTTGGGTGGCTCTTCTGCCTTGGGACGCGGTGGTGGGCGAGGGAGGATGGAAAGGGGGCTCTTGCTTGCTTCGGTCAGACAGTCCCCCAATCTCTGCATGTCGTCAAAGATGGCGTATCGGTCGTACTGGTTGGTGAAGAGTCTCCGTTGCCCCACAAGAAATGTTGAGATGGGGAGGAAGGTGGGCTGCGTATTCGGTTTCGGAATCTTTGTCGATGGATCCGAGGCGAGGAGAGATTTGGTGATGGCGGGGTTGAAGAACGGAGCGACCTGCATCTTCAACTCCATTTCGAGCGGAGCAGGCCGATGTTGCAAGCGGAGTCTCTCGTCTTCCAATTCCTCCCGTTCGAGGCGTGCGATGGTGGCTGTGTCGAAGACAGCGCCAGGAACGTCCGCCAGAGCCTTCGCCTTCTTCTTGTCCGTCACAACGCTGTAAGGCAGCGCAGACAGACTGTCGAACGTGGTGTACTCCTTGAACAGGAACGTCGTGATGAGGTCATCGTCGGTCATCTCCCGCAAAGGGTGCTTGGGGGGAGGTCGCTTGAATGCCGGATGCAGCTTGTTCGAGAAGAAGGAGAGCTTGTGCGGGCCTCGCGTGGGGACGTACGGTTTTGCGTCTTTATCGTCAGGATCAGGAGGAGGCGGCATAACAGAAAGGGAAGAAGCAAAGGGATAGAAGGAGAGAGGGTGGGAGATGCAGGGATGAAGAGAGAGGCTATCCGGGAGTTCGTTGGCAATCGGATTTGTTGAAAATGCGATGGGTGGACGGAGAGCGAGCGATTGCGACTGTTTGTTTTCATTTTGAGGGGCAGAATGTGTGATTGTTGGAAGTTTTGTGAGATCTACTGAGACATCTGCTGAAACAATGGCCGATTGGAAACGGTCGAGAGGTTTGGAATGGATCGGCTTGTAAGGACGGGTATATGCGTCGGTAGATCGAGTTTTTTCGACAAACCGACGGCGGAGTTCTCGTTCCAACATTCTTTCCTTGAGACGGCGTTGGCCATTGGCACGAAGTTGTTGTTCGACTTGTTTCTTGGAATGAGCCGCTCGAACTGCACGAAGTGCTTCAGTATCAACTTGATCTGCTTTTTTAGGTTTTGCTGGTTCAACATATTCGGCGTAAGCATTCTTTCGAACTTCATCGCGAAGATCAGCGTGGGTGTCTCTCCTTAGAGGTGGGGTCTTGATCCTGGTCGCACTATCTTCTGTTGAACTGTCATCCACCATTTTATATTCTTGTTCTTCGACACGTATTTCGTCACCCTGTCCATCAGAGGGAATAACGAGAAAGGTCCCTTGTGTGACTTTTTTGCTTTTCTTCAAACGAGGAGGTGGTGCAGTGATAACACGAACATTGGGAGCCTGTGGATCTGGGCGTGGCTCAGTGAGAGATCCGTCATTTTCCTTCACAATATTTTGATCTTTCGTTTCTGCTGCGTCATCATCCATCGAGATATCCAACTCTTCATCAACTGGTGATTTGTCTGGAGGAGATGTCTATATTTAACATATGACGAATTATCAGGGAGAAACAATAAAACAGACCATGATATTCACTTTGTTAGAGATCGATCCAATAAAAAAACTTCAACCGTTGCCAAACATGAGCTTCGGTGATACATGGGATGACGATGATTCAGATCGCGGGTTTTCCAATAAAAAAGATGACTTCGATGATAATGATTCGAATGTATGCCTTCTTCCTCAGTTTTTCATGACTCGTCTTCTTCAACCAGCCATTTGATGGTGATTCCGATGATATGAAACCACAACCTGTGAAACAGACTAAACCATCAGAGGTTGAGCGTTATGATGATCAGAGTGAGAATGAAGAGAAGGGGGGAGATTATGAGGATGATGGATTCGAAGACGATTTTGAAGCATCTGATTCAGGAGAACAAGTTGGGTCTGACAATGAGGGAAGTACGCTAGCAGTTGAGAAGGGGAAAGGAAGAAATGAAAAAGTCACAGGAGTGCCAAAAAGAACACAATCGAAAGCGAAAGTGAAACAGCAAAAGAAACCCACTAAACCCGCACCGAAAAAAGAGAAAGTTGCATACCGTCCAAAAACACGACCAAAGGGTCCCGATATGACAGAAGAAGAGGTGGCAGAAATGCAACAGAAGAACACACAACTTCGAGCAGAAATCAATTCCATCAAACGAGATCTAAAGCGGCTACAGCCTGCTATCCTCCAAACACAAGAATTGGAAAGTGTTTTACATGATCGACAACGACAGAACAAAACTTTATCAATCGAATTGTCGACGCTAGAAAAGAGTCTTGGAGAAATCAAAAAAGCTCTTATCCAAGATGGAGCCGAGGATGGAACGGTCCCTTCATTGGAGCGAGAGAAGACGGAGCTACGAGATTCGATTAAAGAGACAGAGAAAGAACTTGCTGAAAAGAGTGCAGAACTGAAACAAAATGACACAAAGAACATCCAATTACAAAACCAAATCAAGACACAAGAAAAGCAAATTGCAGAACTTTGCGCACGAATCCAGGTTCTACAACCGGATAACTGGAAAGAGACAATTAAAGGGATTTTAGGAGCAGATTTTGGTCTCGCGCTGAGGACGGGAGATATTGGCCGCCCACAACAACGATATGCATCGAAATCGTCTCAAAATGAAGCAGAAATTGCATCACTCAAAAAGAGGATTCGTGACACGACTTCGAACAAGACAAAAACTCTCGAAGATATCAACAGCAAAGTGGAAAAGACAAAGAAAGACATCTCGAAGACGAAAGAGAATATCACTCGACTTCAGCGTCATATTGATTCAAAAGACAAAGAGATTCGGCTTCTCTTCCTTCAAATAACAGGTCTAACTTCACAGTCTTCTGTAAACACGCGAGGAATTGCCCCAATTTAGTACTCTTACTTCACGGCTTTCTGTTGACTTTTAATTCATTCTTTCATTTCATCAGTTGATCTTCTTTTTTGTCTATACAGATTTTGTCGAAACATTTTTGATCAGGTCCATAACAATGGTACTGACACGACACCAATCAATGTTCGAGTACACGAGTCGTCATGTGCTGAAGACTTGTTCGCAAGGGGATCATACGCATGTGTTCTGAATTGTGGATACAGAAACTCTAATCAAATATTCGAAAATGAGTGAATACGTCACCGTCTTTGCTGTCTCTCCGAAGATATTTGCCGACATCACGACAAACATTGAGATGTCAGGAATCCGTGCGCTCCCAGCAGCGTGATCACAAAGGGATGCATCCCACACGTTTTCTGAACAGATAGATTGTGAGATGCATCCATTGATGGTCACGCTCCTGGGGGAACGTGGATTCTACATCTCAAATGATTCTGAGCAACCTACAGCCCTCCTCCGTCCAATCTGGACTGTTGTAGTATTTCTGAACTGGCCTCGGAGAAACTGTACATCTTCGCTGAATTCGTCGCCACTTTGGAGAACGAAGATCTATCCAACGAGAATCAGTAAACAATCAAATCCTCTTCGTTCATTTCGCCTGTTCTGCGTTCATGTTTCCATTACAGACTTTTTCAAAAAGGCAATATCATCAAACCAGACAATAATGATGTTCGTGCAAATGATCACCAAACGAATTGTGACAATTCATTACCTCAAGCAATAGTGGGACGATAAGATCTTGGACCCACAATATCAGCATTTGATTGAATTTTGTAGTTTCGTTGATCAAATTGATCGCGATTGACAGAAACAAATGTAATGAAATGATAACATACAAAATTAGTGTTTACTTTTTTAGCACGATGCCCAGTGTGATTCCAACAATCGCCCCCGCCGCGATCAGAATTCCGAGAACGAGTAGCACCAAGCCACATGTCAATTTTTTGTTTCTCTTTGTATGCTTCTCAGCTTTTGTCAGATCATCTGCACCAGCTTCAATTCTCTGTGCAGCAGTGTATGCATTGTCTTCAGCAATTCCTGCCAGTGGAGAGTGACGAAAAGACAGAGAGAGAACGAAGAAATTAGAGAAATAGGAACAAAATGCGATTTATAATCACAAAACGGTGAAGGTAGATTGAGAAAACGATGATTGGGAGAAAGAATGGAGATGACAAACGCAACATGTCAGTTTGTTGATTGAGAAGGTGGTTCATATCTTGTGTCATTTCATTTACAACTTGTGTATCACGCTAACAATGGTAAATGAAAGGAAAAGGACTTAGAATCAAGGAAAACGCAGGACAAATGTTGAGAAGAAAGATCATCTCAAATTGGATATCTCGATTATTCGCAAACATAGAGTTCATGGATCTGCTCGTTTCTATCTTGTAGAATAGCTGCTTGGTAAGTTGCTTGACTCTGTTCCTGTTGTTGTCTTTCTTCTCTTAACAGGTCAAAATATCATTGAAATGTCAGCAAATACCGTTGTTGTTCGTATAATTTATCTTCTCTAAACAAAACATGTGAGAAAAGTATCGTCGAACGGCGATTGCATTGCACGCTGTTGTTGTTTCAAAAGTTTGTTGTTGATCGTGGTTTTCTTCTCGTTAAAAATTTGTTCACATTCTGACAATGCTGATGCAAGTGCATCCAGGGCAAAACCAGTCTGAGCGTTTGACCGATTTTCGTTTTTTAGCCTTTGGCATTCAGTGCCTGTTAGTAAAACGAGATGCTGAAGATCAGCGCAAACCATAGACTTTGAGCTTCCTTGTAATGTCTGAAAACACATTATTAACATTCTGGGTCTTTCTGCATTCATTTTATTGGTGAAGCACGTGAAGGCGGTCAGAAAAAAGAGAAATCGTTGAGAGAACGAAAATGGATACGAAGTCAAGTTATTAATTGTTGAGGCAAGTTCATCAACATTTCGCTGTAGGGAAGCGACTTTTGGATCCTCGACCCGTGACGCGCACATTCCCAGATGATGAAACTGGGTTAAGGGGGGGAGGGAAAGCTCTCATTTCACCAATGAAACACCACAATGAATCAAGATACTTCGTGAAGTGTGACATACAGGAAAAGGAAGATAACCGAATGAAATTCATGGATGACAGATCAAACAGTGTGGCGTTGTGTTGTTTTTGTCTGCGCCTTCTTGTCCAAGTCCCACAAATGAATATTCTCCCATCAAAACAGACTGACACTCCGAGTGTACCGAATGGCCACAATCAAACGTCACCAGTGATGAGCTCATGTGTGCCAACCTTCCCTGCGTCACAAGACACTTCCGACAAACATAGCACTGCACGTCCTCTGTCCTTCGAATTCCTCGTCGATGCCGCCCTTTCAGCGAGCGGGTCAGTTCTCTGTTGTCATTTTCTGTGGCCAAGCATGCAGTTTGGAAGATCGACGTGTTGTTCCTCAGCTTGTTCAGTGTTGTTTGCAGGATTTCCTTCAGCGGGATGATGATCTTCTGCGTGGGAATCTGTTTGATGAAAATGTGCGGATCAATCGTCTGCTCCAGTGCCATGATCAGTTCCGACCCAATCGTCGTGTGAGCTCCATGCTTGACCATTCGGAGGATGTTCGTCGTGTCGAAGCAGAGGCTGAACAAGTGTTCCATGAACTGTTGGTCCTTCAGCTCGTCGCATATCCTCACTGCCTTCCCGATATCACGCAAGGACAGCACGTACGTCTCGATGGCTCTGATTGGCGACCCCGAGTGCGACAGAAGGTATGCTGTCCCCGCGTGGAACCGCAGATCCTCGCACAGTTTCAGTGTCCGTGCTTGTGTGTATGCGCCTGTCTGTGTGATGAACGGGAGCAGCATGGAAGGATTGAATTGCGCAAACAGCTGCACAATCAGGTCGGATTGGGGCAGACACCTCGAAGGGTCCACTTTGAACAGAACTGTGAATAGGCGCGTCAGGAAAAGGGAAGTAGCGAGAGTTCCTGGAAGGGCTCGCTTCACATTCGCAATCGGGAACAACGGCTTCTCGTCGCTCGTCTCCGAATGAACTATGAGCTGCACGACCTTCTCGCTGTCCATCGCAATCAGTGCGGGGAGAGTGTCCAGCGCAGACAGAAGCAGACTCGGGTTTGCTTCGAGGATGTCAAACAGCGACATGTCTCTGTTCTCAATCCGAACTCGGAGGGAGTCCACTGGACGCGACGCGGAGTCAATCAGAATCACTCGAGATTTCGAGATTGCTCGTGCAAGAGCATTTAGAGATGGGAATAACGATCCGAGAAGTGATGAGAAGAACGTCGGTTGTGCTTCAAAAGCAGTGAACGCCGCTGCGACCATCTCGGACAGTGTCTTTCGTTCAGCCGGAGGCTCCCGAAGCGCCTTTGCAACTTCTTCCTCCTCCTTCTTCTGATCATCGGCTGTCATCGCTTGTAATCGTGTCAGGACCTGGAAGTGCTGCAGAAACCCCACTTTCTGTCGGAACTGTAGAATGTCCTGCTTCAGCTTGTCTCGCCTTTTGAACAGAAGCGGAACAATCGTCACTGCCGCCTCGCTCTCCTTTCTCTCAACTGTCGCCCGAAGCTCTGACTGGATCGAATCTTTGAAGAGTTGTGTGTGTCGGACTTCCTCGTTCCGCCTCGACTCGTCTTCCTTCTTCCATTCCCGCGACGAGTAGTTCCGAAGGAAGTCCTCACTCAATCCTTGCGGAAGCCCACCGAACGCTCCACGTGCGATCTCATCTCGAATGAACTGCAGCTCTGCTAACGTCAGATCTCCAACCCCACTGAAGTCATCCCCTGACTCTGGTGCACTTGGTGCTTGTCCGAGACGAGAGGGGTTTGAGGATGGGGAAGAGTTGGGGCATAGTTCCTGCATCAGTTTGAATCGACCAAGGAGAAGGTTTTGGATCCCCAGAAACTCGCTTTCCTTTTCCTGTTTCTCTTTTTCAAGCTCTGTTCGGAGAACGAGGAACGAGTTGTCGAGAACATCTTGGCGGATCCGCTTCTGTTGAGTGATGGTTCGATAAAGCCGGATTTGATCATGAACAGATTCTAAAATATCCAAAAATCACAAAAATTGGACAAAATGGAAGAATAAGAAGGAGATAACAGACCCTTATTGTCGATTCTTCTCTTGATTTCTTCCAGTTGTTTCTGCATCTCCAGAATGTCGTCACTCAATGTTAAGATGCTATTGTGATCATAATGTGTTGGTGGAATTCGTTCGATTTCTTTTACAAAACGATCCACATCTTTAACAAGGAATGTCCTGAGAATTTGTTCATATACACGACCTTCAAGTTTTGGTTCGTCAATCGGGATTTCATCGAGTAAATGCAGTTTGTTTGCATTAATTAGAGCCACAATCAACATTTGGAATAGAGGTTGGTCTTGTTTGAGATGGATTTTTCCTATTGCGATCGCTTGTTCGAATTGTTGTTGCTTGAGCAATGAATTCAGATATAATGTCACAATCTGTCGCACAGAAATCGTTTTCAGATCAGATGGATCAGCAAGCAATGCATCATTTAAGGCCTCAGCATATTTTCCGTGCTGGAGGAGCCATTTGATATGATCATCGAGCTCGGTGTGATAGGCCTCAGAAATTGATTTAGGTGTCAAAATAAAGAGCTGACACGTAGAGGCAAGAGACGCGAGTTGGTAATCCTTTGCACGATATGTTTCATACCCTTTAATCTTTATTTCGCTGGCTTCAATCTCAGCCTTAAAGAAGTCGTCATAGCTCACTTTTCCTTGTGGCAGAACATCTAAACGGATGAGGCGGAGCTCAGGGGGGTCTGATGGGAGATTAGGTTGTTCGGGTTGATACCAACACAGAACTGCCATGTGCTGGAGGAAGGGTTCAACTCCACAGACTACAAAATCGAGGTCATCGATTTGATGGAGAACAATTGCAGTCTTTCCTTCTTCATTGGGTGTATCATTGATCCGGTAGACGATAATACGATTTCCGCATGCAATAAACAGTTCTCGAGAATTACGCCATGTCAATGTGAATGGATAGAGTTTACTGAGCGCCCGTTGCTGTGGTGTAAAGAGGCTGACCTTTGCAATGAATTGTTGTTTTTCAAAATCATATATTCGAACTCCTATCGTTGTTGCCCATGCCAGAAACCTTCCATTCCATCTACAATTCAAAATCTCACCTTCCATGCTGACAATATCTTTAGATGAATTCCGAAAGACGCCTGTGGAGATAATTTACATGGGAGGAGAAATATATATGAGAAATTCTTCAGAGGAGACCTTTGGTGTTTAAGATTAATCTTTCCTCCAATCCTCCACAGATGAACTCTTTTTTGTTTTGTCCATAGTGTGGATGGAGAGATATTGTCAAAATTGGACGAGAGTATCGATGTTGATACACATTTTCTTTTTCGAGGGGCTTTAGGATATTGACACTTCCATCGTCAGTCGCAATCCCGACAAAAAGCTCGTCGGAGCATGACAAATCATTGATAGGGAAATCACTGACTTTCACAGTGTGGAGTTGGTTTCCTTGGAAATCAAGAAAGACAGCACGTCCATCAGAAGTGCCAATCGTCAAGAATTTGGGATTTGTGCAGATTGCTGTGGCAGTGACATTTGGTTCGGAAAGTAATCTCACAGAAACAGGACGATAAAGAAGGATAGGCTCATTTTCCTCTCCCAATTCCGGTGAAAGTTCCGATGGGACTTCCTCCTTGTTGATGGACATTCCATATGGGCGAAAGAAACAAAACTTCTATTCTCGACACAATTTCTCTCCCTCATCATTCTTTTTCTCAAATAGTCATCTTTTCATTCCGATTTTCTACTGCGAATTCCGGATAAACAACTCACTTTCAATGATTCAACACAGTGAATTCTCATGCATTATTTGCCAACAATCTTCTCCGATCTACAAATGCCCACACTGTAAATGCCGTTAGTATGACTTCTAAACCATTATTTTGCGATTTGTCGTGTGATATTGAACTAAACAATTCTCTCTTCTATACGTCATTATCTGATCTGATTATCAGCTGTTCATTACAGTGTTATAAGGTTCACAAACTTACATGCACAAATTCACCTCTTGAAAGTCCACTACCATCTGAGTCTCCCCCTATTTCTCGTATGCCTTTTTTCCCATCAATTTATCGTTAAATTCGACATCAATCTCAGAGGAAATGATCTACCGATGTACAAAGCCTCGAAACTCTCAGAAAGAGAGGGAATTTTCAGAACTTACTGAAGAACAGAAGAAATTATTGCTGTCCTCTTCATCGATCATGAAAGCTCTCGGAGAGCCGGGAATTGAAAGTCTCATCAAAGACGTACTAAAATCACATACTCCAGACGACACTCTTGATGCTTTGATTGACAGATATCCAGAATTCAACGAGTTTTTGAACTTACTCCTCGACACCGTTCAGTTCCATCCAACACGGGAGTCCAGAACACTCCATCCTCGTTCTCTCCCTCAATGGGTTGAAAAACTTGCAGGTCAAACATTTCAAGATTGAGTTTCGGTCGTTGTTCTCACGATTTAACTTGTATTCGAAAGTGGTTAACTCACTCTTCGAACATCTCATTCTAACAGCGACTTGTTGACTGCATTCGATTGGAGAAACAGATTAGTGACATAATTCTCGTTTTTATGTCATTTCAAACCATTTCTCTGGTTGTCTGTCTCTTCAGAAAAAATCTGTTATTCGGGTAGAACATTCTTGTTGGTAAAAAACTCGGAAAAACACATAAAGCTATCAGAACTCCACATATCACGTTATTATCTGCATGTAAAAGAGTTCCGATTGCGTTCTAGGATAAATAGTGGTATAGACAAAATCTGGACAATCCATCTTCATCGTTCATCATTTCCCTCTTTCACCACAGGTAGGCAGCAGAAATTCTCGCATTGATTGAGTTTGTCTTGGAATATTGGCCTGAATGAGCTGAAATCGAGCCTTAGAGTGAAAAAAGTGAGAACAGAACGAACAGTAGCGAGCGGCATTCATCTCTTGGATGGACAGTCCCTCAACTGCTTTTGATGATCGTGTGAGCCATGATCACGCCGTGGACGAAGGATGATGATTTGATGTTCACCCAGATGGAGTACACGAGGGGATAGATGGACGAGCCCCGTGATTGCGTGTCCTCAAAAATCGTTCTGAGGTTGGCATAAATAAAGAATTTGTAGAAGTTCAAGTCGAGCGCGTCGAACATTCGAGACAAAGCTGAAATTGTATCTTCAGAGAAGTCTTCCTGTTTCAGTTTGTGTTTGCGGGGGATCGGGGGAGAGATTTCGGGAAGCGTTTCGATTTTTTCCTTCTTCTCTTTGCTTCCTTTCTCTTTCTTTTTCAAAGTTTTGAATTCCTTAACTGATGTATAGTTCTCTTTGCTCAGAAACTGACCAGAAACAAGCTTGTTGATGTAATACGAGGCCCAGCGAAGAACAAGCATTGATTTATCCATCAGCACCTTCGAAAACACTTCCCCGATCAGAAAGTCTCTCACAAAATCCCTGTCATCGACCCATTTCAGGAAGTGCTTCGTGAGGATCCAATACACGTCCGCCACGCAACCTGTGTGAGGACCGGGTGGTCCTTGAAGCAGGCGTCGACAATGTAATTCAGGAGACTTGGGGCGTTTGTTCGGACAGCCTCGAAGAAGGCTGTTGACGACATGAGCGAGCAGAGCGAGATGAAAATGTTTTCGTACGTCTCGTCAAACGCAATATAGTCCTGAATGAGAACAAACCGATCGAGATCGTCCTTCTCGACAATGATTGACGTGAACAGACTGTTCTGATCAACAGAGTTGGCCTGCTTCTTGCGCGACGTCTGGAAAAGTCCTCCCTTTCCTTTCGTCACTTTGAAAGACGGTCCAACTGCGATCATGTTGAACTTGGATGCAGCTTGGCAGAGTCGTCGCAACACGACACTCGTGTCTTGCGAGAAAATTCGGTTTGCAGTGGATATTTCAACGATGACGGAGAAGACAGTATTCCCCGCAAGAAACTGAAGATCTGAAGAACTTCTCGACTGCCCAATCGGATAAGCAAGGAGAGCGCAGATGAATCGAGACGAAGGAAGGAGCGACACTGTCGTAGGAACTGAAGAATGCACCAGCGAATACGTGAGTAGCGTCGGTGGGAATGTGGGTGTGAGAGAGTCATCGACGAGATCTTCCAAGAGCGGTGAGCCCATCACCAGCGGCGTCCGTTCCCCACCGATGTCCACTGCTGGTGAAGGCGTTCTTGTCGACATCGTTCGCGACTCCTCTCTTCGATGATGTTCTGGCTGGAGTGTGTTCCGCTGGACACTTGTTTGGATGGTGTTCTCTTTTTGTGTGTGAAGATGCCGAAGCGACGTTGATTCGATCAGATTCCCACTTCGAGATCGGCGATGGCCAGCTGGTGTCATCGACAACTCTGACGTGACGGCGTGAGGGGAAAGACGAGCCGAATGCTCATCTACTTCCGGAAACAGGGTGGAAGGGAATTGGAGAGTGGTGACGCTATTCCGAGGCGAAGAGATGGTTGGCGACGGGACATTCGACCCAACTCGGATGGAACCCGGATGCATGAGCTTCACTGAAGTCGAAGAATTCTCATCGTCGACCTTTCCCGAGCTGTGTGACGGAGAGGTCCGGCCATGGATGGCAGTGAACCCGAGTGATGTTGTGTTCGAGTGAGTGCGCCGATGGGACGTGAAGTCTGTCATAATTCGACTTTTGGGAGGGATCGGTGCTGTTCGATGTCTCGCCGAGGTTGGTGCTGGAACGTCGTCAGGTTCAATGTTCATCAGATTCTCAATCACTTCGTCCCGTCTCTCCTTTTGCTTCGCAGCGACCCGTTCAAACAAACCCTTCACCTCTTCGGACAGCGCCTGCTTCGAAGAGAAGAAAAGTGTTGTGAATCGCTGGGGAGGGGGGATGAAGGAAGGAGTAAACGAGCAGATTGAAGAATGGGCGAGATGCGGAACGTAGCGTTCGATCCGGTCTCCAAACGGTTGGTAGAAGGAATTCTGTTCGTGCAGTGGGGAAGCATTCTCCGTCTGCGGTCTTCGTTCCGTTCGCTGGATCATTGCTTTGAGGTCGACATCGAGTGCCAGAAGAGTGCGCGCATAGAAGAACGCCCAAACAGAAGACGACAGAATCCTCGAGACGAGAGCCTGCGCGTGAGTCCGGACATGATCGTACCGAGCATTGACTGCAGTGAGCAGGAAGGACAGTCCAGTGATGGGCCAGCGGCGGTATGGGTGGATGTTCGTTTTGAAGTTGAGCGAGTAAAGATGGATGATGGCGTGGAAGGCCACTTTGGAGACGAGTGGGTGTGGCGAGAGACAAAGGGAGAAGAGGAGGTGTGATGGTGTGGAAGCGATGGTGTGCGACATGGAGTTGACGAGTTGTTCCAATCGATTCTCCATCCATGCAATCAGACCATTTTTGCGAGTGAAGGAACGAGGTGACTGTGTTCGCATGAGACGAGCCGGATTACTCATCAACTGAATCGTCTCGCTGGCACGTGTCTCGAGCTGGACCGATTGCGTGGAGATGCGTAGAGTCGACGGAATTGAGACTTCGGGGGTGTCTGAAGGACTGGTTGTGTTTTGCGGATTCGAACGAGTGTCGAATTGTTTCAGGGCTTCATCCGTTGTTCGAACGAAGTTCAAGCAGGAGCTGAGGATGCGGTGTTCGTGGAGGAAGAGAACAATCCCCATTCCTGCTGCTTTGTTTGAACTCGGATCCAGAACCTCGTTGTCGACGGGTGGGTGCTGTCGAAGAGTGGGGACAGAGTCGAAAAGAACTGTATTTTGGAAGAGAACAAGATCTTGTGTGGACACTTCAGGGGCTTTTGAATCATCAGGGGCGAAGAGGCCGAGGAGGAGCATCAGCATTGTGATGTATGCTGGCCGCAAGCGATGCCTGATGAGAAGATGGATGGCGCTGCCAGGCGAATTCTTTTTGAGTTGGGCTTGCTGCCATTCCGAAGAAATGCGATGAAAGTAAGAGGGATCAACAGTGAGCTGATCAGGCTCAAGTTTATCGGGAAGAAATGATGGGAAATTAAAATTGTTCGTCGGCTCAGCATCGATCAAAGAAAGAACATGGGAAGAATGAAACAGAACCGCTGAGGTGAAGAACGTGCGAAGGAGGGAAAAACGGACAGGATCCATCGTGAAACTCCGAGTGGCGATCAGCCGCCTGAGAGTTGTGGCTGAAACTGTCGACAGAATCTGTTTGAGAGTGAAATCGATGGGCACATTTGCTTCCGTCGAATGAAGACCAAACGCGACGGATGAATCAAAACGTTTCCGCGTGACAAGTTCAACATCGTCGCCAATAAAAGACTGGATTTCAGAGCGTGTTGCAGTGAGAGGACTGATCTCTTTTGATGTCGGTTGAGTGGCTTGCTTCGTCTGCGGGGTGATGTCTGGAGTCAACTGAGCTCGACTGACGTTGCTGAACAAGGACGACTGTGGTGGAGTGCGAGTCGGAGTTGTCGGGAGCTCGTTATTGGAGACCTTCCTTCCAGGCAGAGTGGGGGATGGCCTTGGAAGAGAATGTTTTGGCGGTGGACCTGTCATCACCATCGCTGAATGTCTCCTGTCAAATCGGGTCAACATGTGCGGATGGAGGTGTACGGAGCTCTGAGTGCCTTTCGGCGACAGCCCAGTCTGCGGTGACGGTGGAGTCACGGTGGACGGATCAAAAGGAGCGTGAGTCGAAAGGAGGTGTGATTTGGCGGAGAATGAAGTGACAGTCAGAAGTGAAGTGTGTGAAACATTGGTCGGCGATGATAAAAGAGAGTGGACAAGAAAAAACAGATATGACGAGGGACTGACAGTGATCGACTCATCGTCTGACATGTTTGAGTGGGACGACAAAGTGTCAGATGACGCCGACGAGCTATCCTCAATATGAAGAATCGAGAGAGGAAAGGTTTTGGAGAGGTAGTGTTGGAATTGAGAGACAGACAATGAGGTTTTGTTTGCGTCTTCAACCAGAAGAGCAAAAGGAACACTTTCGAAGAAGAACCGGAACTCGTTCTGTGCTCTGGATGTGCGAAGGATTGACTGAGGAACAGAAAATGAAGTAGCTGCATCAAGTTTTGAAGCATTGAAATGACTCGATAACATGGACGAGAAATCTGGTGTAGAAATACGGAGAAAGGGGAAGATTGGGCTGGAGGGATCAACCATCATCTCTGGAAGAGCGTTCGTCTGCAAACGAGGTGAGTATACACCCTGATCCATTGACGAGTTGTAGACATGTGTGGTTGCTGTGAATAACCCCAAAATAAAATCCCGTTGCCCGATACTCGTTGATAACCAAGCTTGATTCTTGTTTTGGAATGAACGAGATGTACGCTTCCCAGATGAGATGCGTGTGGCAAAAAAATTCTTTTTACCTCTATCTTGATTAACTATATTTTGCTTTGACAACCCTAAACTTTCTGAAATTGTGCAAAAATTGTTGAAGAGATTCATCTGCTTGGTACACGACTGCATCCATTGAACAGCTGCTGATTCGTATTGTTGGTAGCTATTATATTGATCAGGTTGTGGCTCGTGAAGTATGAGAGATGAATTCCACGGAATAGAGTAAGAAAGCTGACAGTCAGAAGAGAGAGGCGATGAGTGATTGATACAATGGTAGTAAGGTGAATATGGGAGGACAAATGAATGAAACAATTCATTGTTCTTTTCAATCCACGCTTGAATCGCACTTTCATATTCTGAATATGAAGAGAACGCTGTATGTTCTGGGAATGTCTCAAGAATGAGTTCAAGCTGTTTTGTCATTAGCTGTGCTTGAGAAGGATGTTTTGAGCCATTAACAGGTGTGATATGTTGATAATTAGCGTCAAAGAAGGCCCCAGAATCAGAGACATAACAAGTCATCTCGAATTGGTTTGTGGAGTTGATTTGTGACGATGATTATCGGAAAATGTTGATCCGAATTCCGAAAAAAATAATTTGAAAGAGTGAAGCCCTTAAAAACGACAAATTAGGAGATGAGAGTCAAAACTGATCGAAATAACCATAACAAACTTCTTAAAATGATGATTGATCCATCAAACATGGCAATGGGGGGAATGGGAATGGGAATGGACAGAGATCCCAAAACAGGCGTCCCTGATCGTGGAGAAACAATTCAAATCTCATCTTTGGCCCTGTTGAAAATGTTGAAACATGGACGAGCGGGTGTCCCTCTCGAGGTCATGGGTCTCATGCTTGGCTCATTTGTCGATGTATTCAATTTGTTTCTTACAAATTTTTCTCTATACTCTAGGATTACGTCATCAAAGTCGACGATGTTTTCGCGATGCCTCAAAGTGGAACTGGTGTATCTGTTGAGGCTGTAGACCCAGTTTTTCAAGCAGAAATGCTTGAAATGCTCAAGAAAACCGGACGTTCCGAAAATGTCGTTGGATGGTATCACTCTCATCCAGGTTTGTTCAGATTGTTTCTCCGAGACTCAACTCATTTCGCTTTTCTAGGATTTGGTCCCTGGCTGAGTAATGTTGATGTCCAAACGCAAATTGTATAGTCCTCTTTTATCTATAATTATTCTTTTCTTCTCTTTCAGAGCTTTGAGAGGCTTCACCCTCGTTGTGTTGCCGTTGTCGTAGATCCAGTGCAGAGTGTTCGAGGAAAAGTTGTGATTGGTATGGCTCCTTTTGATTCTTTATCATTTATTTTCCTTCTACCCGTTCTCATGATCAGACGCTTTCCGCTCGATTCCTCAAATGTCGTTGATTACTGGACAAGAACCTCGCCAAACCACATCAAATTTGGGACATCTCATGCGACCATCATATGTGGTACGTTATGTCTCTCATTATTACCCTTTCCTCCTCAGTCGCTCGTACATGGATGTGGAACAACATACTACAACATGCCAATTGACTACCGAAAGAATACCCTTGAGGAACAGATGTTGATCAACCTGAAACAAAAGGAATGGGTAGAGGGATTGCTAATGAAAGGATTTGACACACTCACTGAAGAGAATAATACACAACTCAAGGTATCCCTTCAGCTTACTTCCGTACTATCTCGGAAAATATTATCATTACATCGTTCTTCATTGATTCTCGTCAGTTTTTTCATTTTTATGTTTTGATTTCTTCCAAACTGTTGATTCATTGTTGTCTCGAATCTCACATTCCAGGAAATGAAAACCATGACAGATCTCCTCAACGAACGCATTACTGACGAAACAGCAGCTCTCCAATCAGAAAACCCTCACAAAGAAAGTCTACTCTTCTCTATTCTCATCTCTATTCGTCGTTCTTTCCTTTCAAATAGTTCTCGTCCCTGTCGGGAAAGTTGATCCAAAAAAGAGACTTCAAGGATGTATCCAAACATCCATTGAAACCAACCTTAATCAGATTTTGGGTGTAATGCTCTCGACAGCTGCATTTTGAGAACATTTCTTTTTGTCATCATTTCGCCTGCTGTGGGAAACAAGAACAATATTGATTTATTTCATTCTTCAAAATCACTGAAATGACAAAACATGTTCGAGCAAGAGTCCAAACAGTGGAGTAGTACGAAAGAAGATATGAAAAAAATGTTTGCTCTCAAGGATGATATAAAATGCAAATTCGCTCATCAACCTTCTCCATCTCCTTCAAGAATGTCATCTTGAACTCGTTGGATAATGTTTGGCACAGGTAGTGACTGATGATTCCGAGAATTGGTCAGTTTAGATGAGAGTGTGTTGATCATGGAATGAATGATTGGAGCATCTCCAGAAACAGGCACTTCCAACACAGATTCTAATGGAAGATATATAAGAGCATGAAAAAGAGACCATCAACTGTTTTTTGCGAAGGTTGAAAAATGAGTTTTCCGTTTCTATCGAACTTGAATCTACTATCCTCTCTCTCATTTCGGCGTCTATGCGGTCTGTTGCCTCCAGTGTCTGTTGTGGAAGCAGATTTTTTCGACCAAATATTGTGTTCATACTCAAAGAAATCTGCCTCGTCGTCTGAAGGAGATAGACGCAAAAACAAAAAGAAATGAACAAGAAAGAAGCATACCAATCACTTTTGATCGTTCAGTGTGCTCTGCATCATATTTTAAGAGACGGTCTCTGTAGGCGAGTGCCTTTTCCAGGTCAGCAGATTGAGCTGATTCCCCAATGGTATCTCTACTTTCTCCTATTTCTCTTCCAATTCGTCGACCGCTTTGCTCGTTTTGGTGTTCGATGTACTGGTCGAGTGTGAGTTCTTCTGATTTTCGTTTCCATGGATTTTGCGGCTGATTTTGTGTGTTTTCTTCCTCCTCTTTCCCTGGAGATTTATAAAACTCTTTTTCCCACTCAGAGACTACATTGCGTTGTTCAGGAAGGATGTCTACATTGGTGTGGCATGTCATACATTCGCCTGCACCTTCTCTCGCACAGACAACTCTTCCACAATGAGTGCAATTGCTGACAAGAGGATGCCTCCGAGCTTTTGAGACAGGGTAGAGACAAAAAAGACGGATACCTTGGCATTCACAGAAAACCCGCTCTCGGACAAAAGACTCCGAAAGGGCTGTATGAATGGAGGGAGCCTGCTTTGGACGGTAGCTCGATGATGTGCGCTGAGATGATGTTCTGGGATATTATTGGTTGAGAATTGAGTTGCGAAGAATGCATATTTGATGAAAGATGAATACGGTTGTTCCTGAGACGAGTGAGATTTCTCAATTTGAACCAATTGATCAAATGGAACGTCATGGATTGACGGGTCCGAAGTAGTTGGCGCTTTTTTCTGGGGGATAAAGACTGTGAAAGTCATGGACATACTTTTCGATTTTTCTTCTGTTTAGGTTCTGTGGATGTACGTTGTTGGTTTTCTGGCGGCAGTTTCATCAAATCAAACAATTGGAAGAGAAACATCTCGACTTCCACAGTCTGTCCTAGGAGTGAGAAGACTTCGTGCTGTATCTGTGAACGAGTTGGAAGAGAAAGGATATTAGCTGCAATTTCTTCAACCTGGTCGAAACCCAAAACTCGACGAAGTGTAGAAATACAGAATTCTGTGGCCATTGTCAGAAATCAAGGATCAAACCAGAACAGCTTTTTGAGTACCACAGACCACTTCTAGGAATCAAAATGCCTTTCCATCTTCACAATGCTGGTCATTCGAAATGTAACACATATTTATCTGATCAATTAAGAAAAGAAGACTGTGTCTAAGTGAAATGCTATTTATCTTGGAAGCGAGCATCATCCTCATCCAATCTCTTCTTGTCGTGCTTCTTCTTCTCAGCATCATATCGTTTGAGCCGTTCAGGAAGAGCATGTGGAAACCTGTTTGTGTTAAACGATGTTCCAAGCAGCGACGGACAAGTTGATGGAAACGGTCCAGCAACCGGTCCATTCCCCTGATAAATTAAATCAAACCCGCCAACAGTATTCGCTGGGCTATATTGTGCATTGTGGACATGAGGAATAGTTGGTACAGCCGTTCTCTTTCTTTCGATATCCACCACGTCGAGCATGTCATTAAGGAGAACATACTTCATGTGATAGTCAGAGGCAGTATCTGCAGTGAGAGATGGAGACGCATTCACCTCCAGTAGCCATGGTTTCAGAGTGTCATCAATGAGCACATCAAAACCGTACAACTCGAAGCAATGACGATCAGCAATGAGGACTTGTTGAGCGGCAAGGAGAACTGTGATAATAATATGTTGTATGCGCATGAATAGCGCGTTTGCTCGGTCGAGACCGTACTTTGAGATGATGTACAATTTGAACTGCTTCAAGTCCCATTTGCAACCTTGTGTTGGATCATAATCACTTGACGTTTTCTGGATTGCTACATTGGTGAGATGGATGTAAGTGTTTTCTACATCCGATTGATCCATTGAGAATCGGGAAAATGAAAAACGACCAAATCCTGTGCGATAGAGCCACACAGTGAGTGGAAGGAAGGAAGTCACAAGGACATATATGCGTAGATCGAATTTTTTGCCTCCTACGAGAAGAGGATTGGAGAGATACGATTGGATGAGGTAAGTTTTGTCTTTCTCTCGTTCAGCATCAGCATCAAAGTCGAATACTCGCCCTCCGTCGCTGAAACGATTGTCAACTTTCCAATCGGCAAGCTGAGAGAGCTTGCTGACAAGAAAGATCCCACGGCCTTGGGCTGCACCAAGCTGTGGGAATGAATGAAAAAAATGCAAACAGGCTTCGCAATCCACAATTGACCCGGTCGTTTTTTGAACTCCTCGCGAAAGAGTCCATAGTCCTGTGGGACAACATATGTTAGAGGCACAAAGTCAAGGCGTCTATCAGAATGAATGGTTTTGAAGAAAAAGGGATTACGATGCTGCTTCGGCGGAACCCACCGTTCTTTCCAGATGCCTCTTGTACTTTCGGAGAGTTTTGTTGAGGAGATCTTTTCTAGTGAACTCGTAGTGATTCGGGAAGTGGTTCACTCTTTCGATGGAGGAACGATGAGATGAACAAAGATGATATACCGCTGATGCTCACGGAGATAACTGAAATTGCAATGGTGAACCCAATTAACTGAATAAAGAGAGAATAATGTTTTTGAATTGTCAGGAAAAGAAGAAACCGTCAGCCCAGATGATATCCCAGTTGTCATTGCTGATAACGGACAAAAGTATTGAAACAGGAAGAAAGTGTGATGTAAAGTGGAAATATACTCTTCTCCGACTTCGAACCATCCGCGTCCCAGCAGGACATCAAGGATGGTGTTGCGGAGGAATGCTCTGAAAGTGATTGTTCTTTCGCCTGGTTCTTTCGGTGACTTCGCTCGACTCTGATTCCTGGACATTTTGAATATGGAATCAGATGAGACGATGGAGTATAAAGTTGTACTATGGGTCGTTTGAAAATGACATCTCTCCATATACAAAGAGCACCACCATCTCGAGGTTATCATTCATCATATTCATCTCGCAGACGTCAAAATACTCCATCCAGTCAGCAATCAACTCGTACTCAACGACCTCCACCTCGTCTAAAATCATACCTCTCTGACGAATCTTCTGTGACGGATCTTAATTTATCACATATCAGCACAATTAGTCACGATCGTATAGTTGACAAGACTCAAGTGAATCCTAATGATACAAAAGATTATTCCGATCCATCGAACACAACAACGACGTCCACACATCAATCTCATTCTGAACCTCCAATTCCTGTTACATCGACCCCCTCATTGACTCAGGTGCAAATGAGGCAAACTCCTTCAACAAACCTACTTACTCACAACACATCATTAGGCCAGACTCCGCTCCTTTCACCATTTTTAGAAACTCCATCAACACTTCTATCAACCACAAATTCAACTTCATCCCACCAATACAATCATTTATTACCAACACTTTCATCATCCTTCCCACATCATACACAATCTCATTCATCGTATTCAAGAAATGCCCCTCCACGACTAAACCCCAAGCTTGATGACTTTTCTGACCACGAAACACGTCATAACTTTAATTCTGAAGAGTCAAGTTCAACGTCTGACTATTCCCCGATCCAAAAAATCAGAGTCCAACCCAAAAGGTCATCATCAAGACAAAGGTCGTCATCACGTGGAGACTCGCGCAGGCGAGATCACACCCCACCACTCTCCCAAACTTATTCCAAGCGCTCTCAGTACAGTGCCCGAACAGAAAAATCACATATATCTCGGCAATCCGAAGAAGACGACTCGAAAACAGAGAGGAAAAGAACAAGTGGTCGGTGTGGTTTGAGAGCAAGTCAGACCCTCCCCGTTAAGCCTCAGCCTCCAGATCCCTTCAACACATTTGGCCTCAAACCTGTTGTTTGTCGCGGAAAATACATCAAATACGAAATTCGGCCTTCAGGAAACGCTGTCGTCCACTTTTACATTCCACTCCCAAACACCACACCATCGCCAGAGGCAGTCGCCCCCTCCAACACATCACAACAAACACCAAAGCAGCCAGGACTTCGCTATGTCTTTGTTGTTGATGGAAAAGGGGATCAAGTGCAGATGGGCTGCTTCACGGGAAATAAGCAGAAATCCAACATCCTGTCATTCCGCCTGGACACCCTCCCAACAGAATATTGGAGCTTGTATTCCATGCTTTCCAAATTTGTCGATCTTGCCAGGAGAGGATACACTGATTTCACATGACTTTTTCCAAATTGTTTATTTCGTGATTTCAACTGTGTTCATTCAATCTCTTCTTTCGGTGTTATTTTCTAATTTCTTCAACTTCTTTCGTTTGCATTTCACTTTTATCATGTTTGTAGGAGTTTTAAACAACATGGGCCTGATTATAGACTCTCTGTTAGGATTGGGCTCTGATTGGTTTCGATTGAGGGTTTGATCAATCTCTTACAGAATATTCAAGGCTCCATGAAGATTGTTGCTGCCTACCTTCTTGCCTCCCTCTCAGGAAAAGATCAACCAAAGGATAAGGACATCAAATCTATCCTCGAATCAGTTGGTGCCAAGGCTGATTCTGACAACATCAAAACCTTCCTCGCTTCAGTTGATGGAAAGTCATCAAAAGATCTCCTTGAAGACGGACTCAAGAAAGTTTCTGAATTGTCAGCTAAAGCTGCTGCTGCTTCCCCAGTAGCGTCATCTGCTCCAGCCGCTGGAAGCGCCGCAGCCCCCGCCAAGGAGACCAAGAAAGAAGAAAAGAAGGAAGAATCAGAAGAAGACTTTGATGTATGAACTTTTCTCTCTTCTATCAAACATTATTTTTCCTATTTATTTTAGGGTGGAATGATGGATCTCTTCGGATAAACATGTCATTTTTAGGAAAACTGTGCATGAATAGGCGCCAACAAATTTCCATCCCTGTTTTCCTCAATACCTACGTCATCTTTGATGATAGAGCTTGAAATAAATTTGTGTCTGAGGTGCCATTTTTGTCTCAAATGATGATTCCAAAACAATCAATCACATTTGTACAGAATGTTAGAGAAGTGACTGTATATGTCTCATCATTCGTGTCTGTTGTCCTTTTGGAATCCCTCGTGCAACTTTCATTCCGGATCGTTGATCAATCCATCATTGCTGGATGAGCCTCATTTTGTCGTCTTGAACATGAGGTCAATCTGATGGTGCTATTCCAGAAGCAACACAACTGACAACGAAAAGGGTGAAATATTGAGTGGTGAAAAGTCGTTTCTTGTTTTTGGCGATGACTCGATCACTGGGCCCTTCACATTTAATCAACTTTTCCGATCCAACTCTGAAGGAATGAATGAGTCGCTCCTTGCATAGTATCTTCATTCGTTTTTCATTATTTGTGTAGAACGACGCCTTTCGCTCCGTCAGCGCATTCTGCTCGTCCTTATCAGCGTCGCGACACTGTTTCTTTCACTTATCCAGTTGATTATAGTCATAATTGCTGAATCAACTTCTTTCCTTTCTTGTTTTCTCCTCGTTTTGTGGATGGCGATTTCGGTATTCATGTTTGTCCTCGAAATTGTTCTATCTCGACCGAATCGAAACCAGTGCTGTTTCATCGCGAATACGTCTTCACTCCTCTTCTTCCTTTTTTGCTTACTTGCCACTTTACCCTTCTTTGGGGCGATGTATCCTTTCATGATGGCGTTTTTCCCGTCGCTCGAAACTCAACACACTCAACCCCTGACTTTCCCGGTGCGCGGCGAGCCTTCGGTAGGAAGTCAAACCCTCTCCTTGATCCAAGCGGTGCTCTCTATCATTATTGTTGTTTTGTCATGCGTCTTCTTCCCGGCATTCTTTTCAAACAAATACCACCCATTACCAATGGCCTCAATGCCTTTCGGACAATACGGTGCACTATTTTCACTCCTTACCACGTCATTAATTGTCATATTTGATCCTGGCGTGAGTAAAGAGCTCCACCTCACATCCTTCGCGTCTTTCTTCAAGTGTTCCAACTCTCATCCTCTCTCCCTCATCATCCGGATTGTCACTCCGATTCTTCTTTTATTGTTTGTTGGGTGTCAAATCTACTCTCTTGTCCGGCGTCGCCGTAAAACCCGGCGACTCATCATCATCCCAATTCTCTCAACAACGCTACTCTGTATCACTGTCCTTGCCTTCATTTTGCTGTCTTGGATCACCATTTCATTGTCTGTGAGCAGCAAGAACATCTTTCGTATGCTATTTTCGTTTGTTCATCAACAATCAATTCTCAAAGTCTCTTTGTACTATATAAGCCTTATCGTTCTTGTTGTGGTAACATATGTGTTAGGTCTCATCCAGGCCAACCTTACCAGAAAGGTAGCCTCTTTTCTATGTCTCTTAGACTCTTTTTATTGTCTTCGTCACATTCTTTCTTTCAGTTCTCTGACCAGCAATCTGAAGATAGCAATTCTATCAAATCTCCACACAAATCACCACGTTATCCCTCTATCTCGTATCTTCCCAAGTACTCTGTCACCACACAAAAAACTTCGAGAGACAAACCAAAGAGTACCGATCATTTCTCCACAAACTCAGATCTTCAAGATTGGATGAACCCCGAAACAGCAATTTCTGATGAGGAGTGCATTCCTCTTTATCTTGAATCTGAGCAAAAGTACGATTACCTCCCCCCGACGCAAAAGTTGTCAACACGCCAAAACTCCATCACGATCACCTACCACTAAGTCTGTTTTCTGAGATCTGTAAATACCCCACACCACATCATTTTTCTCCATCAATGAACGTCTATTGAGAGAAATAGCGTATCTCTACTCAAGTTGAAGTGAAAATGAAGAATAATGAAATAAAGAGGGAACCGTGCACTCTCAGGAACTAAATGATCAAACAAGACATCTAAAAGTAATTTGGAATCAGGGATCCCGGAATGAAGTCGCCATCTGAGTCACTGATTGATTCCGATGAACTTGAGTCAGCGTCGTCCTCATCCTTCGGTTTTTTCTTCACAGAATCACCCTCTTCGTCATCAGTCGACCGTTTTTCCTTCACGAGCTTGTCTAGAGAAGAATGTAATGGAGAACGGCAGACCAAAAACGTAGATTGTTGAGCCTCCTCTTGCTGGCTGGTACGTCACCTTCTTTTTGACTTTCTTTCCCGACAAAGTTGAAAGTTCGTCTTCTGTCAGCATTCCTCCCTTTTTGGCTATGGCATCTTGCAAGTCCTGCAGCCGCCATTCGTCCATTTTGTGTCGGTAGAAGAATACACAGAATCCCACCCACAGCATGAACAACGAAATGTAGAAAATCATTGTAGCCGTGGGAAAGAGAGTAGATTTAGTTTTTTGAATGTATCGTCCCTCCACGTAATCGTTGTTTCTCCCCTTCAGACACAGGCCGTCATCGAGTGAAATATCCAAATAGGCGCAGCAGCCGACAAGATAGGAGCCTTCTGCCGGAGACTCGGACCCACAATTCGGGGTTTCTGACTTGAGGCAGTTGAAACCACAAATTGTGCTGATGGTTTCATTGGTGAACATGATGGCAGATGTATTTTGGTTGATGAACTGCAGAATTCCCAAAAGCATACTAAGTCCACCAACTGCGAAGTAGACAATCAATACAAGAAGAAGGGTTGATTTTAGCTTCTTCCAGACACCGCCAAGGAGCCCAATCACTCCCGCTGCTGCAATGACAGCTCCAATCACAACAAGGACGATGATCATCCAATGAGACGTTTTGATAACAGCGATGATGAGGTATACTCCAAAAACTATGAAAACCGCTCCGATTACGATCGAGATGATGAAACCGAACAAGATTGAGGTTGTGGCTGTTTTTCTGATGCCAAGCAAATACGCATCAATTGCCATCACAATAAGCTACGCAATGAAAGACTTTAAAAGGAGTAAAGAGGATACAAGGAGAAATGAACACAGGAACATCAAGATTCCCACAGCAACCAGACCTCCTTCCATGCCCTAAGATGAGTGAATAATGAAAAACATAAAAGGAAAAGCACACTTGTATAAATACACAGAGTGCAAGGGAAGAATCTGCTGTACAGCCTGAACTGGCAGCTATCGACTGAAGATGGATGGTAAGTTCAACGAGATCAAATAGAAGAAACCTCTAATGCGGATTTCAATGTGTCAGGGGAAACCATGCAGATCGTTGAGGCAATGAAGAGGATTACATCAGCAACAAGGGATGCAAGGAAGAACTAGTGTGAGAATGCGTTAGATTGACAGTTAATCCAAAAATAAATGAAGAGAAACAAAGGATAATGATAAGGGTGGGAAAATTGCTCGAAGGAGACTCGAAACCGTGCCAAGAAGACATACGATTATTGGAAAGACACTGTAATCCAAAAATAGTGCAAGAAATCCTATTGTAACAAGAGCAAGGATTCCAACACCAACGAGTATCAATATAATGAGGATTGGTCGAACTGCACCTGCTTGAGCGATGACAATCACAGGAAGAACGATGACAGCAATCCCGACCAAAGCAATGAAAGACAAGATAGAAATATAGATAATTTTTGGTAGTTTATGGAGCTTTGGCCCCACAGTGACGATATTCATCGCCATGTGGAGTCCTCCTAGACACAGAAATAAAAGATGGGTCGATCAATGAACAGACGACAACATTGGCGAGAACACACAAATCTTGGCATATCAAGAAATGAAAGAAACCAATTTTATCTTCTTCCCCGCTTTTCACTTCTCATTAACACACACATCATCACAATCTCAGCGCATGGACTGAATCCTCCAAAATCGTCAACAGACGGAAGAGCAGAAAGGAGAGGCTGGAGGAAAGAAGGCGGAGTGACAGATGGAATCAGAGAGGCAGCAAGAGCAGGTGGGTACAGCGAAGTGGGGAAGAACGAGTACGGCGGGAGAGGGTCCAATTTTGTGTGTTGGGTTTTGA
The DNA here is from genome assembly GCA_033064195.1 of Blattamonas nauphoetae. Taxonomy (NCBI): domain Eukaryota; phylum Preaxostyla; order Oxymonadida; genus Blattamonas; species Blattamonas nauphoetae. The sequence goes on along the minus strand of JARBJD010000011.1, from coordinate 247,112 downwards.
TCAGAATGTCCGACAGACTGCTCCTCAGCGAATCCTCCATCACCGCCCCCGAGTCGTCCCGAGGAAGGTCGGGGAGTGGTGGGATGTCCAGGCAGACAAGTCGCTTGATGTCTGGCGGAACGAGCACTGACGACATCAAGTCCTGAAGTTGAGCTTGCCGCATTGCAGCCAGTCCGAGATGACTCTGCTCCATCCGCCGCAGATCCTGCTCTCGATCGCCCTGTTCTTCGATTTGCAGTGGTTCGCTGTGATCTTCTTTCTGCTTTTCAATAATCTCCAGTTTCATTCGAATGTCAGCCACGATCGCCTCGCTCTCGTCTCGCTTTGCTTCGTAGAACGACGCTCTCCACTGTTGGAAGGGGGTGAAGTGAGGATGCCTGAAGTCAAACAGCTGCGGGGTGAGGAGGCTGAGTGACGACGACAAGTGACGAACGCGGATGGACGATGTTTGGATCGCTTCTGCTTCGGCTTGCGAATACAGCGACACGGCGAAGATTGGGTCGAACTTCTCGCCAATCCGAGACCCTTGCGACACTTTTGTCTTTCCGCTGCCTTTTTGGTCGTCTGTCTGCCATTTGTAGCGGTTTCTGTTCTCAAATGGCTGGAGGAGCATGGGCTGTTTGCGTTGGAGGCCGAGAGAGTCGGCTTGAGATGAGAGGAGGTTGGCGTGGACGGGAGTGAGAGAGAATGGAGCGAAAGACGAGAAGTTGGAGGAGATGGAGGAGACTGACTGGAAGAGTGATGGGATTGAGAAGTGGCTGAGTCCGAGTGCTTCGTTCATCCGCCGTTGGATCTCTGTCGACCTGTCCACGTTTCCTGTTTTGGCCTCGAACAACAAATACGCCTCGAAGACTCGATGCAGGCGCTCCAGTCTCTCCTTCTCCAGCCGATCATCGCTTCCTCGCGTGGTTGTCTCTGCGTGAGTGAGGAATGCTTCAAACACGTTCCTCGCTTCAGACTGGTCGTTTCGATGGATGGCGAAGAAGTTGGCGAATGCGAGAGCGAACTCATCATTCGACGTGCAGAGGTCCTTTCCCAGCTCGAAGATGGCCTGCGCAGAATCAAGGTCGTGGTTCTGATGGACTTCGATCTCAGCAGCCGAGATGAAGAGGAGCGGGGAGATGCAGGCCTTCAGAGGGACATCCTGAGAAGACCGATCCTGAGCGCGGAGATCACTCAGCTGTCTGATGCAGTCCACAAGCCACGCTCGAGCTGCACCGATTCCCTCTGTCCGTCGGAGGAACTTCTGGAAAGTGATGAAGACATTGTTGAGCCTTTCGAGGACCTGAACACGCTTAGCCTTGGTTGCAGAGTACGAGTCCTTGAGTCTTTCGATCAGATCCAAATAGACCTGCTGTGCCTGCGCAGTGTACCCAAAGTGCTCCAGAAATTCCGCTCGAGAATATGACACAAGAGGGGAGGACGGGAGAGCAGCTTCGGCTTCGCGGTAGATCAGGTCCGCGTCGTCGATGAGACCGATGTGTGTGTAATAATGTGCAAATGAAATCCATAACTCGGGGAAGAAATAAAGCGGTTGGAGTGCTTGACGATAGACATGTGAAACTCGATCGCGGAGTGTGACAGGATCGAGGTCGAGAGGGTTAGATTCCTCATAGGCAATGAGTCGTCGCCAAAGAGTCACTTGGATCTTTTCAGTGCTATCTTCGCTAGGTGGTTGGGGGAGAGCATTGAAGAGAAGGTTCGTGCTCAGATATCCCCGTCGCATGAGAACACTTTGTGCGTGGGCATGGCGATTTTTACACTCTTTCAATTCCACATCCACATAGCGACGTGTCGTATTGTATTCCATATCTGAATATCGTTCATCGAAATTGTTGCCTTCGGCATGACCATTTTTCTTGAGTTTCTCTTCCCACTGTTCATACTCGTTCAAGAAATCATCTCCATCTTCGAGAGGAGTACAAGATCCTCGTTGAAACGTTTTTCGTTTAAGTTCAATACTTCCACGCGAACCATACTGTGTAATAAATTTGATGTAAGACATCCAGAGTTCTGAACTCTGAGGATCGAATCCCACGTGTCGGAGCATTGTTTCATATGCTACAATAATCTCACTAGGCCTGATATCAGCTTGAAGTTCGAGATAATTTAGGTACATCTGCCATAGTGGGAGATATGTGGACTTTTTCAAGCATCGTTGAAAAAGGAGTTGTACATTGTCCTGGTTTCCAAAGCGGTTTTCCATTTCGATATATGCCTTCCACTGGCGCCCTGACGTTGGAAAAATACTGAGAAAATATTCATAAATGGCTCGGATATGTTCAATATTCGATCGTTGATTTTCGGCTGATGCATAGCCAAGAAGTTTTTTCCATGCGTTCATATTGTATGCATTCCTCTGGATATCCTGTTCAGCATCTTTGAGTTCTTTTTTAGCTGTGTTTGGTAGGAGTTGGATGGAAGTCATCAAAATTCCACGACCCAGAAAACCGTCTTAACGAGACAAACAGTATGATTTTCGTGGATCTACACCTTTCAAACGATTCATATTCTTCAAAAGTCGTGAAATGAATTCATCAATACCGAGTTAGATCTATCTTCGTCCTCCTCTTCCTCCCCACGATCCACCACCTCCACCACCGCTTCTCCCTCCACTGCCACTTCTGTTATAGTTTCCTCCTCCTGACCTTCCTCCATACCCTCCCCCTCCTCCGTTTCCGTACCCTCCCCCTCCTCTGTTCCCATACCCTCCTCCCCCTCCTCCTCTGTTTCCAAACCCTCCGCCGCCACTCTGTCCGAATCTGTCTCCATCGCGTCTCTCGGGTCGTTCTGTTAATTCTGGCAATTTAGTAGCGACAGTCAATTTCGCCTGTCTGTGCTTCTCAAATTTGGACACAAACATGTCTGCCAAGTCGGCAGGAACGTCGAAGACAGCGCTGATCTGATCCTTGCACAGTCGCATGTGTGTGATCTTCTCCACCGTACCCTCTTCAATCACAGCCTTCAGATAGCTCCAGACAAGTGCAGGCGAGCGGATGGTGAAAGGCGATTGGGGATTGTACTGCTGCAGCTCAAACAGAAGTGTCGTCAAGTCAGGCTCAGATGTGATGAGCGAGCGAGTGGAGACTGGCTTAGTGTATCCAGCGATGTACGCAATGGCACGCGAGAGGATCTGCTCGACACGGGGATCCATCTCCACCGACGTCACCAGCGGATTCTTGTCGGAATCGAGACCGGGCGATGGAGCAGCTGACGGTTCGAGGTCGTTGTCGGTGATGATCTGGTCGACGAGGGTGGCGGGAGCAGCGGCGGCTTCGGTAGCAGCGCGAGCCCGAGCACGCATCAGGTCGGCATCGAACTGTCCCCACTGAACCACAACTTCTTCCTTTTCTTCGCCTTCTTCCTTCGTTTTCTGGAGGAAGCCTTCGTCACTCCATCTTGTCACAAGTTCCATTGCAACGACGGAGAAGAATGGGACGACCGACGGAGGGATGGACGCGATCTGCTCAGCAGCGTCTCGTCCAGCCGCAGCCATCATCTCATCCATCTGAGGAGCCCCCGTCCGCTCAAACTTGATTTTGGTGACTCGCTCGATGACGTCCACAGAGCTCTTCTCAGCCGCTGTGTAGTAGACAATGCATGTTCCGGATCGCCCACATCGTCCTGTCCGTCCACTTCGGTGAACGTACGTCTCCACATCCTTCGGCGGGTGCATCAAGACGATCAAATCGACCTGAGGAATGTCGAGTCCACGCGCTGCCACGTCTGTCGCGACAAGAAGGCCGAACAATCCTCGTCGGAAGGATTCGAGGGTCTGTTCTCGTTGGTTCTGAGGGATGTCTCCGTGGAGTGGTTGGCATCGATACGCCTTCAGCTCCGAGCAGACACACAGTTCGTTGCACTCTGCCTTTGTGTCGCAGAAGATGATAGCGCGTCGGCGGAGACCACCGTAGCATCGAAGGCAGTCGCCGAGGATGCTTGTGCGAGTCGAGCGGAGGACTTGGATGGCCAAGTGGCGGACACGAGACGGCGTGGACAGCTTGCCTTGTCCGACAAGGTCGATTTTGATGGAGAAGGGAGGGGGGCGGAGGAAGTGGTTGGTCAGTTTGGAGATCCACGGCGGCATTGTGGCGGAGAAGAGGAGGATCTGAGGGCCAGACCGGTTGACGTCGCGCGACGGTTTGAGTGTCAGTGTGCCTCCTGCAATGCTCCCATCTCGATTGTGGGACGAGTGGGCGTTCCAGGCAGGCGAGGGGGCTGGGGGAACAGGAGATGAGGCGTTGTCTGGCCATTCATCTTCTTTGCTCTTGTCCGGTTGTTGGAGACCAAAACAATACGCAAGAATGCGCTCAACAGAGGGCATGAATCCAAAATCGAGCATGCGATCAACTTCATCCATGGCAAGAAACTGTACAAAGACTGGATCTGATCCAGATTTAGCTTCAAACAGAGAGATGGTGTTTCGCTCTATGAGATCGATTAATCGACCAGGTGTTGCGACAATAATATCACATCCCTGTTTAATCTTCTGTATTTGCTCAACAATAGGTGTTCCTCCATACACTTCTACAACTTTCAGTTTGGCAAGTGGAGATTGTCCCAGAATTTCAGGACGAAGTGATGGATCGGCAGCGAGACGATATCGGATTTGTTCTGCTTCAGGTGAGTCATCCTTCGTCTGTGTTGGGGTATATCCTCGATTGAAGCCTGGTTGGCGTGCGATAATTGCACTGGTTGGAGGAACGCCTGAGATGAGAGACGAGAATTCTCGTCCAATTTGTATCACCAATTCTCTTGTTGGAACAAGAACTAATGCTGACGGGACTATCTTTGGTCCAACACGGCGTTGCCTGCAAGACTCCCGCCAAGATGCATCGTCTGAGATTAGTTTTTTCAGGCGTTCTATGATTGGAACTGACGCGAAAAAAGAGAAGATGATGAAAATAGATGTGTAGATACTTGCGAAAGCAAGGGTTTTTCCTGAGCCAGTCAACGCTCGACCTACGAGGTCGACTCCTTTCATGACATGTTCGAAGGTTTGTTCTTGAATTGGGAAGAGTGATGTAATTCCTCGTGCTTTTAAACACTTTTGTGTATGTTCGCAAATTCCTGAAGGGAATGATTTTTGCTCTAACATGGATTAAATGAGAGAAAGAGTGAAGAGACTTTCTTCGGTGGTAGAATTTTGTCCGTTGTCAGTTTTGGGACGGTCGGTTGATTTTGGATCAGATACTTGATGTGAATCATTTGTACGTTGATTTTGTTTGGATTCTTCTTCGTCGAGGCGTTTTTTTTCTTTCTCGAAATGGCGCTTCTTCTCTTTCTTTTCATTTCTTTTTTTTCGGTAATGTTCTGATTTATCTCGTTTTTCCTTCTTGATCTCCGGTTCTGACATAGTTCCAGAAAAGATGAAACAAAGATCCAAAGTACCATACTAAAACCCTAATGAAGTGAAAACTTAATGTACAGTAAAAAGTCTCGGTGATATAGAAAAGAAAGAAAATAAACTAAGTTGCGTATATTTAATGGACACACAGATTTGTTATGAAGCTGATTCAAAATAGATAGCAGTCACAGACGACTTGTTGAACGGTTTGAGTCTCGTTGTCTCGTATCGTTCCCTCTTTGTGGTGAGCACCAGTCCCTTCTAACTCATCAGATTCTTCGAGCACCTCTTCGATTGTGCTCTTTGCACTTGCACTGGACTGGATCTTCTTTCGCGACTGGCTGGCGCTGAGGTGATGTGTGTCGGAGTGATGGTTGTGCCGAACCTCGTCGTCCTCATCCGACTGAGACATCATCCGATTGGGCTGGGCAGGAGGCGAAGGTGTATGAGCAGTCGAGTTCGGATTGAGCGGCTGACCAGGGTCTGTCGGATCATCTCGCCAGCGAGAATCAAGCCTGTCGAGGAACGGCGAGTGGCTCCTGTTGTCGGATCTGAGCTGGGCCGATCCAGAGAGAGAGTGACGTTGGTTGTGAGGGAAGAGCAAGGTTGTGCGGGCATGCTCGTCAATGTCGTTGTGGTGTGGAGTGTTGTGGCGCGATCCCAAACGAGGAGTTGAAGAAAAACTAGCAAGACTTGTCTGGCCAGGCACCTGGATCATCGCAAGACCAGGTGCGGGGTCCAGAGGAGTGGATTTATGAATTGCGGGCTGGGGCTCGTTTGAAGATGTTGGCGTGGTGTGCGTCATCGGAACAGAGCTTGCATCCTCACCAACGGGACCGCTGTTGGTGTGGCTGGTGTACTCTGTTTGATGAACAAACTGAACCCGCCCGCTGAAGTTTGGGTGAACCGACGATGTTTCTGATTCTGAATACTTCGACACCGCCTCGTTAGAGATTTGTGAGCGGTGCGGAGTGGACTGCAAAGACAGGTCGGCTTGGGAGAGACCATCTCGGCCAGGCGCTGTCCCTTCGTTGTCCTGAACGCGTGTCGGCTTGTGTGGGGGAGTGATTTTGGGTGGAATGGCGGTGAGTGTGCGTGGGAAGTGTTGTGATTGTGGGGACAAGAACCGATGCGAAGCAATCGGCGAAAGAAAATGGGCAGCGAGCGGAGACAAAAGATGATGCTGTGCGAACGGGGACATTATTTGTGTCAACCCTGTCTGCGGAGCAACAACGGTGTGCAGGTTTCCAGCCTCGACGCCAAACGATGGGTTGGCTTGTGGGTACTGGCCAATCGGGATGTTCTGTGAGAGTGTGGTGATGACCGCAGCGTTCGTGCCGCGGATGCCAGGCTGCTCCGTCTTCAGCTCGGGCATGGACGAGAGGTTCTGGTTGGCAAAGACAGGGATGCTCGCGTAGTTGGAGAGGAACGGCGAAAGAAGAGCGTTTTGAAGTGCAGTGGAGTGCATGTGGGGCTTCCGAGGGGCGTACCGTTCGTTGGGTTCCCGTCCGGAAAGCGGGTTCTGGTCGACAGGGCTCGCAGAAGCTGGGGGCGGTGTGGGAGGTGGAGAGGCAACAGCGGGGGCTGGTTTCCCCGACCCAGGAAAGAGGAGTGACACTTTCGGAGCTGTCTTGTTGGGAGTGACTGGGACGAGTGGCGTGAAGCAGTTCTGGTTGACTGGCGATGGGTCTGGACGAGGCGGAGACGTGTCGATTGGTGTCTGAAGTGGAGGGAGAAGCGGGGTGTGTCCTTTTGGAGGGACGGAGACGGCAGCTTGCGTGGTTCCGAAAAGAAGAGTGGTTTGAGGGATCTTGTTTGGAGAGCTGCGTTGATCAGGCAGGACCTCTTTCCCTTCTCCAGCTTCTTCCTGCTTCTGTCCTTCAACAGATGGAGGTCGTGCGGAGGGGAGTGTTGGTGTGGGTGCCTTTGGCTCTGTCAGTGAATCCTCAAACCCAACTTGTTTTGGGCTTTCGAGGCTGGCAGAGGGTTCATCGATAGGCGACTTGGCGCGGTTGGGTTCGTTGTTCATTTTCCGACGGTTTCGGAAGACTGAAAGGTCAATGTCGGGGAGAGGTTCAATTGTTGGGCGCATGTGTGGTTTTTCGGCTGAGGAGGGAGGAGAGAACGACGAATGACGATGATCGAAGAAGTGGCGATACCTCCTGGCTTCCTTTCCCATTCAAAATGTGTGGAAGGTGTAAAGCCCATTCGTTTTCCTATTTTTTTGAGGATCCCCAAAATGTGTTCGTAGTCTGGCTCCTGCTGTGGCTCAATCTTGAGCAGATACGCAAAAATCTGCTCGTACTCAACAGGTAGCGCTTTGACTAATTTCCCATCCTGGAATTTCTCTTTAATTCTGGCGACTTCCTCCTACATCACAGAGCAAGGAGAGGACGACTCAATAAGGAAATAATGATAGCAGACTTTGTCTTGAACATCCGTCCATGGAAGGCGACCTGTTGCAAGTTCAACACTCATGTACAGAAGACTAATTAAATCGTCCTTCCGTCCAAGTTCTTTTCCGTAATGGGTTGTGAGAGAAGCATAACGAACTGTTCCTCTGAATGATGATTTGCTTGTCATCTGGCAAAAAAAGAAAATGATTCAATATATGGGGATGAAAAGGAATGGTATGATGGAAAGTTCAGAAATGGAGTGGGAAGAAACTGGTTTACATACACTGAGCTTGTATTGTTCTTCAGTAAGAATTGGCTTACAAAGTCCATAATCGATGAGATAAATCCGATGACCTGTTTCTGCTGTCCGTCCAATCACAAAGTTTCCCTAAGAGAAGATGAAATATGTTATTGCACAGAACAAACAGGTTTTACATCTCGATGGACAAAGCCATGCTTATGAAGAGTTCGGAGGGCTTCTATGCATTGAATATCCATATTCACAATGGTGGGGATACTGAAACGATATGGGGGCTTTCGATTGATGAGATCGCTGGCGATAGTGAGGATGAAAAATTGAGGCAGACATTAAACTTGGTCCAAGTAATTCCATTGCATAAAATCGATATTCACCTTCTGATCCTGCATGATAGTATTTGGGAAAGTGTGGTTTGCCTATTTGACGAATGGAGGAATGAAGGAGATGTAAGAGATAGAAACCTCCAACGACCGTGAGGGTCTGGACCTCTGCGAACAATAAAAGCCGGTTTGGATTATACTTCTCGAACTTTATAGCAACTTCTTTTGTGTAACGACCATTATCATATGTGGCATGATAGATATCGCCGAATGAACCTGCACCGAGACGTTTTTTTATTGTAAAGTATTTCTGGACAACATCGCCGGCTTTGAAAGGGCAACTATCGCGTCTGGCAGCCATGGAAGTCTTGGAATTGCTTCCAAGGAAGCGCTTTGTTGTTCTGTTGACAAAGAAATTTCTTCTGTGGGTTCGGTTGATTGATTGTAACAAATCTGCAAATAGTCAAAGGAACAATGTAGAAAGGAATCATCTCAATGATATGATATCATATTACACCACTATATTCACCCAAAGTCCAAAATAAACAAAAGAATGACTGGAGAAGTGTCCTTGTATGATGAACATAAAACTATGATATATTTGATTGATTTTACTCAACAATAATCTGGTAGATGGTTGGGGCAGGGTTTGTATTCTCCCAGCTCCGTTTCTTGATGAGTTTTAGAGAACGTCGATTGAGAACAAGAGGGAGAAACAAATGCCGAGAAATAAAAAAGGAGCATACATAAACAAACTCATAGTTTGATGTTCCCTTTTCTTTTGCTTTCATCGTAAAAACTTGTTTTCCACCTCCACCAACCTGAAATGTTGATGATTCAAGGTAAATACAGAGAAAATCCAAAAGAATTGAGATAAAAACCTTCCTAAAGAGAGCACTATTGGATTGTTTAGTGTCCGATTGGTATTTTTGCGATACAAGATCACAGATTTCTGGGTTGAAAGATTATAGTGAATGAAGTCGTGACAAACTTGGCGCATTTGACTCAATCGGGTTCATATACCATTGATATCCAGTGGTTGGATTTGAGGGTAACTCAATTACAAATGTTTCCCCAACTTTCTTTGTGAGTGTTGTGATTTCAGCAGTAGTAGTGGCCATGACAATTAGAAAAAGGAGCATAAACAATCTAGAAAATGAAAAATATCAGGATGCCGAGGAATATGAAGGATAAACGAACATTCAAGATGGATGATTTGATCAAACCAATGAACGTGTTTTTTGATCACGGGCAAAAAGGTATTTACTGATCTGGTGAAGTCTGTTCTATTACATTATATCAGCTTTTCTTTACGTCCCTGATCTATTTACCTTTCATTCTCGCAGTTCCAAATGGGTCGTGTCATCCGTAACCAGAGAAAGGGAGGTTCACCTCTCTTCAAGGCAAATACCCACCACCGCGTTGGTGCCGCGAAGTTCCGTGCCATTGACTATGCTGAGAAGAAAGGCTATGTCAAGGGTGTCGTCCGTTCCATTATCCACGATCCAGGTCGTGGCGCTCCACTCGCACAAGTCGAATTCCGTCACCCCTACAAATACAAGCGCGTCACACAGACAATGATTGCTCCAGAGGGATTGTTCAGCGGACAGTTCATTTACTGTGGCAAGAAAGGTATTATCTTCCTAACATTCTCCTTTTCTCATTAATCATTGTCATCCACATTTTCTCAAACCATCACCCTGTACTTCTTCTCCATCATTAAAATTCACATCTATCCATCCATTCAACAGCTGCCATTGATGTTGGCAATGTCGTCCAAGTTGGCTCACTCCCTGAAGGTACAGTTGTGTGCAACGTCGAATCCAAATTCGGCGACCGTGGCAACCTCGCTCGTGCTTCTGGAGACTCTGCTGTTGTCATCTCCCACAACCACGAAACCGGCAAAACTCGCGTCCGTCTTCCTTCAGGTTCAAAGAAGGTTCTCGACTCAAAATGCCGCGCCATGGTTGGTATCGTCGCCGGTGGTGGACGTAACGAAAAACCCATCATGAAAGCTGGTATCTGCTACCACAAATATAAGGCAAAGAGGAAGTGCTGGCCACGCACTAGCGCTGTGTCAATGAACCCAGTTGATCATCCCCACGGAGGAGGAAACCATCAACACGTTGGTGTTCCCACAACTGTTGGCAGAATGAGACCAGCCGGACAGAAAGTCGGTCTTGTGGCTGCTAGACGTACTGGTCGTCGTCTTGGTCGTGTAAAGGCAAAGGGCGAGTAATCATCTCAGAAACCACACGATCCTTTTGGAACTTTTCTTTTTCCAATGTATTCAATAATATTTTCATGGGATGAAATCGTCTTTCTGGATTGAGTTGATCCTCCCACCGATTTTATAGATGTGGGACTCAATTGAATTTGGAGACATAATTCACATTTCATCATAAATACGCAACAAGGACAGTTGTAGAGTAAAGGAGAGATTGAAGGAAGCTTATTACACCTTCTAAAGGAGTGTGAACTCAAATGGAGATTTTCGGGAATCTCATTGCTTTTCTCATTTGTTATGGGCTGATCTCGATTCTCACATTAACTATTTCCATATGGTAACGAAAAAAAGATCAATAAAAACTGAATGAAAACACGTGTGAAATGTATGAAGTTGAGATGAACGTGATCCGTCTTCAATTGGAGAGATCTCTTTCTGCATCCACGATCAAAGTATGACGACATGGTATCCCTGTGCTTGCCTAAATTTGTGAAGAGGATGAAAAAGAAGGAATGAGAAAGAGAGCAAACGTGCAAAACACGGAAAAGAGGCTGGATCCTTTTGGATTGGTGGAGTGACCAACCTGTTCGTCTAATTTGTTGAATCAACAAAGTTGGATGGATAAACACTGAAAAATGTGAAAAACAAGAAGGAAATTGAGTGATGAAGGAAACAGGGAGATATTGGCAAGAAAAGTGATGAAACAATTGTTGTTGAAAAAATTGATCAATTGAGTTGTGTATGAAGGAAAACACACCCGAATAGCATTTCAGCGAACATCAGGTCATTGTCCGCGAGTTGGCAAATCTCGAAGTCAGGATCCTTGATCGGGGATTTTTGAGCGGGCAAGAGGGTATTTAGGCTGTTTGATCACATCCATTATCGAGTTTATCAATATTTTTGGACTCTTGGTATTAAGTTTTCGTCATGTCATCTGAGACGTGGCAGGTGAGAAGGATTGGGATATGAGTTTTCTCGGAGAACGGAGACCTTTTCACATTGGTTGTGGGAAGATCATACCTTGATTTTCCTTTCTCCACTTCAAGACAATTTTACCTTTCCATTGACTTTTGTGGCGTGAACATACCAGTTCACGAATAATATTCACAAATATTAGACCGCACTTGTCTATAGATCGCTCAAAGACGGAATTATGTCCCGAAAAAGAATTATGTCCCATGTCTATTAGATGACTCCCATCGCAGTCATCTTTTTTCTTATTTCTGGTTTTACTGCAAACACTGACCAGATTAATTCTCGAAAATTTTCATTTGTATACACTTCGGATAGTATGGATTCTCTTTTCTTCGTCCTGTAGCTCATTCCAGTCCATGCCACTCTCAATCCAACACGAATCGATACCTTCCTCTCAGCTCAATTTCCTGATTTAATTAACTTTATTGAACACTTAAAACGCAAGAATCCAGATCGTGACGTGTATTGGTTCGATAGTGGCGACTTCGCAAGAGTATTCTTTACATTATGTTTTTATTCTTCAGGGGTCGTGTTTCTCTGATTGTGAAGAACCATACGGTGCGTTTGTCTTTGATCAACTTGTTCGGTCAAGGCTTGCGGCTACAACTGTTGGAGAGCATGATCTCTTAACTAATCAAGCGTCAGAGACTCTCCATGGCTATGCCCATCCATATACTGAAGATGACATACTACTGAAGAACAGGTACTGTTTCATTTCAATCAAATTCCTTCAAGAATAATCACAACGAACGTTTTCTGGGATGATTACGACTCTCCATTCGGTGAACCACATCTCTACATTCCTATCACCAATTCTTCCAAGAAAATATTGGTTCTCGGATTTTCTGCACCATATCCTGATCATCCGAGTCGCATATTTTATCATTCAATTGACCAAAGCCTCAAATCATCATATTTTAATGACTCACTGAAAGATCCGGATATTGCATTAGTTGTCTGTCTATGCCATCTTGACCTGGATTCTGGAGAGGCCCAACAAATCAGAGATTTCTTTGTGAAACGGAAAACCCCTCTTGTGTTACTTTGTGGACGAAGCCATCTTTACAAGGAACGCGTCGACGAAACAGCCATTATGGTTGAAGACGGAGCCTTTTTGCAAACTTTCCGTGTGATTCATTTTGAGATCGATCCAACCAACCCATCGATCTTTCAAGAAATGGGCCTGGAATGGTTCGACATGCAGAAGTCTGAGATGATGGACTCGCTGGGCATCAAAGAGACAGAATGGGAAACCCAAGACGGAAAGGAGATCCGGAGCAACATCGAAGCCTTCTCAATTCAACAGAACATCACCCAACTGATGGGCTGTCCTCTCAGCCAGTACTCCTCCAACTTCACCGCCAAAGAGTCCCTCTACACACACCTCGTCAACAAGGTCTACCCCGCTCTTCTCCTCCCCGCAGACATCGACAACTTCCCTTCCGACCAAGCTGTGCTGTACATGACGGAGAACGGGTCGGTCAGACAGCCACTCGGCTTCAAGGCTGTTGAGAAGGGGGACGCCATCCTCACCGACCCGTACGACAGGCCGTTCTATCTGTACACGAACCTGACTGGTGCACAGATCGAGAAGCTCAAAAAGTCGATTGTGGACCCGGCGGAGAACATCAATTTCACGCAAAAGTACAAACTGCAGAGCAAGAAGCTGAAGGCCGATGCTGTGTATACCATCGCGGCCACACTGCCACATCCGAACCAGACGATGGGCGAGATCAACACTGTGCTCGGGCTGAACCATTCAGTCCTCAACACCACATTCACATCACGCTCCATCCTCGTCCAATTCCTCACCACACGGATGAACTGCAACAAGCTCCAGAAGAAGCACATTGTCACGTCATCCATCCTCATCGCTTTGGTTGCGATTGTTGTCGCTGTGTCGTTTGTCTTCATCCTTGTTTGGTCTGCCAACATTTACCGAAAGGCGACGGCGAACATAGCTAAGGCTGCTCTTGAGCAGTGAACAGAATCTTGTTTATGTCTTTCTTGTGCTTTCTTGTAATGTTCATTGTTTGTTTGTCTCTTTTTTTCAGATTTCATCTTGTTCTGACTTTGGTCGAGATCCCGCAACGTTTTAATAAATCGGCAAATGTACACGGCATAAAAATGGGAAAAAGCTCTAAAATAACGACATTATGCCCATCATCAGCCAGGAGGAGCATCATAAAATGTGCGGTATGGTTTTCCAGCACTGAGTGCTCTATCTTGTTCCTCAGACAGTTTTCGGGTGTATTCTTCTCTTTCCTTCTGAACTTGTAGATAATTATCTCTTGAAAGATGTTCAAAGGCAATGTACCCTGACGCATACGCGAACGTGCCATGTTCATCGAGTCCGATCCGTTGAACAAATTCCATCAAATCCTTGAACCCAAAAAGGGAAATACGATAAAATGATGATGAAAAAAACTTCTGCAGGCGTGTCATTGCCAACTTTAGATAACTCTTCAATGATGTTGATCCCATGTTTGTGGTCTTCTCGAATTCGAGACGAAACAGTTTCAAATTTCGTTTCTAATTGTTCAAGTTGAGGATCTAGATTTTTCCTCTCACTTTTGAGTGGAGATTCGAAAGATGTTTGTGCTCCACTGAACGAATTTGAATGGGGATCTTGATGTAATTCCACGTCTGAATCACTATCACCGTAATCATTCAGGAGATGCATCATGGCTTGGTCAATGAAACGACGATGTCAGTTCTGAAAACACAATTCGATGGTTTGATCAAAGTATTCAATTTTACAACTCAAAATTCCATCAAATAGCCGCTCTTCTTTCCCCATTAAGGTCATGGATATCCCGAATTCAGACTATTGTGCTTCCACCTACAAAAACAGTATTTTAATGTTCAAATGAGTGTGAAAAAGGTAAATTTGGAATGTAGCTGAAAGTCATATCATGCCAAATTCAGAGTATAGAACAAAGAAAAGTTCGAAGAAAATGAAAAAAGAGTCTGGAACGGTTGGAGTCACTCAAACATCCCGTCAGCAGGATCAATCGTGTTATAGTTTGGAATAAGCATCCAATACTTTCCAGTAAGCTGGCAAAACGTCGCCTTCGTCACCATTCCACGGGAGCATTGTGGAGGAACCCTGTTGGGGTCGAAGATGTGAAGCTTGGTGATGTCGCCCTCGGTCAGCTCGTTTGCGTTGAAGAGAGGAGTCCGAAGCGAGTCTGGAGGAACATTCGCAGAGGAGGACGAAGAGAGTGGCGGTGAAGATGGGAGGGCAGGCTGATGTGAGGTGGACGGCGTCATCATCTCCATCCACTTCACGAGGAGCATCAACGGGATGGGACTGGGTTCGTCCTGTTCATGTGGAGGTGTTCTAGAGTTGTGAAAAGTGGAGTTCGATGGGGAGGATGGAGAGGATGTCAAATTCGAAGATGGGAGTGTTCGCGATGTGTGATTTTTGTGTTTTTCAGTTTCTCCCAATCCAGAAAGGACAGAGTTCTGAATCAACTCGTCGAGAGAGAGAGATTCTTCATTCGACAAATGCGTTGAATTTGCTGATTTCGCTTTGAGCTGCGAGAGGCGTTGTTTAGCAACTGTTTTCAATTGGAGGAAATCGTCCTCGGAGAGTTCTGCCTTCTTTTCGTGCTTTTGGCTTCTCGTCTCCAACTTTTGGTTCCTTTCCATCTCGCTGGACTTGCATCGCAGAGCCCCGCCTTCCCGCAGCATATTCGCCACGAGTCCTGCAGGAGAGACAATCGTTCGTGTTGAATTCTCCGAAGGATACGTCCAGCTGTCCTTCTCCACAGCCGAAAGCACATCTTTCACGTTGGCCCCAACTCGCGCCATCTCCGACAAGCACTCAGCAAAAGTGGAGCAGGTTGTGTTGTGAAGGACGGAGAGTCGTTTGGAGAGGCCAGGCACAACTCGACGTCTGACATCGAACAGACTGTCGCTGGGAACGTCATCAGACACGTCGAAGAGAGCCATTGCAACGATGGCTGTCTCAATCGGGAACTCCTCCGGGAAGTCTGACTGAGGGTTGTCCAGAAACGCAAAGAGTCTTGTTTCGTTGTGGACTGGTTGGATGTTCTTGTTGAACCAGTCCATCGCTCGTTGCGAATCGAAGTTTTGGGAAAGCGTCTTTTGGAGAGGCAGCCACGAGACAGAATAGCCGTCTCTGTGGAGTGCATCCAGCCAGGCAGCGAAAGGGACTTTTCGGAATCCAGTCTGCTCGCTCTCTTTGAGACGGAGAGGAGCCGCACTTGATTCACAGACGAACAACTCGCTGCATCCATCATCTGTCTCTTCCCGAACAGCAATTGCGACGTGTGCAACTGGTGAACTGGTAACGTACCATCGCAGCAGTGACTCGCCGCTCAGGCGATTAACAACGAGCACATCCCCCGAGGATATGTGAGGATGGAGGTCAATGTGGTAGAGGACCTCGTTTCTTGGAAAAAGGGTGATCCCCAAGAGTTGTGATGTCAAGTTGATAAGTTCTTTTTCTTTGAGAGAATCAATCTTCTTCACAAGGCGCTCAAGAAGGAGACTGGAGCGGAGGAGAGACCAGGAACTGACATCGAAATTTATCGACAAAACTTCACAAACTCTGTATCAAAGCTAAAAATTTGGATGCCGTGCTGTTTGACGTGTTCATATTCTCCGGGAGCTCGCCATTGTTTTTGTTTTATGATGTGCTTTCCCTGAGAATTCGACGAGTTGTGAGAATATCTTCAAATTCACACTGTTTTGAAAATAGTATCAATCATTTGAGTAATAGATGTCGAATATATGTAGTGATCAGCGCAGTACCATGTTAAAGGTTCTGTGGCAGTGATATTCAATTCGTAACCAGTTTCGGGATGTATTGCGAGGGTAGCTTGATTCACTTGATGACACCTATCAATCCATCTCAATGGGTGTTGTGGATACACAGTTCCTAAGGAAATACAGGGCGAAAGTGTCAAAACCTCGAAAGATTGGGATGATGTCTTTCAAAGATGAAGTTGAGGTGTTTATTCGTGGTACTGATTGTTTTGCTGAATAAACAAGATCTGATGGAGTAAGTTCTCGATATTGGAGATCATGCTCGTAGAACACCTCTTGTTGATTCAAAGTTTTGATGATTGTTGTCTGCAGAGGGAAATAGTCAATATGTTGGGGTGCTTGTCCAAGCAGGATCAATATGGATAACAGCGCAATCAAAAGCATGACATCCTAAGAAAAAAATTGTTGTACAAGTTGAGGGTACGTCATATTACAGTAGAAGATTGGGAGAGATAGTGGACGACTGCTACATCACAAAAAAATCACAGAAAATGTGCATTAACAAGGAATTCTTTCAGGAAAAGAGCGAGAAAGTGAGATGTTTCTGATGAAGAATCGATCAACCCTCTTCGGAAAGGAGTCGACGATCCCTCGCACTATCGGTGTCTACAATTCTCATTCATGCTTCTTATACACCATATGATCAAATCAAAGAAGAAGTAATTCAGATTGTTTCAACTTAATCTGGAGCTGTCTCGATCGGACCACGGTTTTGTTTGGACTCTATCGAATGGAACCGTCTAGCGACATTCCTCGGGATTCACCCTCTCCAGATCACCAGTGTACGACAGATCTTGTTCGTAACAACATCCAATCTGGCACAGAACCCAAATTTCGATGGAAAAGCACAATGGCACAATCTCGAACATTCACTGACAGTTCATTTGTTCATCTCCGACGAGTTTTTGTTCTCAGAGAACTTGACTTTCATCTTACTGAGATGGTTTCTGACAAAACTTTTCTGGATTATGCCAAACAAAACTTCTGTGAACACTCCAAAGGATTTGCGAAAGGAAATTATTCATTTGAAGAACTAATAACATTCTCCAAGGAGCAATTGAAAAAACCTCTTCATAGAAATGTTGCATCAAGCACATCTCTCGGAAAGGAAGAATGGAAGGAGATGAATGACTCTCTCCATGCATTCTGCTTCACTACCCCCTCCATGTCAGAAAAAATTGTTGCAGGAAAGGCTTTTCTGCAAAAAGCATCCGCAACTAGTGAGCTATGGGATGAAGCTTTCGTACTTATTCTTCGATTAATTAATCGAAACGATGATCTCGAAATGCGGGCGAACCTCTGGAAAATTCTCTGCGATACCGCTGGAATTTTATGCCCATCACGATCACTAGAGGAGGTGATTCTTTTGGTTGTCCACCAAACACAATTTATGGAAAAAAGTGGATCAAAAGAACTCTTTCAGGAAACAAATCCTCCTCTCAGTCTAATCCACCAACTGTGTGATGAAATCATTTTCCGACTTTTTTATGGTATCCATCTCGGAGGATATACCAAAATGGGCCAACTCAAGATCTGTACACCTACCGGTTGGGATTCACTCCTCACAGATGTGTCACTTGGGACTATCGTTTATTGGCAAGGATATTCACTTCCACCTAAAACGGATGTCTCCCTTCCATCTTCCCGATTTCAAAAATCATTCACGTACTCCTCACTCTCCGACGCACACCATCAAGTCACTCCGTCTTCGAGCTTCAAATATGATGCATCGCATTCACCTGATTGGATACCACTGTTCATCCCTCACGTTGAGTATCTTGTGCCGGAAGTCCTTGTATCCCTCTGTGTGAGTTACATCACAGCACACAACTCGGACCCTTCAACTCCTGTTCAGGTCAGCGACTTTAACAAGAAGGACGATCTCCCTGAAGGATGGAAGGAGGAACTTGCTACTCGCTCCTTCTACCGTCGCCCTGTTTCGTATTTATCAACTCTCATCCGCCAATTTCTCAAAAATCTCACTGAGCCGCTCATTCCGGTTGGATTCGGTAACCCTCTCACCGATCTGGCTGAGAAAGGAACAGTGATGTGCAATTTCTTAGTCCATCATCTCTGCCCTATCAATTATTTCACAGTTCTGTACCTCGTCCGCTTCCTCCGTCTCGTTTGTCTTCTTCATCAACTTCATCTTTATATTATTCTATTTTGTTTACATAGGTCCTCACATTTTGTGATGAACAAGCTTACAAACAAAATCTTTCCCTCCTCTCCTTCTCTTTCTGTTCTCTCTTCTTTCGAGCCCCTGATACTGTCGATCTAGCCAACAGGATAAAAAAGCAGCGTTTAGCAAGCGACAATTTGCTGATGTATCTGCCAATCTCTCCTCTCTATGAAAGCATCTTCACCATCCTCGACTACGCCACGTTCTCAAGACTGGAGTCGACTTGACCTGCTTTATTACTTATCCACTTCATTTCTTCATTTGTTTTTGTGAATTCAAGAAGACAGTGTGTAAAATATGAGCTTTTGAAAGACCCTCAATCGATCATCCCTCATCCAACATTTTGAAATGCATGAGCTCACCATCTGTATGCTAATCCACATTTCCACTTTCTTATTGATTATATTTCATTGTTCTTGATGCATCTTAGAAAGTTAAAGAAGGAAAAAGCCGCACCAAAGGAAAAATTCGCCGTCCAAAACCACCACCTGTTCTAACACCTGAACAACAAAGATTGAAAGATTTAGAGGACGGCTGGACTCTTGAATATACCCCAGAAGATTATTTTGGTGATCAAACGTTGATTTATTCAACAAAGAAGAAAAGAAAATCGAGATCCTCATCAACACAACAGCATCCAAGCAAACATTCTTCAAGTATCCTTTCAAACACAAATATTCCCCAATCTGCACGAAAAGAAAAGCAACGCCCTGCAACAGCGCACCCAACTTCTCATATTCAGACTAAACCATCACAGCACAAATCTCGAAAAGTCTCGCCCTCTCATTCGAAACCTCCTGTGAAACCACCCCCACCAAAACGAGATGCCGAAAGAAAAAAGAGCCCAGCTTCCAAAATCAAGAGTTCTCCACCATCAGCCTCCTCTGTAAAACGAAAATCGCGAACTCAATCAGAAAAACATGAAGATGTCACCCATCAGCAACCAAAAGGAAACTCAGAGAAAAAACCCAAAAAATCGAAGAAAAATCGTCACTTATCGCCTGTTGTAAGAGGGGGCCCCACGGAGCCAAAGAAATCACCCGAAAATCGACGTGAAAAACAAACTCACACTTCACAACCAAAAGAAAACACAAAATCTGACAAATTACCATCTACAATGCCAATAGAAGCACCATCACGTCGTCCAGTGAAGAAGACACGCCCACATTCATCACCTTCGTCAAGAATGAACTATCCTCAGCCAACAGTCTCCAATCCCTCTTATTTTCCCTCACCACAACTTCCACCTCACCCATATCCACCGTCTGTGCCATTTTATCCTTTTTCCCCGCCTCAACCTGCGTTCCAACAGCAAATGCCATCTCCACCATTCAAAACACTCCACGTTGGTCGAGAGAACATCACCCTCCTTGTCTCCTGTCCATCTGGGGAGCTTGTTGTGAGTGCGGATCATTCCATTGTTTTGTCCTCTGATCTTTTGAGTTATCTCTGCGTCTTGTTCGAACAAAGAATGATCGGAACCATGATCTCGCTCACAACCCCCCAAAAACAGGACCGAAATCTAAGCTCCGCCCATCCCATCAATCGCACCTCACTTGCCTCTTCTGGTTCCACTGTCTCGGTCATGTCGCGAAGGGAGGTCGTCGTCTCGCCACACACCCCCGCACGGCAGACTCAAGACAATCGCCATCGAATGTCTGCCGAGATGCATCATCTCGAGGACGAAGAAGCGCGGACGCAGGAGCAGCTGAAACGAGTCCAGGCAGAACTCGAAGCTTTGTCAAATCGGACATACCCACAGTCAACACCCTCGCGCAGCCATCCTCGACGACACGCCACACAAACGTACTCCTCCCACACTTCACTCTCCTCACTCAGCTCAAACGACGAACGCCCATCACACACTCAACGCGATCACGTGTATGATCATCACCAAGAACACACTCCGCCGCATCCATATCAACCCACTTCCCACCCGCACACTTCGGGGTCAGCGCATGATCCACTGTCTCACACTCACCCGCCGTCGAGCAAGCACGAGATGTCACCAGCGTACCCTCATTCGCAGTCAGACAGACAGAACAGAAGCGGTGTCCACCAGCTGTCTCCACAATCGACTCCAAAGAACGAAACAGACAGAACAAGCCTCACCACTCCTCTGACGAGTCCGGATGTGACTGGAATTGTGTCGACTGAGAAAGCGAGGAGGCAGAAGGAAGTGATGAAGCTGCTGCGGAAGGTTGTGAAAAGGAAGGTGGAAGAATCGATCGACGATCGTCACGACAGCGACCAAGATGAAACAGACAGCGAAGAGAAACGAAAAAAAGAACGACGAGAGAAGAGGACTCGGCAAGAGAAAGCAAAAAAACAGAAACAGCCCAAGGAAAGTCACTCGAAACCGAAGAAAGCACCCACCCCCGAACCGAGTGAAGATTCAGACCATTCCGGTGAAGAAGAGCAGTCTTCTGAAAGCCAGAAAAGTGAGCCAGAAACGCCTCTCAGGACCAGCGACGAGATGACAGTCCCCACCCCAATTCGACTTCAATCTGCAACGGGACAATCTCCCACTTCGTCTGTTCGAGACAGTGAGTCTGATGAAGAAAAGGATGAATCTGAGTCCGATCTTGGTGAACAGGACGAAAATGAAAATACCAAAAAAGATTCACCAACAAAACCGCATCATCACAGAACAGAAGAGGAAGAGAGCACAGACAGGAGGAACGATGAGATGAAATCCATCCATGAAGATAATATCTACGTTCAAAGTCAGGAATCATCCTCCGAACAGGAATCAAGCGTGGATGATGATGAAGTGAAGTCAGACCACCCGCCTGAACCAGAACAGACTGACGATCATTCAAAGTCTGTTCAATCCCCCACATCTCCTCACTCAACTCCAGTGACCCCTCAAGATCCAACCCCCCAAACGACATCTGATGGGGACAAACTCGACACTGAGACATTCTCGGCGTCTTCAGCATCCTCGCGTTCTCGACCCGATCGCGATCTCCATCCCCTCCGCTGGATCCAGGAACAGCTGAAACGAGAAGAGCATTCCAAAACACAGAAACAGGACGGAAGAACAAGGCTTATCAGTCCACTCCAGTTCAACACAGCCAGCAACAACCTGAGCGCCAAGTTAGGTCTCTCACCACGAAACACTCAATTCGCGTTTGACATGAGAGCACACCCAGCTACGTTCACACCGTCCAATTCACACACACCTTCCACTCCACCGCGGCATGGAGACCACACTGCGAATGTCTCCATTTTGGATACTCCAAAATTCTCGCCTCAATCAGAGAAACACGGCTCGCCTTTCAATGTCACGCCATTCACACCAAAGTCATTCACTCCATCCACTCGAAAACTTAGTCCTTCGATGCGCTCTGACGCCGACAGTGAAACATCGTCATTTTGGCAAAATTTGCATGAAACTGAATCGAAACGGAGAGAAAAGAAGCTTTATGACTTGTTCAGTGAATGGGAGAAGAAAATGCGGATGTGTCGCAATGAAATTGGAATGATGAAGCGAGAGTATGGCGCAGAGAAGAAGAAGCTCGCAGCTTTGGCTCAGATGGATGCGGACTGGAAGGAGCGGACGTCCGGATTCAAAAGTAAGATGGAAGAGGAAGAGGAAGAAGCACGAAAACACGAAATGACCGAAATCGTCCGAAAGATGGTTGAACTGAAGGATCGCGCGAAGGACGCCAAACGCAACCTCTCTGCAGACCTCCAGCGAATCGAGAGTGACGTTCGGAGAGAATGCTCCGAATCAAACCGTCGTCTTCAACAACTCGAGTCTCAGCGGATGTTCATGGAGAAGTTGGAGCACGAACCCAAAGAAGACAACAGGATGACAAATGAAGAATTGGTTGATGTTCTGGAAAAGCGAAAAGAGGAGGACGAGAAAGTTGCAGGCGTTTCGATGCCGGTCACTCCACGTTCGCACTCCACTCTGAAAGCGAAGAGAGAGGAGATTGCCGTCGAGGAGACACACACTCCTCCAGGCGACGAAGAAGAGGAAGCAGAAGAAGAGCCAAACTTGCGGAGTTCCACTCGCTACAGCACACACGAAGAGGACGAAGAAGAGGAAGAGAAAGTGAATGAACAAAAATCAACGCCAGTTCGGCCTGCCCCGATTGTGACCGAGCCTGTCGTTCTCACTCCTCAGCAAGTCGATCACCTCCTCACAAGCGCAGTGTCGAATGAACAGACAGTGCTTCTTCTCAGCCCATCGCAGACTGTCCATTCCGTTCTCCACACACTTTCCAAACAGCACCTCGATCTTTCACCCCCTCGGGAGCGTGATGAAGAGCCAGACGCTGACATTGTCCCGTCTCCCTCCCACAGCCCCGCCATTCTGGAAAAGAATGACCTGAGCGACATGTCCGACTTGAATTCGTCGTTCCCCACACTCGAAGCACTCACAACACCTTTCGATCTCCCAGTTTTGACAGAAAGCATCTCACCCCGTGAACAAGAGCGGAACACTGTCGAGAATGTCAAAAAGAGGAAAGACAAGGCGAAGTTGGAGGAGTACATCAAACAGCACAATGAAGAGGAGCAGAAGAAGAGGATGGGGGCTCAGGATGACTCCGCAGTCTCTCCACACAAAGCAGATGTGGCTGCACCGAGCAGTAAAGACGAGGTCTTCCTCGGCACCCTTCTTGGCCTCCCCACATCTCCCGCCTCGCCTCTCCGCATCCGCCGGAGCGAGAAGGTTCAAGTGGATTGCAGGTACCTTCTGAAGCAGTACCTCTCCTCTGCCCACTTCGTTTCACTGTTCCTCGACGCCGTTTTCAGGTTTGTCGAACAGGAGGACCAATCTCTGCCTCTTTACGGCGTTGATGAGCAAGTCGATTGGTCTTATTCAGATTTGGAAATCTTCAAAAAGGCGTCCAAGTCTCCTCCGCCAACAATTCAGAACCCCAAACAGCGCCATTTCTTCCTTCCCGTGCCTGAAGAAATCGATGTGACGGTCTTCGACACTGTCAATCCAGAAGTCCAAAATGTTGTGAAGGCGATGGTCGACAAGACCGTCCGAAGCAACACAAAGGCCAACCTTCTGCTGCCATCGAAAGACAAGCAGACGCCACACTTTGAGATCCTCCCAAATTCTGTTCCATCATCCGAAGAAATCAGAACGATCGTGAACAAAGTGACGTTTCCTCTGTTCGACACACTCAACGAGAAGCTCGGAAGCGATCGGAGAGAACTTGTCAAGGAGAGCCAACTTTCAGAAGCTGTGACAATGTCCCTTTGGAGGAAGGACGTTTCCGGACAACTATCGCAAGACGAGTTGTCGTCGCCTTTCATGAAACTACATGTTCCCTCTCAGTCTTCGCAAATGAAGCATGCTCCGTTGTTCATCCTTCGGGTCGCCCAACTCACCTTCCACTACCTCGTCTTCCAGGCCTGCCTCCCTCTCAACTACAACACAATCACGTCCATTGTCAACCGGCCGCCGTCGTCTCTTTCTGGCGATGAGTATCTTCTCAAAGATCAGCAATCTTACCTCCTCAAGCAAGCACCTGTCAGACTCGACACGTCCATTCTTTCTTACGCTCTCCTCCTTCCTCCCCTCTCGCCATCTGCTCAATGGACCCTCACCCAGATGGAAGAAGACGAGCCGCAACTCAAGCTCAGAGACGAGGAGAAACTGGACTGGATTTCAGCTGGCCAAGAGAGGGAAACAATGGAAGTGGCACAGGAACAAAATGTGGACCTGCTTGTGTCGTATGCCGTTTTGAAAGAAGAGCACAATGATTGGGATCTTCAGGTGATGTCTGATTTCATTGTGGAAATGTTTGTTGAAGAAATAGCGACTGGCATGATCGACGAGGTTCTGGACGAAGTTGGGATGGAACGAGGAGAACCAGATCCCGAATACGAAGAAGAGGAGAGAGAATGATGTCTTGTTTTGGATTATTCTTATGTTCTCATCTCATCTGGATCATTGTTTGCTGATTTGAGAGGATAATTCAACACTCTAAAATGAAATGAAAGCAAAAGTTACTCTTTGGCAGTCTTCCCCTTCGACCGCCCCCCGAACGAGACAGCCTTGTCCCGCACTTCTTTCTTTCCCGAGTCTTTACCTTTGATGATCCACTGAATGCGGCCGAGGTTCCCTTTCTGCATGGCATCGTCGATATCCTTGAAAGTACACACCGTGTGGAACGACTCGACTGAAGGGTGAGGCGCCGACACGAAGTAGATGGGAACAGTGGAATTCAACCCTTTCTTGGCTTTCTCAATTCGTGATTTGAGTTTCTTGGCAGTACCTCCCCACAAAACAAACACAACCCCTCGCCTTGTGTCATTTTCTGGGAGGTCTTGTTTCGATTTAATGATAGCAGTGAAGATGGAATCGATGACTGGTGCCCAGAATCTTTCTCGGACTTCAAGAGATTCCTATGTAGAATAATAGAAAAGGCAGTGAAATCAAACCTCTTCTGAGAGTGTGAGAACGGTATTGAGCCAAAGAACTCCTTGAGACCCTGTTTCAAAGAACCAATCGTACGGATTGATCATTTCAATCTCTTTCATTTTTTGTCGGAGCTCAGGAACTTTAGAGTCTGTTCGAAGGTGATTTGCGTTAATCAGAACACTTTTGAAGAGATTTCTGACAGAAGGAGATGAAGGCTCAGCCCAGCTGCGAAAACGTCCATCACAAAACGATACTCCCATTGCTGAATCTTCTCTTGGATAGGGATCCTGCCCAAAAATAACTACCCGGCAATCTTCTGGGTTTGTTAAGTGAAGCGCTCGGAAAGTATTGGGTAATGACGGGATCATTTTGTGACGAGAAGTTGAGAGATATGACGCGACTCTAGGCAACCCCATGATGGTATCACGAAGATATGGAAGCCAGGCTTCATTTAGCAGCGAGGGGAGATCTACTGTTGTATCCATCTGCTCAGAAAAGTTTAATTATGGATATCTGCTTCCACTGTTTTCAGAACATTCCAACTGATAACTACCAAGAATTTACCTTAAACGAGATTGAAATCACAGAACCAATCATTGATAGTCTTTGAAAGATGAATAATCGATAACTGCAGTTGTGAGATGATGAGCAGAGGGTGAATGATTTAAAAGTCTTCAAAGCATGTTTGGAAGAATAACTGATAGAATGTGAGCTGAGAAAGGGAAAAGGAGAGAATAATTGAAAAAAAGAAAAGTGACGAGAATGGCTTAAAGAAACAAATATCAGAAGGAAGGCAAGCACTTTTCTTTCTGCAGTAAGAATCAGAAACGGATGTGCTTTCATCACAAAAGACAATAAATACTCAACGTACAGATTGCATAACGAGATTGAGATGAATCTGAAATTGAATAGAAAAAAAGAGAATCATGAATATAAAGAACAAAAATGAGAAATCAAGAAATAAAACTGTATCAGAAGAACAGGTTGTCACCATTATTTTCAGACGGGAAAAGAAGACTAATTTTTTTGTTCGAATTTCATCAGTGATGATGAACATCGAAGAAAGACATACAAGTCACAAAATGTTGAATGTCAGGGAATGTTGCGATGAGAAAAGTGACTAGATCTGAAATCAAACGAAAAAATGAATGAGAGAAGAAAAAAAGGGTGTTCAAAATGAATGAGTCTGAAGAAAGTCAGACGGGTAAACGAATCGTCAAAAGATATTCGGTTTAAAAAATCAAGCAAGTCGTTTTAGTTCATCATCCAATACAAGGAAAACAAATCATACCTTTGACATCGATCGACGAATAGAAGTTCATAGAAAATCATAACTGCTGAAAAATGAAACTAAGAAATAATGAAAGTTAATGAAATTCTTGGAGAAGTAAACAAATTCAAATCAGAGCAATTTAAAAATGTCATCAATGCACATCAGTTCCCTCAGAATAATTGCAAAAATTCATCAGAAAAAATGGCGAGGGAGGACGATAGCATACATGTGTGCAATCCGTGTTCATCAGAAAATGAGAAAGGAGGGTGAAATCAAGAGAAAATATCGTCCAAAGGAAGAAAGTGGATGTTCGTGATAGAGAAGAAAGGAAGGATTATGTCCTGAAAGAAATCTGAAAATGAGGAGTGACGGAGACAAATGGTGGAAGAAATCGAAATAAAAATGATTGTTTTCAGTGCGATTAGAGGTAAGTGTTCTCATCATGAGTCAGCTACCACAGGTGATTACTTTTTCATCAGCGAAAAAGATGTAGTTTAATTGAGCAAACCATTAAAGACTGGATGATGGCTTTGGAAAATTTGATATGTTGTAACAAAATTGGTTGAATGAAAAAGCGTGAGCGATGGTATGGTTGTGTGAGATTGGTTCGATACGTTGATCAAGAAATCCCTCCGAGTCATTTCTCCCCATTACCGAGGTTCTCTAAATTGAAGTTCGTCAAATGAGAGTAAATTGAGTTCTATCATGAACTTATCTCATATCTACGCTCCAAATATATCTGAAATTCTGGGAGCTGTGTCTGTTTGTTTCGTACTTTACAAGTTGATTAAGGAGCTCGACAGTTTGGGACATCGATCTGGCTCATTTGTCTGTCGCTATCTGTTCGTGACTCGACTTGGAAAGTGTAACAACCCTCTCTTCGAAATGACCCAACGATTCATTAATTTTGAGGGATCTAATTCGGAACGAGGTCGATGTGAAAGCGATTATGATTCTCTTCAACTGAGATCATCACGACGAATCGGATTACCCCAACCAAATCCGCTCTCCAGTCTCAACCAATTCATTTTTGAGCATATTTACAAGCTTTCAGCCTCGTCAAAGAGGAAGGATCTCAATTCTATTTTGTTATCTCTCTTATCAATCATGGCCCTGATTGAGAACACGGAAGGATTTGAAATTGTGACCGTGATCCTGCAAGCCAATATGATTGACAAGCTTCTTAAAATAGTTTCGTCGAATGATGATAGGACCGTTTTGGTATTTTCCATCTTTCATTATGTCTCCAGATGGCAGTGTATCACATCCTCGATCGTTTGAGTGTGCCATTTGATTGTTTATTTTGTTCAGCTTCTGTGTCTGTTGCAGTTGTGTCAAGAATAATGGTTCCCGACTTCTTGTGGAAGAGTCTGTCGCTGATCTCTCCAGTGGATGATGCACTTGCCCTGAATGTTTGTGTTTTTCTTTCTCGGCATTATTTTGGTTTTGTTTGAAGGTTCTGAATGTGTTGTACAATTCAGCTGTCGCTGGGAATGATTACTGTGCATTTGAAGTGGGATGTGATGTTACTGCTCATCTCCTACGATACCTTCATGCATGTCAACCGTTATCGGTTGTTCGAAATGAGAAGAGTTGCTGTGGGAGATTAGAACTGGAGGAGAGTCGAAAACAAACGATTGCAACTTGCCTGCTTCTGTTGACGGCGCTGATCAAAGTATCGTTTCCAAACACTCTAAAGAAAGAAGTTGTGGCAGCATGCGTTCCGTACTTTCTGAGCGGGAACAAAAATGTTAAACTACTGGCACTGAAATATGCGCGGCATTTTGTGTTGAAATCAGAAATGGGGTATTTCTTGCAGTTCTCGCTTCAAAACAACCAGATGGATGCCCCGGATACTACAAGGATTCCCGTTCTCAGTTATCTGGTGGACTTGCTGAGAGAGAAGCAGATAGACTACGAGCAAAACGTGCGAGTACTCCACGTGTTCCGGCGAGTGTGTGCAGACATCAGATACCAAATAGGGCATCAAAAAGGAACAGCCCAGCCAGAGCCATCTCGTTTACGAATTGTTGAAGGGGAAGTGATGGCTATATTTCGAAATTGCTTGAAGACGATTGGGACGATTCTTGCGATCTTCGGGGAGCTTACATATAAGTCAGAGGAACTGGAACAGGTGTGTGCTCTTTCTTTTGATTTTTTTGGAGACTGTGATAGACACTGGAATTTACCTGCAGTTGGGGAGACTACTGGACTGGTCGGTTACTGCCACGAATGAAGGAACTCCGCCTCCCACGATGTCGACAGAGGAGGATTATGAATATTTCCGAGCGGCAGTGGAGACCGATTCTCAGTTGAAGGAGCCTTTTTGCCTTCTTGAACCTCTCCAAACTGCCTTCCGACAACACAACTTATGGCCACCTCTTGCATATCGGGACAGCATTCAAAAGTTCGTTCTGCATGATACAGTGGACCACACGCTGTTATATAAAGATGTTCTGGAGCTGAAAAATGCACAAGAATCTCTTATGAAGAATGTGCTGTTCATCGTCGGGAACGCGTTGGGCGGGACACCTGCACATGTTCAAATTGTTCTGTCTTCGCTGCTCCCGAACCACCCAGCCATAGAGACCACGAGGAAAGTGATTGACTGCCTGCAAACATTTTTTTACCGACTCCCGCTGAAATTGCGAAAAGGCATGATGCGATGTATTTATTTGTTGTCTGACCTGCCACCGGAGCATCAATTGGTGTTGGTTGAGTCAAAATTGCTGCGGCTTGCATGGAATCACCGATTCGTTCTGAACTGTGATGCGGCGAAGTATCTGGTGCATTCGTTCAAGCGGCTTCTCTCCCAAAACGACGAATCATCGCCCGCAGTAGCCACGGTTCTTCTGAAACAGATTGAAAAAGAATCATTTGCGGTGGAATTAGACGAAATGTGCAACCACGAATCTCCAGCCATCAGGGCATGTTACCGACGTCTGCGAACGTTTCTGGGGACAATTCCGAAACAGTGCCTTATTGCCGTCCCGTCGATGCCTAATTGCCCATCCTCCACCTGAACACCACTTCACCATTAATCGTCTGTTCATTTCATCTTTCGATTGATTTCATGTTGATTATCAGCGCCAAATATATCTGAAATTCCGGGAGCTGTGTCTGTTTGTTTCATACTTCACGAGATCAGATACGATGGAGTTATCCACCATTCTGATGTGTCAGGACACAGTGAAAATTCCTCAATTGTTTCTTATTTACTACAACCATGCCAGAAAATGTGAGATGATCCTGGTATTGGGCAACCATCACTTGGACATGAACTCTTGAAGAATAATGGGACGAGTTGTCTTGACGGAAGATGAACAAATACGATGTTATTTGCGTTCAAGGTGAAGGTGTGTCAGATTATTCTCTTCAATCTTGCGTATATCTATTTTTAGGAGCTTATGGTGTCGTTCTCCGTTGCAGAAACAAAAAATCGGGCGAACTCGTCGCTGTCAAACAATTCAAGGGGAGCACTGGTTTTCATGTTTCTTTATTAACTCTGTCTTGTCTTTTTCCTCTTTAGAGGACGAGATTGACAAAAAGGCAACGCTTCGTGAAGTGAAAATCCTCAGAGAGCTGAACCATCCCAATATCGTTAACCTTCTTGAGGCATTCAAACGAAGAGATCAACTTTTTCTTGTTTTTGAGTATTGTGAATTGGATATGCTTGCAATCCTCCAACAAAACCCAGATGGAATCGATCCAGAGGATGTTCGATTCTATATGTGGCAATTGTGCCGATCACTGGAATACCTCCATAGGAACGGGATTATTCATCGAGGTATTACTCATTTTTTTCATTTTTCAACCAATTATCATCTGATTCGGCAATCTTTCACTCATCACATGATGCTTTGTCTCATTTTTCTCATTTAGATGTCAAGCCTGAGAATCTCCTTGTTTGCCGTAACAAAGAACTGAAAATATGTGACTTTGGTATGTTTTTCATGATCCACTTCCATATTCTCTCCCACCAACTGATCATCTTCAAAAGGCTTTGCACGATACACAAGTTCAAAAGGTGATTATACTGATTACGTCGCAACAAGATGGTATCGAGCTCCAGAGTTGCTCCTTAGCACAACAAATTATACAACTGCCGTTGATATCTGGGCAATGGGGTGCATCATGGGTGAACTGCTCGACGGGCAACCAATGTTTCCCGGTGATAGTGACCTCGACCAGTTGCATGTAATTCAAAAAGTGATGGGCCCAATGATGCCTGAACATAAAGAAGTTTCTATTTCCATTCACATCCATTCTTTTCCAGTTATACATGAAAAACAGGGCATTCGCCAAAGTCCCACAGCCAAACCTCTCTCATCCAGAGACGCTTGATCGCAAGTACTTTGGTCATGCCTCAAAACGTGCCCTACAATTCATGAAAGCGACAATTCGAATGGACCCAAAAGACAGACTCACTGCTGCTGAATGCCTGAAGCATCCGTCTGCCCATCGTCTTTTTTCATTCATTTCAGCTATTTCGAAGGTATGGAGGATCTGCATCCTGAACTTGCCACAAATTGCGGAATCGACATCGTCAGAGACAGGAAAAACAGAAAACACGCACCAAACCCACTCCCCACCACCGAAAAGCCGTCCGACTCTCCAAAAGACGAAGCTCCCCAAACCAAAAAAATAGCATTCGAGCTGCCAACCATCCCTTCTTTCCAATCACTTCATCCACCTGGTGGCAAAAAGGAGAGGAAGGGGGATGGGGACGAGAAGAGGAAAGGAGATTCAAACCTGCCTCGCCTGCCGTCTGCCCTTCAGCAGCAGCAGTTGGAGCTCACTGGCGGGTACGATGGGGCGAAGGATGGGAGGCAGGACCACATCCTGCCACAGTTCTCGATTGGAGAAGATTCGGAGTCTGACCTGCATGGAAGGCAACATCAGCCAGGGAAGAGAAGGGACGAGAAGGAGAGAGACAGCCAGGAGGACAAGAAAGCGGCGAGAATCTCAAAATATGCACAACCCACACTCCCAACCCAGCCACCCAATCGGAAGACGCGCGAGGAGGACAAATGGGGAGACACGTACGAAAGAAGGAACGACAGTCGGAAGCAAAGCAGAGAGAAGGACAGAGACGTGGACAGAATCACTTTCGACGAACTCGGAACCCTTCCTGGACAGGTCCAACTTCCTCCGAGTCGCGGCAAAGATGGTGAAGTGGCGGGGAAGAAAGAGAAGAAACGGCGGAAGGACGAGCGCCTCGCGTCTCCCAACGCTCCCAACCGCATGCACAACGATTCCTATCCACAGAAGGACGCCAAACCCGGTGTTCTGTGGCCATACCAGAACATGGCCATGATGGGATTGCACAATCCGTACAAACAGAAGACGAAGGCAAAGAATGAGGAGAAGCGCAACAAAGACGGCACGCGCGACAAGAAATCAAGCACCCCGTTCGCCAACAAACAGATGAAGCAGCAGTTCAAGCCTGCATCTCCGCAGAGGCAGCCGCGTCAGACACTTCGAAACGATTCTCCATCTCGTCTCACTCACAACACACCCACTCCACCATTCCGCACTTTCAATCAGTCACCGCCCAAAGGATCATCTCGCCCTCTTGTTCCTCTCCAGGGCAGAAATGACCCTTATCAGAAGACCCCCAATCACAACGCTCAGACAAGATTGCAATCCAGAGGAGATCTGTCTTATGCAACACCTGTCACGTCGAGTCGTTGGGACGATGGCGACTTTTAATCCGATATAATCCTCTTTTTTGATCTTAATTCTTCCTTTTCCGAGTTTTTTTTCATTTTCATTTCACGTATATCTCTTCTTTCTTGAGACTCTTCGAAACTGCAGATCTATCCAACATTCATTTTTCATTATTTCTATCTCACGAGAATGGCCTTGCTACGGCGATCAACTGATTGTCAGAGTGTTATCTCTCAGTGCTCACCGTATTTTCTATTCTTTTTCATTCAATAATCTGAACTATGTCATCTCTGAACAACGACTCCATCTTCCAGAGTAAAGCTGTCTCATTGTACATTCTTTAAGACCAAGGTTGATGATATTCTTTCGTCAACGATACACACCCAACTATTTGTCATTCCACCTCAACCAGGTCTCAATCCTCCATTGACATCTCTCTTTTTGTAGAACTCACTCTTCCTATCCCTCTTACAGATCTGACATCAGAACACACCTCACTGTCAAAAGATTTGTATTCATTTTCTTCCACAACATCCACTAAGGTTTGTTATTCATCCTCTTCGAACCACCTCAAAATAGATTCTCTCACAAACACACCAAAGACAAACAAAACATCCTTTAGCGAAGACCAAACAGATACAACTCACGAAGCTTGTACCTCAAGATACACGATATATGTTAGGACCGGAAGGTTCACGAACAATTCATCGATTCAGGCCGGAGAACACCACACGGCGGTTCAAGTATCTGTTGCAGGTTACAACCATCTCACGTGATCTACTGTCACAAATCCGCAAATTTGAGGATGATTTCATGAAAGTTCATCACCGGAAACCAAGACGAAGAGAAATCCATCCAATCAAGAAGATTGTCGACGAATACAAAATGATCCGCATGGAATTGCAGAACTGCGCAGCCGTTCTCATCCAGTGCGCCTTTCGTCTGTTCCTTTCTCGGAAAATAGCCGCCAAGCTGAGGCAGGAGCGGCTCTTCTACTTCGCCCACCCAAACATTGTCATCCAGCATCGCCTGGCACGCCTCCGACAGATCGAAGAGCGCTCTGCAGATCTGAATGTGCTCATCCACGATGTCGACCAGCTCCTCGACGAGAAGTCCGCTGTGAAAGAAGAGCTCCGCCGCTTCGACCGTCTCTTCGAAGGGTTCCACGGTCGGCGGCCGGGCAAGCGAGACAAAGAGGCACTTAAGCCGCTCTACTCGTACTACAAGAAGCTCTCCAACATCCTCGTGGCTGCCGAAAACCAGCCGTCGATGTCGCTGACGATGTTGGATGATTCGCAGACGCAGGAGCCTGACTAAGCCATCTGTCTATCGCTGTCACTTCTCTGTTTATCTGTTGCGTTTTTTGTGGCTTACCTTTCTTCTTTTCCATTTCACCACTTGCTCGATCACTCTCTTCAAAACAAATAATGGTGACGTGTCATTCTCTTCATTTGTACCCGCCGCCTGCCTTGCCAGTCTTTGCCATCCGCCTCCTCCTCTCCTCCTTCTCCATCGCCAGTGCCAATGGGTCCTGCATTCCACTGAAACTGAAGAAGTACGGTTTCCCCACAATGTCTGCCTGCTGCTTCTTCTTCTGCGAAGCTGCACTCTTCCTCATCCCGCTCTGTCCGGGTCCATCCTCGCGTGAGTGTCCTCGCCCACCTTGTCTCTTGGAATGCGGCTCTGTAGAAGCATATCCCTTCCTTGTGTCTCTGCTTCGACCACCCTGTCCGCCTCGCTGACCACCTTCCGAAGTGCGTGGCCTCCCGTCCTCACCCGCCCTTCCTCGCCAATCGTCGTCCCTCATCCCGTCTCCTCCTCCGCCAGACCCTCCTCGTCCCTGCGGACTTGATCCGTCTTCATATTTCCGCATGAGCTTCCGGATTTCACTGACACGACGATCCAGCTCTTCTTCCTCGTCGCGTCCTTTCCGCTGCAGCTCGTTGTGTGTCCATTCCCGCATGCTTTCGTACTCTCTCAACATTCGAAGAGCAGCTGTGGCTTGTTGAAGAACTCGGAGGAAAAGTGGATTCAGCTGTGAAGCGAGATACTGCTGAACCTCTCTCGACTCGTTCATGCTCTCCCCTCGCTTGCCACTGCTCTCCAACTTCTCCTGCAGCTCGTCCTCCTCCGCAGCGATTCCCGAGTAGAGGATGTTCTCAAACTCTTCGTACAGTCGAAGTTCGCCCAGCACCTCCTCGCGCTTATCGTCGACCTCCTTCAATTCGTCGAGGTGCTGATAAAGAAGATCGTACTCCTCCAACCCAATCGTCGACCCCGTCGTCAGCAGTCCACTGTCTTCGTAGCGGTTAGTGTCTCCTCCGCCCATCCCACCATCACTCAGGAAAGGAGCAATGGCCTGTCGATTGTGGGCTGGCACGCGCAGGAGTCTCCACAGCCCTTTCACACTCTCGACGAGAGCATGGAAGTACTTGTCGAACTTCGTCCGAGCGGGCGATGGAGTCTGGCTTGAGCTTGCACGCGACCCGCCTGTGTTCTCCATGGACGGGTTGAGGACGCTGTCTGCGCCGTCCAGTTTCTCGATTTTGGACTTGAGCTTCTTGGGGGAGATTATCTTTGTGGACTTGGTCTTCTTCTGCTTCTCCTCCTTTTCTTTGTTGCTGTCGCTGCTTGATGAACTTGAGCTACTGTCGCTGTCACTCTCCTCCCCCTTCCCCTTCCTTTCGTCTTCACGCTCTTTTTTCTTCATCTCCATCATCTGATTGTGTAACTTCCGTGCTCTGTCAAACTGCTTCAAGAACGGCGATGGTGTTGCATTCTCCTCGAGCGCTCCGAGTGACGACGGAGTGTTGCTCTGTGGACGAGAATTTGCCCCTCCTTTCGATTCGAAACTGCGTGTTCTGACGGGCTCCTCCTCCGACCTGTATTCTTCGTCATACTCGTCCTCACGAACCTTCCTTCCGCCTCTCCCGCCTTCTCTCGTCACTGGCCGTCCTTCGCCTTCCTCTTCCCGACGGTTGTACCGATCGCGGGATGGTTGGCGTTGACCCGAACCACTTCGGCGGGCACCGCTTCGTCCTCCTCTTCCGCCTCCTCGTCCTCCTCCTCTGCGGCGAGAGCCGTCGCCACTCGCTCCTCCCCTTCCATCTGCTGTTGGCTGTCTTCTGCCCTCCGCACGCCGGTTGAACTCGTGTTGTGTCATCTCTCCTCTCCTCTTATTTCCCGTCAGTCCATAATCCCTCCCAATGTCCCTGTTTTCCCTCTCCACCACCTTCCTCCTCACTTCCAGCACCTCCTTCTCCTCCTCTGTGAGATCCGGTCCCATGTGCCGCTTGATGTCTCTCCGCATGTGCTTGGAGTCGATGACTGGGCACAGCTTGTCCTCAATCGCGTTGTACTCCCGCATTGGCTTTTCATAGATTGGCGTCACACGATTGTCCCACTGGGCTTCCATCCGTGCCAATCGGGCTCTTTCTGCCTCTCGTTGCTTCTGCCGCCTTCTCCGTTCGTATTCTTTGGCTTCCTGCTCGCGAGTTTGCTTGTCTGTTTTGCTCGAATTTTGTTTCTTCTTTTTTTGATCATTTCCGTTTCGATCCTGATTGGCTGTATCTTGTTCTTCATATTGTGCAATTTCATCATCTGTTTTCTTACTTATTTCTGCGATTTTTGCTTGCCTTTCCTTGATTTTTTCCTCCTTTACTTCTTCCTCTTTGTTTGCTTCATCTTCTTCTTCATCATCATTTTGTTGCTCCTGTTTATAATCTCTTGTTGCAATCACACCTTCATCATCACTTTGTTCCTTGTCTTTCTCAGATTCTGGATCAATTTCTTTGGCTTGTTGATCTTGGTTTTGTTCCTCTTCATCCTGCTCCTCCTCGTGCTCATCTTGACTACCTTGTTCTTGTTCATCATCGACAACATCTTCTTGTTCTTCTGGCTCAGCAGGGGCCCCAAATTCCCGTGTTTTCACTTCTTCTTCCTCTGCTTCAGATTTCTCGAAGTCTCCCTCTTCCCCTTCGTTGTCAACCTCATCCTTTGGCTGTTCTTCATCAATATCATCTTCTTCTTTCTCATCATCGGGAGCTTCTTCTACATCTTCTTCTTTCTCATCTTCTTCCATTTTTTCTGCGTCATCCTCAGGTACAATGTCCTCTTGATCGTCCTCAACCGGTTCTTCTCCACCTTCATCAGCTTCCTCTTCTTGTTGACCGTCTTCTTCCTGTTCATTATTTGATTCATGGTCTTGTGGATCATCTTGTTCATCTTCAGCTTGTTCGAAATCTCCACCTTCGTCGACTTGTGCTTCTTCCTCGCCGTTTGATGCATTTTCCTCTTGATCTTCATCGTTCTCCAGTTCACCTTCTTCCTTTCCATCTTCGATTTGTTCATCTTGTTCTTCCTCATTTTCTTCATAATCTGGTTCATATTGAACTTCAGGAGAAATTTCCTCCTCTTGGGATCCGTCTTCATGTTCAGACCATTCGTGATCGCTTGACATTTGATTGAAGAATTGATCGCCCCTCCATTGATTATCAGAGTCAAACGGTACGGCTCCATGGGACATGTTATGCATTGATCCATGTTGATAAAATTGGTTTGAACCATTTTCACCTGCGACCGAACCTTTTTCACTTCCGAAAACCAACCCATCATAACATCCCAAAACGATCACCGATGATCCACATGACTACACCGAATTCTGTCCAAACCGGAAATGGGAAACCATCTGTTGTTATTTTTCCTGGGTGCGGAGGTGTTTTTACACTTTCTTCAACTCGTTTCCATACTCTCAGGCACAATCCTCTCGGCGAAGAATAGAACAACGGGAAAGAGCAAGGTCGTGTGGCCTCGTCTCCGCCATGGTGATTCCTATGTAAGAAATATTCTTGGAGGCAATTTAGATCCAGCAGACCTCACTGTAAAGAATCCAGATTCAGTCTGATGATCTTGTTTTTCTCATTTTTTTCTCCGAATATTGGATTTACAAATAGGAATGGGATGTTTTTGCACCTGATGATAATTTTGGTCTTTGGTCATGTGATCTGTTGATGCCTAATTCAATTCTTCCCAAATCGTTTGACATTTTCTTTCTTTCATCCACCAACTCACGATCCTGTCAAATTATCAGAATGCACACTTACTACCACTACTTGTTCAAGTTTTTAATGCTCAGTGGATATAAGCCAGGCGTGAATCTCTGGGGGTATTCCTCTCTTCGTGTCCATCATCCTTTCAAGATGCCCCCTTGACTGGCGACAGGATAGTACACACAAAAAATTGCATGAAAACATTCAACGACGGATCGAGGAAGCTTACGAGAAGGGGGGACGTCAGAGAGTCACTGTTATCACCCATTCTCAGGGAGGTATCACAATGAAAGCATTCATGCAACTCCATCCCGACTTCTGCTCCCGATTTATCGAAAATTGGGTTGCCCTTGCTGGTCCCTTCCAGGGTGCCGGACGTCATCTCCAAGCATACTTTCGTGGATATGCATTCGGTGTCCCTTCGATCCTCTGCCGTGGGATGTCCATGTTCGAAGCCACCTCCAACTCGCTCGGGATGCTCTGGTTCATCCAACCCGAGCACATCCCCTTCTCTCCCAAAATGGCAGTCCGAGTGAGACTGGAAGACGAGCCTGATCCCACTCGTGGCAAAGAGAAGGGTGGTGTGGGGAAGGAGAGGTGGACGCCGTACATGTGGTTTGGATACCACGTCGACCCAGTCACGCACGAGTCGTGGGATTACGACAGCCAGACCAACATCGATCTTGTCAACCGTGTTCCTGGTGCTCCATCCAACTTGCAGAATAACGCGACTCCACATTCTTCGCCTGTCGGTGTGGAATCTCCTGCGAGTGAGTCGACTCCGCACCAGACATCACCCACTCCAAGCACAGTTTATATCTCGTCTACTCCTTCCATCCCTGCTTCACTTCTTCAACACGCCGAGCTCCCTAATCCCCTCCCTCAAGCGGAGTCTCCTCTCATCACAAACATTCCCGTCACTGCACAAGCCACTTATAAGCATCTCCATTCACACTCTGCTCTCTGTCTCTCACCGGAAGCTCTTCCTCCTCTCTCCACACTTTTCACAGGCGAGCACCTCGCGTATGCTTCGAGAGAGGAGTTCCAGCAGAGCCCTCTTCACCGCACATTCCTTCCTGGGCAGCCAACTCCATCCGTCAGTTCAATGCAAACAATGTTCATCAAAGGAAAGAACGAGAAGAAGGAAGGACACAGCTCGTCTCGCGATTCACTTGTTCACAATTCTCAACCAGAAGGAGAAGGAGAGATTGACGAGCAGAGCGAGGACGAAGGGAAACCTGTTCTTGTTTTGAACAGTTATTCCTCAACGAACTCTTCTGAACGTACTGTCAACGAGTCAGTCCAACTTTTCTTCGAACACAACACTCCACTCCAAACTCGTCCCAACATCGTCCTGTCCCCACTCCCGCCACAGTCAGAACCGCACGTTGACATCGAAGCGGCTGATCTCCCATCATTCAACCTGCTTCCCACAACCTCATCCAGCACGGCTGTGAAGGAGGATCAAGAACTCGCAGCCGAACAAACTGACCTGATGAAAAGCGGCACGCTCCATCCCCTCCCAGAAATGCAGGGCGGGACCATGAACCTCCTCGTGTTGGGTGAAGGTGCAGAAGAAGAGACACAGGCACGAGTGTTGGAGACTGTCGATGAGACAGCAAAGAAAGCTCTTCTTGAACCCGCCTCTCCGTCTATTCCCTTCACAGAAACAGCAGCACAGTCACCAACCGCAGAACGGAGTGATTCGGCACCGTCAATCACGTCTCCGTCCGATTTCCAGACTGACCAAGCCCTTTGCTTCTCGCCGCATCGTCCCATCGCTCAACCCATCCAGCGACAGAGTGTCAAACTGGTTGGATCTCCCATCACCACCATCCACACAGAGCAAGAAGCAGTCAACCCCGCACACAGTGACCGGCCCTCTCCGACCCCATCGGCCAACTCCCACCAGACTTTGGAGTGCTTTGACGGGACAGTTGTGGAAATGGCAACAACGTTCCACAACCAGCCACAAGTTTCCACGCCTGTTCAGAATCCACCCGATGCTCACACCCCTTCGAGCAACGAAAAGAAAGGGAAACCGGATCGAAAGGCGAGAAAAGCCCAAAAAGAGAAGGAAAAGAAGCAAAAAGAGAAAGCAGCGAAGGACGGCAAGGCGAAGAGCGAGAAGAAGTCGTGGATGCAGAATGTCACGCTCGATCCAAACCATTTTGTGGATGCTCGCCTGCACCCCCCCACTCTCCTGCAGCACTCCATCTTCGACCTCTACCGCTTCATCCATCACAAAACCCACCCCCACTTTCTGCATCCATTTGGCGCTGAGAAGTTGAAGGAGCACATTCGGATGTATCGGATGTACCCCTACCCAGACTACCCGAAGCGCGTGTACACCGAAGAAACAACGCTGACAGTGGCAGAGGAGCCACAGCAGAGCCCCTCTCAAGACCGTGCTGTACCTGCCATCACACAATTCTCTCCCCATCGGAGGGTTTGACTTCTTTTTCCTCATTTTGTGTTCAGTTTGTCCCAACATCTTCTGTTCCCATCCCGCTGACGCTTTTCCAACCTTGTACGTACCCCATCCATCTCCCAACACTCAACATTCGTCTCTTTTCTATTTATGGTTCCGGACTCCCTGTGGAATGGCATGTTCTCTGCGACATTGACACTCGCGCCAGAGTCAGAAAGGGCGCCAAAGAAGCCATCAAAGACAAACCAGCTGCCTCCAAAAACGACGAAGGAACGCCTCTCGTCGATGCCACGTCTCCGCTTGTGACTGAACTCGCTGAGAATGTACCCCCTCTCCCGTCTTCAGTCCCGTCACAGTCACCCCTCCCCCCGTCTCCCAATCCAGATAGCGACTATTTCCCATTCCCGTCGTTCTATCCGCTGACGGACGAGGAGAGGGCTGCCTTTGATTCTGTCGTCCCTGACGATTTCATGACGTGTCCGATCAAATGGACCAGCGTGGACGGCGATTGGACCATCCCATCATTCTCTGCTTCGAATGACATGATGGGAGCTGTGGCCAAGTTCAGTCTGGAAGGTGCTACACATATGGGGCTTATGTGGGACAAACGCTCCATGAATCTCATTGCGTGTATTCTTGGCATTCCTCTTCCCTATCCCAATGACTGATTATTAATAAAAACAAACAGTTATTCTCACGGTGGAACCTTTTTTCCTTAGATACAGCCAGATTATGTTTGACTCGTCTTCAATCATTGTTCTCCTGACTTATTCATTTGGGAATTTAGATGTTTGGTTTTAATAATGAAAATACGACAGAAGGAGAGATGTTGGTCCAAGAAAAAAAGAGTATGGCAAGATCTAAAATCAATACAGAAGAAAGACGCAAGACTGAGTTGATTAACAACTAGTCTTTTTCCTGTTCACATTAAAAATTGAGAATCATTCATCCAACCTCTCCTTCTTTTTCCAGCCACGACTTGACATCAGTGCTGATGTTGAGAGATTGCCGAACAGTGCCTTTCTCTTGTCGCATCAATGCTCCGCGAACCTGCAAGAATGAGAGGAACAAGATGGATAAACAGACCCTCATATTGTGTACAGCCTTCACTTCAGCTGGTTGGGCAGTGGCGACACGTTTTGGCGTCGGTGGGAGCATCTCCTTCTCCTTCGCTCTGGCTTTCTGATGCAGTGCCTCCTTCTCCAGCTTCAATCGCTCGACTCTCTTTTGTTCCAACTCAATACTCCTTCGATAGAACTCATCACTCTGTCGTTTTTTCGCGCTTTCGCTTCGTTTTGGTGGAGGAACTTTCTGTGTCGTTTCTGGCGATGAAGTGAGGTGTTTGAGTGGCTGCTTTCTCTGTGCACTAGAAGCCCTTGTTTGCTGCAGAAAATGTTCTGTTCCCGCCACTGGCTTGACTTGCGTTGGGTTTCGATTTCGAGCAGATTGGGATCGAGCGGGTGCCTTCGTCTCCCCTTCCTCTGTTTCAGACCGAGATGTCTTCCCCAATCGTGCAATCATCAAAAGCTCTTCGGTTTTGTTCATTTTCTTTCTTGACCACCGAACCTCCTCTTTTGGAGCTGGTTGGGGTTCTCTTGCTGGTCGGTATCGACGTTCTTGGAGGATCTTTTCGGCTCTTTCCCGTCGCTTCCTTTTTTCAGCTTCCAAAGCCTCTTGTTGTTGACGTTTCTCGTTTTCGAAGCGTTGAGAGAATATGAGTTTGTTGTATAGTTGTTCTTTATGAATTTGAGCAGCAACGTCAGTCTGTTAAAAAGAGGAACATTAGAAGCATGGGAGACAACATAATAAATGTGAAAATGATCCATACATGACGATCTTTCGCCAATGCGCGAGACCTTTGCGATAGATGCGGTGAAAAGGTAGCATTTTGTCTTTCTTCCAGTAGAATCCTGTTCTCTTCATCTTCGAGTCTTTTCTGTCTTTCATCCTCCCATTCAAACAAATCGTTGACAGATCGATCAAGAACTTTGCTTTTTCGGTTGATTTTTGGTGGTTGTATCGTTTGGAGTGTCCGTTCAAGCTCGTCTTGTCTCATCTCGTCCAATTTTTCTTGTTTGTCGGACAAGAATCGATCATTTCGTTCTGTAACACTCTCTTTCCCTGACATAAGTTGAAGTGATCGCTGGTTCAGGGTAGGGGGCCGATTCTCAGAGAGTTCTTTCTTTTCCATCGCAGCTCTGAGTTGTTCAACTTTTGCCTTTCTTTGAGATTCCAGTCTCTGACTACGTCGAAGAATACCACCGTCATCTGACATTTGGAGTGAGCGGATGGAGAGTTGAGGATGGAATGGTCTCGATTCTGTCAGGCCATCCTTAG
Source organism: Blattamonas nauphoetae (assembly GCA_033064195.1). Lineage (NCBI taxonomy): Eukaryota > Preaxostyla > Oxymonadida > Blattamonas > Blattamonas nauphoetae. The sequence goes on along the minus strand of JARBJD010000011.1, from coordinate 205,459 downwards.
TTCGTGACATCGGAGACGTGGCTGAACTACGACGTGCAGAAAGAGAACCTATTCTAAGAAAGAGATTGGTCCTTGATGAAAAGCAACAATAGAAACGTTGTTTGTTCAATTGGGCGACTTTGATCAAGGAAGAGTTGAGAGCCATCACGAGCTGTCGGTTCTTCTGAACTATCATCGTCAGATTCAGAAGGAGATAGTTCAAGCCGTGAACGAGGAGTGGGGTTCATAGAAAATGATGTCAGTGTGGGTTCGATTGATTGAGAGTTGAGTTGGTCATTAATCAAAAACTGTCGAAAAGTTCGAAGATTCTGGAGAGTCACTGAATATACAAAGGAGATAGTGAAAGAAATTCAGTTGTAAGTGATTATAAGAGACATTGTCGTCGAGATTCGAACAGCTTGAAGAGTGACTCAACTTGAGAGTTAGTAAGACGTGAATGTGCAAAAGAATCCTGTGATCGATACAAGAGATCTGTTGGATTTATGTCATGAAGTTTGCCTGAATATATGTCGAAGTGAAAGAATTCAAAAATTGAATTCAAGAGAGGTGGGGATTTGGAATAAAAAATAATAGATAAGCCCAAACATGTTTCGAGAGAGCGTGGAGAGAGTTCTATTGTTGCTGCATTCTCGTCAAATGTCTCTAGATTCATCAAAAGACGAATCGATATGAAAAGAGAAAATGTCGGGCTGATCTGACTCGATCACTAAATCGCAATAAATTGCTAAAACTCGGCAAGCTGGCAGATATTTTTCTTAAAATCTGTTTCCTGGCACCCTCTGGTGATCTTTTTTCAATTATTTGTTGCATTTAGGAAGTTTTTTTTGTGTTGTTCACTTGGGACTAGGGTCCTCTTGAAGACCACTTAAACATTGATTTTTAGAAAAGGGGGGATAACACTTGATTTAAAATGAAATTGAGGGACTGATTTTCAGGTTTTTCTTCCTAGAATCTGTCTCTGACAGTCGTGTTTCTTTTTGAGGTTGAACACGTAATAGTAGTGTCAATAATCCACGATCTGTTAAGGATAAATCACAATTGGTCTAACTAAGAAAAAAATAAAATTTTATAGATGTTTCAATAAACCGAACTTTTCATAAACCCGAAACATGGGGCTTGAAAAATATATATTGGTCAAACTAAGAAAAATAAAATTTGGTTCCGCGCCGAAACCCCTGTGTCGGGAGAAAACCTCAAAATACCCCCTTTTGCCCTATAAAAAAAATTGTTTCGGCAATATCTCAACAACCAGTGAACCGATTTTGTTGAAGTTTTCCACAAAAACGTTTTTTTGGCGAAATGAACATTTTGAAAAAAATTTGGAGAAAAAATTCTGGATATTTGGGATAGTGGAAAAAAACCCATATTTTTCTCGACAAAAAATTCTTGGGAAAAAATATCTTTTGTGTTTTGAGCAGCTTTTGTCGAGATCTTTACGATCACAATGCATTTTATTTGATTCAAAACGGATGGCTGGTTGTGGAGAAATGAGGGCAAAAAGTTGAGAAAAATATGTGGATGCCTAAAGGAAACAGTATTTTGAGGTTTTCTCCCGACACAGGGGTTTCCGCGCGGAACCAAATTTTATTTTTCTTAGTTTGACCCATCTAAATTTTTCAATCCCCACTGTACGGATTTTTGAATATGTACGGATTATTGACACTACTATTAGATTTATTTGACGACACAAATTTCAGAGTGCCTCATATCGCCCTGTAGGAAAACACACACATTTTTTTGAAACTTTTTGGGGTCATTTCTCCACGACCAGACGTCCGTTTTGGACCGAAGAAAAAGCGTTTTTATCGTGTATATATCGATCAAAGACACAAAAAAAAGAAAAAAATTTCCCATGAAATTTTTTTGGGCGAAAAATAACGTTTTTTCACATCGTCCCAGAGACCCATAATTTTTTCTTGAATTTTTTTTCAAACAATTCATTTCTCCAAACAAACGATTCTACAAAAAATTTCATCAAAATCGGTTCACAGGTTGTGAAGATATTGCCGAAACACTTTTTTTTCTTGGGCAAAACGGGGTATTTTGAGGTTTTCTCGGAATAGCGCTGGGATATAACTAAAATTTTATTTTTTTCTTAGTTGGTCCATTATGGTCCCACACCGAGAAGAGCGTGGATTATTGATTTTCTTGGATTATTGACACTACTATAAATATTCAATTCATCTCTTCAAGAAAATTATAACTTTGCGATTTGGTCAAAGATGTATCGATTTAGGAACGAATGATCAACCCTATTTCTCATTGTGGAGATCATTGCACGATGATCGAGACGTTCATTCACCCATTATTGCCTTTTTCATTCAAAAGTATCTCTGGAAACCAATACAGCTAGACTAGTTCTGAATTGTATTTTAATTATTCAGAAATGAACATAATTGTTCAGAAATGCATTTTTATTGTTCAGAAATGAACATAATTGTTCAGAAATGTATTTTAATTATTCAAAAATGAACATGAATTATTCATATATGAATAGAGATTTTTCTGAAATGAACAGGGATTGTTCGTAAATGAACAGTCCTTTTACATGCATATTTTTTCGACGACACGTTTTACAAGAGGTTGAAAGAACGGATGGAACTCCATTTCAATGACCACTGTCATATATCGTCAGGTAATCGCACTGAGAGATTTTGAATTATATAAGATAAATGGTTGTTCTCATCTCAGAAGAGACCTACTTACTCTCCCGGGCCATAGTTCCAAAGTTTTCTTTAATCGGGTTCAGTTCACAGGTATTTTGACAGACGAGGAGCTAAAATCTGGTTTTTTGCGAGATAGAATTCCACCATGACAAAAATCAACCAACATCTACTCTGTCTTACTCGTGGTTTTCATCATTTCTTATGAAAAGAGCACAAAAAATTGAACTCAAACACTGAAGGACATTGTCCAGGATAGTGCACGATAATTCCACTTCGAAAACCAATGATCATCACCGATGACGACGATGAGATCGCCTCGATATTCTCATGTTGAGTTTAAAGTCGAGAATGAATCACAAATCTGAACACAGAGAGAGGCCGTTCAATTCTGAAAAATCACTGTTCATTTCAGAATAATCGCTGTTCATTTCTGAAAAATCTCTGTTCATTTGTGAACTATCATGTTCATTTCTGAACAATTAAAATACATTTCTGAACAATTATGTTCATTTCTGAAATATTAAAATACATTTCTGAAAAATTAAAATACAATTCAGAACTAGTCTACCTGTAGATTGTTGAAATGTTACAAGAAAACGAGCCAACAGCACAAGAATGGAAGAGAGTATTCGAAGTAAAGGCAGCAACAATCACATACCTACTGGATCATGATCTCCTCCACGCACCAACATGTGTGTCAGAATTTTTGACATCATTCAAAAGTTCGACGGTCACAGACAAAAGATGAAATTATCCACAATTGCCACGACTTTATCCATGATCTCGTAAATACTGTTCACTCATATCCCACATCCCTTCGAAAGAAAAGTCGATTCATTTCTCAATCCTGAGAGGAGATTGGTTTCGATTGTTGGTCTTCAGACTTTTGAATGATGTCAAAAATTCTGACACATGTCCTGTGTGTGGGGAAGAGATGACAGCCTCCAACGAAGCAAATCGTCGTTGGAGGTGTCGGCCCGAGAATCAGAACAGATCCATCCTGTCTGGTACTCCATTCATCAATTCTCATATCCCGATCAATCTTGCCTTGGAAATTGCCCGCTCCTGCCATACCAAAGTCACACAACAGCATGTAGACACCCTCTCTGGAGCCTCCAAGGATACTGTGAGGTTGATATACTGTTTATGTCGACAAGCCGCCACTGTTGCTGTGTGGAGCGGTTTTACGCCGTTGGGGGGTGAAGGGAGAATTGTGGAAGTGGATGAGGCCCATTTTGGACGAAGAAAAAATGGAAGAGGAAATGACAGACCACAAAGATGGATCGTTGGACTGGTCGAGCGGCCGCGAAATGGGCCGCCTCGCGGAATCCTTCTGCCGCAAAAGACTTCCGGTACAGGCAAACATTTATTTGATCTTCTCCAAACTGCACTAGCCCAAAATCACCTCAGCCAATCAAAATGTGTGTCTCTTTGCACAGATGGCGACGCTACAATGGTGAGTCCCAAAGTGGGCTTCCGTCACTTCGTTCAGATGACAAATCCCAAAATTATGTGGTTTCACTGAGGAGCTCATTCTTTCCACCTAGGTGTTGCACACACCTTTGAAGATCAACGGACATCTGACTTTCCGTTGGTCATTGAAGTATGCAACGGTTGACTGGTCCAAATCGCCGAATCAGCGCAGGTCTCCCATTTTTCTTCAAGAATCACGACGATTAAATCCTGGTACTTGATTGATTCTCGTCTTTATTTGACCTCTCAAGTTGTTTACATCGTTCTTCACAAGGATCAGTGTTTCGTTCTTTTCAATCGACAATACGACTATACACAACACCCAATCATAGAATTAGCTTTTTTCACCTTATTTCACCGATATCTTCTCGTTCATCCCCTTTTGTTTCAAAAAGTGCATTGAAAAGACGTTCAGAAAAAAGACTATCTTCATCGTGATCGAACCTCAATGTCGAAACGAACCACATTTCCATCATAGTGAAATGATTTTAAATAAAATAGAGAAAAAATTCAAATCAGGAACCATCTATAGTATTTTGAGGTTTTCTCCCGACACAGGCGTTTCGGCGCGGAACCAAATTTTATGTTTCGTAGTTTGACCAATCTATATTTTTCAAGCCCCATGTTCCGGATTTTTGAAAAGTTCGGATGAATGACACACCTATCAGATGAGAATGATCTGACTCCTCATTTGAATCAGAGAGTTCAATCACACCATCAATCAACCTCCTTGTATAGGTAGTCACAACCACATCACGCACTTCTTCATCATCAAAATCGATTTCCACTCGAGGGTTGACAGTTTTCTTTTCATCACTTTTCTTTGTCCGTTGTCTCCTTTGAATGTTAGATGCCCATTCATCCCTGAAGAAGGGACATGTTAGTGTTTGTCCTGACAGAGTGAAGGATGGTTTGTTGTATGTACTTCCGTTTGCTTTGACCACTTCGTCTTGTTCAGGCAATCAATTGAGGTGAGCCAGATCATCACTGGTGATACCTGCATTACGAAACCCTACCCGAATCACGGAAGGGAGGAGAACTTCCTCTACCGTCGCTTGAAGATAGGGTTGGGCGCCCTGTCCAGCGGTTGGATGATGGTGTGAGGAGATCTTTGCGATGTTTTGACGGATGGCAGAACAGCCTTCTGACACTTGATAAGAGGAATGATGAGCAAATGTTTCGTGGAGAATACCTGAATGTGTTCATTTGACATTGTTTTGATTTTATGGAGCACGTTCTGTCAGAAACAATTCACTTTTTTCTGTCGTTCATCAACTTCTCCTGGAGTAATTTGTCTGTCCGTGTTTCCTTGTTATCATTCGATCTTTGAATCAGGCGAAAGAATGGATTTGATGATCGGATCGTGATGATTCACTCAGGAGGTAAGTTTCGTGTGACTTTCGTATGAACATCTAGGAAGACAAATGAGAAATGATTGAGTTAAAGGGATGCAAAAAAACTGAAATTGAGACGACGACAGTTGAATTTGTCAAGTTGAAGGGGTCAGATCTTGTCTGATTTGTCTCAATATTTTTGAAAACCCACAAAACACTATGGTTGGTTTCAATTTTATCGAAGTCTTCCAATGAACGTTCCAATTTTCTTTGTCGAGAGTTCGAGTCGGGAGATGAGATAGAGTGACGATCAACACCTGAATCGTCTTTTTGGCCCTGATTTCAATCAAAAACGTATTCAGACGATACAACATGGAGAAGTGGATTGAATTGGATGAATGATGAGGAGGTGTGTTCTGAGATAGTTTCTGTGAAGTGGTTTTCAAGTATCCAGTTTTGGAGCGAACCAAGTGGGGATGGATGTGCAATATTGGGGATGGTTTCCAACAATGGTAATACCAACAATGACTGAGCAGCTTTGCGACATTGGGAAAGTCAGAAGAAGTCGTTTGACAAAAAGCGCATTCGAAGCCATCAAGAAAATCAGGGAGACTGATCCGTGCGACTTAATCTTTCACCTCATCACAAAGTCGTGCTGGTGTCCAGATGTTTTGAAAAGGATCAAGGAGGTCCAGAATGGTTTGCACCGATTTGTGAAATCACTGAAAAATCCTACAAAAATTTAGAGAAAGAGAAAAATTTACTGAAGGATCTTCTGGACATCTGCAAAAAGCCGCGAATCCAAGCTATTGATGTCGAATCTGTGCTTGGCACACACTTCAGATATCAAACAATTAGTGATAATGGGTACGGACAATCCAGAAGTCGGTTCAATGAAGGCAAAAGACACTTTAAAAAAAGTCTACACAAAAGAGAGAAAAAAAACCCGTCCACCACCATCAAAATCCGAAATGTCCAAGGAGGAGCTAGAGTTATTCAAAACTTTCTTACTTAACAACTCCACTGAGAGCTGCACGAATCAAACACAATCGATCTCTTCAGCGGATTCTTGGATGTATGGACGAGTTCTAACCAAGATAAAATCTGTTCTGTGGACAAAGATGATCAAAGAAACAAAACTAACAATGTTATACAGCACCTTCTACAACATGACGAAAAGGATCAAGTACCCCAAGAAGGGTACCTCAATTTTCAGGGGAAAAACTCGAGCTCAGGGGAAGATCTCAATCACAGGGGAGAATCTCAATCACAGGGGAAAATCTCAATCACAGGGGAAAATCTCGGGCCACAGGGGAAGAATCTCAAGGACAAGGGGATTGAAGGTGGATCAATTTTTGAACATGTGTGGATTAGGGAGTTAGAACGCGGGACTTTCAACCCTCGGTCCCGGGATCGAGGTTGGTCATCGGCACTTTTTCTCGTTTTTGAAACATTTTTGTCAACGATCACAGATTCTCTCTCTTTTCAATCCGATTTTTTGTTTAAACTTTTCAGAAAGGCTCTGCGATGAACAGAATGTTGCTGATGAGCGGGCAATCACGATCCTACTTTTTTTCTCAAATTCAGACATTATTCTCCAAAATAACTTAACATACAACATAATAATGACATGTTTGATGCTTCTTCTTCATCTTTTCTCATTGTCCATTCACCCATTCTCAAAACTTTCGCATTCGTTTTCCCACTCTCGATCTGTTATGAACCAACGAAAGAACTTTCTCATCTCTCTCATATTCTCGATCACACACATCCCGATCTCTTTTCGCCGAAATGTATATATCTGTTGGGTGGTTCTCGTCCTGTATGAACTCTTTTTTCATGTCCCTACCCTGTTGTTCTCTTCCGTCCAAATCTCAAGTATTTGATCCACTTCCACCCTTCATCGTCTAATCTTCTTTTGCTTTATGTGTGTCGTGCCAGAGCAGGACGAATGCATTGACGCTTTCAGGCTGATCGGTTGCATGCAGAGATCTCTTCAAGATTGGAGAAGTTCATTTTGAAATGCTGACCTACCCATCATCATGTATGTTTGACAGTTTATACTTCATTATTTGAAGCTGATTTGCATGTCGAATGCAGCTAAGTCACAGACACAATCCGACTTTAATAACATGTGAAATGAACACTGAAAAAGCCAGTACCAACCTTCGACAACAATCCTGAAAAGTGAATTGTATGCTTCTCGTTGCTAATGTCTGCCAGATCAAGAACCGGCCAGTCGTCGCAGATCTCCTCAGAGTGATGTTCAATGCTTTAATTCACACCTTCTGTTAAAGAATCTGAAAGACCACCGCCAAAATTCTCTGAGTTGCTCCCGGAAAAGGCAACCACAAAGGTTGAGGAGGAAATTCCAGCAGAAGGTGGTGATTTGAGAGAGGGAGCGACTGTGGAGTGAATGCGGTGAGGAGGGCGAGCTGCAGAAGGAATATCAACACCAGTCCAAACCTTCAACACTCTGAGATCGATGACAGCACTGGAGAATGTGGAGCTGCCGACTGACGCACTACCCGTTGATGCTGTCCTGCGGCGAGCAGCAGCGAGTGTATATACACTGTTTGACTTTCCCACCCTCTCTCTCTTTCACACCTTCCGGTTTCTTTTCCTTTTCATTCACCTCTTCCCCTTCTCTTCACTCCTCTCAGCACCATCGCACGAGCATTGGCCAACAGCCCCGGTCTGCTTCTGCTGGACGAGCCGACAAGCGACCTGGTTGCGTATACATCGTGGTATGTGTTTGTGCGGGACGTGATGGTGGCATCCGAGAAGAGGATGAAAGAGGAGGACATAAGGAATACGCTTCTGATGAAAAAGGCGCTGGCCGGTTTGCACAGTGTGAAGACATGGAAGAAGAAGGACGGACAAGCGGGAGGGATGTTGGGGGAGGAGGGCAAGGGGAGGGAGGGGAGCGTATGCACAGTGATTGGATGATTCCAGTGTGCTCTTCTGTGCACGAACCGTGGGACAACGATCATGTTGCGTTCTGCAGTAGGGAGGACGAGGAAGGGATGGCGTGTGTGTTTGAGATTATCGTGGAAGAGCAGGGCGACACAAAGACTCTCTTTCGCCAATTTTCACTCAACGCGAATCCATTCTCGAACCAGCGGATGGGAACGATTCGGATTGATATACAGGAGAGAGTGGGAGAGATGCTCAGATGAAGTGAAGAGGAGCGGAAAAGAGAGGATACAGTCCAGATTTTGGTGGAAGCACGAACACAGCCACAGTTCATCTCGCAAACTTGCATCTCGGCTGTCCTGCTCAACTCTTCGCCTCTCACCGACTTGGCTAGCATTGTTGCCGAAGTCGATGCCAACGAAGTGTTCATGCTTCACAAGACGAACATGCTGGAAGAGATCGGAGCAGAGAACGAGCTGATGGAGAGGTCGTGTGCCGGAATGATGGACTGGATTGGGATGGGCGGGCTGCCAGAAGTGGACGAGGAAGAAGAAGAGAGGCGGAAGGAGACAGAGGCGAAGGAAGAGGAGGAGCGGCTGAGAGAGGAGAGGAAGGAGCAAGAATTGAACAAAGTGGCAGAGGAGACAAACGAACAGGAGAAAAGAGCGAAAGAGGCACAACCCCCAACTTCGGACGAACACCCATCTCACATCCCACTCCACTACCGTCTGTGTCGCCGCCCGTCCTCCATCATTCCTCTCTCCCCTCCACACGGCCCTTCTCCACCTTACCCCCTCCACATCCTCCCTCGTCCAATACAGCTCGTACTTGTCTCCCTCCCGCCCCATCTCAACCAACTCCCTCGCTCCATCAGCGCTGGGGTAATGAGGAGTTACTGATGATCCGAAGCGATGTGCAGGCCACACACAACGAGGATAACAGAGACGAGCTGGATCAATACAGCTACAGTCTGCTCGGAGACTATGAGTGATGTGTGGGAGGGTGTGTGGGGAACAAGGAGAAGCGGAAAGAGCTGGACGAGCTTTGGGGAGTGATCCGACAAGCGAAGAAGATCACGATTCGTCTCTGATCGCATTGGTCACTCTTCCCGACCAAACACTCAACATTCACATCAATACATGAAAAGACAAAGAGGAATCTGAAAGCGATGGAAGAAGGAGATGCACAGAGCAGTGTCGCAACAGGCCAGTCGGAAGTGGCTGTGTCAGTGGAGCAGGCGAAGAAGGCACGTGAGGAGCTGGAGAAGTAGATTGAGTCGACAATGTCTCTTCCATGTGCGATGATCTGAAAGATGATTGATCGAGAGTGGGAAAACGAATGCGAAAGTTTTGAGAATGGGTGAATGGACAATGAGAAAAGATGAAGAAGAAGCATCAAACATGTCACTATTATGTTGTATGTTAATAGATGTGGGACACAAAACAATTTGGAGACATAATTCGCTTTTCTACCTAAATAAGAATCAATTTCTGTTGGAGAGTGAATTACAGGTTGTAGGGAGCCTATTACACATCCTCACTAAGTATGAACTAAATTGGAGATGGTCCAAATTCTCGATCCTTTTTCCACTTTATGATGGGTCTCTCCATTTTTCAGAACTGATCATTACATCACATTACCCAAAAAAATCATCAATACAAACAGTAGTGAAATACAAGTGATATGACCGAAGTCTGAGTGACGTTTCTCCGCCATCTTATTGCAGAGATCTCCTCCTGTGTCATGGATCATCGTATTAACAACATGAAATCCATGCATCTGCCTAAAAATGTGAAGAGAATGAAAAGTAAGGAATAAAAATGAGAGCAAACCTGAAAAACACGGGAAATATGCTGGATCTGAACTGATTGGTGGAGTGACCAAACTGTTCGTCTAATTTGTTGAATCAATAAAGTTTGACCGACAAACACTGAAAAATGAGGAAAAAGAGGAAGAGAATGAGTGATGAAGGAGAGAGACAGATCCATGCAAGAAAAATGAAGCAACAATTGCATTCCATAAAAAGAGCGAATTGAGCTTTGATTGGTGGAAAGCATACCGGGATTGCACTGCAGTGACCATCAGGTCATTGTCCGTGAGTGCGTTAATCTTTAAGACAGGATCCTTGAATGGGGATTTTTGAGCGGGCAAGGGGGTATTTTGGATGTTTGATCCCATCCATTATTGGGTTTCTCAATTTTTTCGGACTCTTGTTATTAGGTTTGTGCCATGTCATCTGAGACGTGGAAGGTGAGAAGGACTGGGATATGACTTTTTTCGGAGAACGGAGATTTTGTCACATTGATTGTGGGAAGATCAGACGTTGATCCTCCTTTCTCCACTTCAAGACAATTTTTCCTTTCCGTTGACTTTTGTGGCGTGAACAGACCAGTTCACGAATTATTTTCACAAATATTAGACCTTAATTGTCAATAGATCGCTCAAAGAGGGAATTATGTCCCGAAATTGAATTATGTCCCATGTCTATAAGTTATTTTGGAGAATAATGTCTGAATTTGAGAAAAAAAGCAGGATCGTGATTGCCCGCTCATCAGCAACATTCTGTTCATCGCAGAGCCTTTCTGAAAAGTTTAAACAAAAAATCGGATTGAAAAGAGAGAGAATCTGTGATCGTTGACAAAAATGTTTCAAAAACGAGAAAAAGTGCCGATGACCAACCTCGATCCCGGGACCGAGGGTTGAAAGTCCCGCGTTCTAACTCCCTAATCCACACATGTTCAAAAATTGATCCACCTTCAATCCCCTTGTCCTTGAGATTCTTCCCCTGTGGCCCGAGATTTTCCCCTGTGATTGAGATTTTCCCCTGTGATTGAGATTCTCCCCTGTGATTGAGATCTTCCCCTGTGATCGAGTTTTTCCCCTGAGCTCGAGTTTTTCCCCTGAAAATTGAGACACCCCCCAAGAAGAGGAGCGACGTTTGTCCTGATTGTTTGAGGTTACAAGAAGCAAACAAGGAACTGAAGCATCTTGGAGCTAATGATGATTCAAAGAAAGAAGAGAGAATGAAAGAGATACTGGCTTTAGATCGACATCTGGTGGGAGCTGAAGTCCAACGAAATGCGATCAAGAAAATGCCATCAAACCTCGTGAAAGGTGAATTTTTGATGGTCGCGGACTTTAAAGAAAACTGGATAATTCCAGCAGGTGGAGATGAATCCCAGCAAGACTGGTTCAACAAACAGCAGTTGACAGATTTGGGGGTTGTGGTATTTTCGAAGAATGAAGATGGAAAAGAAGTCAAACGAGTGTTCCATTTTATCTCTGAGATTCTGAATCATCATGTGGCGTTCGAAATTGAAGCATTGGAGGTTCTGATGGAAAATCCGTTCTTTGATCAAGCCCACAAGATTTTTTCTGTCTCCGATTGTGGCCCTCATTTCCGAAACAAACAGCTCCTGTGTTATCTACTATCAGATCTACCAACACTTGATCCGTCAGTATCTACAACCGTCCTCTTCTACTTTGAGCATCACGGAAAGAACATTTGTGATGCGGAGTTTGGTGCGATGGTTCGGACTCTGAAACAATCTCCCACCGAAACGACACTTACAACAATCTCAGACTTTATTTCATATTTTAGAAACGAGAACGCTACACGCTCATCAAGACCCATTGATTACATCCACCTTGAACCAACCTTCCCTGCTGAAGTTCCCCAACTCGAATTTGTTGGTGTGTCAAGGTATCTCTGCTTTAGAATAGACAACAAACAGCTTTATGCTAGTACCTCCGTCTCGATCGACATTCAAGAGTGGAACGAACTGAAATATCACCATATGAAGGTGATCTAGACCTTTGAAGTCAAAAAGTGGCAAGAACAGATACTTTCCAAAAGGCAAGGGTCCTCTCCTCTGAAGATCAAGAAATGGACAGAGCGATTTTCAGCCTTGACACAAAAATCGTGCAAACAGATACTCAAAGATGAAAAGCAGATCATGGTTTCCCAAATTTTCATTTTCTCCTTCAGGATAGGGAATACAAAGAAGTTGAATATGAACCAATCGTACCAATTCGGCGTTCAAGAAGCACCAAACTAACTGCAGAAAATGAGGAATAGAAACCGAAAAGAATGCGCAAATCACATCAACTGATGGACTTGTATGTGATTGACGAGAATCAGAACTCGGAAGATGGAAAAACCGAAAAGGCTCGTTCAAAAACAGTCATTCATGGAGAAAATGTCCCACTCAGGACACCCATTCAACGAGAAGAGTATGAGGACCTACTCAGACATGGAGAGTTTTGAGTTGTTTGAATTTCCTGACACATTTATGATGTATCAGTATCGATAATGCAGTGAAACCAGTGTGGGTTTTGAAAAATATTGAGACATTTATTGTTTTCTGCGCAAATAAGTGATTTAGGTTCGTTACTGACTCCACACCTGCATTTGCGTCTCACTGTCTGTATCCAGTTCTGCACAACCAGTAAGAAGGTGGCCGATCTTGTGACAAGTCTTCCGTAATCATTTCTCCAAATTGGGCTTGGATTCTATCGCATTTTTCACTGCGATGTCTGAACAGACGTATTGACTGAACAATGAAGAGACAGGTGAGGTGGTGGAGAGGAATAATTTATAGACCTGGCAGAAACTTCGTCTTCGACGACACAACCCGCCCACTCCTTGATGTGCCCTTGATATGGCAGCCAGTTTCATCAAGGTTCAGGATAAGTGCGGGGAGGCATTTCTCATTCTTTATTCTCTCTCTGACATTCTCTTGGAACGGGATTTTGGTGTCGGATGTCGTTTGGAACAGACGATACTTGTCGAAGAAAGTGGGCTTCAGAAGACGAAGCTCAGGGTGCCGAAGGCGAAACTTCCTTGTCCACTCTGGAGACGGTGGCTCTCTGACATGATGGGTGAGGGGGCGATGTTTCTGGCGAACTGAATGGACCTGGAGATTCCTGATCCACACAAACACAAACCAAAGGTCCAACATCCTTCTCTGTTGGGGTAGGTAATCCCTCTCTCCCATTCACAAAAATAGATACCACCTCCTCCTCCTCAACCTCTGTTCAAATTGTTGGTCGACAGTTTTGATGCGGCTGCCTTCCTTCGAGTTCTGCCTTCTTTTTCAGGTCAATTTTTTGTCTAAGTCTCTGTTGAATCTTTTTCCATCTTTCTAGATTTTTCAGGACGATGCCGCGACTCCAAGGTTCTGAAAATTTTCTCTTTTTGCCTATCCCAACTTTAGGCATTCTGAATGTGTCACCAATCCGACCTTTTTTCTGTGAGGGACCATTTTGGTCAAACTAAGAAAAAAAAAGCAAAAACTATCCTCCTACACGATCCCGAGAAAACTTCACATTTCCTCAATCCTAACAAATTGTCCTTCTGTCTCGAAAAAAGCATGATATTAACAAAAAGATGTTTCCAAACATAACACCGAATTAAAAGGACCGACTTGAAAACAGAAATCGGGATGATTCACAAGAAACTCCAAGAAAATCAACTCGCCAGGCCAAAAAATTCTGCTGCATTTTCTATCTGGTGATGGACGACGAAACCTCCTTCAAATGTCCGATAATAAAACAATTACTCGAAATTGATTCTATTGCAGCTGTGATGACCGTATCTGTTGAGTCAGGTATTAACAAAATGAAACTCATCAAAACACCCAATCGAAGCAGATTAACCGCCGAACATCTACAAATTCTGATGAAGATTTACCTCAATTTCAGAACACCGCTCGATGAGGCACATGTTACAAAGATAATATCCGTTTTCTCTTCATTAAGTATGCCTTTTCCATCACTCCATTTCATTATTGTATTTTGGATTACATTCCGATCACTTCCAAACGACTCTGAGCCATCCAGATCACGTCCTGAGAATCAACTCTCATTCCGATCACATTCTCCCCATCACTGAACTTAAATCGACTCCAAACATTCAACGCAATCATGCATCGGAACAATCAATCTTCAGCAATCATGCCTCAGATCTATCATGCACATAGCAGAACATCTGATCCGGACTGTATCACCATCGTGATATCTGTTCATGAACCAAGGAACAGACTGTTTAGTATCAATTCACATGAACAAACTAGGTCCAACTTTTTTTACATGAAATTGGTGATAGTCTATACGTGTTGTGACAGAAGAGTCAACAGAACCACCTATTTCCATCCCCCACATCTACCAAAAACCCCTCAAATGGATTTTCTGAGCTTCAACAGTAAATGAATCTGTTTTCTGAGTTTTGCACGAGCTGTTTTTCCATCAATTCCATGCACCCTCGACCATTGCCCAACACAATCAAACTTTATTGATGTATACTTCATTCCTCACAACTACGCAATTCTCTGGCGAACCATTCCCTCTTCAACCTCAATTGGCGACCGGCTTTATCCGGTATCATTGCAAAACTTGCGAATACAGCCTTCCTTCCGTGATCAATTGTGTACATCGCTTCCTTGAAAAGACTAAACGAAGAAAGAACATGTGACAAAATATCCGATGAAACCAACAAGGCAATTCTTGGAGCCTTCAGTGAAATGCGACGTGACGAATCTGTCAACAAGAAAGAGGGACCAGTTTGATCGAACCCATTCTATTTTGATTCTCTTTCACTTTTTTCGGGACGTTTGACTTTTGTAGATTGGACGGGTGCATGGAATTGATGGAAAAACAGCTCGTGCAAAACTCAGAAAACAGATTCATTTACTGTTGAAGCTCAGAAAATCCATTTGAGGGGTTTTTGGTAGATGTGGGGGATGGAAATAGGTGGTTCTGTTGACTCTTCTGTCACAACACGTATAGACTATCACCAATTTCATGTAAAAAAAGTTGGACCTAGTTTGTTCATGTGAATTGATACTAAACAGTCTGTTCCTTGGTTCATGAACAGATATCACGATGGTGATACAGTCCGGATCAGATGTTCTGCTATGTGCATGATAGATCTGAGGCATGATTGCTGAAGATTGATTGTTCCGATGCATGATTGCGTTGAATGTTTGGAGTCGATTTAAGTTCAGTGATGGGGAGAATGTGATCGGAATGAGAGTTGATTCTCAGGACGTGATCTGGATGGCTCAGAGTCGTTTGGAAGTGATCGGAATGTTTCCCAAAATTCAAGAATGAAATGATACACAACGATTGGTGCAAAACCATCGAGTGACGTTGTATAGGGTGCGAAACAAGAATTTACTTGCTTTAAGAGAATCACAAACTTCATGCGTCTTGTCTCCTGATAGTGCCTTCACAAAAGCGCAGAATAGCATTAAACCGCCATAAATCTAGTTTTCCTAGAATCTGATGGACATAGTCCAAACAAGACAATTATTTTGTTTTATTAAATGGGTGAGAATTTTTGATGTCATAAAAAAGTTCGAATCCACATCATCGAAACTCGTCTCATCACACAGGAGAGACCATTCAACGTCTTTATCGTGAAACCAGTCCAGATACTGGCTCGATGGACAAGTCTCGTTTTTTGATGCGAGTCCTCGAACTTTTTTATGATGTCAAAAATCCCGACCCAAATCTCCTGCTACTCTTTGAGAAAACCGCCTTGAATATGGAAAGTGCCACTTTTTACATCTCATATTTGCACTATCTCAACAACCAGTGAATCAATTGTCATGTAACTTTTTTACCAGATACTTTTGTTGATGATCCGAACATTTAAGAAAAAATTCGGCAAGCAATTATGGGAATCTGGAAAAAAACCAAAAAACCCATATTTTCTCGAAAACACTCACAGAGGCAAAATATTGCCATCTTTTTTTATAAAAGTTGTTTTTTGAGGCCTGTACGAATAGAATGGACTTTATTTGGTTGAAAACGGATGATTGGTTGTACAGATGTAACGTCAAAATGTTCACAGTTGTTTTGTGTGTTTTGCTGTATGAGGCTACAGGGCTCAAAAATGTGTCTATAGCTCCAAAATTTTTTGCAGAATTATTTTCTCACCAAAACAACATTTCCCAGACAAAATCTCGATTTATGGTGGTTTAATGAATTTCGGCGCTTATATGACAACACTATGAACTCCTTTCAGGAGTCGAGAGAACGATCGGCCCAAGAGATGACATTGAAGATGATTAATCGGACAAGCACCTTATATTCATACAGGAGTCCTCTCTCAATTGTTTCATCCATCTTCTGTACCTATCTCCAATGTGGACATCATGGACATGTCTGGATCGATCTGGTTCTTGATCGTCCTCCCCGTCACAATTCCTTCTCACAATCACTGTTCTTTTAGAGTTAATGAAATCGATTATTGGATGCACACCTCCAGCCAACCTCTTCATTGACTGAATTATTCTCACTTTCAACTCTGTTGAATCCATATTCGTGAAAATCTGTTCGACTCACATCAAACATCACCACTCGCTCTCAACGACGTCAGAATGTTTTGATAGATGCCAGTCTCACAATATCAGTCTCAATTCTAAGGTGGAATGAATCATATACAGCTAGACTAGTTCTGAATTGTATTTTAATTATTCAGAAATGAACATAATTATTCAGAAATGGATTTGAATTGTTCTGAAATGAACATTGATTATTCGTAAATGAACAGTACTTTTACATGTTTATTTTTGGCGATACGTTTTACAAGATGTTGAAAGAACGAATGGAACTCAATTTAAATAGCTACTGTCATGTATCGTCAAGTAATCACACTGAGAGATTGTAAATGATATTTGAAAAGTGGTTGTTCTCATCTGAGAAGAGACCGACCAACTCTCATGGTTCATTTTTCCAATGTTTTCTTCAATCGGGTCCAGTTCACAGGTATTTTGACAGATGAGGAGCAAAAATCTGGGTTTTACAAAAAAGAATTCCACCATGACGAAAATCAACCAACATCTACTCTGACTTACTCGTGGTTTTCATGCTTTCTTGTGAAAAGAACACAAAAAATAGAACTCCAACACTGGAGGACATTGTCCAGGACTGTGCACGATTATTCCACTTCGAATACCAATGAACATCACCGATAACGACGATTAGATCTCCCCTAAAGGATCATGTTGAGTTGAACTTCGAGAATTGAGCACAAATCTGAACACGGAAAGGAGTCGTTCAATTCAAAATAATCTCTATTCATTTCAGAAGAATCTGTTCATTTCTGAAAAATCACTGTTCATTCGTGAATAAATTTGTTCATTTCTGAATAATTATGTTCATTTCTGAATAATTTATTTACAATTCAGAACTAGTCGAGCTGTATGATATGGGTCAGAATTTTTGACATCATTCAAAAGTCCGAAGACCAACATTCAAAAAACGCAATTAACCACGCTTGTCGCAGCTTGATCAAAGTTCTCAAAAAGATTGTTCAATCATGTCATCCACCAATTCTCGAGAAAGGTTGATGCATTTCTCAACCATGAGAGGAGACAAGTTTTGAATGTAGGTTTTCGGACTTTTGAATGATGTCAAAAATTCTGTCCCATATGGAAAACACACAAAATCAGTATACACGACTAAAGTTGTCCATTCAAATTCATTGATTAGGATCTTCACATTCTTCCTCTGATCTTCCAAACAAATAAGCTCGACTCGACAGTTTCATTCAGAGATATGAAGTATGATTTGACAAGCAGACGGAAGTGATCAAATATCGAGACTTTAGGACTACTGGAAGACGATGCGTTGGATTTTGTTCTGTCGTTCGGTGCAGATGATAATAGTGGCGTCACCAATCGGTGTCCTGTCATCAATCGGAGCTTTTTTCTGGACTTATCACTTTTGGTCAAACTACGAAAAAAAAATTTTTGAATTATTCTCCGGCTCGATCCCGAGAAAACCTCAAAATACCTATAACGTTACGAAAGCACACATTTTTCTTAACTTTTTTCCCTCATTTCTCCACAACTAGCCATCCGTTTTGACTCAAATAAAAGGCATTGTGATCGTATAGATCTCGACAAATAGTGCTCAAAAAATAAACCTTTTTTTTCCTAAGAAGTTTTCGTCAAGAAAAATATGGTTTTTTTCTATCTTCCCATATACCCAGAATTTTTTCTCCAAATTTTTTTCAAAATGTTCATTTCACCAAAAAAACGTTTCTGTGAAAAATTTCATCAAAATCGGTACATTAGTTGTTGAGATATTGCCAAAACGATTTTTTTCAACGGGCAAAAGGGGGTATTTTGAGGTTTTGTCGGGATTGCGTGGGAGTAGAATTCTAAAAATTTATTTTTTTCTTATAGTGGCGTCACCAATGAGTTCCATGTCAACAATTCGTGCTTTTTTCTGGAATTATCACTTTTGGTCAGACTAAGAAAAAAGTAAAATTTTAGACTTTTCCTCCCACTGAATCCCGAGAAAACCTCAAAATACGTTATACAGCGAAACGCCACACTTTTACCAAACTTCTGACGATCATTTTTCCATAACCAGACATCCGTTTGAGACCGAAGAAAAAGCATTATTTTCGTAAACATATCGATAAAAGACGCTCAAAAAAATAAAAATTTTTTCCCATGAAATTTTTCTGGGCGAAAAACAGCCTTTTTTCATATCTTCCCAGATACCCATCCTTTTTTTCCCAAATTTTTTTCTGATTGTTCGTTTCATCAAAAAATCGTTTCTGTGGAAAATTTCATCAAAATCGGTTCACAGGTTGTGAAGTTATGACGAGAACACATGAAAAAAGTGGTTGAAAAGAGCTATTGTCCGGTTTTCTCGGGATCCAGTGGGAAGAAAATTCTAAAATTTTATTTTTTTCTTAGTTTGACAAAAAGTGATAATTCCAGAAAAAAGCACGAATTGTTGACATGGAACGTATTGGTGACACCACTATAATTTGGGTGATGAAGTGGACGCTAAAAAGGACGTAAAAGTGCGAGAAAACATGTTTGTTGACGAATTACGAGCTTCAGGGGTTCTGTCCTTCAAACTCCGAATTCGGAGTTTCAACGACGATCGGCCCAAGAAATGACAGAGTAGAGGATCAATCAGACAAGCCCCTTATCTTCACACGCTCGCTTTCTCTTAATTAGTTCATCCAATTTCTGTACATTTCTCAAAACAGGACATGTCTTTGTCCTGTCCTGTCCAATGATCTGATCAACTTGCCCATCTCAAGATGTTCTCGTCTGATATTTTGTTTCAGGATCTGTCATACCGTGATTTGAACTCAGTAATCCATTCATCACGTTGTATGGCCGGTTATTATGTGTTTTTGTCTCCAACATACCAAAATTTGTGGAGACCTGCTCGACTCATCATTCACTCTCCTCTTCTCTGTCCATGACTCCAAACTGATTTGATAGATGCAAATCTCACAATATCAGTGTGCGTTTCCATTGTTTTTGCCATCTTATACGTGTTTTTCTTTTCATTAGTCTGGAATGGATGACTTGCGAAAATCCAGACCTGAACTGCTCCGAATGAAATGAGATATGAAAGATTCACGATGCCAGTATGCCTCTCCATTGTTTTTACCCTCATATTTTCCTATTTCTTATAATGGGTATAGAATAGATATCTTGATCACGCTCAGATCTGAAATGGAGATTGTGAAGATGTGCTACCAAGTCGCTCACACAACAACTCCATCGAGAAAGCCTGCTGTTCGGATTGATTCGGTCCTTATCACATACTTCATCCAGCCCTTTCACATTCCAATCATCGAAATGGACACTATCTCTTCTCGATCGTAATTGCACCTATTTCAGAGCGGAAATGCCGGTACACCGAAGCCTGTTGGTAGTAATTTTTTTCGAAAAAAAAGGCAAAAAGTTGGACGCAGCGGGATTTGAACCCGCGTCCTCAGCTTTCCACGCGGGGGTGCAACCCTTGCACCACACGTGCATCCGATCGTATATGTATGTTGTACAAGTTTATTCACACTTCACCCGATCTTTCTTTTCCGTCACTTTTTCAGAATGTCTGGTCGTCTTCACAGCCCCCCGCTTTTAAGCGGGGGGCTGTGAAGACTATTAGTGAATTATCAAAAGAAACAAGGAAAAGAACGATCTTTGTGAAGTGTAAATACAAATACTGGCGGGGATCAGACCAGGCAAAAGTTGGAACCAGCAGGCTTCGCTGTACCCCGGAAATGCAGCCTTTTTTATCCCAACGAATTCTAATATCACTCATCAGCCAAAAAATCCAAGATTTCGACACTCTACCTTCTAATTCCGTTGAATGTGGAGATTGACAAATGTTTTTCTTAACATTCTTCACCGACCCTCAGTTCTCGTACAACCGAAACTCAACCATTCGAAGAACAGGCTCTCTTCGACACACATCTGCCTCTCCTGTCGCCTCACAGCCTCTTCTCCAACCTATCACACAGCCAACTCCGAACACAATCACGATCAACACGGGTATGTATAGAGACAGATCTGATTTTGTATACGCACAGATCTAAATTTGGTATACACACAGATCTGTCGGATATACACAGATCTCGTCCATGGAGCACGTATAATGTTTTGTTCTCACTAAGTTGTTTGGAAAAAGTGGAAAAATAATAGGTTTATTGAGAAATTGTGGTGGAAAAGTGAAAAAAGCAACGAAGCATCGTCCCCGATATGGATAAGGAAATTTTCCGACAATGGTTTCGAAAGAAGGGATGAAGAAAGTTTGAGTAATTTTCCTGTGAATTGATCTTAAATGAAGAAAGAATGAGTTACTTTTTGGCTTTATTGGAGTTTTGGTTCCGTGAAGTGATCCCCCCTTTGTTACTCCGTTGGGAGGATTTCGAAAGAGGGGAAGAAAGTTTCCTTATTTTAAGTCGTTCCGATTGTCGAGTTGCTGGGGCGGGTGGCGGCAGGAAACTTTCTTCATCCCTTCTTTCGAAACCATTGTCGGAATCACTCTTCAGTGATTGTCGACGAATGGCTTTCTCTGTTCGGGATGAAGAAAGTTTGAGTCCGTTGGGAGGTGATGACTGCTTGATATAGAATCGTTGGAGGGTGTTTGTCCTCGAGGAGAGTCTTGCCTGTCGAGCGTTGTCCCCGTCGCTCATCCCAATCAATCTGTTCCTCGATCTTCCCGCGTGTTTAAGGGAGTACGGACCGTACTTCGAACTGTCCAACCCAATCGTGCCCATGAGCAGTTTAATTCTGGAGGCGATCTCCCCCGCTGATAACGACCTGTCGAGATCCCCGAGTAATTGTCCCCCCCATTCGACCTCCCTCCTTCCGTCCAATAGCGAAATCCAATCCCTTGCTCTCAACCCTTCGGTCAGATGGCTCTCTTTCAGCGTCACCGTTTCCTCCCCGTCGCCAGTTTTCAGTCTGGTGATGAAGCTGATCTCGTCATTCTCCTGATCGATCCTGACAGTCTCTCGATTGATTCGGCTCATTTCCGTGAAACGAAGCGCATGTTGAAGGATGAGGGTGACGGCGAGCGCAGTCCTGATCTCGTCATCGCCTAGCGTGTCCCTGTCAGTCCATCTCCTCAAAACTTCCTTCTCCATGATCCTGGCGTCCCAAATGTCTGAATATTTTGGTTTCTGTGGGTTCACTCGGCGAATTCCCCGCATAGTCGCTGTGACCGTGAGCGAGGTACCGACCTGGCCTTTTCCCAGCAGCTGGGAAAGGAAAGATAGAGCGCTCCGCGCAATCGAGGTTGTGTTTGGGGATTTAGTCCTCCTCATCCACCGAGAGAGGAAATTCGAGACCTGCACAGGGTTGAGTGCTGTCCAATCTCTCTTCGCTTGATATTCCTCCTCGATCCACTTCCTTATAGATGCGGCATATTGGCGTACAGTAGCCTCACTGATTCCCGCGAGGATCCAAAGCATCGTGTCTTCCTCCATCCCTAACATGTCTGTGAGTCCCTCCCAGATCTCCCCAGCAAGAATGCTCGGAGGAGACCTGGTGGGCGCGAGCTCCTGCTCGCTTCTAGGCCTGGGCCGATCGTCGTCACTTCCTCTGTCCTTCCCAGTGATAGTGTCTTGAGTGCTTCTTGCTCCAACACGTCTCTGCCCGGAATCGTGCTCCAATCTGGAATCACCAGGATGAGGTGAGTGGTGCTCTTCTTCCATTTCAGTAGTACTCTCTGGATGAGGGGAATCGGGGGGAAGGCGAAAACGCACGACTCTCCGTTCCAGTCTTGGAGCATCGCGTTTGTCCCCGCCGACCCGCTTTCCTGAGTCAGCGACCAGAATCTTCTGACTTTCCTGTTCTGTGCCGACGCGAAGGCGTCTACGCTCGGCAAGATCTTGAACTCCCGGATGATCCATCTGAAGATCTCCGGTTTCAGGGCGTAGTCCGTGGCATCTCGCATCCGCGAGAGTCTGTCTGCCACTACGTTCTCCTTGCCCGCTATGTGTTCGGCCCAAATTCTGCTCCGTGCGCTGTCCGCCTGTTGAAACAGTGCACAAAACTGTGGGAGGAGTGAAACCGCGCAGTTCCTCCGATTGATGTTGGCAACCGCTGCCATATTGTCTGATCTGACAAGAACGTCTTCTCCATTCCTGATCATACCTCTTTTAACCCCCTCCTCGAAGCCCTCCAAGATCGCCTCGGCTTCCCTTCGATTGCTCGACCACGTTGTCTCGCCGGCATCGAATCTGCGTTGCCAACTCTGTTTCTCGCCATCCCTTCTCTCCCAAATTACCCCGAGTCCCCATTCGCTGGCGTCTGAGACCATGGTAACAAGATGGTCGAACTGTTGGATCGTACGCTCCATCTTCATCGCCAGCCTTGTTTTCCACCATCTCAGCTCTTCGACTTCCGCCAGGCCGAGCTTCCCTCTTGCGTTCCAACCGTGTTTGGACACAAGAGACTCCTTCCAATCGACAAGATGACGAGTCTTGAAATGAACCATACTGTCCGCAAAGGCCATCGCCTGCAATTTGCCGATCAACGATGCCATCGTTTTGACTCTGACTTCTCCATCTTTCCCGGCTTGCCTCAATCTCTCCCTCACTGCTTCCAGAACCAGTTTCCGTTTCTCTGCCCCCACTCCGACTGTCCTGGCTACTGAATTCCATTCCAGCCCTAAGAATTGCACCCGCTGGCTCGCTGTGAATACAGACTTCTCCAAATTGATTGTGAAGCCTAGTTTTTCGAGTTCTGCTCTCACCCGTTCTACATTCTCCTCCGCCGCCTCCTTTGACTGGCCCATGACGATGAAATCGTCCAGGTAGGCCAGTATGGGAAATTGTCTCCTGAACTTTGCTACCACCGGTCTCACGAGTTTTGTGAATTGCCTTGGGGCCGAAGTCAACCCGAAACACATCGTCTGCTGCACGTATGTTCTCCCCCCTGTGCTGAAATCCGAAGTAAAGATGTTCTCGCGGACTGAGGGCGATGTGAAGATATGCATGCGCCAGATCCAGCTTGCATATCCACAACCCCTCCTCCAACATGTGAGCCACAGCTGAGTATCCTTCCATCTTGAAGTGTTCCTGCATTACGCTGCTGTTGATTTGCCGGCAATCCAATATTCTCCTCCAACTCCCGTCGCCTTTCTGAATAACAAACGTTGGGTTCCAGCACTTGATTGTGTCTCTCGCCACCTCCTTGATCACTCCATCCGCGAGCTCCTTCTTGATGACTTCTGCCAAGCCCTCCTCTTCTCTCCCGGAGAGACGCAACTCGAAGGGAGTACTTCTGAAAGTCGGAACCTCCCCATCCCTCCAATCGATGCTGAATCCCTTCCGAATCACCGACCCGAGGCCATATTCTTCCCACGCTCGCCAAAAATGTCTGGTCCTCCCTCCAATCTGTGGATATCGACGATCCTTTCCTAGTTCCGGCGCTGGGAACCCTGCCTCGGCTGTAGGTGAGGCTGAAACCTGTTCGGTGGGTTCGAGGGTGTGTGACCCCGCCTGGACGATGTGTTGCGGGCTCCTCCGTATGAGCCTCCCTGCGACCATGGTCCTTGTGCTGATGGAGGATACCGCGGGTGTGGCTGTCTCTGTTGTTGGAAATTGCTGAATGGTCTGGTCTGTCGTTGTCGTGGATCGAGTCCTTGATGCCCCTGATCGGGGCCCGGACGAAAAAAGCGGCGCGTCGCGGAACGGATCTGTTGACTTTGCAATCGAGCTTTGTCCCGCTTTTCAATTAAAGCTTCGATCCTCTTCTCCTGTCTCTGCTCTGACTCCTTCCGTGCTGCGTCGCCCTCCTCTTCTGCTGGCAATGCGAGTAGGTGTGTAATCCTGACATCGTTTATCGATTTCGTGATCTCCGACGCCTTCAAGGTCATTAGTTCGATCGATCTCGCAAGTTCCTCAACCGAGTCCGATTTTCGGAAAGAAACAACCCCCAATTTGACCAGATGGAAAGAATCTGCTTCCAGTTGGTGCAATGACCTGTTGAGGTGATTCTTACCCTTGTCACTTTGTAATTTCGAAACTGTGTCCGGATAAAACTTCACATCCGGAATACTTGTCATCCTCTCCTTGAGTTCGTTCTCCTCACCTTCCTCCCATTGAAATTCCGGGAGGAGGTGGGCGGTGTCAGTGAGAGCCTCCGCCCTCGCTTCCCGATCGTTTATACCCTCCATCAAGGGGTTGGGATGTCCTTGCCCGATCTCCACAGGATGCTGAGGGTCAGTGGGCCATATCACCGCCTGATGATGATCCAAGTTCCGAAATACCTCTGGCGTTATCCCCCGTGGAGTAACCGGTGCGGGAGATAATGATCGAAAGGTATTGTGGAGGTGAGGCTGTACAACCGCTTCACCAAACCTGGGAACCTCCACCCTCCATTGATCCTCCGGAGGGAGGAGACTTTCCCAGACAGACGAATCTTGTCGCCCGGCGAGATCTATGTGTTTTGAGAAGATTCTTACCATGTGGAACAACATGTTCGCGTATGGTGTGAGGTCCCCGGGAGCCGAGAAACCCTTGAACTTCTCCAGAACGTCATTATCATCGTCCCTCCAAGCCGCAAGAAAACGAACAAACTCCGTCTTTATGTCGAACATAGCGTTGAGGTTCGATGCCATCTGCTCCGCTGATGGAGCTATAATGGTATTTTCTGTTCTCTCACTCATTCTTATACGTGAAGATCAATAAAAAGGAGTAACAAAGGGGGGATCACTTCACGGAACCAAAACTCCAAAAAAGCCAAAAAGTAACTCATTCTTTCTTCATTTAAGATCAATTCACAGGAAAATTACTCAAACTTTCTTCATCCCGAACAGAGAAAGCCATTCGTCGACAATCACTGAAGAGTGAATGGTCTCTCCTGATCATCTTTCTCGACTCTGGTGACTTTTCACAATAACCTATCAGTCTCAAATGCATCAAACTCCTACAGGCCTCGAAATACAATTCTCAATAAGTCGACAATCACTTCTCTTCCAAGTTTGATCCTCAATTGTTTCATGACGCCCCAGATCTGATTCTACTCATCATATATGACTTTAATGAATGTTTTAAACAATTTCGATGCCTTCTAAGTCGTGCCACGTTCATTATTGCGACAAGAATCAATTAGTGATCAGATCTCCAACATCTCGCTCGCGATGACAGGATCTGTGGGAATATGGAGGCCGTTTGAGGAATCACGTTTGGAGACGACATTAAAGATGGGTGGATGGACAAGAAACTTGGCTGGGCGGACTAAACAACGAAAACTGCTGGCAGTGCGAGTGTCAAACAAGATGGGAGCAATTGTCGGACGGAAAGAGGAACAACCCCCAATGAACCTTTTCAACCCCAATGAAAACAAGGAGACTTCTCTGAGTTGGCTGTTCGAAGACTCACCGGCGCATCTGATCCATATCTTCCCAAAGAAGGATCCCGAACGAATCTGGCAAGAACTTGAAAGAGATTTCAACCCACAATTCCACACTGATTCTCAAGCTGCTACTCATTGATCTCTGTTGACTTCGTCCGTTTTTGTTGTTGCTGTGAGTGCAGGAGAAGAAGACAAAGAAACCGGCCTCATCAAAACTGAACTGATGTGAATAAGCGAGAAAATGCCAGCTGTAATTGAAGATGGAATTAAACTGACGTCATTGAACGATGTTTTCGTCCACGAGACTAAAGAAGAAAAGACAGTCTCTCAAAAACAATATGATCAAGTCAAGACGCATTTCTACGCAATTTGAACTGGAATCAACATTCTTCGTGATTATGAAAACAAACAATGGACAAGTGAACGTCAGATGAACGCCGCAACGTCTTCATCATCAATTTCATACTTCACGCACTTAACAGCCTTTCCTCCTAATCCGAGATCCCAGGATCTGTTCAGCGACTCCCTCTTCCTCCTGTTCCTCAAGTCGCCTCTGCTGCACTACCTCCACGCAGTCCTCTCCGTCTCGCTGCTACACCCACTCGGACCAAATGAACGCTCGCTCATCGAACAGTTTGTGGACGAGGACGGCGTCATCATTCTGCACCGATTGTACTACATCGTGTTCTCCCCGCTGCTCGTCGGGTATTTGGACGTTCTGACGCAGCGTCAGATAAATTCGGACATCCTCAAGACACCCTTCTCGCAGCAATTCCTCGCCAGCTTCACATCGACACTCTTCCACATCCTCTCCTTCATCATGCTCTCCTTCGAGAACCTCACTAAGCAGCAGTCACTCTCGTCCTCGAAGGGGCACAAATCGGCAGGCCCGCTGAGGAAGGAATTCAAGTCCAAGTTTGATCTTCCGAACGTCTTCAAGAGCCCGACGAACAGCCACCAGACTCAGTCAGCTTCAGAATTCTTCACTCTTGTTGACGACAGCTATCTCCTCCTTCTGAAAGAGAACGACCAGAAAGCTGAACTAGCACGTGTTCTCTCGCCGACTACTCGGACCAGTCTAACAGCAAGCCCGCCACTGCGACTGTTCAATCCGCGCCCGTACCTCCGAATGAGCATCGTCCGCCAGCCCACTCCTGCCACTCCGCAACAATTCACCGCAGGACGAAGCACACATCCTCTGGACGACAACATCACCGACGAGATCTCGGGCGACATGAGGCTCGCAATTGTCCAATATCCAGCCACCCGCTTCGAAAGCGACGACTCCGACTCCGAACCGCCTCCTCCGCCGTTAGACTCACCGTCGCCAGGACCATCCACGCCTGTGCCGACGCCTCCGCCGGAGAACGAGGAGTGGGAGTCTGGCGTGCTGCTTCCTTCGCCGCCGCAGACGATGCCGACACTCACGCAGCGGAGACAGCGGATGCTCCTCGTGTCTGTGCAGATCATCACACACTCGCTGTCGCTCCTCATCCCGCCTGTCTGCGATGACTTCACGCGGCTGCTCAACTTGGGCACGAATCGAGCATCGCCGAACGAGAAAGCGAGCGAGGAACGAATTGTCGATCCAACGCAGATTCTAGACACCATCCCGCTCTCAGTTGTCCTCGACTCGACGCAGCAGTTCACGTTCGACATGAGCGCTGCTCGGAAAGGATACAACGTCGGACACGATGCTGAGCTCCACACGCTCCTTCACTACTCCCTCGCAGCGTTCTTGATGCTCTTCAACGAGGCATTCCACGCAACATCGTTCAATCTGACGCAGAATCCACAGCGGATGGAGACAATGCTGATTGTGGACAGACACGACCCTCGTCTGAACCAAGTCTCGAACGACGCCTTCAACGAGGCCGAAGCAGAAGCTGTGTAGACGAAGAAGTGAACGAAAGGCGTCTGCGCTGGATGACGTTATGAAATACGCCGAACAGCGACGGGACGAGAGGGAAGGGTCAGCAAAAAGCGCCGCCCAGCAGTTGACACAAATGGAGCTACTTCAGAGCAGCTGCGAAGAGTAGATGCACAAAATCGACGAAGACCTGACAGAGCAGTGTGAAAAAGACTTGAGAGCGATGAAAGATCCGTTTGATCGAGCGTTGAGGGAGTAGGATGAACGAGAGGCAGAACTGGATTTGTCGGCTGAAGAAGAACACGACGTGAAACAAACGCGCCAGGAACAAATCCAAAAAACAGTGAATGGCGGGTGTGACGGAGACGAGGCTGACTGATTTCACACCATCCTTCGGAGTTGGAATGAAGACAACAACGGACTCATGACCCAGTTGCTGGGAGCTGTGAATATTGTCTTGCTGGAGACATGAACCGTTTTCACTGTGTTCTTTCTGAAAGTATTGAGAGGAAGCCAATCTTTCGAAA
The DNA here is from genome assembly GCA_033064195.1 of Blattamonas nauphoetae. Taxonomy (NCBI): domain Eukaryota; phylum Preaxostyla; order Oxymonadida; genus Blattamonas; species Blattamonas nauphoetae. The sequence continues at coordinate 177,037 of JARBJD010000011.1, read as the reverse complement.
GTGGCCACGATCGACCCTTTAAAACAGTTGATGGGTCTGATGCGTCTATCACTAGACCCAAACTGAATGAAGTATGGTATTTTAAAACAAGTGGGTATATTTGAATAGAACTATGGGAAATTTGAAATAATTAAGTTATTTTGAAATACGCCACTAGACCCAAACCGAATGAAGTATGGTTTTTTGAAATGTTAAGGTTGATGTAAATTTACGGGGGTTATTTTAAATATACGGTCGATAAATCTGAATGAAGTGACTTCTATTTGAATAGGGTACGATCCTAATTGAATCGAAAGAGCTCTTTCAAAATAACACAGTTCTTTCAAAATAACCAAGTTCTTTCAAATTAAGACCCACAACAAAACATTTTTCCCAGTTTTCACTTATAATTCGCCTGAGATCCATTTATAAACATTCTCAGACTAGTGAGGAGCAATTGTCCGGACAAGGTGAGGCGCTGTCCGTCCTCGGACAGCGCCTAATTAGGAGGTCACCACTCGTAAGTCGCAACAATGGGCTTGATCAACCAATTCTTTCTGTCACGACTAAACCCAGGAATTAATAAATTGATGACGAAAACAATAAGAGTGAAATAGGAAGGTTACATGTGGATGCGTGAAGATGAGGAAGAAAAAGTAATTTAAGAGGATGAGGTGGGAAAGTGACGTTTTGGAGTGTGGATAGGCTGTGATGACCGTGCGAAGGGGCAGGAGGGAATGAGTACACGAGGTGAGGGGAGGGGATGATCACACGAGGTGAGGGGAGGGGATGATCACACGAGGTGAGGGGAGGGGATGATCACACGAGGTGAGGGGAGGGGATGATCACACGAGGTGAAGGGAGGGGATGATCACACGAGGTGAAGGGAGGGGATGATCACACGAGGTGAAGGGAGGGGATGATCACACGAGGTGAAGGGAGGGGATGATCACACGAGGTGAGGGGGAGGGGATGATCACACGAGGTGAAGGGAGGGGATGATCACACGAGGTGAGGGGGAGGGGATGATCACACGAGGTGAGGGAGGGGATGATCACACGAGGTGAGGGGAGGGGATGATCACACGTGGTGAGGGGAGGGGATGATCACACGAGGTGAAGGGAGGGGATGATCACACGAGGTGAAGGGAGGGGATGATCACACGAGGTGAGGGGAGGGATGATCACACGAGGTGAGGGGAGGGGATGATCACACGAGGTGAGGGGAGGGGATGATCACACGAGGTGAGGGGAGGGGATGATCACACGAGGTGAGGGGGAGGGGATGATCACACGAGGTGAGGGAGGGATGATCACACGAGGTGAAGGGAGGGGATGATCACACGAGGTGAGGGGTGGGGAACGATTCCATTGATTCTTCAGGCATTGACAGCAGGGATGTCAAATACCCCGCGCCTGTTGAAGGAGACGACAAATGTGCGGATGGTCGGTCGGTGTTTTCGGGATAGAGAGGAGACGACCAGATCCAAGAACGAGGGACGCATCGTCGATCGAGAGACCGGAGCAACTGACGGAGACATCAGAGTTCATCTCAGAGCAGGACGGTTGGGAGGAGTCGAGATGGTTGAGTGACGAAATGGCTGTCAGAGGAAGGAGCGTCCGAAGTTCACTCGATCTGTGAACAACGTCAATGATCGAAATCGAACTGTCATCGTTCCCCTCAGAACAGACAATCATAAATGGGGAACATTCAGGATTTGAGATGATCGTACTCGACGAGACAGTCACGTTGGAGTTAGAGAGTTTTCCAGCCGATGTTCCCATCCATCCGCAATCAATTATCATCAATGATACCAAAATCGAGCAGTGTGTGAAGATAAATATGAAGTTTGTCCTTTCGTCATGGTGGTTGGCTTTGTTCTTCCCCGTCAGAGACTCATGATGATGAGTTTCGTCCACCGACTATATGTGACAGATTCTTGTTCGTTTTCCTCAAAGATTCAGCGTGGTAGATGAGACTAGGTACTGTTGCGCATGAAATTGATGGTTGTTTAAGTCGAGTACGCGTGGAAATCCGTCCTGATTGTTGCATTTTTCTGGGGTCGGCTCCTCATCGATTGCGAATCCGAACAGAATAATGGAGTGTTGACATAGTCGCACTTCACGGTTCGTTTCGGAGATTGATCAAGAAGAAGTTCATCATCCGCCAAATCCTTGGAAGCTGGTTTTGAATGAACCGATTACTCTCGTTCTGTAATTTGACGCATGAATAAGACCTGCTGAACACGACATGTCCCGCGTGCATGATAAGAGGATCCGTTCCGTGTCTCCGCTTTTCAAAAATATGCTGTGATGTTCAGAGACTCCTTCAGTTTGATCTCAAGGCGGTTCTCGATTGTGAGTGAATTAGACATTGTGTCGAGTCTGAAGATGTGAACCTTTCCTTCAGATAATGAACTGACAATGAGAAAAGCAGAATTGTGGACAGTGTCGGGAATGTGATGTCCTTGATCTTCTGCGTTTTGTTTGGAAGAAAAGAGGAGGCGTGTAATGAGACTAATCGATGAAGATGAGTGGAGAAAGAAAAAGATGCATACTGATGTTGTTTGTGATCCAGATTTCTTCTATTTATGTCCATTTCTGATTGGAGAAAGATCTTATCATCTATTACAGACAAATGAAGAGAAAGAGGTAGAGAAGAGTGAAACGATAATAAAAATGAATACTGATATTGTTCATTTTCCATGTGTCAATTCAGTGTGACATCATCGAGAGTGAGGAGATGGGCAAAGTGTGAATTGTGGAGATCTCCACAAGTTTGAAATTCAATGGAGACAGCAATGAGTGACAATTGGATAAAAGAAGTGTGGAATGGACAAGGGAATTCGAATTGCGATGTAATGGTCTCTGAGAGAAAATGTGAGTCGAAGTCACCATCCGATGGGGAGGACGATCCGGACCTGTCCAGGACTGGACACGATTGTCCGTTTCCAAATGATCATAAATGCCTCGTGAAGAAATTCAGACGACTCTTTTTTTCACCAAATGAGCTCATGTCCAAGATCGGACAGGCCAGGACAATTCGGCAATTTATGGGATTTTTGTCCGAATTCTCTAATACTCGTTTTTGATTTTTTTGAAAGACAAAATCTGAACAAAATTAACATCTTGGATGAATTGGAGGAAAAATTGAGTGTCAATCACGTCTATTTAAGCCACAAGAAACACTTCTTTCCGACTTGGACAGGGTCTCTGTCCGATGTCCGAGGAGAACGTGGTTTTGTCCGTCCGTTGCTCATCCCTATCTCAGACAGTGTGTGTACGGGAAAAAGCGTGTTTTTTTTGTTTCAAGGACGATCAGTTGACCATCCCATTCATTTTTTCCTTTTTCATTACCGACAGCTGATCTCCGAGAGACTCAACCAATATGTTAAGAAACGATGACATTGACTCCGTAATCTTACCATAATATCGTGAGTTGGTCTCCTCTTTCAATCAATCCTTTCAGAAATGTTTGATCTCTCGTAGCAAGAAGAAACACAGTGTTCAATCCTGAATTTAGCCCCCAGACATCGGAACAGGCAATCATTTATGCATCGTCCAATCTCAATCACAAAAAATAAGACAGACAACGCTGAATTCTTCCGAGCAGAGGTGCCTTACAAAACTGGTTCAGAGCCAGAAGATGTGTGGATCTCTCCCAACCTCACACATCCCATCGCCCCACTTCCACAGTTCACTCATCTGCTGGACATTGCAACGTCGAGGATCTTCATCGGAATCACTTGGGACATTCTACACGTAGCATCTCATCACCAGAACCAGGTCGGCGGAGAGCGGGTTGATGGGAGCACGGGCGGTGTCTGGTCTCTCAATTGCTCTGATAGATTCCTCTTCACCGCCGCCGAGCGAGGGAGCCACACCATTCGATCACCACGTCCCAGAATTCGATTGTATGAAGAGCTCAGTCGACAAAGCCCTTCTTCCGATTCGGAGGCTGTTGGATCCGACACTTTGCTTCTCTTCACAATGGCAGATCGAGTCAGGGAAGGAGCTGAAGCTGTCCAGTTTGTCAGAGAGCGATGGTCACCCTCTGCCACTTCCATGTCCACCGAATATATCACTGATCGAATCTCTCTTCACGCCATAACAATGTCATTGCCTCCCACTGACAACAAACCACTCGCACAACACAAACACGTCCATTGTCACGATCCTCGTCTGGAAACATTGCTCAGGTCAGTCGAATTGACTGACTCAGCCAATCAGAAGACGGAGTCGGAAAGAGATGTCGAAGACAAGAAACAGACACAGACAGAGGGAGCTTGTGCAGGCGATCAAGGCGAAGAGGCAGCGGAAGCAGTTGGAGAGAAGACTTCACAAATGGTGGCACAAAACGAGGTCGCTGGAGGATGAAGAATTCGAGCGAGAACAGAAGGAACTGCTCGAACAGGAAAAATCGGAGAAGAAGAAAAGACACAATTCGAACGATCTTGTGTCGAGCGAGGAAGGGCTGAGTGGAGGAGATGACGACGACGACAAAGTGTTGGTTGGTTTGCAGGACACCGCTTTTAGAACAATTCCTCAACTGTTCCAACCATCGGAGGACGATGGCCTCAAAGAATAGTTGGGCGTGAAGGCTCCGATGGAGAACAAATACGTCGTCAAATCAAACACTCTGCTGCCCATGCAAAGCCATCACATCTCACACCAAACCTGCTCAGTGCTCATTGTGAATAGGCTGGTCATCTGCTGACAGTCCATGTGGACATCAAACTCTGAAAGTTGACCATTCTGATCACCAGATTGACCTCATTCATTCCGAAGGAGCGTCGTGGTTGGAGAACAGTTCTATTTTTCACGATTTCTTATTTCGCTGTACAGTTTTTCTTTTTTCATGTGTCCTGCATATGTGCAATCTGTAGCTGATCAAAACATGACAGAGAACAGTGTCCATTCCTGTTAGAAAAAGACTCAGAAGGAATGAAAAGTGAAGTGGGGCGGATCTGAAGTGATGCCACCAAAGTGATTAATTTCGAACATTTCAACATTTTCCATCGTTCTCATCACATTTTGTCACTTCTGGTACGCTTTTGAGATATCTTTGAATTAGATAATGACGAAAGGGAGTTCAAAAAATGTTATGGTGCCTTATTTAAAATAAGTTTGGCCTTTCTGAAATAAGTGGCGTATTTCAAAATAACTTAGTTATTTCAAATTTCCCATAGTTCTATTCAAATATACCCACTTGTTTTAAAATACCATACTTCATTCAGTTTGGGTCTACTTATTTCAGAAAGGCCAAACTTATTTTAAATAAGGCACCATAACATTTTTTGAACTCCCTTTCGTCATTATCTAATTCAAAGATATCTCAAAAGCGTACCAGAAGTGACAAAATGTGATGAGAACGATGGAAAATGTTGAAATGTTCGAAATTAATCACTTTGGTGGCATCACTTCAGATCCGCCCCACTTCACTTTTCATTCCTTCTGAGTCTTTTTCTAACAGGAATGGACACTGTTCTCTGTCATGTTTTGATCAGCTACAGATTGCACATATGCAGGACACATGAAAAAAGAAAAACTGTACAGCGAAATAAGAAATCGTGAAAAATAGAACTGTTCTCCAACCACGACGCTCCTTCGGAATGAATGAGGTCAATCTGGTGATCAGAATGGTCAACTTTCAGAGTTTGATGTCCACATGGACTGTCAGCAGATGACCAGCCTATTCACAATGAGCACTGAGCAGGTTTGGTGTGAGATGTGATGGCTTTGCATGGGCAGCAGAGTGTTTGATTTGACGACGTATTTGTTCTCCATCGGAGCCTTCACGCCCAACTATTCTTTGAGGCCATCGTCCTCCGATGGTTGGAACAGTTGAGGAATTGTTCTAAAAGCGGTGTCCTGCAAACCAACCAACACTTTGTCGTCGTCGTCATCTCCTCCACTCAGCCCTTCCTCGCTCGACACAAGATCGTTCGAATTGTGTCTTTTCTTCTTCTCCGATTTTTCCTGTTCGAGCAGTTCCTTCTGTTCTCGCTCGAATTCTTCATCCTCCAGCGACCTCGTTTTGTGCCACCATTTGTGAAGTCTTCTCTCCAACTGCTTCCGCTGCCTCTTCGCCTTGATCGCCTGCACAAGCTCCCTCTGTCTGTGTCTGTTTCTTGTCTTCGACATCTCTTTCCGACTCCGTCTTCTGATTGGCTGAGTCAGTCAATTCGATTGACCTGAGCAATGTTTCCAGACGAGGATCGTGACAATGGACGTGTTTGTGTTGTGCGAGTGGTTTGTTGTCAGTGGGAGGCAATGACATTGTTATGGCGTGAAGAGAGATTCGATCAGTGATATATTCGGTGGACATGGAAGTGGCAGAGGGTGACCATCGCTCTCTGACAAACTGGACAGCTTCAGCTCCTTCCCTGACTCGATCTGCCATTGTGAAGAGAAGCAAAGTGTCGGATCCAACAGCCTCCGAATCGGAAGAAGGGCTTTGTCGACTGAGCTCTTCATACAATCGAATTCTGGGACGTGGTGATCGAATGGTGTGGCTCCCTCGCTCGGCGGCGGTGAAGAGGAATCTATCAGAGCAATTGAGAGACCAGACACCGCCCGTGCTCCCATCAACCCGCTCTCCGCCGACCTGGTTCTGGTGATGAGATGCTACGTGTAGAATGTCCCAAGTGATTCCGATGAAGATCCTCGACGTTGCAATGTCCAGCAGATGAGTGAACTGTGGAAGTGGGGCGATGGGATGTGTGAGGTTGGGAGAGATCCACACATCTTCTGGCTCTGAACCAGTTTTGTAAGGCACCTCTGCTCGGAAGAATTCAGCGTTGTCTGTCTTATTTTTTGTGATTGAGATTGGACGATGCATAAATGATTGCCTGTTCCGATGTCTGGGGGCTAAATTCAGGATTGAACACTGTGTTTCTTCTTGCTACGAGAGATCAAACATTTCTGAAAGGATTGATTGAAAGAGGAGACCAACTCACGATATTATGGTAAGATTACGGAGTCAATGTCATCGTTTCTTAACATATTGGTTGAGTCTCTCGGAGATCAGCTGTCGGTAATGAAAAAGGAAAAAATGAATGGGATGGTCAACTGATCGTCCTTGAAACAAAAAAAACACGCTTTTTCCCGTACACACACTGTCTGAGAATGTTTATAAATGGATCTCAGGCGAATTATAAGTGAAAACTGGGAAAAATGTTTTGTTGTGGGTCTTAATTTGAAAGAACTTGGTTATTTTGAAAGAACTGTGTTATTTTGAAAGAGCTCTTTCGATTCAATTAGGATCGTACCCTATTCAAATAGAAGTCACTTCATTCAGATTTATCGACCGTATATTTAAAATAACCCCCGTAAATTTACATCAACCTTAACATTTCAAAAAACCATACTTCATTCGGTTTGGGTCTACTCTCGTTTTTTCATTGAAACTCTTCTTTTTATAATTTTACATCTATTCTACGTCTTTTTCATTCATGAAAGACACATTATAGACCAAAATAGAGACAATAATGGCAGATCTGTGTGTATCCGACAGATCTGTGTGTATACCAAATATAGATCTGTGCGTATACAAAATCAGATCTGTCTCTATACCTACCCGATCAACACGCATCCTTCAGTGGACTCCGCATCATCACTGTCGCCTCGGCTTCCCACACGAAAACCGATCCCTCGCACATCACATTCACAGACTCCTTAACCAACACAGAAGAAGAAGAAACAGAAGACAACCACACACTCCGGTTCGTCCAGACACAGCCATCCTTCATCTGTGAACAGTTCATTCCCACATCCTCCTCCTCGTCACTCCGAAGAAGAAGAGCAGATTTTCATCGATGATATTCGCAACTGAAACAGACAAACCGAAATTGCTCAAGGACGAATCGAAGGCCGTTCGAAATGCGAGAGGGAAGCAGAGCAGGTGGAATTGAACAAGCAGAAAGTGATAGAAGGGGCGAAGGAGCGTCTGAGTATTGAACTGACCACGCTCACCCCAGAAAATTCACCCAAGGACAGGAGCTGGACAAACATGAACAGGATCTCTTCAATTCGCAGCCTCACTCGTCATTTTCTGAACAGTTTGGACCAAGACAAACAACGTTCAGTCCACTCCACGCACTATCCGTCGACCTCCACTCCAAAATTGCCAAAATCGTCCAAAAGTGTCTTCTCAGATCGGAACATGGGTTTGATGATGCAGAAAGCGAGACTGGAACTGACAAAGTGTGGAGCAGGTGGGGAGAGTGTTCGAGAACACACCTTCGACGACAGCGAGGAGAGGGAGGAGGCTCAACGGCAGGCTGTGAAGGAGAGGTTGAAGCAGGAGAAGAAAACACTTCTGATCGAAACAGAGGCAGAAAATGCACAAGAAAGGAGACGAAGAGCAGAGAAGTTTGCCAGAAACTATCCGAAACTCTCTCCAGCCTTCAAACGGACCACAGTCGCCTGCTGAACCTCCACAACGCTGTCGTCCTGAGACCTCCTCCATCTCAACCCGATGCGGTCGCCAACAAAGGACTCTTGAACGACCTCGCCCAACTTGGACGACTGCTGTTGCACAAACAGCACGATACAGAATTTCTCGTTGCACCGATGCGGGATAGGATCTGGAACGAGACACCAACCACCAACTGTCATACGATCAGAGCCTCACAGAGAGTGAGCCAGACCACAGTCCAGTTTGGAGGCATGATCACAAACGACATCGTCAACACTTTTGTGGAGCAAGCTGAGATGAGCGAGTGACTGAGCGGATATTTTGACGATGTAGCAAAAAACTGGAAACGAGTCAAAACAGTGCCGGGAAGATGCAGAACGAATGAGAAGAGAAGCAGGAAAGCGGAAGAGGGAAGTGGAATAGAGGTAACGACTGCAAATGACGGAGGAGGAACGGAGGCGGCGTGAAGAAGAAGAGATGCGGCAGAGTGAAATGGACGAACAACAGCGTAGAGAAGCCGTGCAGTGGAGACTGGAGGAAGAAGAAAGAAGGAGAGAAGAGGAGAGCGACGACGCTGGGAGCGTATATCCTCTTGTGAATACAACAGCATCTGTCACCTCGTCTCAATTCTCTTGTTATTCGTTGGGAGCGATCAACATGGAGGGAGGAAACCTGACGATCTTCACATCCTTATTCAGCGACAACTCGCCCAACCATTATTTGTTTCCGTCGGCTTGTCGGAATATCCACTGCAGTGATGAAGGACAAGTGAAGTTTGGGAGTCTTCACGGAGGAGACGAGATAGTGGACCACCCTTCAGCTTGGATCTCAACAACAGATTGGGAAGTTGGAGGAGCAGACGCAAAACAAACTTCACTTCATTGAATCTCAACTCTCTCTTCGAAGTCCACGTCCTCCTTCAAACACGAAGGACAAGACATCCACACTCGAAATGACCGCAACCCCTGGCTGTCACTACCCGAATTGACTCAGGTGAATGGTGGATTCTGCCCTGCGTCGTGCCAATTTCAGGCCTGGTCAACATCCTGTACATTGGCTGCTCTGTATGATGCTGCGATTCTGAGATAATTCACAGCGAATCGACACTCCGTCAATCTTTTTTCATTAGTATTTCGTTCGATTTGTGATTTCTCTCTTGATTTTCACTTCACAATCTTCATTTTTCTCTGCAATGACAAAGCAAACGGAGCAAAAATCGGCTAGAGCATGTCGCTGATTGAACGAATGAAAGACAAGAGAACTCCAAAGTTGTAGAACTCGGCAATCTGCGTCATGTTTGAGATTGTTGTCAGAATCTGCGACTTCTTCGTCGTGTGTGTGAACTGGCCTTGGCACTCGCAGCGGAGTTGGAGATACGATGTCTGCTTGGCTTTACACAGAGCACAGCGTGTCATCTGAGTTGGGAATGTTTGAAGACGTCGTTTCAAGGCGCGGAGCAGAATCTGTTCAATCTCACTCTGGTCGTACGGGTTGTGGCAGATGGGGCAGTTCCATCGTCCTTCGATGAGGTCCTTGTCTCGAGCCAGGTCGAGTTCGTGAGGGAAGCCACAGAACGAGCACGGCACGTTCGTGATGATGATTGCAGCCGAAGGAATGACAAATTTTGTTTCTTCTGAAAAAGCGCTTGTGTTGAGCATTTCCAAGACGACACGCTTGATCGTCTGGGAGATCTTTGTGAGAGGCTTGTCGAGCGAGAGGATGTGGCAGATGACAGTAACGTACGCTACTGCTGGGCTCGAAGACCAATGGATTGGCTTGATGGGCTTTGGCTCGAAATCGTCGAGCGAATCGACCTGAGCCAGGCTGCGGATTCGCTTGACGATTGTGATGAGGTCTGCCTGGAGCTTCTCTCTCACGAACTTTTGGAGCTTCCTGTTTCGAGATTTTTCGGCGCGTTTTCGGAGCTCCTGTGCTTTGTGGTCGATGAGCTTGAACACCTCGTCCTCCTCGTCATCCTTGCCCATCCCGTCGTCGCTTTGTTCGTCGTCAGTGTCGACGTATGTGTTGTCATCGTCGAGTTGCAGATGGAAAGTGAGATACCGTTTGAGGATGATTTCAAAGGCTGATTTCATACTTTTTGGGAAGCAGCTGACAAGATCAAAGCGGAAGTCAACTCTCCAAAGTGTTTGGACCATGTTTTCAGCATCAGTTCCCGACATCGGAGGAAGAGTCGACAGTGTTGACACATCTTCCAAAGGAGATCCTGGCTGTTCACTGCCATTGCCAAGATCACCTGATGATTGGCCTCTGGACGTTTCGATGTCAACCGTGTTCGCATCCCGAGCAAGTCTTTCTTGTTTCTCCTCTTCGAGTTCTGGCCTCATTCCGCCGAAGTTGGATCGATCGAGGAAGATGAGCTTCCTCCAAAGTTGGACAGGCTCAATCACAATCAACTTGAAAAGGTCTTTCTGGAGGATGGTGGACACCATCGTCTTGATCGCAATTTCAGCATCTTTCAACGACCGCCTGGCAGTGTTGATGATGAGACGGTTGGTTGAGGCGTAGACAACACTGAGGCCAAGCTGAGTGACTGTGAGGAGCATGTGGAAGAGAACCTTCTTCATGCAGATGTGGACAGATCGGAGAAGGAGCGGATCGAAGAGATACGACGATGGAGACGAAACCCAGCGGTAGAAGTGAATCAGGAGGTCGTCTGCAACTCGAGACATCTTCACCTTGCGTAGAACATCCGGTTGGCGGACGTCCGGACGAGCCGGTGCGGTGAGAATGGTCTGATAGAGGTACGAGACAAAATCCCGCAGCTTTCTGAAGTACTGCGAGGAGTGAGCAGAATAATCTTGTGTTGGGCTGACTGTTCCGTCTGCAGTGAATGAAGGAATGTCCGAGCGAAGATAATCCGTCATCAGCGAAGGCTGTTTGGGTGCCTTGTCTGCGCCGTAAACAGTGTCCTGCTCGAGCCCAGTCTGGCCAAAGCTCATCCCCAGTTGGTCATCGTATTCCGAGATGCGAACAGATTCGAAGACAGAATTGATGGCGAGTGATGAGAGACTGAACTCCACACAGGTTGTGTCGTACATGCCCATGTTCGAAATCTCAATGGCCACTGTGGAATTCCAGAAATTGGCCGAGTCCTGCTTCTCGATCGAGAGATCTCTGACCCCGCACAGCTCTTCCTCCGCAATTTCTGTTGTCTCGACCGAAAGGAAGGAGTCGCCTACATCGGGTGAGGTCGAGCGAGAGAATGGCAGAACATAAGAAGGGTTGGTGTGAGAAAGAAGTTGTCGGGCAAAAAAGAACATCCATTGCATAAGAGTGAATGTCGTCAGAGTGAGTCAGAGAACACAGAGGGACAGACGAGAAGCGAGCGAGTTCGTGCGTTGATCCGATGTAATCCCCAACCTCGAGCAATCTTCGGCCACACAACTTGGCGATGGCCGAGTGCCACCCAATTGGATTGGGGCGGATGTCGGAGAGGTTGTGAGGGACAATGGCAAGCGGGTTGGTTGCGAGAGAAGGGAGTTGGGAGAGGAAAGAAGACGGAGAGATGCCAACTGATTGGAGGAGGATCAGAGCTGATGAGCGGGACTGCGGTTGGTGGGGGATTTTGCTTGGGATGGGAAGGGATGGATCAACATACGTGTTTGTCACCATGAAATATGAAATCACGTTCGAGAGTCGACTGAGTGCCTTTGGAAACGTGTTTTCGTTGAAGAATTCCACGCTGGGGAAGCCGTCTGTGGAAGTGAGGATGGGATGCCCTTCGTACTCCTCGCGCTGATGTCGCTTCTCTTCGTCGAGGAACTGGCGGAAGAATTGGGTTGTGGCAGCCTGGATCCCCGACATTTCGACGCGGGGGAGTGTTGAGTCCAATCAGGACAAGTTTGTGTGTCTTGTTGTGGTAGAGTCCGAACAAGGCACGAGGACTCGCGTCTTGGACGACGTTGGAGTACAAATAGATCACAGGGAGCTCGCGGTCGAGTTGAGGGAAAGGGTGGCGTGTCTGAACACGTGTTGGATCGGCTTGAGAGATCGTCGAGAAACGAGCGGGAGGGCTTTTTGGAGGAGAGAACGTCTTTGTCGAGTTGGATGGGGGGTTGAGGTAGTCGTAGGTGTCGGTTGAGAAGAATTCGAACTCAGAAACATCGAAGACGTTGTCGAGTGATGTCTTTGCAGTGAACTTCTTCAGTCGGCAGCACGAACCGAGTGATGTGATTGCTCGGAAAGTCGGCGACACTTCGCTTTCGAAAACTTTGGCAACGTTTCTGTCTCGCGTGATAGCCATCATCCACCCACTCGTGTCCAGAGAGGGGTCGATGGTGCACTGGAAGAGATAGTGCGGCTGAATGTTGTGAGGGAGGACTGCCTCGACGCGACGAACTGAGGTGATGAACTTGTGCGGAGTGTTGTACTCTTGTTGGAGGGAGCTCGAGTTGGAATGATTGATCGATTTGATGGATGGGGCGAAGGACGGGAACGGAACAAGGGAATCCACGATGATTGATTTTGGAGGCTTGATTCGGATCGGAATGACAGTTCCAACACAGTACAACCACATTGTCAGTTCGTTGGTGGAGAGAGGAGAGAAGATGGACGGGATGTGCGAGGACACTGTTGCTGAAGAGACATTTTGGATGCGGAGGGCGGGAATGGGTGGAGTGGAGGGAGCAATTTGGAGGATCTTCCACATACTCTGGAAGATCCCGCTCTGTTGATTGAGAGATGAGAGTCCAACGTTAGCGAATCTGAGGAGAGAGGGTTGTCTCGCGACTGCTCGGACGGTTGTCTCGTGAACCGTGGGAAGCTTTTCGGTGGACTCTCCTTTGGCGGGGCTTGCGACGGCCTGGCGATGGCGGTTCATTCTCTGCACTCGCCAAAGCACTTTGTGGAACTTGACCCACTCGCTTGGCTGCTCCTTCCATAAAGGGACTGTTGTTGTTTCGTCGTCTGGGAATCTGACAACGAACGAGCGACGCTGAGTCACGAGGGCCATTCGTTGAGCTGACGAGACTTTCTTGTGCTGATGAGCAGTTGGCGTGAAGAAAGATTTCTTGCCAGGGGTGGTTTTGGCGAGATTGGCACGAATCAGTGAGAGAGGTCGTTCGACTTGGTCCATGTCTTCGATGTCCCCAGCTTCTTCGAGTTTCCGCTCTTCCTGGATCTTCCTCTGCCGCATCATCTGTCCCACATCCTTCGACCGATTGGACTCTCTGTTCCTGATCAAGTTGTTCACCCAGTCGGGATGCTGGATCCTCGGAACAATGTCCTTCACTCCTTGGAAGGCTGCTGGGATTGTGACAATCTTCATGATCGCCGACGACAGCCGCTCTTTGTAGTAATCCCAGTCGAGGATGTCTCTGACGTCGAGTGATGTTTGGCCGAGTGAGCTGTCCTTTAACCAGCTTCGCAGGTACTTCTTTCGAAGAAGATCGTCCTCCAACTTGAAAACCTCCACTGGAATCGACCGTTCTGAGACGGGCTTCCCAACTGGCAGGCGAGCAATGACGAAGGAGCAGGCAAGACCCTTGTCCTTCACCATATCCTCCCCGAGAAGCTCTCCGAGGCGGCGAGCAGTGGTGATAGAGTTGCTTTTCTGTCCCTCGTATTCTGCCAGTCCCTTCGACATTGAGCGTGACTCTGTCAGGAAGAAGTAGAGCTGTTCGTCACTGATGTTGCTTCCGTGTGAAGTGATGATGTCGAGGTATGTGTTGCAGACCTTGGCGACCTCCTGGTAGCACTCTTGAAGTGTTGTTCCTTTCAGAAAGGTGCCAAAGATGGCTTCCTGGAATTCTTTGATCAGCTTCAGTTCTCCTCGTCGTTTGAGCTCGAATCCTTTCAGCTCGGCGATGCGTCCGTTGAAGTTGTACACACAATACCGCTTCTTGATGGTCTCGCCCTCCTTCTTCGAAGCAGGCAGAATCATCGCCTTGTACGGGCCATCGATTTCAAACCCGATTGAGTTTTCGGTGGTGATTTTGTACCCTCCTGTTTCTGGGTCGATGTCCTGATATTGATCGTTGGAGAAGTTTGCAGTGACATCGGCATTGAGCATCACAGCGGGGTATGGGATCTCTGCCTTCTTTCCCGACTTTGTCTTGATTTGGAAGGTGTTTGGGAAAGTGGAGGGGAGGCAGCACCAGATCCCGTCCGTGTCGAGCTCCAGTGGAGACCCAAGTTGGTCGAGGACTTGGCGAGCGTTAGTGATGATCTCAGCACCCATCGTGGTCACAATCCCCGCCATTTCGATCGAGTACCATCGAGCCCCCACACGCATCACGTACCCGTAAAATGTGTTCAGGATGCACTTGTGTGCGAGCTGCAGCGAGTCGTACAAAACGACCATCGCTGTCTTCTCTTTCAAAGTGACTTCGTTTGCCTTGTCAGCGACGGCCTTTCTGTATGCTTGTTGTGCGTCTTTGAGGAGTCGCTTGTATTCATATCTTCGGTCGCGGAAGTCGCGGACCATTCGAATGTAGAAGTTGTTCTCTCGCTGGCAGACAATATCCTCTCTCCGCTCCCTCGTCTTCTTCGTCCGATGACCTGTTGTCTTGCTGCAGTAGTCCCCCAACGCCTTTTTGAACATGAGTGCCTTCTCTTCCTCAGTCTTGTTCGAATTGTCCCCCAACTCGGCGATCAGCTGCGCTTTGATGATGTCCTGCTGGTTCTTCTCGCATTCGTAGACCTCTCCTCTCCAATACCATGGCAGCTTTCGCTGGCATCTGTTTTCCTCCGAATTGAACGTGCAGCGGACACACTCCTTGTTTTGGCTGACAATGGCGACAGGCTGGAGTCTGTTTGTGAGGATGATGTTGGGATACATGGCGGCGATGTCGAGATGGTAGATGAGCGGGGTTGTGGTGAATTCTGGGTTGTCGCGGAGATGGATCAGCATCTTCCTGATCTCGTCAGCAACTTCTGCTCTGCTGGCCTCGTCGTACTCCAACCCCTCGCGGACAGCATGATCGTCCAAGTCCCGCTCGACGTTCTGCGCGAGTGTGTCGAGCATGGACGGTGTCAGGTTGAAGCGCATCGGAATGTCGGCTCTGAAGACTCCGCTCTGCAGCGCCTCGACTTTTGCTCCGTCGTACGTTTCGGATTCGAGGACCATTTTGTTGTGGTAGCGGATGAGGCCCTTGTCAGACTTGTTTGGGCAGATGATGGACGCTTCAAACGCGCGTGTCATCAGAAGGGACTCGCAGAGTGTGCCTGTCCCCTTTCGCAGCACGTCTTCTGGCGGGAGGGGGATGATGGTGCAGAGGGAGAAGATGAAGGGGTGAACGTACTTCTTGTACAAGTGGTATGTGGCCACTGCATCTGACACAGAGTAGTGTGCCAGCTCCTTCGGGTTGTCTCTGGCGTACGGAGTCATCAGCTCGGGATCAAGCTCCAACGGATCAAAGCCCAGCTTCGCTCTTGTCACTGCCTTCAGGCCTTGCGATCCCTGCGGGAGGTACGAGTCGCGCTTGACCCATTTGTAGCAGTCGAGGTGGCACCGCTCGATCCCCGTCACTTCGCCCGAATAATTGGATTGGAACCCGAGGAGCTTCTGCTGGTCCAGTCCATACTTGGCGGATCTGCATTCGATGTACGGCCAATCGAAGGAGTCGCCGTTGAAGGACACGAAGATGGTTGGCTTGAGGAGGAAGATGAAGTCGTACCACGCACGCAGCATTTCCTGCTCGTTGGCGTATGTGAGGCATTCGAAGAAGGTGCTGGGGAAGTCGTCGGAGGGTTTGAACTCGAAGTCTTCGATTCCGTCGAAGTTTTTCGTGTTGCTTCCGACGACGCTGCCGTTGATGAGGAGATAGCCTTGGGATTCGAGCATGAAGGAGATCATCATGATTTCGTCCTTCTCCATGTCTGGGAATTTGAGCGGTTCTTTCGTGCACTCGATATCAAAGGCACAGATCACAGCTTCGGGGGGAACTTTGAGGGATGGATCAGGTTTGACGATGACTGACCCTGATTCTTGCTCAATCGAATACCATTGTCCAGCTCGAATTCCTAAACAGTGTATAAAGGAAAGATTGATATCATAAAACAGAAAAATCAGACCAAGGTCAATACAGACTCGCATCAAGTATGGAACATCATATTCTCGAAATTCCACAATATTGGCAAAGGCATCAAACCTGAAACAATAAATTGAGAGAAAAAACAGACTCGTCATCGTGTTCTCGTGTATATTTTTCTTGATGTCCTGAAAATACCATCGCCATGGACTTGCCAAGAACATCCGTCGACGTCTTCCGACTTGCATTGATCCTCCGTTGTATATCATTGCGGACGTTTGTTAAATGACTAACTTGATCAAAAGACAATTTGATAAGCGTTCCTTTTACACCAGAAAGATGATTTGGCTGTTTGAAAATGATTGATGTCAGAAATTCACAGCATACAACTTCAAGATCATCTCTTTCGAGAATTTCCGACTTCTTGATAGGGTTTTCTCCTTTTCCAAAGATCTGAATCAATTGTTTTTCAACAAGTTCTTCGTTTCCAGTCGTTGTTTTGATGTAGAAATAGGGATCGTGCTGCACCGCAACTTTGAAACGGGAGCCGTCTTCTCCAAGAAAATATAAATCTATTGCGCTTTTCCTCACACCATCATCATCAACAGCTGTCTAAGTATCAGAACAAGAGAAAAAAGAGTGAAAAAGTAAAATGGATGGATAGTTCAAAAAGTGCAATGATTACAGACTGTGTGAAGGTTAAGGAGGTAACCTTTTCTCTCTCCTGCTTCAAATAATCGAGGATAAAGAGAGTTCTGAGCTTCTGTTCGAAACATCCGATGGATTCAGAAAAAATGGTGGTTTTTTGGCCAGACCACGAGGATGTCTGAAAATCGTTTTCTCTGACCATTTCACCTTCCAACTCAACAATTTCAACTATTTGCAGAGAACACTTCTGAATAAGGTCAAAAAACCGACCTGAATTTGAGAAACCGCATTTTCATGTCACTCTGAAAAGAGACTCAATTTTTGCATAAAATTTGACCATGTGTTGCACAAATAGAGTGGTGACACTTTAAACAAGAAGTGGAGGACAACTGCACCGACCCGTACGATCGGTGTTAACATTTAGTGCCATCCCGTTAGAATTAACACGATGAGGTGGTAGTAACGCAATTAGAGTTCACTTTTTTCAGAAGTTTGACTTTCTTCCTTCATGTTTTCGTCCCGAACCTTTCCCTCTTCCTTCAACGACTGGTCCAATGTCACATCCTTTTTTTCTTCTTCAGATGATTCTTCCTTCTTTTCTTCTGTCCTTGTCTCTTCAACTGTTTTGTTTTCGTCTTGAGCATCCTTTTTCTCTTCGTTTTGTGTTTGTTCCTCCTCTTTCTTTGGCTCCTCGCTGTTCACTCTGTCCTCCTTCTTTTCTTCGCTCTGAATCCCCTCTGTTCCTGCCCCCGTTGTTTCTTTGACAGCATCCTCCGTCTTCTCCTCCTGCTGTAACATGTCAGGTGATGGCGCTTCTGGCCCCAGTTTCGTTTTTGCGGGTTTCTTCGGAATAATCTTATCCATATGCCGAGTAACAAAATCAAGTACCGCTTGTGGGTCAAATGGTCCGTCTAACCTTTCCCTCCATTCCTCCTCTCCACTCACCTTATTGTAGACAAACACACAACTGCACTTTTCATCTTTCAGTTTGAGCTGCTCCTCCTTTGGATACTCCTTTCCTTTGTCTCCGAGCGCAACAAGGAGTTGCTTTCGGTATTTCTTTCCTAACTGGTCTGCAACAGGGATGATCCGCTCTTTCTCTTCTTCTGTCTCAGATAGGAGGAACACGACAGGTTTAGTTGCCATGGCAAAGTGGGCCACAGATTTGGCGTCCAGCTCCTCATACACATGCTCGTAGCATGATCGAATCCACATTCCGATTCCCATATAGAACATCCGCCCCGTGTAGAGTTCCGTATAGTTTTCCTTCACATGGACGTATTCGATTTGGGAGCGAGTGATGGTTTCGTTGATGACTGCGATATACACGTCACCTTCTGCGTTGTCTTCGCTGGCCTGGGAGAACACGTTAAAATCAGTGTTTCGGGAGCCGAAACTGCCAACAACAAGATTTGTGGGGCTTCCTTCGATCAAGAGATTTGCTTGCTGTCGATTTTTAAAAACCCGGACGCTCTTTGTGATCTTCTTCTCGACAAAAGAAACAATGTTGTCAGGTGTGATGTGTCCCTTCATTATCATAGAATGGAGTTTCCTAGGGGAAAGAAAAGAGAGGTAATGAGAGATAATCGAATAAATGATGCAAACATTTGGAGTTTAACAGCTGGAGTCTTGCGAACATGGGCATCCTCACAGATGTAGTGTTCCTTTGCACAGTCGACTTTGCCAACTGATATCCCAAATAGTTCCATTTTGGGGAGAGCAGCCTTCAGAGCATCAACAGCTGAATATGATTCCAGATCGTCTGAGTTATAATAGACAAAAAGGGCAGGATAGTCAACGATGGCTGTGTCGTAGTTTTCATCGTTAATTTCAACTATTGGAAGCTTAGCTGTGAGTACCAATTGAAGGACTTGTGATAAAAGTATAATCATTCCTCTACTTGTCGCTTAATGATTGAGGAGTGAATCCCATAAGCTCGAGACGAACAAGGCAAAAACTTGTGGACGAGTCGATTACACTACTGAAGTAATAGTTTGTGTCTTTCGATCTTGTTGTCATGTTTAGTGCGTTCTGAATAAAAAAGATGACATCTATCAAGAGAAGGGATAAATACAAACCTGAAAAAGAAAAGATGAGCAAAATTGAAAAAAGAGGGCCTGTCCGGGACTCGAACCCGGGACCTCTTGCACCCTAAGCAAGAATCATACCCCTAGACCAACAGGCCACAGCAAAAACCGTCATTTTTTTGAGGTTTTAAAGAGAAATTCACAACTGTCTTTATGTTGATAGATCCACCCAATCCAACTGAGATGAAACTCCGGAACAACTTTTCGATTATCTCTAACAGCTTGTCTTCTTCTTCTCAAGCCTCATCATGAGTCCGAAGACGACGCCAGTTATGGAGGAAGGGCAGATATACTTTCTGGGGGTGGTGGACGGAAAGAATGAGATGGAGAGAGGAATGAAGTCCTGTCAGACAGTATGGAATTGTATTCATCTGTTGTCGGCTGCTTTTCGAAAGCTTGATGGTTATGATCGCCTTTTCGAGGCAATCAGGATGCTCTGAGGTTCAAGATGTAGCCAAGAAAAAACAGTTGCAGATTTGCGTCAATCAAATGAGAAGAAGAATATTCATCATTTCTCCTCCTCATGATGTCGATCTTACATTCTTTTTTCACCATAGTCCATTCCTTTTCATTCTTTTCATCTCCGTTCCTATCATCTCTCTCTGTCCAGATTTTTCCGACCAAAACCACCCAGTCACCAGAGAGAAAGATTCGAGACTCCCCAGAAGAGAATTAAGCAGAGCCAACGCCACATCCTCGCACCAGTCAAACAAATCATGAAATCGAGGAGAGAACAGACCAACGAAGTTCTCGATATTCCCGATCCTCATTTCTTGCTCAGACATCACCAGAACATTATCTTCCTTCTTTCTACCTTTCTGACGTCGACAAAGACTCAGAAACCAAGACATTCCTGAAAAACATCGTGGATGCGCTCACTGTCCACCAAACATCAAGATTGCCTCGTCTCTTAAAGATTTCGCTCAACACCGTCAGTCAGTTCTCTTGTTTGACTTTGCTCCAACAACAGCTCAGAATGATTATTGTGGCTCAATTCACTTTTTTTGATTTGCCTTGTCCTCACTTCTCAAGACACTAATTTCATATTCTTTCATGAATATACTTTGGGGATAGAGTTTCTGTTGAATTACATGTATTTTGCAACATTCTTCGAGTACCATGAGGAGAATTGTGGAACTTACCATAATTGATGAATTTCCTGCATCTGACTCTCGTAAAACCAAGTGCAATCACAGATGCGAAGTGGGGGTTATTTAGTTGTTGTGGTAGATCTGAACTTGCTGTTTGTCGCTCTCGATTCCTGGAATTGTACCGACCGACTGAGGACGAAATGCTCACTCTCATTTGTTCCACCCCTATCTTTTCAATCGTGAAAAAAATGGAGACTATAACATGCCCTGGTATCAACTCTTCCATTTTCAATCAATGGTTCTCCTTTAATTTCATAGGACAGCAAAGAACTTCTTTACTCCTTTTCTCGGATGCTCCCTCAATCACACTTGTTGAATACAACCATCTAGTCAATAGATTCATTTTAGTGAAGGCTCTCGATTTGGATTTGATACGACCATTCATTTTCTCTCAGGGATTTCCACAATTCTCATCCACCAACAATGAATCATTTCGTTCGCCATCAGCAGTTTCACCTCACACTTCCTCAACCCTCATTACTTCACCACAAGGTCATTCGTACTTCCTCTTCCTTTCTTTTGGAAAACATCCCCCTCGCGAGGAAAAAGAATCACAGTTCTCTTTTTTCACACCAAATAATCTCGAAGCCACACTCATCAATGCAACAGATCCAACGTCATCGACTGCAATTCCTCGTATTCTTGCAATGATATCTGTTTCACAGTTCCAAACCGGATGTCTCTTCATTCTCCTTGAAGAAGTTCGTTCATTTGATTCACTCCTCGTTACGAAAAATCTTCTATACGTCCACCTTCCTTTTCATCCAACAGATTCTGGCTACGAACGATTTTCTGGCGACCCATCGATATTTCGATTCACTATCGACGGTTCAGCCAGCCACATTTTCTCTCTGGATGGAAGTCCTCAAAGTCCGGTAAAAGGGTTTTTCGTTTGCCAAGATGAATGTATTGTTCATTATCATGGTGCTTGTTGTGATGAAACGTTTATCACACTTGACAGACAGACACAGGAAGCACTTCTCCAAACGAACTTCACAACAACAAACTATCCAGAGAACATTCCACCGCCCCATAAAATTCTCCATTCAGCTGCGGTTCTCATCCGAAAGAGATATCCTCCAGATACATCTGAATCACCAATCATCCTTTCAACGAGTGACTCTAGACTGCTCGTTTTTTCTGTCATTACGTCACAAACAGGCAAAGCGGAAGATGAAAATACACCGTCTCAGATTCATTCACCAATGATGACGACAAAACTTGTTCATTGCATTCTTCGTCTTCCGTCAGGCGACAGCAGATATCCAGTGACACCTCACCTCACTTGCATGGCAGCACGAAATCTCCGTGTCTTTTTTGCATGCGAAGATGGACACCATTTCAGTGGTCAGCTTGTTCAGAAGATGGATTCGAACATCACAGCTCAATCGCAGCAGTTGTTCAACGCCTCGTCTCAAAACACACTAAACCAGTCTTCTCAATCCATCTCAAACCCATCCGACGCGGGCATCTATGTCCTTCACATTCAACAACTGCTCCAACATTATGGCCCAATCCATCAGCTGCTCAAGGGCCCATTCAAACTCTCTCGAACGGCTCAGGCAGCGACGAAAGTTCTGCCAATGTTTGGAGAACAAACGTCACTCTACCATCCCCGTTTTCTGGCCGTCCACAATCATGACCCTCGCGCCTCCCCAACAACTCCAAACGAGTTCCTTCCTCATACCACTTCATCGCCGCTCTCTGCTTCCAACGTGACGTACTATTCGCACGCCATCGCCACCTCACAGTCAATCTTGTATCCTCTGAAAATCACCCCAAAGTATCCTCGAGGAACCAAACAAGACTTCATCTTTCACGTCGATGTTAGCCTTGATCCCATCTCACGCACAGATGATTTTAACCCAATTTCACGATATGCGAACTCATTTCTATATTGTCAATTGGGCAATCTCAACGACTTTGTTCCTCTCTCGACGATGATCTCACCAATCCCATCTCAAAAAGTCGACCCACTCCATCCTTCTCCAGATCTGATCCTCAACAATCTTCCAGAATTTCAGAAAAGCATCCCCGTCATGGCAGTCGGTCACACGTCTGACGATGGCCTGGTTGTTATCACCCGCCAATCGTGGACGTATTATCGCCGCAACCCCACAAACGACGGATCAGGCAAGTTTCGGTGGGTCACAGTTCAACGCTGGGAGACTCATGTCCCAATAGATGTGTGTGCGGTTGCTCTTGATCAGATCGCACTGTGTAGTGGCGGGGATTTCCATTATTTTTATTGTAATCGGAAAGACGATGGACAGATTCAATTTGAAAAATCACCACCCACCAAAATAGCTGCGAAGATCACAATGATGGAGTTCTCGCCTCCGATCAATGGCGATGGGGAGATCAGTCTCGACTCTTTCGGAGCAAGTCAGCCTCGAGTGAATCGTGCCTACGCAAACATCCTCAAAAACCCAAGGTCGACATTCCGCTCGAAGTTCATGCTTCTGAGTGAGGAATCCAACATCCATCTCATGAACCTGATCCCGTCAGAAGCCGATCATTCCGACAACACTCGGAAACTAATCAAGGCATGCACAGCCATCGCAATCCTCCCTGTCATCTCATACTCCCTCCACGGAGACGACGAGCAATCGTGGATGGACCTGGAGGCCAACAGAGAACTCCCAAAAAACTTCTTCAATTACTTGGGCAACGCACGCGGAAGATTCACATCTGCTCACTCAGACAGCCCAGGGAGCTCAAGTCGTCTCGCGCAGAGATTCATGAGGGTTGACTATCACATCTTTGTCGGATTCAACACATCACAAATCGCACGGTTCATCGTCCCAGAAGGCAGCAAATCACTTGGACCATCCCACACTCTCACTCTCGGAACTCCGCAAGGCAGCCAGAGTGAGCTCTACTTCTCCAAAATTCTGCACAACAACAAACCTGCTCTCGTCATCCATTCCAATGTGGATCAGGGAGGGCAGAACCATATGTGGATGTGCTACCAAGATGAGAACGAGTTCCTCAAAACCAACGAGCTTGTGGCAGTGTCTTCTCAGCATCTTGTTCATTACAACTCAATTGGTGTGAATCCACAGTTCTCTGTCCCGCCAGGCAGTAAACTAAACATCTCACGTGTCATCAGCCTTCCTCGACTGCCTCCCTCACTCCTGACTGAATCATTGATCGGAATAGGAACCGTCACGGTTCCGAACGAGACACCCGAGGCGAATGCCACCATCCATTGTGTGATGATGCTCTTGACCATCAATCCAACGATCAAGTGGAACAGAATTGTTGGGGGTTTGTCTGTTTATCAGAAACAGCTGGTTAATCCTCGAGCGATGTCAACGCAGGCCCATCTTATGAACTCAACGTATGTCACGGCATCACGATGCCACAATGATCATATCGTTCAACTTAACCGAACCATCGACACTTCCTCCTTCATCGTGGTGCTCTCTGAGAGTCACAAGAAAACGAGCAAGATGGATATCCTGGCTCCACCTCTGCAGCCACAGTGCCCGAGAGTGAATGTACTACTGATTAACATTGCGAACACACTCACTCCTCTCTCTCCCTTCCAGTTTGAAATAGACGCAAGTTCAAAACATCTGATGTCGAATCGTGAGCTGGCAAATATGGACCGAATCTTGCAGCTGAGTCCTCCAAACCGTTTCTTGTCAGCCACTCTTCATTTATTTTATGAGAAAGAACGGTCTTTGCCCATGCATTTGGTTTATTCGTACCAAAAGATCACCGACACCGGCTCGTCCTATTTCGTGGAGGCCACAGTCATCGACAGACAGAAATCACCCAGACATCAATACATACCTCTCCAGACATCACAGCCTGTGTATCACCTGACGACATACGATCGGAGGATCTACTCCACTCTGGAGACATCTGGTCTGGATTCTCCGAACAGTGAGAAGCCTCTTCCAGCCTCGCGAATGCTGATGCCTATTTATCTGAATGAGGGTATGGTGTTCCCGTACGCACAACGAGGCGTCACTATTCCGTTCCCACACGGGGATCTCTCGCTGATTCGTTTCATGCAGTTCAGGAAACAATCGCCGTTCCCACTCCCACCCTTCATTCCGACGAGTAAACTGCAGCTGTGTCTTCCACCGACACACACAATCACACCCATCTCCTGCATCGCCACATCGTCGAACAGAATCGCAATCTCCACGTCACACATTTCTCCACATCCCCACGTGCAACCATTCTCCACAATCACTCTCAATGCAGGATTCAAAACTCAACGCGGCGAGCGAATGGAAACGGATGCACAAGTCACAACTGAGACAGAAGTCCAGCAGATGATCGTGCTAGATTTCGCCACCATCGCCACCGCCGACAAGTTTGGCACTTTCAATGTCTATCGGAAAGCAAAGGACGAGACGACAGCCATTGGAGATCGAGGGCTCCGACGAGAGGAGTTTGATTTGTGGGATGTAAGCCACCAGGAGGATATTCGAGAGAGAACAAAGGCGAAGCGAAGGATCGTATCGTTGATCTCAGAGAAGGAACAAAGACGTGCGAAACAGATGGATACCGACACTGCATCCACAGAGCAGAAAGCCGACCCAAAAGTCACACTTGACTATCTCGCACATCAACACAATCCGCCAGCGCGTGCTCTCCCCACCATGAATTGTGTTTCGTCCTTCTTCGTCGGGGAGCAGATCACAGCTTTCGACAAGCAGGACAAACCGCCAATCAGTGATTCCAAAAATCGCAGTTCATACAACGCTGACAAACGAGACCCGGAGTTTTCAACCGCCGTGTATTATGGAACAGAATTCGGAGCCATCGGCGCTTTCTTTGTCTTGGCAAGCGACAGAGATGTCAACGAGATGTTTTTGATGGAGTTCTTGATCAGGCGTGCACTTTGCACGAATTCCAATGCTCTCGATGATCCATCGACGGATCCTGAACATGGATATTCCACACTGTGTGGTGTCAATCCTCTCACATACAGAGGAAGACACAGAGCAAGTCGAGATATTGTTGATGGAGATCTTCTGCTCTATTTCTTCCAATTGGATCATCAGGTCCAGGATAGGATCGCATTTGCTCTAGGCAAATCAAGAGATTCTCTGATGAAACAACTGGAATACTTGGGTTTGGCAATGCAAGGAGAATATACGAAATAATGAATTGAATGATATCCTCCTCAAACTCACCCGATTTCTTTTTTCTCGTCTTTCTTCAGAACATTTCACACTCTCTTCATCTGATTTCACCAGACACATGCAAATCTGCCCGAGAAAGACAATGTTAATCCGGTTCGTCGACCAGACGTTTGTGGAAACAGTCAAACGCAACTGATAATATGGGGTGGTCTGAAGAAGAAAGGGTAAGGAGAGTACTATGAGTGTTTATTTCCGATCAACGGTAATCGGCTGGGGAGCAATGAAGACACTGTCAGGAGTTGGCGAATGCGTTTCCTGTGTGACATTCCTTGCCTGGTTCATATCCAACAAATTGGACGAGGATCCGGCCAAGTTGTGGATGAGGTTCGCCAACGAGAGAAGAAGCTTGTAAGGTGACAAGAGATTTTTCTTCGCTTGGGAAGACTGAGTTCCGATATGGATTGTGAGAGACTGCGGGATCTGACCAACCACGTGGAACATGTCTTCATCGGTGACATCATCTCCAGCGCAGAAGATGAACGGGTGGAGGTCTTCCAGCTGATTGGCAAAGGAGAGAGACTTGTGGAGAAAGTCACCGGACGACGAAGTTCTGATCACTCGTCCAGTTGGCGAGGTCGGAGGGTGGACCCCGTCCAACGTTGGAGGGATATCCGAAGGAACCATCATCTCGTCGAGGGAATCGATGAGCGGTCCCATGTTCTGCGATGAATTTGTGCGGCCACCGAGAGGGGGAGTCTCGGAAGAGAGATGCGACTGGGTGGAGAGGACTGGAGTGATGACGAATGGCTTCGAGTCACCAGTGTGTTCTGAGCTGTAGCGGTGGAGAATCTTGCGGAGCATGGCTCCTTTGTTCACGCCCTTCATCCGCACCTCCACAACGAAATGCCCGGTCATCACCTCAATCGGCATGCTGGCTGCCTTTCCAATCAGAATCGATTTCAGCTCGATCGCCTGCTTCTCTCCGAACGTCGGATCAGAATTTCGGAAGTGGAATGCGACCGATGTCGGCTTCTCTTCGACGAGTGAGCCAGGCGTGTGGGTGTGATAGTCTTGAACGATTTGTTTGATAGTGTCCATCCAGCTCAGATCAATCACGTCAATCAGAGGCTCCCAATCTGTCTTGGTCACTTCATCATCGCTGATGAGTTTGATCGGTTCGTACATGTCATCCGTGACTTCATGGACTTCCTTTGCGCCTTTCTCAAATGGAGACTGACCTTCTGACACATC
Organism: Blattamonas nauphoetae; assembly: GCA_033064195.1. Classification (NCBI taxonomy): domain Eukaryota; phylum Preaxostyla; order Oxymonadida; genus Blattamonas; species Blattamonas nauphoetae. Next base: position 150,404 of record JARBJD010000011.1, on the reverse strand, counting down.
GTCTGACTTCCTCGTGCAATACTTCACACACATCCCATGCTCTCCGACCAGTCCGATCGGAAGATCTCCGAACCACTCGTCGAGAGTTCGACGATCTCGGCCGGACACGATGAAGACAGTGGTTCGAGGGAGCGAAGCCAAGTTCCGAAGGATGTTCTTAATCTGCTGTGTGGGCTTGGCCTTCATCGGGTCGTTCACAATCTTTGTGAGTGTGCCGTCGTAGTCGAGGAAGAAGATGCGCGGCCCATCGCAATTTCTGAACGCGCGGATCAGTTCGTCCTTTCCGAGCTTGTCGGTTTCGTTCAGATGGAAGAAACTGTCTTTGATAGAGTCAAGCAGGAGCTGAGCGAAGCGGAGCCCCCATTCTTCTGCAGTGTTGGTTAACGTCACAATTTTGTAATTGTTCAGGTGCTTCTCACTTGCTTTCTTACCCACCTCCGACAGAGCAAGGTTCAGCGTCTCAGCAGAGTTCTCAATGTCGAACGGGTTGATGGTATATGAGCCAGACAGCAGGAATCTGGCTCCGGCGAATTCAGAAAGGACGAGGGCACCATGATGGTCTTTCTGGCAGCAGACATATTCAAGGGCAACCAGATTCATACCGTCACGGACTGACGTCACCAGACAAGCGTCAGAAACAGCATAATACGCAGCTAATTCGTCTTGTTTGACGGGGCGACCAATATAATGGATTGGAGTCCAATCAATCGTTCCGAACTTGCCGTTGACCTCACCAATGAGCTTGTGGAGTTCGTCTGTGAGTTCCTGATACTCTTTCACATCCATACGAGATGGAATCCCGATCTGGAAAAGAACAAATTTGCCGTGAAGTTCTTTGTGGGTTGTGAGCAGCTGGTCGATGATTTTGATTTTAAGTGGAAGACCTTTCGTGTAATCGACGCGGTCACATCCAATGACAAGTTTGACTCCAGCAAAATCATGTTTGAGTTTCTCAATCAGCTTTTGAACGGTCGGATTTTCGAGATGAGCATTCCATACTGTTGGGTCAATGCCAATCGGAACAGCTTGACACGATGTCTGACGTCCACGACTGATGATGCTCTCTCCCTCAGCACGGGCATCAAGGATGATTCTTTGTGCAGTTGAAACAAAATGTTGACGATAATCATGGGTATGGAACCCGACAAGGTTACAATCGAGTAACGAATCGATGAGTTGATATCTCTGTGGAAGAGTTCTGAACAACTCAGACGATGGGAAAGGAATGTGTAAAAAGAATCCAATGGGAACTGTTGAGGATTGTTGACGGAGATAATGAGGTACCATGTACAGTTGGTAGTCATGAACCCAAACAGCGTCGCCTTCTTCGTAAACTGCTGAAATTGCATCAGCAAATGCTCGGTTTGCCTGACAATATGCATCCCATGATGTGCCATTTTGTGCAGATTGGGTGAATTGCAGGTAGTGTGAGATTGGCCAGAGGACTTGATTCGAGAAGACGTTGTAGTAGAGATTCGCAATATCATCAGGAATAAAGACAGGTGTGTATCCAAACTTCTGCTTCACAGCTTTAGTGAGCTCAATTTTTTCTTCGTCAGACAGGGAGCCAGATCCTTGTCCGAGCCAACCAATCCATGTGTATGGGATGGTGATGCCTTTGACTCCTGCAATCAGACCTCCTGAGCTTTCTTTGAAGTGCCACTTCTCACCACTGTCAGGCTTTGAGGGATCATAGTCTACGTTCCGCTCAAAGGTGATTGGCAGTCGATTTGAGGCAATGATGAATCTGGTAATATTTGATTCCTGTTGTTGTTCTCCAAACATCAACATGCTCGATACGGCATGGAATCCCGGTTGTGAGGATTTTTCTGTATACATTTGTTTGTGAGAATCTTGTCAGAAAAAAGAATTACGAGATCAACATCGTGAAATGAGAACATTCTGAAAAATGCATACAATGTAAAAAAATAACCAACAAAATACTACATTCGAAGTAAAAAAGGAGAAAATCGTATCTCAGTCTGATTCAAAAGAAGAATTGAGAGGTTGAGTCGAAAGCTCCGAAATCATCTGAAAATGCAAAATGAGGAGTAAAATGAGGATTGTCGAAAAGATAATCCGGAAGATGATTAGTTCCGACGAATGGTGCAGAAGGAGACGCTGTAAAAGGTGAGGTGATTGGCATGGTGAACAAGGTCGACGGCGATGGTGGAATATTTTCTGTGAAGAGCGGGGGAGGAAACGCTGGAGAAGAAAGAGGGGTGCTCGAAGGCAACGGATGATTTGTTTGGGGGAGATGGTGCTTCGGTGCTGACATCGATGATGGCGGAGGTGGGAAGGAAGCCCACGTGATTTGGCTGTCGTTGTCTGTTCCTGTCTTCTGCTTCCTTCCTCGCGGCTGTTGAGGGTTGTCTGGAGACTGAAGTTGAATCCGACCAAAACCGGTTATCCCCATCTCGTTCACATCTGTCTTCAGCCTGTTTGACGATGTGGCTTTGATTTGTGGTGTTGATCCCTTTTTGGTTTTTCTTTTTGGTTTTGGCGAGGTGTCTTCTGGATCCGAAAGAAGTGACTCGTCATTCCCACTGATAACAATATCATTTTCGGGAAGAGGTAGATTTGGGCTTGAAACCTGGCTGGCTGGATCGGCAGCGACAAATGCTATGTTGGACGCATGGACTGTCATCGTTTCATTTGGATCGTACAAATTTGCGATGTTCGGTTCTGGTGGAACGGAGAGCCATTCTGTCGAGGCTGGTGTTGAGAGGGAGGCAAGAAATCGGTTGATCTGACTGATCTCTGTCTGTTTCTGTTGAGAATCAGGATTCCGCTGGAAGATGAGTGCAACCGCTCCTGGCGTGTCTGGTGCAGTCGCGTGTTGTTGATTCTCTGCCCCTTCGTCAGGAGACACTGAAGAAAGATGATCGGGTGTGATGATCTGATCGATTGATCGATTGATTGCTGCCACAACATGGCGAACAGCTTCGACAATGTCCGATGTCAGGAACGAAGGGAGTGAGAGATCTGACGATGCTTCTTCTTTTGTGAGCGATGCTCTGAAAGTTTCCTGTTGAAGTTCAGCTCTCCTCATAATCTCAATCAGCCGAGACCACACAAAAACAAGGGACTGCTGGACCATGATACTCATCTCGAGTTTCATCGTGATTTGGAGGAGGAGGAGAAGGCAGACCAGACAAAGACGCTTTTCTCCATCGCTGAAAGGTTCCCCCGTCGGAAAGGTGTCCTGTCCTCTGGTGAGGATCCGTCTTGGCCCTGGCTCGTTTTCAAGTTCGAACAGGAAGGAACACAATATTCGAATCACAGTGTCCGCACATTCACACGCAATCTTTCCGAGTTGCCACTGGAGAAGGGCCCCACGCTCAAACTGATCGAGTAGGATGAAAGTGAAAGTGGAGCAAAGACGGAGAGCCAGTCGATCCTGTTTGGAGAGAAGACATAAGAACGCCTGCATCGCGAGGAGGTACACAGCATACGCGTTTGCACAATCAAAGTCGCCCGGAGTGGTTGTGTACTGAGCGTCGAAGGAGGGAGGAAGCGGCGCTGTGACAGGATAGATGGTGTTGCTTGTGTTGATGTGAAGAAGGACGTCGACAGCATGCTGAGCAAATGTGTAGTCCGAGTTGGGTTTGAATGGAGGGACAGTTTGGGCTTTTTCTGGAGATGTGACAAGCGTGGAGGATCCGGAGAGGCTTCCGACAAAGTCACGAGGAGTGGCATAGATGGACGGAGTGAAGGAGGTGGAGAGGATGATTGTCTGAGAACTGTTGTCTGTCTTCTCAGCAGGTTCAGTCTGGGTCAGTTCATTTGACAAGACAAGACGGGGGTGGGTTGCAACAATTTGCTGCCCGTTGCCGGATAGATGGAAGCTGAGGCTGTCCGTGCTGTTTCCAAAGAGTCGATTGTAACTGCGGGTGAACGATTCGACGAAATCTGGAGAAGAGAGTGAGTACAGAGTTGTTTCTTCAGGCGACATCTGATCGGTGGAGAGCTGAACGAACCGTGATGCCTCCCCAAAAGCAGAGTCGAAGGTGAAATTAGGATTTTCAGAAATGTGGCCCCGGAGGTTGTCGACCCAATGATATGTCACAATTTGTTCAGATGGAGTGAGACCAGCGCTGACGAGAAATCGCTGGATGATGATTAGAATTCGGAAGAGACACGCTGAATGTTCTGGCCTCATTCTGAGAGACGACAGTTCTTCGATGAAGGCACCGACATTCGCAGCTGGACTGACAATCATTGATGGCAGAAGCAGATCAGCTGTGAGAATGAAAGTGTCGAAAGATGCCTGGATGCGTTCACTGAGACAGAAGCGACTTGTGAAAATGAAGGTGCAGATGTCCTGAAGGAGCGAGAGACGCGTGTGGAGGGTCACACTGTCAATGTGTTGCCGATTTGGCTCCAACAGGTCTGGTTTGGACATTCTGTGAAGATTGTCCAGTGCGAGGGGAGAATCTGACCTGTCGGGGGAATCGTGGGCTTCGCTGGTCTGAGATGATGTTTTGGTGGAGACTGGGAGAGATTGGATCAGTCGAAGACGGGCCAATGTTTGTGTGATTCGATTCTGGATGTCGTGGAACGCTGACCCACTTTCCAAATGTTGGAAGACGGACGAGGTTTCGTGTGGAGCAGGATTAAACCGGCTGAGACGAGAAAAGAAAGACTCAGAATGGTCTTTGTCTTTGGGAAGAAGAATGTCGTTTCGAAAGTCAATGTGGAGATTGTTCTGAGACGCAGGAACTGTGTCGTACGAGTTGAACAGATCCGTGATTGCCTGTGGTTCTCGGGAGGTAGAGGACTGGTATAAGTGCTCTGGACATAGGAGAACAAGCAATGCCAGGTCTTCGGCCGAGTTGTCTGAACATTCGGGACATTTCGATTCGTTGAGGGTGGTGGAGAGATGGTGGAAAATATGTCTTGTATTTTGACGGAGTGGCGGGAAAGGCGGCTGGGTAGAAGTATAGCCTCTGAACTCACTCAATGCTGAGTTAGTAGTTAGTTCCTTTACCAAGAAAGAATACGATTGTTTCAGATTCCACGATGAGAGATTAAGCCTCGAAGGATTGTCCGGGTGGCATGAGAAATGATGGAAAGGGGACAAAGGAGAATGAAGAGTCGTCTGAAAAAACTCTGTGTCGACAACAGATTTGGCCATAAGCAGGAGTTGCGTCTCTCTTTGAGTTGATCGTTGCGATGGTATGAAGGTTGCCAAATATGCCAGCAAAAGCAAGCCTCGAGCATACTCCAGTAAAATGGAGCATTCAAGGAGATCACCAGGAGAATATTCGCACGAACTAGTGACTACCGCGCGGACATGCATGTGGATAAGTTCCTGCATAAACGAATGGTAAGTAGAAGCTGGATCAAGAGAAGGAATATCAGATGGCTGTAATCGATGATTGGGGAGTGGATTTCCGTGGGTAGTCTGTGGCAGTGTTGTGGTAATGGCATGATGAAATGGTGAACGTAAGAATTCAGTCACAATGTGATGTGAATCGTTGAGTTTCATTCTAATCGAATGAAGAATGCTTGGCCTTGCTCCCAACATATTTCCAATTGAACTGTACATGTTATATGCGATGATACTTGCTTGTCGAATACAGTGCTGACTTACAGTGTAATGACGGACAAAATACGAACCCAATGCCATAATAGCATAATATTGCAAGTGAAGAGCGTCGAGGTAGTGAAGGATGAGATGATCTTCGCGAGTTAACTGAGATTGTTCGAGCAGTTTCACATGTTTTGTCTGCAGTGTGCGTTCCTGCTTGGAATCACTCCGTGACTTGATGCTTTGGAGGACTGCTTTGCAGTTGAAGGGAAAGATTGTGAAGTAAGATGGTAGTTTTCCAAAAGAGAACGAAGGAAAATTCTGAAAGCGCATAAAAGCTGTTAGATAGAGTTCTTTGTTGATATCCATCTTTAGAAACGGTATTTTGACTTCATATAACAGAGGAGAGTTCTTGTGAATGCGATTAGTGGGATCAGACATCTCAAAGGCTGGTGGATTAGAATTGATTGATAGAAGTGTTTTTGTGACAGATGAACTCATTTGTGCAATTAAATTCGATAAAGAATTGTTTGTGCTTGCTGATTGCAACACTGGGATAGGTTCTACAAAAGATATGAGTCATGACAGTCAAACCTTTGTTCTGTTGGCGCCCACGTCTTTTTGGGGTGTGAAGATGCGAACAAGTTCGACGTGCCTTGATACACTGTGCACATGGCTCCCCTCTTCACAATACACGAGAGATAAATAATTGTTTTTTAGGAAATGGAGAAGGATCACGAAAAGGAAGAAGAACACCCTGTACAGCGACATTTACTGAAAAATAAGTGACTTAAGAGTATAAATAGTGAAGTATACCGTTGTCTACATTGGTCGCATGCCTGAAAATAACCTTCTTCTTCAGTCATCCTTAATGAGCATGATTCTGGGCTTGATTCTTCGTTCAACTTCACTTTCTATCATCGATTTATCTGATTTTATTCAAGGTAATCCATGCAAGACTCGCCCAGAATTCCTCAGTTATCCCTTTCACAACGACACACACCTCTCAGTTCCTCTTTTCCGAGCCAGACTTCTGAACGTTTAGCCACCTCGCCTTATACTTCGACTGAAGGACAAAAAACCATTAACCAGTTTGAACAGTACAAAACTCAGACAATTAGTCGACTCATGAATTCTCTTAGCCACCAGAATCCGACAAACTCGACTCAGAATCATTCGAGACTCAATTTCACGTCAACATCATCAAATTCGTCCCCAAAACATACACCCCGATCAATACTTGATAACTGTGAAATGGAGAGAACAAAATTAATACAGCAACTGGAAAAGGAGAGAGAACGTTCTCTCATGGAATTTCATGCTGAAAAACGGAGTACACTCTCAAAAGTCTGTTTCTGAAAAGAAGATAATGCAATACAAATAGGCACAGGCGTTGATGGCCAAGCATAACACGCAAAAATAAGAACAATTATATGCAACAGCTTCAATTGAACACAAACCACTGCTGGAAGGATGATGAACCAGTATTCTTGAAAAATAAGGGTCGTCCAGTTTCCACGTCCTCAGAAATATAGTCAATCCATGCCGCCAAGCGGATAGAAAATTGGAAACCGGAGGGTAAATTGCCCGAGACGAGTGTCTTGCGATGTTTGTTCGGCACGTTGAGGGCGTGACTGACAGCCAAGCCAGTGTTGTGAAGAGCGAGGAATCTTTCAGTGTTTGGCTGAATAATAATTGACTGAATGGTCCCAATTCCGAGATCCATCTGATTCTCGTCTCCATCGAACCCAGGCCCACTGGGATAGATGGTCTCCCCTGTCGAGAAGGAGAGCACACCATCAGGATGCCTGACGACGATTGGGTGGAGGAGGTTGTCGTGGATCTCGTCGATGTGGTTTCCTCCACGAACAAGCATCACTCGACCGGTGTTGAAGAGGTACAGATCTGCAGATCCACACGTCGTGACGAACACACACCTCTCACCGTTGAAGTATTGGTCCGGGTCAAGGGCCACCCACTTCGACTTGCGAGTTTTGTTCACTATTTGCACTGCTCGCTTCACAAGAATGCCATTTTCACAGAGGAACGTGTAAGTCTGAGGGAAGTAACTGATCGGCCTGTAATGCCCAAAGAGTCCCCATTGGCCCTTGGTCCGATCGAGGTTTCCAGCGAAAGGAGCGAGGAAGAGCGGAGAGAAGTTGTCGGAGTGCGTCAGATCTATGGCCACATACTCGGCAAGGGCAGTGTATTCTGCGAAGACGTTTGTCATGCCGATTGATATCACCTGTCCTGTTGAAATGAACAGAAAGAAGCGCAATTGCTCAAATTCCACGTGAGTGATGTGCGGGGGGAGTGTCGATGGTCGTGGTTCTTCCACGAAGATGAGGGTTGTTCTATTTGGTGGGCACAAGTCAAGATGTTCCTGCTGATTTTGAGTCCGAATGTGGCAGATGTACGGCAAGGATACAGTAAGCTTCGTAAAAGTTGATGAAAGAGAGAACTCTCCAACCCCTGTCATGTTCAGAACGTACACTTCGCAGTTGTGAATTGTCCCGACCGTGACAGCCACAACAATCGACGGATTAGCACATACAAACCGAAATCGCTTTTGTGTGTTTGGCATTATGATTGAATCAAGCTCACTTTGAGCTAAGGCCATCAGATTGGCTGTGTTCAGAGTTGGCGATGGAACGAGAGCTTTGTGGAGCCTTCCGTCACCATCAACATAAAAGCAGATCCAAAGGAAAAGAATTTGATCCTTTACAGAGAGACGAGAGCGGCATGTGACACAACATGAATGAATCATTGAGAGTTCAGGCTCCCGTCTGGGATCGATTTCTGCAACAAAGCTGGGTGGTTTTTCCGATTTTCTGAGTGCTTGCGGAGATAATTGGGTAATGTCCGTTATCGAATGGAGGAGATCTGGTGCCATGACAAACTTTGTTCCCTGGATAGAGCTAGCCGCTGTAAAGGGAACATAACATTGAGAAAATTGATGAACAAACCAGTGTGGACTGCCCATTTAAATCTATGATTATCTTTGAGGAGGAATGATGATTGTGAGAGAACCAGAAACTGGGAGAGTGAGAATGTGAAGGAAAACATTCTGTACGTCATGGAGGGATGACATTTCACGAATAATATTCAACTGAACATCTTCGGACAGGCCAAGGAGACCCCCTGCGATATTGAAGTCTGAGACCGAGGTCATGGATTTGTCAATATAGAGAAGATAATTCTTATGGGCTCATTTTGAGGTTTTTTTGGAGAGATTCTTCACGGCCCTCAAAGTCCGGAAAATCTTGAATCCAAGCAAAATATATAACAACAGAATAAGAGTTTGAAATTGAAGTGTTCAAGATGGAATCTCATGGTGCAAAAGTATATTTGCACGACTCGTTGCAACACTGATACCGTAAATTAATCATTTGGTCCTGCTCAGATGACACATGAATTTGATAATAGACGACTTCATTGTAGCCGCATCTCTTACATCTGATGGAAGAAAAGAATGATGATGAATGATATAGGAATATAAACACTCACAAAATGAGAATCAAATCAGAAAAAGAGGAATGTAAATTCAATGCGAAGGTCAAATAGTCCGCGAAGACGAGGGAAAGGAGGAAATACCTCACATTTCGTGATCGAGGAAGTGTCATGTCCAATGTCATATCGCGATGGTTAGTTTCTTGTTCAATTTGTTGCTGTTTGATGTGGTGTTGATAAACACAATATCCTGATGTCGATTCTCTGTAGCTGCAGCTTTTGCAATAGTGGTAAAGTTCACCCTGGCTGTTGTCAGCTTCTGGATATAGAAGATTGTTACTACAGGTAATCACATCATCCAACATCTAGAAGCAAATAATTTCATACCATTCGGGACAAAAGTGGAGAGTTGGTCCTTTCTGCATCTAGTAAGTTTGGTATGGGTTCTTCTCCAACCAACAGTATTTTTGATGACAGAATCTTCAATTGTTCGAGAATCTGATGATCATTCCTTATCTGGCCTGCCATCAATATCTGTTTTGGTTTTGTGGAAAGAACGGGAACGTTCTCTTTCATCATCAATTTCTCACTCAATTCCAAAACAACGCCGATCATTCAACGGACCATCGATCCCCCAACTTGGTGCAAATCACCATTCTCTCGAAAATTGGCTTCATTATATTCAATTTAACAGAGAAACGAACATTCTACTCCTCGACCCTCTTCTCACATTTTTGTTCTCATTTCCATCACAATTTCCAAGTACACTGATTCGATGCCACTGTGTGATCAAACTTCTTTTCCAATTTGAGTCATTCTCGAATGTGAAGTTTTCAGTTCATCCTTTTCTGGAATTATTTATCAATGACATCATTATCAAAGCACAAGAACACATCTTGTATGGTTCGCCGAATCTTCTGCATGCATTTGCCCATTTATATCCAATTTATCAACACGAACGAGAAATATTAGAAGATATCCTACTAAAATTAAAAAGTGATGTCACACTCCTTCCTTCCTGTCCCCCACCAATTCCAAGCGAAATCCAAGAACAAATGATACAATACAAACGAACATGTCGAGATCAACATGCAGTAAATCGTGTACAAGGTGTTCTCCGAGCTGTAAATCAACTCATAAGTCGAATCTCGTCTTGTCTCACAGCCTCATCGGATTGCGTCCTCTGCCCACCCCTCTATTCAGCAGAACCCATTCAAGAATCACCTGATCGAATCTTCTCCTGTTTGAAGTCACATCACACGTGTACAAACGAACTCCTCGCGCCACTCGAAAACTTTCGTGAACAATTAGATGTTCTGTCAGTGCTACTGACTTTAAAAAAGAGCATAGCGAAATATGAATCATCTGTTCTTCCATTCTTTGATCAATCATTGTTTTACAGCCACACAACATCATATATATCGTCTTTCACAACTTTCTTACACTCGATTCTCTCGGTCCCAAGCCATGTATTTTCTCAACATCTCTCACCAAGCAACATTCAATCAGTTCGACAGAAAGTTGCGATGTTCGAAAATACATTTGCATCTGTCCTAATTTCGACTATGTCACATCCACTCCCTGTTGGACGCCAAATTTGCGTCCTCCTAAATATCCGAGAAATATTAGAAGTTTCAATACTACGTAGCATTCCTAAGATCGTTAGTTATGTCTGTTCATCCCAATTAGATTCTGGAGACACATTTATCCAAGATGTTTACACAACAATGAATTCTGTTCAGTCAGCCGAACGAAACCTTCCTTTTCTACGTTGGCCTCTCAATCAAATCATTGCGCTTCAAATGATTCTTATGGAAGCTCACAACAAACTTTCACTTAGTTCGTTCATCATCCATTTCATAGATCAGTCTGTGGCAATCGACAAAACGAATCATAACCATCAAATCCGAAAATTTACATCAGGATCACGATCGTTCAAGAAACTTAAATCAACTCTTCAATCTCTGATGAACTATGCCACTTTTAAACTCAATCAGTATTGCTTGATGTGGGAACGGCGACTTGTCGTCGTCTACAGCGACCCTATTACCCATCCATGCATCACAAGCGTTCCTGCCAATTCAGAAAATAATAATTATAAGATCGTGCTCCCAAACGATTTTATGCCACGAATAGAATTCAGCATCATTAAGTCCATTAAACACAATTTTTCTGGGCAAACACAATCATTCTACGAACAGATTCATTCCATTATATCATATCGGTTTGCCCTAGCTAACGTCCTCTCTGGGTTCAGGAGTATGGATGCCTCTGTGTCCACCCAACTCAGATCAACTCTCGAACCAGAATTCAACTCCATGCGAACTCTCTTTGAAGAGGGAGTGGAAATTCAAACATGGAACTCTCCTTCAATGGGTTCATTTGTCGACAGTTGTCTCTCGTGTTTTCTCTCACTCCAGACAGAACTCAGACGCCTCAACAGAATCCAGCAGGATTTCAACGAACGTGTGGATCAGCTCCGCGCAGGACTGATCTGCACGTTTCCCACAACCCCAGTCAGCTTTGAAGAGTTTGAGAGACTCCAACGGCAGACTGTTGAGAAACAGAACAGCACACTCTCAAGACTCCGCATCGAACAAAACCGGATTGGGAAAGCTCTTCAAGTCAATCACAATTACCCTGCTGCTCTCATCATCAAAGAACAACGCAAACTTGTCGACCAGGCGATCAAACAGACGGTTCTGGAGGGACTGACGACCCTCCGTGATCTTCTCCAGTCGGACCAATTTGTGATTGATATTCCGGTTCTCTGGAGGAATGGCGATGCTGCCCTCCTCCTCGGGACAGATGAGAACACAGGAATCGGGGAGAAGAACGAGGCACTGAGATATCAAATCAGTTTTGAGCAGTTTTGTAGTTTCATCGAGCAGGAACAGAAAGGAGATTTGATTGGGTCAACAACCCAACCAACGATTTCAATCCTTCTGAAAGCCATTACGAACCTTTTTGACCATCTTCCGACAGATCTTCGAGACGAAAACATTGTCGACACCATCACCAGCATCATCAAAATGCACTCTAACAACATAGCCGACCTCCGGACGCATATGTCTGAGACCATCCTCCTCTCGCCTTTCTGGAAAAACAACGACTCTCTTACCATTCAAAGCTTCATTTCTCATCATGACAACCGCGTTCCTTTTCCAATGCGAACCATCCCAATTCCACCCACAGCATTCCAGCTTCCAGACCTCACCGATTCCGAGGAGAGCGAGTCGAACATATCAGTCGAACACATTGCCACATTGACCACACTTCAGAACGAAACGATGAAAGGGAGTTCGCTCCGAATCTCTCAATCAGTTCAAACGATGTCCTCAGTCCAACACCCTGTTGTCGAAACTTACAACTACAAATATCACAACCCTGCATACGAGCACTGGGCTGACTACATGCGTTTCTTCTCTCAATTCATCCTCTCCCTCACAGAATTCTCGCAACCCAAAAAGTTTTCATGGATCGTTCTCAACAATTCTGATTTGTATCGCCAGGTCTCACTGCACTTTACCAAACTTTTCCTTCCTTTCAAAGAGTATCTCTTCAATGGGATTCGTGACTCTGCACGCGATGCCTTTCTCGCTCTCGACACACTCCACATCCACCTTGAAGAACGGCAGAACAAAATGATTGCGGAAACGGCCAATGTTGACACCAATAGCCCGTGCACAATAGAAGAAGTCCAGCCGTTCCTTGATTACCGACAAGAACTCATCATCCTCAACAGCAGTATGAAAGAGATGAGTGAGTATGTCAAGAAGATTCGAGAGAGAATGAAGGAATTGGAAAAATTTGGCATTCGTGATTCTCTTCCTGTCTCCCAAGCTGTGAACGACCTAGAATTGAAGTGGAAGGATTTCCAGGTCGACTTCGGGTTATGGTTCACTTTGACTGTGCAAGAGATTGAACAAGCCGTCGTCCACGATCTCAGACGAGTGATGATTCTCATCAACCTCAATTATGACGCCCTTAAAAAGAATGTCATGGACGTCCAGACTGAAATATACGACCCAACAACAGATGCCGATGTCGCAGAGATTTTGTCTGATTATGGAACACAAACTAATGCTCTCAAAGCAGAAATGGACAAACTGGAGGCGAATCGAATAAAGTTTAATCTCTCCTCCAACACAGATGATCTCAGTGTGAGAGATATTGAAATTCGATTGGAAGAAATCGACAAACTCTGGTGTATTTATGACGACATCCGCTACCTCTACACCGATGGAATGTTCTCAGAATCATGGAACGCCTTCCTTCAACACCAGAAACAGGACCATCCTTTTGATGCTCATCTCTCCAGTCTTTCACACATTAGCGATCAAGTTAAGACAACTCCACTCTATCAAGAGGTTCATGCTCAACTGAGCCAAATCACAGGCGTTTGGCCAACTCTTGTCGCACTCCAGACAACCCCAATTGATCAACCACAATGGGGGTTGATCTTTGATCGACTCCCCGTCCTTAGATCTTCATCTGAGGCTCGTCAGGGATTGGAAGATGGTCAGATTTCTGTCGGAGAAGTTGCAGCGCTTTGCCAGAACATATCTCTTGATGATCTGAAGGAAGTGTTGGAGCGATGCTCGAGCCTTCATCAGATGCGACTGATATCTGAAGAGATATGGAACCGATGGAGTTCGTATAGTCTTCCCTACATCAAACTCCCAGTCCCAAGGTCCAAAGGAAAAAAGAATAAGAAGAAACAAACACTCTCACAGATTAAAGTTGATCCAACAAAGTGTCGAGAATTGCTCGGCCTCTGTTTAGTTGATCTCGACACAATGATTGACCTCAGAACAAGGGGCTACTCGTCGAATCTGAAAGGACGATTGAACGAAGTTTTTGCGATGCTTCAGAAAAGTCGGCAAATCCTTCAAGCATTTATCTCTCTGAATTACATTGCCCGAATTCTGGAGGAGCGAGAATATTGTGTCCAATCGAGTGGACATCACGCTCTCCCTGGTTCTGACACAAAAATCTTCACTTTATCAGATGACACATCGTTCTTGTCGGTGAGAGATGATACATCATTTTCAGTTCTTTTCCATCTATGCGAACCTCATCGAAGAACAACTACCCTTCATTCCATAGAAGCAATGACTGACAGTGGATTGAACGTTATTTTCCCGACTTTTATCAGTTCAATTCAATACCTCATGAGTCATCCTCTCACACCACTTTTCCCACCCCATTCTGCATTATTAACAAGCCTCGCACCTCTCATCATGTTTGGAATGTCTGACATCTTCTCAATTTTCATGGCATATGATGCCACCACACAAACACTCAACATTCCATCGCACATCGCAGGTCGTCTCTTCCCTGGTGTAATCCACTTTTCTCTGACAGGACCGTCGATCCGACAGTTGATCCCAAAACAGTTGTCGGAGCCACATTTTACGATCGACTACCAAAACATTCCGTCACTGACAAGGTTTGTCAATGAACCATTTTCAATCGAACACACAGAACAAATTGTCAAATCGATCAATCGACAGTACATCCTCTCACAAATCCAAACAGCCTACACTTCATTGTCGGCATATCCGTCGTTCTTTGACTGGTTCGTTCACATCATTAGTCTCTATCTTCAAACCAACACATTCCCATTCAAGCGCCAGGTTCTCCATCTCCTCATCTCTCATTGGCTGACATCAGAGATTGAAGAGATTATCAAACTCAAAGTCGCTTCGGAGGAGAAGCCAGCTTCGCCGAGAGAGAAAGCACACAACACGGGTGTTACTCCAGTGCATGTCGATCAGAAAGCATCAGCAGCTGCGGCAAATCTTCGAATGAATTTCTTTATTGTAAATTTGGCCAGTGTCATCTTACTGCTCATCTCTCTTCAGCGCTGCACTGACAAAACTCTGCTCGAACTTGGGATCATTTCTATCCTTGGGTACGAACAAAGCCAATTTCATAGCCAACTCACTCAACTTTTCGTCAACTCGCAAGGATTCAATTCTGTACCAGGTGATGATTCCATCGTCTCAACCCCTCGATCGCTCAATTCTTCATCAGATGGGGAATCCAAACGGCTGACCCTCTTTTTGACTGAATCGCGGAGCATCTTTATCCGAATTGAGCAAGATGTGAAGAGCGAATTGGACACATTGTATCCACATGATGTCCTGAATCCGATGGATGTGTCCAATTCTCAAATTCGCGAGAACCTGCGCATCTTTCGCAAAACTTGTTCAGATCTCATTTCGAACCTCCTTGTCTACTGCGATCTCATTTACAAGATAGCAACGATGTCGATCATTACACATCAAGAAGAACAACAAGATACATCACCATCGTCCAATTCAGGCCATTTCGTCGCTTCATCATTAGACTCACTTTTGGGACTCCCTTCTGACTCATGTACGAATCTCTCTCCACAATCGCTCTCGTCCATCATGTTGACAACGATCAATCCAATAACTTTCGAACCATCAGTCCTTCTTCCTGAAACTGATCTCTCACTCGATCACGGAGACCGTCCGCCATCCATCCCGTATGGATTGGAGTGGATTGGATGTTCAGCCTCTGATCACTCATTTCTTCCGACACCGTTCACAATCCAAATCACGTCTGCTCTCCGCCACGCTGTCTACGATGGGAACAGCACTTCGACAGTGTCATCCATTGTCGGCGTCATCATCTTCCACAACGAAGTCCAACGAACTACAGCGCTCCAAACCGTGACTGCTTTTGGATACACGCTGGGTTACAATTTTAACCCCTTCAACTGCTCTCCAATCACAACAGCCGAAACTGTGAAACGGTTTATCATCTCGAACATCTGCGATTGGCGTTGGATCATGTTTTACTCATTCAACACTCTCAAACCCCATGTTCATCTGATCGTGACGGATTGGCTTCGAACCATCAAGCATGCCCGAGACAATCTACGGAGGTCGAATCTGTCGAATGCCACGATATTTCTGGACGATCATGAAGTCACTGTGTCCAACCCAAACGCTCCATGGTTCGTTGTTTGTATGTGTGAAGACAACACAATCCCATTTTCGTCATTATCATTGAGTCCACCCTCAGCAAATGAACAAATCTCACAATTCGCTCATCAACATTCTTTCGAACCAACATCGGGAGAGTATGTTGAACCATCTGGAGACATCCTCCGCCCAATGTTCTACCCTCCACTCACGTTCGCATCAGCGTTGTCATCGTTATTGATGTCAGTCGGGTTTCTAAAAGCAAGTGAAATCTCGATCCGCTTTGAAAAACTTCTTTTGTACGTCTTTAAGCGAGTACCAATGAAAGGACCGGATAAATTGGATGACATCCTGAAGTTCATCCCATCTCCATCAGCCATGAAAGTCCTCACACACAATTGTGCCGAGAATCTCCGGCACTTGATGGATCTCATTGTTGCCGATCCCACAAACATGATGTCGACCTCTCTCAGAGAATCAGAGGAAGAACGGATGAAGAACACGCTTTTCTTGCAGTATCAAGCAATCCACGCCCCATATTACTCCTACGTTGAGAAACTGAGTACACATCAATCTTCGAAAACCACAATTGTGCCTCGAGCAATTCTTTCCTTTTCAGATTGGCTGGAGATGAAAGCCTGCGCGGAGGAAATCCCGCATTGGGTCCTTCGATTGTACCTTTGCTCTGCTCATTCACTTGATGCTCCCGAAATCACCCCAGACATGACACTTGTCGGAATTGAAGAAAAAGGTCAGGAGAAAACCATCACCATCGTCGAAAATGCGATCAAAATATATTTCCCAGAGTTATTTGAACAAGTTAGCGATGTCGTCATCCCGAACGAGATCGACATGTCATCACCAGAGAACCAGCAAGTTTTGAAACAACATTCGATACTCACCTCGATGATCAGGACATTTCAGCTGTTCCATGCAAACTCCTCGATTCCATCGGCACCCACTCCTATCCCAAGTCGGATCATCGAACAAGCTTTGGAAGTTCGTGGATTGGGACATTCAAGTTGGTTTCTCCAGCAAACGACGAAACTCTATTCGCTGGTTAACTCCAACTCAGTCATCGTGCTCAAAGGACCCGTGGGATCAGCCAAACAACTGCTTCTGAACACCATTTCAACAGTGAAACAACTCGAAACATCAATTGAACCACTAATCCTCCAGTTGACTCCATTCAGAGGAGATATTGAACAGCTAGAGACTGGGACCAACTCTCTTTCATCAATGACAAGTTTCCGAACAGGCATCATCAGAAAACTGACTGAAAAGCAAGCTCTCAACAATCACAGACGAAAGGCACGTCGACTTAAATTGCCAAACGACAAAAGTTCCTCGACACTTCAGTCTCGGCCTGATGATCAGCAAACCATGACTACAAATGCACTCAACTCTTTCCCACCCGTCTGGATGGTTCTAACACTAACCAGTCCGCTAAACAAAGGCGTCCTTTCGGCATTTCGAGATTCAACAGGCATCGTCCTGAACCCAGTTGGGAACACCTTCCAAGTCAATTTCTCCGAATATGATGCAATGATCCTGCCACAAAACTCTCGCCTCTTCATTAGTGTTACAAAGTCAATTTTCAGCTTTCACCCATCAATTTTGAATGAAACATCGATCTTGTCATTTTCCATGCCGGAGCAGTCAATGTTGAGATGGAAACTGTCTGGTTTGTCCAAAGATCTCTCTGAACTCCTCCCACCTGATCTGATCCAAGCCTCAGTTCTATTCTTCAGAGTCTCATTCCAACGCTCCATCCATTTTGTCTCGACATTTCAAGCCAACGATCCAGACATGTTGGTTCTTCCAGTTGTGTCTCAGCTAAACACAAGCATCTCTCTTCTGAAAGCTCTCATCGCTCTACACATCAAACGAATTACAACTGAAATTGATATGGAAATCATGCGATTGTTCATTGTGTATGCCATTATGTGGGGGATTGGAGGGCATTTTGCATCTTCAACGTGTGAGCTTAAACACTTCCCGGAATGGTTTCGGATGATCAGAATGGAAAAGCATGCTGGATTTGGAGATACATCAGGCGAAAATTCACAACTCACTCGCCAACTTCACGTGAACGAAGATCTTGTCTTGAAAATCATGAGACAGTTTCAAGTGAAAGAGAAGATCTCAGATCAATTTGGGTCCTCTTTTGAACAGTTTGTTCGGGAGACTTTTGGATACAACGTGCTGTACGAGAAGGAAGGAAGTATTTTTGATTATTTCCCAGACTCTTCGGAAAAGGTCATGAAATATCCATCAGCCCTCAACGCCGTTCTCTCTCTCATCGACTGCTGGGACGACATCCGTCAACTTACACCCGATCTTGCGTCGTTCACACCGCTCATTGTCATCGCATTGAATGCCTCTCTCCTCGCCTATTCTCGCCGAAACGTTATCATCCTCAACGACGACTTTATCTGCAATTATCAGATGAGCTACATCGTTGCAAGTCTCCTCAACAAGCCTTATCGCGATTCATTCCCAAAGAAGACTTCACTCTTTTCACACCACAGTCGTTCCCCTCATCCAAACAGGATCATGATCCATGCGTATTCGGCACGCACTCCACTCGTCCTCCGTTCTCTGCCAAAATCAATCCGTGGGGACAGAACTCAATCCAACGAAAAGGATCAGGATGAACAATTCAATGATATCTTGAACTTCGATGCCGAACGCCAGACAATTGTTTATGCGTATGGACGAGTTAGAGACGAGATGACACTGATGAATACATTCGAAAACGAAAGCGATAAAGACCAATCGAAGAACATGTTTGGGCCAGATCCATACCTCGACACCACTCTCGTCTCTCCGTATCTCGAAGAGGTGCTGCACGAACGGGAAAACTCTTGCAGGTTTGCAGACAGGGCCACAGCATTTCCAGAAGATGTTCTCCACGCTCCACCATCTGTCATTGTCTGTGATGAATCCATCTTCAAGAATCCTCGCATCCACCAGCACTATACAGTCCACGCATCACCATTGACCTTCCGAAGCGCTACAATGGGTGATTTCTGGAAAATCGCAAAACTGATCTGGAAAAGATGGGCCGACGAAGCCAATCTTTTGAACCGAGCTCCTCCTAGTCTAGACAGTGAAAAAACCTTCTTCCTTGCATTTCTGGCTCCTGCCTCAATCTTTTTGCACATGCTTATTTCGAGCACATCGCTCAACATCTATAAACCATCTGGGCAGACTCTGATTGATCTCTTCATCTCACTCAGTCAGTTCATGGTTCATGGATCTCCTCCACATGTCTCGACTGCACTGTGGACTTGGGAAACGACAAGACTCTACAGTCAAGTCCAGGGAACCTCGAAAGAAAGACACCACATTCAAGAAATCATCGAAGAAGTGTTCAAACTATTTCTGGGTCATCTTGACCTCGAAGAAAATCTCTCACAGTTCTATCACAGCTCCGACAGTTTGGAGCGAATCGTTCAGATAGGACAGCTCGGATTCCATCGAGACAAATCCCTCCCAATCCAACTTCTCCCTGGAACCAACGTTGTTGCTCGATATTGGTTCAATTCTTATTCGAGTTCAACACAAATTCTCTCGCTGATCGACGGAAATGTTCAAACTGCCATCCACAGTCTCATTCAGGACCATAAACGCGTCTCAACGACAAACACTCTGAAAGACAAAATGTTGCGATTAAACTCACACCTGTGCATGTCGCCTCGGACTGCTCAGTATTTTTATCATCTGCTTGAATCACTCCGGACTGGATCGCGCCCAGTGATCCACTTCGACTTGGAAGGAATCAATGCAACAATGCAATATACATCAGCCTGTGCAATCCTCAATGTCAAACATTCACTCCTGAAACTCCCCACAAACAATCGAGAAGTCGTCGTGTTCCTCAACGAACTTGCCCATTGCTACGCGTCATTTGCCAAACATTCTGCTCTGAACACAAAATTTAGACAGAGAGGTCATCTCCGCACAGGAGGAGATTTATCCAACATCGAGCCAAGCCACACCCATCGTTCTGTTGAATACGTTCTCCAGATCTCCTTCTCATCTGTTCCGAAGAAACTGGCTCCCATCTTTTCGTTTTTATTTTCTCTCATTTTGGATGGGACACTTCCCCAGATCGGTGAAAATCGAAACTTCACAGAAATTGATTACCCAACCACCCCACCGTCATTCCGGACACATTCAGAAATCGTCCACTTCTTCGTTGGACGACTCATGCAAATCGTGCGCAGTACACATTCTGGGATGTCGAAAGCCAAACCAAAAGATCTGATCTCAGTCGCATCATCACATATTCGATACATCTTCGTTGTTCGACAGAATCAATACAACCGTGCCGTGCTTGATTTGAGAGCTCTCTCTTCTATTGCATCTCGACAGTACTCTCCACAGCTGGACCGTGAATCGCTTTCCAACATTTCTGCCAACATTCTCTTCCCGACTCTAATCGCAATGCCACAAACATTCTTCTTCTTAGATGCACAATTCAGAAATAACATTGTCTCACCGAGAGATATGCGATCGGTCCACGTCTTTGATCAGCTTCAACCATCAAGAAAATCGTCGCACCATCGCCATCCTTCATCGACAGTGGTCAAGAAACACAAATCACCCAAAACGCATATCGGACACGGCCCTTCAGTAGATTCCAACGATTTCGAGCACTACGCAGAAAATCCACACAATTTCTTCTATTCCGTCGTCATCTGCTTGGCAGATACATGGATTATTTTAATTGATCTCGAGCAAAAGCATGATCAGCAGGAACAACAGGCATGCTCAATCAATCCATGGAAACTCAAAGTTCCGTCAACATTCGAGCGCCAATCATTCAGTGTTTTTATCCAGTTTGTGGACGACTTTTCGCAGAATCTTCTAACCAATGATCTCCACTACCGATATCGGATGAACGAAATGATTGAAGCCAAAGAACATCTCACATACTACGCCCAACACATGAACTACTTCAAGCAGTTGGTTAGGACAACAGCTCAAGCCAAGGAAGGATCAACACATGACTCGATTGTCGACTCATACAGGAAAACATTCGACACATCTCTTTCATCCCTCAGAAAGCAACTCAATCAAGTGACGGGAAGGATGCAAAACATTGATCAACAAATCAGTACCCTTCGAACAGATTTAAGTAGCGAGATTTCAGATTGGGTGAAAATCCCAATTGCAGAGTTCGATTCGATTCTAGCCACACTCGATTCATTAACGCTCTTCGACATGTCTCGTTTTGTGGAATCCATCGATACCACCACTACTCTCTCTTCGCTCTCACAGATTGTATGCTATATTCCACAGCTCTCTGGTCTTGTTCCAAATGCATCACAAGATCAACTTGATCAAGTCCTTGATACCATGCTGTCTCTAACACCCTCTCAGATCGATCATCAAGTCGCAACAACCGTCTCGATCGCACTCGAGCTGTATCTGTCCAATGTCGATCTCCCACAGTTCCCAAAAGTTCCACGAGTTCTGTTCAACTGGCTCAAAGTCATCACGTACCAGTCTATCACTCTGGACAGATTTCGGACCGGGACATCCGAAAGAACCTTTGTTGATCTCAACTACAATTATACTGTTCTGATACACCAAAAGATCAGACTCTCACACACGATGCAATTGATCACAGAAATGCAAAATGAGATCATGTCAGTTCTTTCAACTCGAACACAAGAAACTGTTGAACAGCGACTTCTCGTCGCCAAACAACTCGGACTCAAGGTCGACGATATTCTCTTAGCCCTGATGAACATTGACAAGACAATCGCTGACGATATGCGTGCACTTCATGTTACTCATATCGAACTCTTCGCAAACACTTTCTTTCGAACGTCACTTCTCAACTTGTCTCCTGGATTAGCTGGAGCGGGACAAAAACTTTTCGACACTCAGCTCCTCCCACAAATGGCCAGGAAAGCGAAGCTTCCGTTCATCGAGAAAACAGACATTCAGAGTTCCCCATTGCGATTCTATGATTATCGGAAAGATCACCAGACACCTCCAAATCGATATGTCCTCCCATCGCCATCTGAGGTCGCTGAAGCACATCGCCTTCCCACAACCTTCCTCCCCCGCTTCTTCATCTCTCAATACCCCGAATGCATCGGCTATGCTGATGAAAATATTCGGTACGATCCACACTTGGGATATGTTCATATCAACTCAGATCCCTCGAAGGACAAACACAGTTTTGATTCGAAGGGAACTCCCAATGAACTGCATTTTCTCGGTCATACCCGGCCACTTTTCAAGTTCTTCATGTCTCTGATGTCAGCCAGGGGCTATCTCAGATCCGCAGTTCTTGAATCGAGCATGGCTGGTCGTCTTGATCCAACGAACAGCATTTTCATCACCAATTCGATCTCTTCAGCACTCTCCTCTGGCACTATTCCTCTCATCTACGATCCGACTGGAATCGCAATCCCACGGGAGTCGGACCATGTTTCTGTGGAAGCATTTTCTATCTTCACAGCATACGGCCAGGGAAGTGAGCGGGATGTATCACATTTTGTTGATCTTGAACACAACGCAGCGTTCCATCATTTTGTTGATGCATTAAAGGGGATGAAGCAGCGTCATGAGTCAGATCCGTCGAAGAGAGTTTGTGTGTTGCTCGTGAATGGTTGTGATTCGACAGTTACTCCAGCAATCCAGCATCTCCTCAACGAGCATCTCCAAGCAACTCAACCATCATTGTCTCCCTCTGAGTATGTTGACATTCGAATCCCCGCCGAAGAATCAACGGATCCTCGAAACCTGACTTTTGAAGACACCATCCAAGTCCCTTTCCACTCAGACATCATTGTTGTCGCTTCGCAGGATAGATCTGGAACCTACGATGGATATTGGATGGAATGGGTGAAGCCAATCATCCTCCTCCCGACTGATGATACTTTTGCTCCTGCATGCATGAAATCCATCCATCAAACCGTTGTTTCTCTCGCTCAGGCGACACTCCCTGCGGATGCTGATGAAATCAATTTCATCTGCATGCCAGATGCATTGACTCTCGTCGATCGGCTTGGCCAGTTTCACTCTCAAAAAGTTCGACTTTTCCGTCAGCTTCCTCGGCTGACAGACAATTCAATTTTTCCGATGGAAGAATTGGCACAATGTCGAGACCATTTTGGTCGGAACTATCAAGATAATGGAAATAAGTTGCTGTCATTGAATAGGAATCGACATTCATCGTCTCAGCTTCAACCTTCTATCATTACCCAAACACTAATCTCTGATCCAACACAACTCATGCCACAAAGAGCCATCCAGTTTCACTACATCATGAAGTTATTCACTCAGGACCTTCAACACCAGTCTGATGCATCGTATAAGGAGCTTCAGACAGTCAACACAGACTTATTCCAAGCCATCGACAGTGTCACCGAAACCCTTCCCCGTTTTCTCTTCTCAGTGAAATGGCAAATTCAGTTTGTCGTTCCGCTCGCGACCCTTCTCTCAAAATATCAGAGTGTCCATATCAATTTGGGTGAATCGAACGAAAAACTTTCGTTTTCATCCTCAAATATCAACATTAATTTTCATCAAATCGCTTCATGGTTTCTCGGTGTCTTTACCAACTCAATCAAAAAACAAACAAGCTCTTTGATCACAAACTCATCCATCACCAGATACATTCAAGATCAACGGAAGACTCAAGATGATGGTGAACAAACAGCACCAGAAAAACTGGATCTCACCAAAAGAGTGTCAACAGAAGTATCATTAACCAATTTCATAAATACGAACACTCTCTTCCATCATGTCATCAAAGACATTAATGAGAGTTACGCCGAACACCTCCAAAACGCCATCATTGACGCAGACACGTATGTAATGGTTCTCCTGAAGATTGGATTATTCATCGCACGCGGTGAGAAAAGAGGACTGTCTGGACGGGAGAATGTGGCATTCTCTCTCTTTGTTGGAGTTCAGTCTCTCTCTGACTCGCATCCATCTGTCCAAGGCGCACTCACCGAAGCCTTTGATCGACTCAATATCACATCAACGCTGAATCAACTACCGCAACTCCCGTCAAACATTCCCCCAAACCCACTCTTCGGGGGCTTGAGTGATACTCAATGGCAGTACTTTTTCGTCCTGGCTTCTTTCTGCCCAGCCTTCCGTCCCTACATTCTCAGCATCGATCCGACTTGTCACTACTCATTTATTCAATTTGATCGAGTCAACATTGATGTCAAGCAGAAACGAGAAGCTCCTAAACTTCTCCCAAATGTCAACGATGACGACACAATTCGGTATCTCCACAATGTTGAAGAAGCATATACTCTGAATCAGTCCGGAATCGTGTCGCATGAAACCAGACCTTCAAACGTCTACTTCCCAACCAGAACACCAATCGACCTCAACCTTTCGTTGACAGGACCACAACAAAACGACCATCATCCCATTTTTTCCTCATTCTCTGATGAATCCATCAATGACCTCCGAGGAGGTTCTTCACATGATCAGTCTATCCACATCGGACACAAAATGATGTCACCGGATCCTATCATCTTCCAAAGTGAGGCTCTGTTCGACCCGGTCCCAATGATCCAGCACACAGAACCAAGTTCGGTTGTCCATCAACAGTGGATCGAATGGTTGAACGGAGATAATGTCATTATGACACCACCACCCTCCTTCGGGGGAGCATCACTCAATCTCTACCAAAGACTCCTTCTTGTTCTTGTCACACGTCCTGAGCAATTTCGGTCTGCAGCCATGCATGTAGTCGCAGCAGAACCGACAATATCTGAAGAGACCGTGTTCAGGTTCTCAACACTCCCGTCTGTCCAACTGTCGAAAACAATCAATGCAACCACTGCAACATTTGTCGATTCTCCGGCCCTATATTCCTCAAAGTCGACTCTTCACTCATTTGTCACACTTCTGGAAAGGAATCATGCTGGCCAACTTGCCCGATTTGCTTTTGTGATCAAACCCGCTCTCCTGTATCCATTCGTGACAGACTACAACGGAATCATTCAGGACATCAAAAATCTCGCCCAGTTACTGGGTCGGCAGGTGACTGTCGTCGACCTTGGCTATGTTCTCCGTCTTGTTGAAAAAGGACTTGACGAAAAGCCGAGCCTCGATCAAAATGAAGAAAGAATCGCAACACTTTGGAGAACAGTTTGGGACCACGTCGAATCTCTCCTCGATGATCTGATCCAGACATCATCGTGGTTGGTATTCAAACGGTTTAGAATTGTCCATCCCTTCTTCCTAGCAAACCTCTCACAGTGGATCGAAACACATCTGAAGCATACCACTTCGAACCGTTCAGGAGCACTCTCCATCGTCTGGCTCATGCTCCCTCCTGTGCAGACCAAACAGTTCAATCAGAATCTCCAGCACTTCTCACGAATCAATGAAATCTTCATTGATTCACTGGTCCTCAGAGCACCGTTCTCGTTCCAAAGTCTTCTTCTCGACACAACACATACAATGTCCGAAAAAGTGAACGATCAATTTATTGCATCCCTGTTGAATTATTACTCGCATCTCTTGAAGCTTGGAAGCCAACAAGCAAAGAACTTCATCTATGTCGTGTTCGTCTTTTGTTGTCTCGCTGCCGTGTACACAACATACAACCTCTCAGTTACCAATCGCCATTTTGTCATGCACCAGTCACATGTTCATACTCTGCACAACCTGATCAACATTTTCACTGCCCCTCTCCTAACTCCACGTCGATTTGAGTTTCGAAAACATTCTGACTTCATCGAGCGATGGGATCAAGCACAGCTTCTCAACACAATTCAATGTCGCACACTTCCCATGTCGATCTACGTCGATGCCACAAACCAACCAACATTCTCGGAAATCCTCTTCCAAACACTGAACATCCAAACGATTCTCAACCCAGTCTCACCCAGCCTCTATCCATTGATCGTGATGCCCACTGCAGATCGAGCATTCCAAACTTTTGTTCAGTACTTGAACACTGTTCACACTCCAACCATTTATATCGATCCGTCAAGAAATTATCAAACAGGAGATGCCGAAAAGGAAATCGTGGACTCTTCTCTCATCTCTCATATCCTTGTGAGTATCTTGGGTTATAATCCACTCCATGTTAAGTCCATTAAATCATCTCAGACCTCTCACTTTTTCAATCCACCCACTCCATTGAACGACGCATGTTTTTTCAGCACCCTTTTTGACTTTTTGGCAGCACTCCATTGAGATCACCATTCATCTCTTGTTCTATCTCAGATTGAGATTTGCACCTCAATCAATAACGACCCTTTCATCATCTCAGACTCACCTCTCTCCAGCTTCTTTATTCAATCCCAGAGTCCAAATGGTGCCACAAGTATTCATTCTCCTCAAAGTCTGAGAATTGAGCACAACGTAATGTCAATGACGAAATGTTTGAATAGTGATTACCATGCTCAGTGAAAGAAAAGGAAGCAAAAGAACATGGAAAATGAAGAAATGGGTTTTTTTGACATTGGTGCTACTGCTCGATCAGCATTCGTGAGAAGAACTTTTCGCATGCACGAACAGGAGAACCTGGGGGAGGAAGGCGATAATTGTGATACATTCCGTTCGCAAATGCCACTTGTACAGTGTTTGTGTCTGCCAAAAAGGATGAGATGTGGTGAGTTTCGGTGATTCCCTGATCATCGAGATAGATACACGCAATTGATTTTTCGCTCTTTCTTTCTCCCATCACAGCGAAGATGTGAATAGTTTTTGATGTCGAGCTGACAACAAGAAGAGTGCCATCTTCTGAAAAACATAATGAATGAACTGTGGCTGTTTTTCCAATTTTGCTTCGTTTCATTTCCATAATTCGCTCACGAGAATGAGTATCCCAAATTCGGATTGTAGTACCTCGAGATGATGCAGTTGCCAGCCACGAACCATCGTTTGTGAAGGCTAATGCGGCAACTTGATGATCATGAGCTTCGATAATCTTGAACGAACCATAGCTATCACCAGAGTCTTGAGGCTCGGATGTGTTGGTATCACGAAGAGTGACAACGCAAATGTTTCCAGTTGTTAAGTCACAGGGATATGCAAGCATATTGCGTTGAGTGCAAACGGCAAGGCGTCCCGTTTGAGGTGGATATTGTTCGACACTCTGGCGTCCAAATTGATCTGAGAAATATACACATGATTAATAAGATCAGACTGAAGTAGATGTCCAGTGTACAGACAGCCTCGATTCTGTCGAGTGTATATACGACAATGTTGGATTTAAGCATGATGACAAGACTAAAAAAATGGTAAATGGAACAAATTGCAAATAGATGCTGAAAACTTAAACAAACTATTGTTGATTGAACCTAACAGTCTGAATTTCTTCTGCAAATCGAAGGAGGCAGATAATTTGGTCGATTTTTGTGTTGTACATGTACAAAACAGTGCGATTATGATCAGCATCTTGTGAATCACAAACAAAGGCTAATAAAGATGTCGAGTAGAACATTTCTGCGATCGCTATTGGATGGTTTTTAACTGCGAAAAAAATGTGTGAAACGAATGTGAAGAAGCAAACAACTGCTATCGCAATGCTCAAATGGGCTTGTTCGCCACAAAGAATATCCATGTTTTGTACCTACAGCAAGGCAACTAAATTACAGAAAATGGCGCAATCGATGATACAAAGTTCAGTGTTGAGGATAAATGTACAGACTTGTTTGTTTGATTAAAGCGTAGGAAAGTTAATTCCTTTGATGGATCATTGATTTGCATGATAATTAACGAGAGATATAGCCGTTTTTCGATAGATGATTCGCTCTGCCCATAGAAACGATTTGATATCTGTGAACTGTAATAGTCTCGCTTAACTTAGCATAATTAAATGAATATTGCACATAAGATTCCATATTCGGGTTAAGGATTATAATGAACGATTAAAGGTTTAGGAAAGGAGGTTGTAAGAGTGATTCTTCATTTCCAGTCGTTGCTATTCTCATTCCACATTGGTTCAAGCTGATACGACATTTCTGTCAATCTCTTCTCATTCCTGCCTGAAGAAGTCCCTTGAGATGTCAATGATTTGATGGCGAGGAAGTCAGATGGGACAACGGTCTCTCAGCCAGCATCAGGTTTGCGTGAACTCTGATTTCTCAGCTGTTGGACATCTTCCACAAGTCCTTGGAGCTGACTTTTCAGCATGGATATCTCCTGTTCCAGATTATGGACGTATGCGCTTGTGTGTTCCGGCTTCGAGACCTGCTGGTTTGGGATGTTTTCTGTGAATGTCACCGTAGTTGTGGTTGAAGATGGGAGAACTAGAAAAGACGATCCAAATGGGACATGCTGGAGTTGTGTGTCCTGGCCTTTGGGTGCTGGAGGCGAAGAGAAGACGGATGGCTGCGGATTTCGAGTGCGAGCGAAGACTGACGTGGGAGGAGTTGAAAATGGAAATGTTTTCTCAGTTTTCTGCTTTGGAGGTACGAGAGTTGGGAGAAGAGAGAAGAAGGATCCGTTCGGAGGGGACACTGAGGGTGGGACAGATTGGAGTTGAACCTGTTTTTGTGAATCGTTGACGCTGTCGTTCATCACGAGCGGAATGAACTCATCTGATTGTACAGGAAGAACAATTTGTTTCTTTTTGGTTTTTGGATTGATGGTTATTCGCTCTCGAAGTTTTTGCACGCCCTTCTGTCGCCTTATGTCCTCCTTTGGAGTCGGGGTAGGTTTGTCACGCTTCAACTTCTCAATGGGTTTGTTCTCTGTAGGATCTTTTGACGATGTTTGATATTCGGTATTGGCTTGGAGGGGAGTATCGGGCGGTTGGTTTGGGAGTGTGACGTCTAAAAATCTGTTACCTGATAAGATCTTATTCAACCGTTCCTGATTGAATGCGTCCAAATCAGGATTGAGTGATTTGTGTTTACTCTCCATGTGAGGTCTTTGGATGGTAAGTGCGGAGGAGTTTGTATTGGGTTTGAGGGATGATTCAGATGAGAGGAAGTGAAGGGCAAAATCAAGAGATCCTGGGCCAGACTCAGTATTGACTGGTAATAATGTCTGAGTGGGAAGTGGTGACCGAGACTTTTGTCGATTCTTGGGGGTACGTTGCCTGTTTTTTGGAGGTCTATTTGGATTCTTCTCTCTTCGAGATTGCGCGGTTTTCTGAACAATTTTCTCGGGAGATGGACGAATATTCGGAACTACTCGCGAAATTGTATCTGGAATAGAGAGAAACGATGCTGGCAATGGTGTGTTGCTGTTGTGAGGTGATGGGTGAGATGGGAGAACTGGGAGTGGTGTAGGACGAACAATAGTTGGTGTCAGTGTAACGCTTTGTGGTTTTGGGGTGACATTGACTTTGGGAGGAGACTCTTTTGGCTGTCTGTAAACATATAAAAAGAATCATTCAAATCAAACTTGACCAAAGGTGTATTTTCCAGATTAATCTGTTTGAAAAATGAAAAATCAGTATCATTGTCGCTCTCTAGGCTATTTTCATCATCGGACATGTTGTTGCTGCCTGTTTAATGACAAAGACGTGGACCATTACTTTTCTATTTCACTACTTCGATCCTTATTTTGAAGCATAAATCCAATACAGATGACTCAAAATCGATTTCTGAATCTCACTAGTTCCAATAGCCGGGGTAATGGACATGTTAATCCAGCCCAATACTCAGTCCAAACGTCAACGAAAACACCTCAAATTTCATCCAATCGACAATATCACTCATCATACAGTGCTCCCATTCCAAGTAAGCAGAGCCAGACTGTCCATGGTTCCAATAGCTCTATTGTATTTTCGCCTGTTCACCGGCATCACTTCGCAAACACGACATCTCCAAATTCTCGGCTTGATTCTGCTCTACCAAGACCCTATCATCGTCCATTATCAGCATCCTTCTCAAAAATTACCCTTGTACTCATTACACGAACGAGATTTGCTGGAAAATGTGAACCTAACTCTGATGCAGTGATGGAAATTTTTCGGTCAATTGATGGGAAATTATTTGATTCAGCACAAAAATACTGGACCTTCCCACTTATTCAGTACAATACTGTTGTTAATGAGTTATGTCAGAGATATTTTAAAGTTCCAAAACCGAACGCAGGCCCTGCAAATGAATTCCTCAAGCTAATCCCACGGAGTGTCATAAAAGTCTTCTCTCCAATCGCCCAAGCCGAGGAAATGAGCCGTCTCAGTGGTTCAAAACCACTTCCACTTCCAGGAACGGCTGAAGACCTAGTTCTCGACCCAGAAGAAAGGGCTCTGATTCAGAACATTCCTGAAAACTTATACTCTGCCCTCTTCGAATTCCAAAAGGAAGCAGTCTCTTTTGCAATCAAGCGTAAGGGAAAAGTCCTGATTGGAGATGAAATGGGCCTCGGAAAGGCTCAACCATATCACAGCAAAATCCTAACACCTTCCGGCTGGAAGAGAATGGGCACTCTGAGAATGGGTGACAAGGTCGTTGCGATGGATGGCACAACAGGAATGGTCAATGGACTTTTTGAACAAGGCATTAAGGATGTTTGGACTGTCAGGTTTAATGACGGGTCGTCAACGGAATGCACAGACGAACATCTCTGGCGTGTCAGACAGTCAAACTGTGGGAGGACCAGTTTGAGACGATCCGCAAGGGAGGTTCGAAAATCAGCCTTGAGTTGGGATGTCACCGAACTCAAAGTACTTCGCGAAGAGATGCATTCATTCCGCTTTGAGGTCCCTGCCCCTCCAGTTGTCCAGTTCTCCCATCCATCTCACCATCCCCCAGAGACCATTCTGGATATGATCAAATCCCTGAAGCTTCTGTCATCATCAAAACTCCCTCATTCAAACACTATCAGACTATTGACTCACTTGCTCACTTCACTCTTCACTGCATCACTCAGTGATCGTATCTCCTTTCTTGGTCACTTCATGAAGAACGCAGCCAAACAGAAAAGAATCGGAAAGTACACATCAATGGAGTACACTGTCGTCTCTTCACACCCTGGCCTCTCTCGTCTCTTTTCCATCATTCAGGATGTTGTGACGAGTGTGGGGGGTCTCTGTTTCCTTTTTGATCCAACCACCTCCAAACTTGCTCATTCTCACTATGTCTCCATCCAAAACATCAATAACAATGTTACTCACCAACCCCAAAGTTTTTCCGCAGCTATATTTCATCCATGTTTCTCCACCCTCCCGCCACGATTCATCACATCAATCACTCCATCCACTCCAACTCTTTGTCGCTGCCTCTCATTCACACATCCGTCTCATGTGTATCTCACTGATTGCCTCATCCCCACCCACAACACCCTCTCATCTCTCTCCATCGCATGCGCATACCAACAAAATTGGCCCCTTCTCGTCATCTGTCCTGCTACACTCCGTTTGCAGTGGGCCGACGAAATCGAAAAGTGGTGCCAACCAATCCTAACAAAGAACCAAGTCACAGCAAATCCAGTCCACGTGGTGATGTCGCAGAAGGATACAATGCGTGGTGGAGAGCTCGCAGTTGTGATCAGCTACGATCTCTGTGTGAAGATGATCAAAGACATCATCAGAATGCGGTTTGGGATCGTCATCGCCGATGAAGCTCACTATTTGAAGAACTCGAAGACAGATCGCACCAAAACGATTCTCCCTGTCATCTCAGGAATGAACCGCGTTATGCTCCTCACTGGAACTCCCGCCATTAACAGACCTGCCGAGTTGTATACGCTTCTCCGATGCCTCGACTCAAACATGTTCTGGAGCAAGGACGAGTTCCACAACAGGTACTGCGACCCAAAGATGATGGGAGGATATCGCGACATTCGAGGCGCCAGCAACCTCTCAGAACTGCATCTGATGCTTGCCGAGACAGTCATGATTCGCAGACTGAAAAAGGACGTTTTGACGCAGCTCCCCGAGAAGCGCAGAATCGCAATCTATCTCGACATCGGCGATGCAAAGAAACGGAGGAAGGCGGAGGCAAGGATGATGGAAGAAGCCAAGGCAGCAATCTCGGCACAAGCTTCAACTGGCCAATTGGGTGGTGATCAAGACGAGAATATCATGCGGGCATATCAGAATTCTGGAATTGACAAGCTCCCAGCTGTGAAAGACTACATCAAAGACCAGCTGGAGAAGCAGAAGTTCCTTGTGTTCGCCCACCACAAGGTTGTGATGGATGGAATCTGCGAAATCTTCAAAACAAACGACGAATACATCCGCATCGATGGAGACACTCCTGGCGAGACTCGACAGGCTTTGGTTGACTACTTCCAATCCACATCTACGTGCAAGGCAGCTGTTCTGTCAATCAACGCTGCTTCAACTGGCCTGACACTGACAGAGGCAAGCCTCGTCATATTCGCAGAACTGTCGTGGACACCAGGCCAACTCATCCAAGCAGAGGATCGAGTTCACAGAATCGGGCAATTCAATCCAGTCTGCTGTGTCTATCTATTGGCAAAGGGAAGTATCGATGAGGTGATGTGGGGTATTATCCGCAAGAAGCTCGATGTGATTGGGAAGACTCTGAATGGGTCAGGAATCATCCTCGATGAGAAGAGTGAGACTGTCAAAACGAAGTACGCTGAGGAAGAGAAGAAAGGTGGATTGGATCTGTATTTTCAGCCCAGAACCAACACAGCTCCTCCACAAGCCACCCCATCGATCACACGAGCCTCCAACGATCCTCCCGATGACGACTGGGAGAATGACGATGAATGGCAGGATGATGATGAAGCTCTTGAACCACCCCCTCCTGACCCTCAGCCTCGGGTCCCGATTCTCCCACAGCATCAACAACCACAAATCAACCATCTTGACACCTTCGTTCCTCCTCCCAAAACGGTCGCTCCTCGTCCAGACATCACATCAGACAACATTTTTGACCTTTCGTTTGGGCGTACAGGAAAAACTTCCTCCAGACAACATAACACTCAGCCACAGTCAGAGGTTGGGTCATTCAGACAGGACCACGAAGCAGAATTCATCTCAACTGCACTTGTTGTGGAATCAGACAGCGATTGGGACGATTCAACGGAGAACGAGAATGAAGATTCTGATGGAAAAGAAATGCATCAGAGTCTTGGCCCGATTAAATCGGTTAAAAGAGATACTCCTGCCAACTGGGAATCAGACGACAATGAGAGAAACTCGCCGCAAATCACCCCATCAAAGTTTCATGATGCCTTTGATGATTTTTAAGTTAGCGAAACATTGTCTTCTTTCATTCTTGTTTCAAAATGATTGACTGTTCCATCTTTTTTTGGTATCTCCGATCAGCCCCAACTTATTTATCCAAACTCCATTTTCTGATGGGATTAACATTTTATCTCGATGATCCCAAGTTTAAATTCGGGATGGGTGCAATTGTCCTTGGTGCAATGCTTGCTCACCAAATCCGAAAAATCTTTCGTAAAAGAAAAGAAATCAACGATATGAGAAAAGTTGATTATTCTGGACAATATGAAGATGTTGTCATCATTGGTGGAGGAATATCTGGCCTTGCAACTGCTATTGACATTCAGGACAATGAAAATATCAAGAGCATTACAATTCTAGAGAGAAGTGACAATGAACGAAATCAGCCGATAACCAAAATGAGCGGTAATGTCGCCAAGATTTTTCCAGATCCAAGAAAAACGATCGATATATTCGATTCACAGGCAATGGATATGATTCAAACACTTCTTAAAGGCAAAGGATCGGATTTCGAGACAAAATGTTACAAATTTGAAAATGAGACTATTATTGCACCACTGGGGCATAAAATCTCTCTACCCACCACATCTTATGCTTGTGTCCGTCTTGATCTCATCAATTCTCTTTCAAAACTCATCAATACCAAGAAAGTCAAGATCCATTTTAGCTCAGAAGTTAAGAGCTGTAAATACACTCCCGCAAAATCAAAATGGTTGATTCGTTTTGAATCCAGCGGAAAAAACTGTAGCAAGACAGCCCGGATGGTAGTTGTTGCAGAGGGACCACGTGGAGACATTGTCAGAAGTCTGGGATTGATGAACGAAGGAGTCCATCCACCCGTTGCCTACCAAATCAGCAACTTGGCATTCCAGTCGAAACGAGATGATCCTTCGCTTTTGTTGCAACAATCTGGGTATTCACTTGTTACAGATTACTCCGCACTCCCCGTCCCAAACACTGTTCATGCTCTCCAAACAACGTCCCAAACTGTTCCACTTAACGCTATTCTGTTTCCTAATCCAACATACAACATGACTGATATTGTGAAAGCCCTCCCAGGATATCCACAGCCACTCACTCCGTCTCCCCAAAATTCCCCCAACTGCCCCACTTCGGATCTTCAATCTGTTGCGTTGCTTCGCCTTGCCAACCGCATTTTCGAACCATTTCTTTTCAATCTCGTTGTTGTTGGCGGAGCAGGTGCGTTCTGTGCTGGGAATGGCTCTCACATCCTCTTCTCACTTCGAACAGCAAAACTTGCCACAGACGCGATTAGCACTGCTTTTGCTGAAAAGAACTGGACTCACCCACATTTCAAGAGAACATATGGCAAAGCAATTGCCTCGGAAATCAAGAAACCTCTCTCGCGGTCTGGAACTCCCTCACTCATCACATTCCTCATCGTTTCTCTCTCTCTCTTTCGATACTCTCACTCATCTACAGATCCTTCAAATTTACTCGTCGACTGAAGAAGGAACCGTCTCTCCTGGACGCTTTCGTCTTTCTGATGAATCAGGAGCAAGGCGAGAAACAACCTTGGACAGAACTCTTCAAAAAGGTTTCTTGTCTTCTCTTTCAACAAGCCTGCCTTTTTCACTCTCTTTTTAGCTGCTAAATGGCCAAGTATCAACATTTCAACTCAAAAAACCCCAGATCAAGTGTGCATTGTCTTCAGCGAAGAAGGCAGCCACTCGTGAACATGCAACCAAAAATAAACATTTATGAATTTCTTTTTCGGAAAATCAAATTCGCATTCGTAAAACTGAATGAGTTCAGCCTGTCTATCGACATTCGGTTTAAGTTAAACTGTTGAGTATGGGGTTGGGATCCAAGTTCAAGTTTTCAGAAACCCTATGACATATCGAACAACTAAACGAGTCTGCTTGATCGATATCATTTTATATTCATTGTAGACACCGACTGGAAATACATCTCGCTTCACACCAGGAACAAATCGACGAGCAGGACAAACTCAAAGTTCTGACACACTGATGGCATCAATGCACAGTGTTGCCAAGGACAATGAGGAACTTCGTGCCTATATCGAAGTCCTCAAGGCTGCTCTTGATCAAAAAGCTGTTCAGAGCGGACTTGGGTCAGGAAAGGTTTTCAAATTTTGTTTTGACAAAATCTCTCCGCGTGTTCACTTTCCACATTATTTTGTTCAGGGCTTCATCCTCCAAGAACTCGAGGTTTTAAAGCAGAAGCTCCAGGTTGCCGAAGACGAAATCAACGAAAAGAATCTTCAACTCGCTGCTCTCCAAAAGGATTGTGAAGTTGCTCAACGTGATGTTCTCGGATCTCGAAAACAAATGGAGACAACCTATTCTGATTCAGAAAGACTCCGTAAGATGGCTTCCGATTTGAAAAAAGAACGTGATGATCTCCAAGAATCAATCGATGATTTGAACGATCGGTACACAGATCTCTCATCAAAATTTGACGAGAAAATCTTTGAGGTTGATGCTCTTTCCAAATCACTTGCCGAACGAGACGAAGACGCTGAAGAACTGGCCCATGAACTTAAGGAGCGAGACAAACAAATTAAGAAACTGAAAGATGAATGCAGCGACGCAACAAAACGAGCAGAGGAAGCGTCTTCTCTTCAAAGTGAATTACTCAGAGCAAACATGGACGCAAAATCAACGATTGAAGAACAGAGAGAAGAAGCCACGAAATACAAACTGCAAGCCGAGCAAATTCAACACGAACTCAATCTATTGAAAGAAGAAACAGAAGCTCGAGATAGAGCATCTAAAAGAGAGAAACAAGAAAAAGATGACGTTGAGAAAAAAGAAAAAGACCAAATCCGAAATGAACTCTCTAAGATTACTGATGACCGTGAAAAACTTCAAGAAACGTGTACTCAACTCAATGCTCTTCTTTCGGATGCTAAGCGCGCTTTGACAGAGAAAGAAGAAGAGAACAAAGCCATTGCTGAAGATCTCTCTAGTCTCAAAGCACTCAACAATAAAACAATTGATGAGCTGAAAAATCAAATCGCCGAGCTCAAGGATTCCAACAAACAACTTGCGGATGATTTCCAACGAAAGAACGAAGAATTCAATGCTGTTCAGAGAGATCTCGTTGCTGCCCGCTCAGATTTAAATCATAGTGCTGAAAATTCCGAAAGAACACAAAGAGAAAAAGAAAAGATCCAGAATGAACAAAGAATTGAAAGGAAAATGCTCAATGAAGACCTCCACAGACTTCGAAATGAAAAGAAACAACTGACTGAGCAGCTCGTTGAAAAGGACAAAACAATCAGCAATCTTGAGTTCCAACTCAACGCAAAAGATGGAATCAATGATGAACGGGAAAAAACTATCAGTGAAAAAGTTCAAACACTTCAACAAAGATGTGATTCTCTGGCACGTGAAGCAGAGCGCCGCGGAGAGGAAAAGAACGATCTGAGGAAGAAATGTGATTCCATCCAGGATGAATTGAATGAAGAACGCAAACAACGAGAGAAAGCTCAGATTGAACTTGACCATTTCAAACGTCGTACTCAAACGTCTGAGACCCAACATTCAACCATCGCAACTCAACTTGATGAAGCGAAGGAACAAAACATCGATCTTGTTCAGAAACTTCGTGTTGCAGAGGAACACCTCTCTGAATTGCAACAAGAACGAAATGATTTGAAGAAGCACTGCGACGAGTTGGAGAAACAGTCCAGACTCGAGTCAGCCGTTCTTCTGGAGCGCATTCATGCCCTCGAAGACGAACTTGAAGTCTCCCGAAACGAATGGCAGGACGGAAACGAAACTGTTCGACAGAATGAAACTGATCTCCGAATGGAAGTCAACAGTTTGTCGCGCCAGATCAAAATGGACGAGGAAGACAAAGCAAGACTCCAGAACGAGATCGCCACACTTCAAGGACAGATCTCCAAACTCAACGACGATCACAGACAGAGACTGAACGACCTCCTCTCCGCAGATCGATCGAAGAACACCGCACTCGACACCGAACGCAACAAATTCAACGAACAGCTCCAGGCGAAACAGAAACAGATTGAGGAACAAACCAATCAGTTAGTGGAACTCCGTGTTGCTCACGAACATCAAACTCAACTTCTTGAGACTCTGAAGGCATCCATGAAGGAAGAGCAAGAAGAGAGAGCAATGGAGAGAAGTCTGTTCCAGGAGCAAGCCCTTAACAACCAAACGGAGCGTGACGAGCTTGCACACAAGACTAGCTCTCTTGAACGTGAGAATGAAGAACTCGGAAGGGAGCTTCAGATCATGGAAGAGGAAAGAGACACAGCCCGGAAACTCCTCGCTCAATTCGAGGCCACAAAGGGAGAACTGAGCAGAGAAATGGAACTCGCGACAACAATGCGGAAAGAGTTGGAGGAGCAGCAAGAATCAGCCAAGCGGGAGAGAAAGGCCAATGAAAACGAGAAGCAAACACTCAGAAAAGAGCTTGAAGAACTTGAGGACGAGTACAGAGACACGAAAGACAAACTCACACGTGATCTGAATGATGTCCGTGTTCAAGCAGCCATGCTCTCCAACGAGAACAAAGAACTTCAAAGCACGAAAGACATCCTCCAACAACAACTGTCTCGAATCCAATCTTCCTTGAGAGAACGTTCCGAACGCCACAATGTAGCTGAGGCAGATACAAGGGCGATGCGAAACGAAGTTGTCCAATTGGACGAGTTGAACAAAGCTCTGGAGAATGACTTGATGATTGCTGTGCAAGAATTGGAGAACTACCGCGACTCTTTCCAGATCTCTGAGAACGCCCGAGAACTTCTGAAGAAAGAATTGATCGATTTGACGCAGCAAAGTGAGAGCGAACACGACGAACTCCTCTCCAAACTTCGACGTACAGAGGGTGAATTGTGGGACACAACAGAAATGTTGAAGGCTAAATGTGAGAGGTTGGACGAACTGGAGATCTTGTATGACGAGGCAAACGAGAAATGCAAACGAATGATGGCAGAACGGATGAAGAGTGTGCTTGGAGGAACAGGCAGTGGACTTGGAGAGAGCCGACTCGGGATGAGCACGCATCGAGGAAGAATGGAAGAAACATGGATGCAATCGTCCAGATTACGAAGAAGGGATGAAGAGGAAGATAATGACGTTGACGCATCTCCCGAAAAGTTCGCAGCCCGCGACAACTCCACTTCACAAGACTACTCTGATGAACAGAACCCGCTCTCTTCATCACAACCAGCCCAATCGAATTCACCTCAACCAACTCCCCAAGCTGAGACCACTGGAGCTGATCTTACTTCACGAATTTCTTCACTTCTCGCCAAGACGAAGGCTCAGTCCCACACTGATCGAAAGGAGATGAGTGAAGAAGAGAAACTTCGTGCAAGCGCACTGTTGCAGCAAGCCCAAGTGGGTAATGTGAATTCCGGAGGGGGAGAAGACATTGCTGAAGGGCTTCAAGAGCTCAGAAGGCAGATGCAAGGACTCAACGATATGGAATGACCTGAGCCCAAACTCTTCACACCTCACCCTTCTGTTTGTCATCATTCCTTCTATTCGGTGATTTTTACTTGAGCATTTTCCAAATCAGAGAGTAAAGTTGAAAGAAAGTGTCACGTCTCAAAAAATACGACGGTAGGAAAAGACCATGTGTTCGGCGATCTCTAAACACACATTTCCCTTCGCGACAAGTCCTGAAGAATCAACAGTAAGAAAGTTGTCGCCAAGGCGACGGACATCACTGTTGGGAGAAGTGCTCACTTGGTTCAGTTGTCCCTGAAGAGCCTTCGCAAGTGGGAGACTGGAGATGAGTGAGGGAAAGTGGTGGTAAGAAGCACACTGTTTGTTTTGTCCGTATTTCACGAGAAGTGCATTGAAAAAAGAAAGCCACCCTGACGTGGCTGAGATCCAGGCATTCCCTGTTCAGAAGGGGAGAAGCAGAGTGTGATGATGTGACGCAACACACCTGGCATG
Source organism: Blattamonas nauphoetae (assembly GCA_033064195.1). Classification (NCBI taxonomy): domain Eukaryota; phylum Preaxostyla; order Oxymonadida; genus Blattamonas; species Blattamonas nauphoetae. The sequence goes on along the minus strand of JARBJD010000011.1, from coordinate 111,410 downwards.
ACACGAAGACATTCAAAACCCCAGACAAATCCACGCATTTCAGTACTGGGAAACGTCAGTAAAGAAGGAATAGTTTCCAGGAGGAAACTGAAGAACGGAGAATCTGGGACGAGAACCGATTTGTAACATGAGAACAATCCACTGGAAATTACATCAAAGACGATAATAGCCAGACCGGATGCTTGACACTGTCGATGCTCGAGACCTCCGTTTTCTGATCTCCATGAAAAGAGCAGGGACGATATGTTCATCTAGACGAGAGTGACCCATCAATGAAAGACATGCCGAGAAACAGCGTAAAGTCAAGGGTAGGAGAGTCTCTCGTCCCAGATATATAGTGCCCAGCCCCGATGTTATAAATCGAATCTGTGCAGTTGTGCTTGGTTTGGTAATTTTCTGGGGAAAGTTAAAAACACTCAGAACAAACTGGAGTTCAATCCGGCTGCAATCCATTTTCCGAGATTGCCCCTGGTGTGTGAGAGGAGATAATTGGCTCCACCGTTCGACACGATCGACCCAAAAAGAGAGAACAGCATTGGATCTTCTCTGTAAAACGGTGAGTGATGGAGAGATGAATCCAAGAAAGACAACAGACGCACAGAAAGAATTTTGGATTTCTGAGAAGAGCCACTTCCCCAACAAGTCGATAGTGTCACGGGGAGACTTTTCATCTGAGATAACTTTCAACAAAATAGAAATTGAACAGACCACGAGTACCAATTATTCTCTCAACGAGAGCCCAGATGAGCTTTCGAAGAGGGAGATCGATTTTATTCTCGATGGTGAGGTTGGTGATGGCCTCAAGGTGTTCAGCTGTCAATGAATTCAAAAAAAAAAGTCATACACAGCACTCGAGCTGCACATTGTTTGGATGCGTGGTGGAACATACCGCCGAGTTTAATGCAGCGGTTGTGTGTCGGTGAGTGAATGAAGGTGAGCATTTCGGTCTGCACGTCGAGTCGATAGTGATGGGAGAGGAGAAATGCAGCACGATGGGAATAATACACAGAATTATCAACAAGCCACTCCAGATACGACAAGATTCGCATTTGCTGGCTCCTGATTCCAAGTTGGAGTGTGGCAGTGAGGATAGCAAGCTGCATCTTCGCGAGGGGATGCCGAACTGAGTCGAATCTGTCGAGAAAGACAGTAATGAGTCCGAGCTGTTGCCATGCCTCGTAGTCCTTATGAGACATGTGGACGAGGTCTTCAGGGTTCTCTCCTTCTTGTTCTGGCACTGTGATTCGTTCCTGGTCGATGATGATGTAGTAGAGAAGGCTCAGGCATGAATTCAGTTGGTTCTCTGGCGCCTTCTCAAAGCATCTGACCAACAGCTTGGGAAGGTTGGTTTGGAACTGAGCAACAATCCAGCTCGATCCGAAGAGTGTTGCGAAGATGTTGTAGAACATGACTGGATACCAATCCATGTTTAGGGGCGGGCATTCGAATATCGAAGCCAAGAAAGTCTGCGGAAGTTGGTCCAATTCGTTCAAAAAGAGTCGGTTGTGGTTCATGAACTCCAGAAAGAGGGCGATGAGATCAGCTCTGAATGTGTTGTCGATATCCGGATCCTCCTCAATCCGTTTTGCGAGGGCTGGGATGATCTCGCGGGAGACATATGGAACGAAGCATGGAGTTGATGAGAGATTGAAGTGAAGTGTGTGAGAGATGATGTGTGGGTGAAGTGTCCGTTGTGACCCATGTTGAAGGAGCTCACGAAGATGGAGTGGAGATACGCTCGGACGTGGGCTAGTCACTGGGACAAATGTATTCCCATTTGTGAGAATGACTTCATCTGGAAGCGAATCTAACTTTAATTGCTGAACAGAATCAGAGGAACACAAATCAATCATCGTTCAAATATCACACTTTTCGCAATATTCGCTCGATAAACTCACCCCACATCGGTTGGATGAATTCTTCACCTTCAGAGAGTATCACATACTGTGGATCTTGAAAAGGATGAGCGGAGAGAGACAGATACCTTGCTCTGGATAGAGGAGGATGCGGATGAGAACAGTGAGATGGTCCATGACTTGATCATGTGTGACATTTGTCGCGATCTTCGCAGATGCGATGTGATGTGCGATGGAAACACTTGCTACAATGAGAGGAAGGAACGATGAGGACGGAAATCGACAGACTGTACACAATATTCGAGCTTCCCTGACAAACCAGATCTTCGACACTTGGACAGAAGAGAGGGAGATTCTGCGACAACAGGAACTTCTGCATGTGGTAGTAGTTGTTAACCATTTCTTGGATGAGCTGCGAGGTTGCCTTCGGCGCAGGGTCGTTGAGATAGATGAGTTTGAAAGGATAGACACTCGACCGATTCCCAAATACGAAGAGCCGACCGTCACGGACGCACATTGCATCAGCACAGAAGGCAAAGCGGTAATACGACTGAAGAAATGGCTCCATGGCTTTCTGGACATCGGCGAACGATGGGATCGGATGGTCTGTGAAGTACGTTTCTGGCGTGGGAGCCTCGGTGATGAGCTGAGCGAGAGGAATTGGCGGAGATGAAGAAGGAAATGACGTTATTTCCTTCAACGGAGGAAAAATCTGGAGTGAATATGAGCGATGTGTTGTTATGTCTTCGACATGAAAGAATGACGAAGATGAGTGTGAGACAGGCTCCAACATGATATCTGGAAGTATACACGAGAACAGTTCACACAATTGTTTGGATCAAATAAACCACTGAGAGCGGTTGCCTCAAAGTGCCAGTAAAACTCATCCCACGCGTCTTCAGTGTTGGGTCGCTGAGTTGGATCCTGACACGATATGAAACAAGATTATCTGAGTAAGACAAGACAAACTGGACTAATCATTCGTTCCAGCATCTCACGACATGTGCCTCCAAAATAAGGAGGGATCGTGTGAGGGTCGAGTGATTCCATACGATTCGGAACTGCAGATTGGAGGAGGAGGACGATGATCAGTCCCAGACTGTACATGTCTGAGGCCTTGGACGGTCTAAAACGAAGACGTGACAATCTTAAGATGAAGGTCGATACTTGTCTCCAGTTAGGATTTCTGGTGCAGCAAACGAATTGTTTGGAGTGAAGGGAAGATCGAGAAAATGACAGTAATATTGTGCTGAGAACGATGATCTGAAAAATGAACAAACATATTCTAATATGACGGTCATGAGTTAGAAATATCGTTGTTGGATCGAGATTTCCAAGGATTATCCCTTCTCTGTGGAGAAAATCAACAGCTTCAAAGAGTTCCAGTGTCATCAGTGTAAGATACTGCAAAGAAAATGATATCACAGAAGAAAATGAATAAAAAAAGATCATACATCTTCTTTGAGTGGAGATTTTTCTGCTTCCAAGTCATTTAGGTGTGTTCTGAGGGTTTCATTTTCAAGGACGTCTGTTGTGATAAACAGCGATTCTTCCTTTGGAATACTGGATATTTTTGTCATATTTGCTATGGTTATATTTGAAAGCGTCGATTGATGATACATTATTGATTAAAAAGAGAAGTTGAGAGATAGATGTGGTTTGTGAATGATTTGAGGGTGTATTAAACGCATACGCATGCCAATTTGGAGTATCTGAACAAAAGGACGATATGGTAGTGTCGAATATCGATTTGAGAGAGACATTAAGTGTTCAATACTCTCTGAGAAGAGAAAAACGATTGCCGAGTGATCAATCAATAAATAGCAAGCAAACGTTCTTTTATATCAGAAAAATGTTGCTTAAAGTGATTGACAGTAACGAATTTCTTCCATAATCTGTGAACGCTTTTTTCTTGAGTGAATGATGGAGTTGTTTCTGTTGTAGAGAGATATGTGTCTTAGAGGAGAAATCATTTGATGAATTTATAGGAAAATGAAAGTAAAAATCTAGAAACATGAAGATGGGAGGGTGAATTCCATTTCAGCCTGAGATATGTCCATGTTTTTGATAATGGACTCATTCGTACCTCCTCCAGACTAATTTTGAACAGTTTCGCTCACATATGAATCATACTTGCGAAATGGAAAAGAAAAGGGAAATGGGAGCTACCCATTTCGACTTGGAACGACAAAAGACTTGAACTATTATTTTGGAGAACAAATTAGATGACATAGAGACACTCTCAAGTAGATATAGACTATCCACGTGACGGTGAGTGTTTTCTTGAACCAGCAGGGGAGGTGAATTGAGAGCTGGATTTAGATGTTGATTTCCGACTCGTTGTCGAAGAAGCGGTTGCCGTCTGAGCTTGAGCTGATGCTGGTGGAGCTGCAGTTCGGGATGATGTGGTCGTAGATTGAGCTGAAGCGGTAGTGGTTGGAACTGTGCTTCGAGAGGATGTTCCCGACTGAGTTGAAGATGTTGTGGTCGGAGCAGCAGTTCGGGATGACGTTGCTGTGGGTGCTGCAGTGGTTGTGGTGGTAGTGGTACGTGTTGTCCGTTTTGCTTCAGGACGAATTGGGGACGACTTGGACGAGCTAGATGTTGATGCCGGTTTCTGCTGAGCTGTACTGCTGCTTGGGCGAGATCCTGTTCCATTTGTTCGTGCAGTCGGTTGCGGACTCTTTCTCTCTTCTTTTTTTTCTTCTTTTTTTGCTGCAGCCGGTCCAGTTGTCGGAGTCAATTTCGGAATGACAGCAGGCGGTTGGACCCCAACACTTTTCATCAAACCAGGATTCGCAATTTCATTGACAGCATATACTTCAGGAGAAGGACTGTATCGGCTTTCAGCGGCACTTTCAGGGTGGAATTTCAACATTTCGTTGTAGATCAGATGTTTCAGGTTTTCCTTTGATAAAAACTCTTCATAAGAGAAATCAAAGATGATGTCGGCAGTTGGTTCACTTGGTTCGTCATGAAGTTGAGAGAGATATGGGTGAGCGAGGGCCTCTTCGACGGTAATTCGCTTCTTCGGGTTGTACACAAGCATCCTCTCGAGAAGATTAATTGCTTGTTCACTTGGTTGAACGTGATATCGGGCAAAGTAATCTCTCCATGGGACACGGCGAGTTCGTGCGAGTGAAAGAACATACTTCTTGGCCTGAATGAATGAATGATATGAATAATGAAGTGCAAACTCTCTCGCTTTCAATATCTTCCACATCCTCCTCCGTGAAGTTTCCGAGAAGGTCGACGTAAAGTTTCAGTTGATGGAGATCTGATATTTGATGACGAAACAATGGTGATTTCTGAAAGGAAAAAAGCACATACAATCCTTTCCTGGGAAAAGTGGCTTACGCGAGAGCATCTCAGCAAAAATACAGCCAACCGACCACATATCCACTGTGCAGAAGGAGATGAACAATGATTATTTGGAAAATGTGTGTGTGAAGATAAATGCACAACAATAATCCTGATTGGTTCAAATCAAACCTGCTTTTGTGTAATGTTTCCACGTTAGAATGATCTCTGGGGCACGGTACCAGCGGGTTGCAACATATTCAGTCATTACATTCTTTTCTGAATCATTCGTTGGACGAGCGAGACCAAAGTCACAAATCTAGAAAATGAGAAAGAATGAAGAGAATGAGATCCAAGATAGAGATTTAACAAATCACGAAAAATGGAGTGTGGGAAGATTGTGAATTCTGAGTGAAATTTGGTGGAATTCATACTTTCAGGTCACAATTCTTATTCAGTAAGATATTGCTTGGTTTCTATATAGAAACGTAAATACCAAAAGATAAAGGAAACCAGATCACGGTGGAGGACGTCAGCAGAGTGGATGTACTTCAGACCTCTTAACACTTGATAAAGGAAGTATTGAACATGTTCATCAGATAAAGCTTGTGGAGAATTAATGACTTGGTAAAGATCAGTGTCCATCAGCTCTGTAACGTAATAAACATCATTGAATTCATCGAAGGATTTAGGTTTGAAGATATCCTTTGCAGAGATTACCTATGATGTAAATGATCGCAGAATTGATATAAATATGTGAGAGAAATGTAGTACATTTTCGTGGTTGAACCGTGACAAAATACGAAGTTCCCGGAGTGTCCTTTTCATATCGGTGGTGTGTTTGAAGGCATCTGGGACTTTTTTGATTGCAACTTTCTCGTCTGTCTCAGTATCTTTACATGCTCTATAATTCAAGTTGTCATATGGAAAATGAGGTGGAAGAAAGATTGCAGACACGACTATGCCATAAGCACCAATTCCCATCGGGCGGATGATGCGATACTTATCAGGGATGATAAATGTCGACGGAGAGAATGTGTGCGGTGATTGGGACGACGAGTGAGCGAACTGTGACTGCTTTTTGACTTCGCTCATTGTTGATCCTCCCTTATTTTCGGAGACTCCTCATGAAGACTGTGACTGGACTGTCTCCCTGGTCATAAAAAACGCTTGAGAAGTGAGAGGATTGTGAAATCCTTATGTAACTTCCCCATTCCAGAGACTCACCGTTGTGGAATCGACAACGAAAAGTGAAATCAAAGGGGCAGATCAGAATGAATGTTCGAGGACAGACTGGCCAACGAACACTAACAAGTATACAATCAATTTACATTAGTTTTCCTTCTCCCAGAAATTGTTTTTGATCCTGATCAAAGGTTCAAATTATTTCGAGTTGCTCTCGTCGTCCTCTGCGTCGTCTATGCTCTATGCGGCATCCTTCTGCTTGTTCTTGGCATTGTAGCAATGATTACAACGAAAAGCATGTCATATCTGCCACCGATGATCACTGGGCTCGCGATAGTTGTCCTCTTGTTGTGTGGTACAAGTTTCTATTCGCTACAGTTTGATTCTACGCTCAATTCATTTTTTCCTAAGATACACCCCAAAAAAATTTGGACCACCTTTTATTTTCTTTCTGTTGTTCTTCTTTGCTGCTATCCTATTTGGAGTAGCATCGATTCTATTGGGTGTTTTTTGTTTCGCTCTCCGAACGAACGTCGAATCAAAAATTCTCATGCGATGGGACTATTTTGAGCAGTATGTTGCTCAAGCAAATCTGACAAACGAACAGGCCGTCGAGAACTTCATCTCAATTTTTAATGTCTGCGGAACAGCACTCGTTGTGGTTGGTGTTCTCTTATTAGCTGGGCCTATAGTGGCTGCATTTCAACTCGAAAAGATGGATCTGATTAAGGTTTCTTCATTTTTCGTCAATCTCTTCAGAGTCTCTTCTTCGTCTTCTCTGCTCTACTAATCATCTTTGGACTTGGTGAATTTGGAGTCGGGTTGTACCTCACAATTTCATGTATATTTCTCTCGTTTTCAATGCTCTTTCAGATGTGTACAATGATCCAACTCGTCTCTCGCTCTCCAATGATTCAGGACGTCTATGGGGGACTCTCGTTTGTGGACTATTTCCGATCGTGATTGGAATCCTGGGATTTATCATCACGTTTCTCAAGATTGAAAATGCAACGAAGCAAATGTTGATTTTCACACTCGCCAACGTCGTCGTCTTAATCATCCAGTTCGTCTTCTCAATCTATTTGGAGGCTGGATTTCGCAATATTATAACGCACGCAGTGGACAAGATCGCTGCATCTGAAGGTGGAACAACATATTTCAATCAACTTGTCTGGATCCGCCGTTACTTCCTCAATGAGGTTACTCCTCCATCCGTTCCAGAAGACAGTGAAGAAGAACCTGTTTGGGTTTTCCCAGATGTTTGGGAAAACAGCAAGGAATGGATTATCACAACACTTGGAAACAGAGTCCACTCAGACTTCACCATCGCAATCCTTTGTGGCGTTGTCGTTCTTGTTGTCTTGATTTTATTTATCATCACCCTCCTTACGTCAACAATGTATGAGCGCTCAGAGAAGTCAAAAAAAGTCCTCGCTGGATACACAGACGAGTTTGACCTCTTGGACTTCGAATTCAACGAAGACGAAGATAATGATGACACTGATTCAGAAGATGATGTAGCTCCCAAGAAACGAGGCAAACAAATAGTGCAGGACGTTGATAGTTTCGAAATGACGGATCAAAAAGAGACACCACATTCGCAATTCTCTCCCCGGATGGATGATGAGCCAATCGCGTTTGGCGCCCAGAAATCAGCTATATTTGGACGAAATGGTCCCCCATCACCGATTCCAGAGGAAACGTTTGAGTTAGAAGAACCTCCTGTTGAAGCAGTCACTCTCTCAACACAGCAAGCACATATGTCGCCGTATGGTCGGCCGTCTGGATTCGACAATTTCCCACCGCCACCATCGTCTGATTTAGGTGACTTTCCTCCACCACCACCGCCAGATGATGATGATCTCCCTCCACCCCCACCAGGCGATTTTCCACCCCCTCCTGATGACCTACCTCCTCCACCAAGTGATCTCCCTCCTCCTCCTGTTTGATATTGTTTTCATTAAACGTCATATCATCTTCAAAGCTCCTGACAACTCAAATTACTTCTCGTGTCTGATTCATTTTTGGCTCGAGCCTATCATTTTGATTATACACGTACAATTTTCACAACACAATTGCACGTTCATCTATTTGAATACGTTTGATTATAGAGCGTCTAAGACAATGATTGCTGACACTAAAAAGAAGAAAAGAAAGTGTTACTGTGCTGTGGCTGGCTGTGTGGACTCTGCGGGAACTGAAGGGGTCTGGGTCTCTCCTGTATCTTCGATGCGTGAAAGGGTTCCGATAAGAAATGAAATTATCAACGTGATAACGATTCCTTTCAGGCCCATTGTCGCTGAGGTGAGCCAGAGTTGGAAAAGAACAATGAGGATTGTGATGACGTTTCCAACCAAATCGCCAGTGTTCTTTCCAAATTTCTTCCCAACCACTGTTGTTACGGCTTTGATCAGAGAATCAACGAGTGTCGAAATAAATCCAAAGACAGCTTGAATAACCATGATAAGGGCTGAAACAATTCCAAGAAGTAGTGTTCTGGCTTTGACCATGTTGGGTGATCGCATAGTGTCTGGATATTTCTGGTAGAGAGTCTTAGACAATTGCTTTCCAGTCGTATCAATGGCGATGCGGAACACGGAAGCAAACTTCTCCTGTGTAAATTGATAAAACTGGCCACCTTTAGAAAGGAGCATAGTCGTGTTCTCTGCCGTACTGCCCACCTCAACTGGTTTTTCCGATGGTGTGATTCCCTCGGCCAGTTTGTCTCCAAAACTGATAGAAATCGCAAATATTTCAAAGAAAAGTGTTCAAACGAAGTCACGACTGTTCCAAGTTTTGTCGCACCCGTTTCAATCGCTGAGCGAGCAGCTTTTCCTCCTTTCAGAATTGTCCCAGCATGTTCGTCAGCTTCGACCATTTTGGTTGCATCACTTCGGATTTCAGTGTCAGCTAAAACCTATCCGCAAGATGAAAATAACATGAATGCGAATTAAGCAAGAGACTTTTGCTGCAATGAGTGCCACGCTTGCCTGCTTTCCATCAACTTCTTCTGTTTCGACAAGAAGTCCATCCTCACCATCAAGAGGAATACCATCGACAGGTTCGGGATGATCGTTGGTTTGGTCAAATTCTTCAGACATTGAGAGATCTAACCAACATTACAAATAGTGGGAAATGGACGAAGACAGAATCCGACAAGAAAAGGAGAGTGCAAGAACAACCAGTGTGAAAAAAGATAAAAAAAGTTGTTGTGTCAACAAGGATGTGAGAGACAAAAGAGATGTCATTGTGGTTGATTGGGGCGAATGAATGGCGGTTGATTACCGACGAATTGGGCGTGGAAAGGAGAGGGGTTGGTGGGGGCAGGAACTTGTAGGCGATGCTGCGGAACAAAAGGCGATGGATTTGCCGTGTGAGAGGTCACCAAGCGTGGGGGTCTGTCCCGCACCTTCTGTTTGAGCGAGAGGGAGGCCGACGGGGGAGGCAGGTGGATGGGAAGGGCCGACGGTGGGGCGATGAAGCTGGAGGGTTTGAAGGCAGATGTGGACGAGTGTTGGAGGGTGGCTTGTGATAACGAAACACGCGTGAAATTTTGGTGTGTGGCGGGGATGGTGAGGTGTGGTTGGTGGGTGAGCTGAAGTGGAGTGTTGTGGGGGTGTGTGGGGGTAGTCTGAACTGAATGCAAGATCGGGATTGTCTGAGCCTTGGGAACCGCCTGTTTGTCTCCCTTCTCTTCTGGTGCTTCCTTCTTCTCGGCCTCTTTCGCTGCTTCCTTTCCATCCTCTTCTTTCCGCTTCACCTTGGCTCGCGCTTCAGTCGGTAGCTTTCCTGAAGTGTCCATGTTGAACTCTTCGTACCAACTCGTCCGTCCGCGTCCCTTCCGAGTCGACCGCTTTCGAAGGATGTTTCCATTGCCGTCTTCGAATGGGACGTCCGCTGCTCCGCTTTCAATCTCTGGTTCTCCGTGATCTTCATGTGGCGGTGATTGCTTGTGCGCATCGTGTGCTTTTGTCTGGCTCCTTCGCTTCGGTTTCCCAGCGTCATCGTGGTCGTCTTCCCCTTCGAACAAGCTCTCCCAACCATCTCCTTCCTCCTCCTTCACCTCGACACCCTTCGCATCTCCACCTGCTTCGTCAACAAGACGGATGACCCGCTCTTCGGTGAGGATATCGTTAATGATTGTCAGATGTGACTGTGTTGGGTTGGGAATTGGAATAGTGTGCTTCTCTCCCAGTCGCACCTCTCTCACATTCACAACTCCGAGCTTCGGCTGTGTGGATGGAGGTGACCCTTCTGGCTCATCCTTCATCATCTCTTCTTTCTCTTCAACTGTCTCCATCTCCGGCTCTTTCGCATTTATAGGCTTTTGTTCGGCCATGTTCACTTCAAATTCTAACAACATGTCCGTTGCTACTACCCATCCCTTCAACCCCACTGGAAGGTCTGCGTCATTACATAACCCCGGAACACGTACGAAAGCGGGTGATTGAGCGTTGGTGCGTGTCAACTTGATTCCCCACTGCGACGGTTTCTTTGTTTCATCGTCTGTCGAGACAAGGTTCGGGGCCTGGTCCAGAATGAAGTTCATCAGCTCTTCCGAACTGAAAGCTTTCGACGACTCCGTCGGCTTTGGTTTCGCCCGGCGTCCGCGCCGTCGTTCAGTGACTTGGATGTGTGGAGAGGACGAGGTGAGTGCCTGTGGAGTGGGAGCGTCGCCGTGGATGAGTTTTGAAATGGATGGATTGACTTGGACAGAGGGAATGAAGGAACTTGAAGGAAGAGGAAGAGGAGGATGGATGTGACTGGAGAGGGGAGATAGCAGACCTTGTTCCATAGCTCGACATGTTTGTGATTGTGGCTGGATGGATGGAGCTCTCCTTCTTGATCTGAATGATGATGCCTTCGTTCTGCACGAGTTGGTCGGGCAGTGGGTACTTGCGTGGTCGGCCTCGCTTTCTTTTGACTGGGATGATTGGAAGATTCGTGCTGAACGAGGACGAGAGAGATGAGCGGAAAATGAAGGACAGACTCCGAAGAACCCCCTGTGCCGTGATGCGTCCCCGAGTGTTTTGAACCTGTCCCATTGCCGGTTCCTGAGTGGTGCTCTTTGTGGGTCCCGTGCCCTCCCCTTCCCCTGTCCCGACCATTCGCTTTGGCCTTGGAATTCATTGGGGAGTTCTGAGGTGATGGAAGTGATGTGGAAGACGATGAGGACGAATCAAGCATATTCTCGTCAATATTCAAGTTAAGTTGGGCAGGAGTTTGCGATTGCGACTCCGAACGAGACGCCGATTCGCCGTCACTTCCTCCGTGATCACCGTGCACAATCCACATCCCTTTTCCAATTCCATGTCCCCTTCGCCCACGGGATGATCGTGTGGAGGAGCGATGTCCACGTGTGATGGTTGGATAGTATGAACGGGAGTGGTAACCCCGACCATCGTGATGATCCGGAAAACTATGTTGAAAAATGATAAAAATGAGAAGAAAATGAATTGCACAATCATTGAGGTGAAGATAACGAATTGAAACCAGAAGAAAAGGAGAATATGCAGAGATCATTTTGAAACTTTTCAGTGAGAACTTCAAACCTTCCTGAATCTGACATATGAACACCAGGCGACGTAATCTCCAGTGATGGTGACAGCGGAGAGAGTGTGACACCAAAGCGGTCCTGTCCCGATAGTGACGATTGGGTTGAGACAAGGTAGTGATTAAGATAAGCAGATTGTGAAGATCCTGAATACAAAGACATGGATGGCGAGAGCTTTGGAACACCTGATGGAGAGGAAGAAGGGGGTGGCTCACCCATGTACGAAGAAAAGGGAGGCGATGTGGACGGAGGAGGAAAAGTCGATGAAAATTCAAAGGTTTGAGTCGAGGGGGAGAGAGAGGGGAGAAACTGTGTTTGTTGGATTGGTGGAGGAATGGGAGAGAGAGTTGACGGAAGATGGAGGACAGTTTGGGTTGGTGAATTCGAGTAAAATTGGGGGATGTTATGGAGAGTACGCCCTGGGACAGTTGTTTCGGTGTCTCCAAAGGGGATAGGAGATGGCGACAGTGCAACTGGATGTGATATGACCGTTGTATTCTGATTCTAGAGACAGAAGGAGAGCGGAGAGTTCATGACGTTCGTAATGGAGTGGGAATCAGAAGAGAACCAAAAAAATCTCCAAAAAAGGCGAGGGAGAGGATATTCATGGAAGAAAGTTTGATAATTTGAAGGCTTTTGGCCTGACAATCACGAATGATGAATGAGAAACTTTGAAACATTCCTCGATTGTTCTTCTTCACGAAGTGCATACCGGATTCAATGTGAGTGAAAAGACAGATGATGTAGAAAAGATCTGATTTCCTTGTTTTTCATCATAGTTGGGATTGATAAATGGAGGGAGCGGATCTGTTTCAAGTGTGAGCAATTGTGAGTCAAAGATTGAAGTAAAAGTAATTTACTATCATCAATACCAAAGGGCATACTACTAGCAATGGGATGGATAACAGAATTTGCGGGTAGGGCCAAGACCTTCCGAGGATGATCGGACTTTCGGGTTGAGAAGATTGGCATAGGAAAGTACATGAGGGGAATAACGGAGCAAAAAAATGATTATAATGGTCGACAAAGCATTCATCTCAACAGAAAACAATACATACAGGGAAGGTTTCCTTCCCACTCATTCGGTGGGTGTTGATCGAATCACAATAAAGGCAATGGGAGGATCGGATAAACTTGTTCCACAAATCAGGGTCGACATAAAATAGCAAGATGCAATATCAAAGAAAAAACTGGTAATAAAGAAGAGCTCTGAAAATGATGAATGTTACGGAATATTTGAGTCAAAACACTGAATCGCGATTGAAAAAGAAAGTCAGATGGCTTCATTCATTGATCCATCATCAAGCCAATCTCGATCCACTTGCATTTCTTCTGCATACACTTCAGCCAGTTTCTGGTCGTGGGTGGAGAAGTGCTTTCCAAGAACAGAAGAGAAATGAGACCAAGCAGCAAAGCGAGAGTTGAGGTCGCTGCTAGAAATGTAATCGACGAGCATGGTGAGGCGCTGCTGGATGAGAAGATGGTCGCGTTTGTGTTTGAGGATGTGAGATTGGCGAAGTGTTTTGCATTCGGCCATCATTTGCTCTTCTGTCACGAACTCCGTCCGCAGCTGGCCCAGCAATTCGGTGAAGAGGGAGTTGATCTCCCCCTTGTCTCCAAATCGCAGAACCTCCTCGCCAATCAGAGAGTAAGTGTCCCAGCACCGACTCCTGTCCTGGTCGAGCTTGGGAAGGCCTGATCGCATGGCGTCAGAAAAGTCGAACAGGTCGTCGGAATAGTCTGGGATCAATTTGAAGATGTTCATGGTCGTCTTCGATTGGGAGCGGATGACATAGTGGATAATCGCCACAAAGATCGTCGCAAATAAGAAGGTGATGCTGGTCAGAGCAATTGCGAACGCGAGGACTGTGGCGTTCACATTTGCGATGAGCTTGTTCAGTTGAAGTGATTGTTTTGCATCCAATTTCGATTCCATGATTCGCAAATCGTACATCCGCGATGTCGCTGCAAAAGAAAGGATTGGGTCATCCAGCGTGTATGTCGTCTCCTCCGTGGCCAGCATTGTGTGGAACTTGCGCTGCCAGCGAGCGTAGAGCAGGTCGAGGCTGATGACGTTGTTGTAGTGCTGGATGCGGTCGGATGCGTAGTCGTCCTCGCCCTCGTCCCACTCAGCCGAGTATTCTTCCTCCTCGTCTGCCTTCAGTGCGTCGATCACTTCGAAGTTGGAACCTTTTGATGTCCCTTTCAGATACTTGTCTGATGTCCAGCTCGCAACATCCTGTCCATGCCGCACTGTGAATTGAATGTCGTCTGACAACGTGAATGACGAGTTGAGAAGATTGAAGAGAGTGTGGGTGTCGTTGGAGGTATGGAACCAGCCGTTCAGATAGGGAGAAGTGTACGTGGAAGGGAGTGCGAGGGATTCGGTCAGGACGAGGTCGTTGCCGTGTGCAGCGAGGTTGAGGGCGAAGAGGGCGGTCTGCATGCCCTGAAGCGGAGAGAAGCTTTGGAGACGGAAAGCGAAGAGCCTGTTTTTGATTTGGAGGATTGAGACGAGCGCCAGGACTGCTCCAACAGCCCCAGTGATGAGATAGACAAACCCGCAAATGTTCTCCAACTGAAGGTACACGCCCGAGATTGCTTTTGGGAAATTCTTCATCGTCTCCTCAAATCGCAAGACTGATGCCTCGAGACTCTCTTCCCACTGTTCGTCTTTGATCATGCCACGGATGAAGCCTCGCTGGATGTCGTCGTAATTCTCGTGTTCTTCGGAGATCGCTTGGCCAGTCTTGATGATCTCCTGTTCCAGAGCAGCATCAGCTGAGGTTTGTTGTGAGCGCTTCTTTTTCTGATCTGGACTCGGTTGTTGTGCTGTTTCTGGGGATTTGTTGGGGACTGCTGGATGATCTGCTCCCTCTGACGTTGCTAGTTTGGTAGTTGGTGAATGGGCATACACTTCCGATGCGTTCGTCATGAGAGGGTTTGTCTGGGTTCCGCTGGGTGAATTCTGCATCATCTCCATCCACTGACTCATCATCTGTGGAGTCCACATGAAGCCTTGTGGCATGTTGGCGTTCATCTGTGTGGGGTAGAGAAGCGAGGGAATGGTGGCAGATGATTGCATATAGACTGCTTCGTCGTTGGGCGTGATGTAGCCCTGAGAGTCGGACGCCTGTTCGGACGGAGTGATGTGGTTGGACTGTTCGGACTCCTCGGTCTCTTCTTCACTGTCAGTTTCTTCATCGTCTTTGTCCTCATTTTCTCCAACTTCGTATAGCGACTGCTCTTCGTCACTTCCACCGAATGATTCGTTGTGGCGTCGTTTCTCTTCCATGTCATTCGAGAGGAAAGTCAGAAGTTGGTTGTGAGCGATCGAGCTGGGGACAGAGATCAGATTGAGGATGCTCTTTCTCCGCTCGCGGTTGACTCGCCGAAGGGCGTGTAGGACAATCTGGAGCATACACGCGACCAGTGCGATGAGTGCTGCGACCCAAAGGACGAAGAGGTATATCACAATCTGCATGATGTCCTTGCTCATGATGTTCTCGACTTCGTACAATGCTCGCTTCGATGTTTCCATCACACATTGCGGATAGTTCAACAGAATCCTCGACGCTGTCAGACGAATCCGCTCGGTCGTCCGTTCCTCCAAATCGATCGACTTCAGATCAGCAGCGATGTTTCTGTATCCGTCGAACATTGACATCACCTCGATCCACTGACTTGAGATGTAATCGCCTGTGTACGCCACCGAGAGCAGTGCCAGGTCCCGTGTCTCCCAAACCGTAATGTTGCTCAGAAAATAGACTGCGCTGAGTCGAGTGTAGATGTCTGTTCCCAGCCGCGAGATGTTCGCTAGAAGCTCCTTTTGGGAAGGGATCCAATCGGGAAGGGTGAGGGTGCTGTAGTCAGGATGGATTCGGATCATCAGCAACTTCGCGTAGAGAGCAGCCTGGCCGAACTTGTTGCCGACATAAGTAATGTCATCCATCATCGACAGAGTGTGGAATGTGTCGTTCATGGACACTTGAGACAGTAAGTACCCTGCCCATATCACGCCGAGAGCAAGCAGTTCGAAGGGCAGGAGGAAGAGGATGAAGTAGCGTGAGATGGTTGGGATGTACTTCGAAACTGGCTTCACTGCACTCGATCCAGACACTTCCATGTCGTTGAGCATCTGCATCGCTCGCTTCTTCTTCCTGTTCTTCTTTTTGGTCGACATTTTGCTGGCACCTGATGAGCCAGACGCTCCGGAAGCTCCTGAGGCACCAGAAGCGTGTGAGTGGAGATCTGATGCTCGGTGTCGACTCAATCCCGTGTACGACATTCCATCCTTCGCTTGTCCAACAGAAGTCTCGTTCAATTCATCTTCAACGGCTTCGGCTCGAAGGATGAGCTGCTCAGCTGCGTCGTCTTCATGGTAAATCTCCGTGTGGAGTGTGGCCATCGCACGGAGGAGCTGAGGATGGTTGGGGTGTCCGTTGAGAAGCTCGGAGTAGATTTTGTTGACTCGGTCGTAGTTGTCGGCTGTCTCCAGAACCATCGAGATGATCAGTGGCGCACTGATTTCTGGTTTTGTGAGTTCTGTCCACAGATGTTGGAGTGTCTTCCGGGTTTCGGCGTGGAGCATCAGTCCTTGCTGGTACAGGGCCTTATCTTTTGGCGAGCGGAGCTGCGTGCCTGTGATGCTGGCTGTGTCGCCAATCGTATCGTCAGATGTCGATGCTGTTGATTGGTTGAGCTGTTCCTGGACCATTCGGAAGTGAGAGAAGATCATGAATCGCGTTGAGAGAGGAGGAGAGCTGGATAGGACCTTCTTGAAGAGCGCTTCTGTTTTTGCTTTCTCGCGTCGATAGTAAAACTGAAATAGACTGTAGTTGTAGAGAATCCGAGGGTTGTTGCGCGTTTTCAGAACAGCAAGCTTCCAAATTGTGTCTGCGTAAACAATGTAATTGTGGGTACGAGTGTTGGGATTAAGAAGGAACCTGAGAGTCGGTTCAAAGAAGATTGGAGAGAAGTTGAGTGATTTATTTAGTTTTGAAACATTCTCTGGGGGGATGGTATGAGAATCTGAGGAAGGTGATTTCAAGATGTCTGTTAATTCATCCGATTGGATATTTGGATCAAAGAGAGGAATTTCTTCACTATCTAGAAGAATGAGTGCTTTCGAGCGTTTGTAAGTCAGAATTCCAAGTAAGATTGACACTGCAACACAGCAGACGAAGAAGATGATGTAGACAACGTAGTGTGCGATCGGCGACTGATAGAAGAGGGCTGAAGAGCTGATTGAAAGAGGAGTCAAACCTATCTCTGTGGCAAATCGAATCCAAAAATACACATTGAGGGATATCGTGACGAAAATGTTTTTAAGAACGGAATAATATGGAAGGAGGAAAAGAACAAAAATGACTAGCAATCCGGAGGGGATGATTGTAAGTAAACCCCTCCAACCACGATCCGTGTGAGTGGTACGCATGACAATGGTTTGCATTGTCATAAATATAGATAGTACGCATTGAAATCCACCGTGCGTTGTTGCATCAAGACCGCCATGTTTTGGATCTTGACGAATTACAAACAATGAAATTAATGCATGGAGGATTCCATAAAATGTTGCTAGAACGATTGATATGATCGCCACGGCGAGGTGTTGTCCATTCCTGATTGAATGACGAGAAATAGAGTAAACTGATAAAAAAGCAGACCAACAAGTGGTGGTGGGAGAAAGATGCATTACTCCCTCTGGAGTACAATCGCAGGATGCAACGAAAATCGACATGATCCAGATAGAAAAAAGTCTGAGTGTGGTCCAAAACACTCTTTGGAAAAGACGAAGTATCCACGGAAATTTGCTGACAATAAACTAAAGCAATAGTATGATGAGAAAACGAAACTAACCTTGTGGATCAACGCCATAATGCTTAAGAGAATGAAGAGGACGACAGTTACGATCATAGCAACACGAGAAAAGACAAAAGGTTCGCCTGGGATCACAGAGATTAAGGAACTACCATCAAGGAAGCCAATAATCTATTTTAGTGAAGAATATACGATAAAAGGAGACCGTGGAGAAAAGTGTAGCGTTTGGGATGTTATTTCCATAGAAACCAAGTCCAATAAGCTGGAGTGCATTTATGATCCAGCAAAACACGGAAAAAATTGGAGATGGATTTCGGTTCTGCAAGACCATGAACAATATAGGAGCGTGAAGTGAATGTGGAGCAAACCGTTCGATGGAGAGGATAGAGAAGCGAAAAAAGAAAGGTGACCACCCTATTAGAGGGCTCCGGTTCAGACTGTTCCTCTACTGTTGAAGAGGAACCGTCAGGATCTGCTTTACTCATTTGATCACTTGGCCCTTCATCGGTTTATTGAAAGACATCAGTGATTTGTGGTGACAGAAAGCGTGGTGAAAACTATGATTGGAAGCAGTGAAAGATAATTCACAAATCCCGACCAGGATTAACTGATCGGATGTAGAGTCTGAAGACATTAATTTCATTTTATGGGCGACCAACTGTTTGATCTGCAATGAGTGAGAACTGGGCACCTATTGATAAACTAACTCATCTCTTTGAGACGAGGGAACTCCAGAAACTCCAAGAGATGGGTGGAATCGAAGGTGTCATCACATCCCTCAATTCATCAACATCCGGTCTGGACCCTGAGAATCTCCAGGAAGAAACTCGACATGAACTGTATGATCATTTGAATTTATTTCTTTCGTGCTATTTTATTCATGATCCGCTTTATATCTTCCATCTGTTCGTCAACTTTCGCAATTCTCCCTCTCATTGAAGTTATGGACGGAATGAACTTGCCCAACCCAAAACAAAAAGCTTTATCAGATTGTGGCTTGAAGCTTTCAATGACACAACGTTGATAATTCTTATTGTACTCGCTGTTGTCTCACTCATCATCGCACTTGCTGTCGAACGAGGAGCAAACCTTTCATGGCTTGACGGAACAGCAATTCTTGCGACTGTTATTGTTGTAACACGTATGTTAGAATTCTGAGAGTATATATATCTCTTTTCCAGAGGAAGGGAATCTCAGTTCTTTTCGAGATTATTTCTCCATTTTATTGACCATATTTGCTCTTTGTCTCCTTTAATATTGTCTATTTTGTCCGATGATTCCCTTTTGGTCCTTTATTTATCCTTTCGACCTCTACTTGTCCCACAGTTGTCACGGCCATCAACACCTACTCTCAGGAACGACAATTTCAGAAATTGAATCAAAAACAATCCGATCATCAAATCATTGTTGTTCGTGGTGGTGTCCCGACACAAATCTCTGTCTTACAACTCCTGGTACACTTCTCCATTCAATCATGTTTTCTCACTTTCATAGGTTGGAGATGTCTTCTTGATTTCGACAGGTGATGTACTCCCTGCAGATGGTCTCTGCATTGAATCAAATAATATTAGTTGTGACGAAGCAGCAATGACTGGAGAGTCGGACTTGATCAAGAAGAACCCAGAGACACGTCCCTTCTGCCTTTGTGGATGCAAAGTTCAGACTGGATTTGGGAAGATGATTGTTTCCAGCGTAGGGATGAACACTCAGTTTGGTATCCTGAAGCAGGCCGTTCTGACAGCAGCGCAGGAACGAAATCTCACTCCCCTCCAAGAGAAGCTGGATGGACTCGCAGGAAGTATGGATTGTTTCGGTGATTTCCATTCATCTTCTTTCATTGTAGACATTGGAAAAGTTGGATTTGTCGCAGCTGGAATTACTCTTCTTTTGCTCATCATTTTCTGGCTCATACCCGGAATTCAACATCCGGCCTCCTTCAAAACAGGAGATTATTGGCTTCTCCTTGTTGATTATTTTATTATCGCTGTCTCAATTATTGTGATGGCTGTGCCTGAAGGTCTCCCACTTGCTGTGACAATTGCTCTCGCGTATTCAATGAAAAAGATGCTTAAAGACAACAACTTGGTTCGTGTGTTATCATCTTGCGAGACAATGGGAGGAGCTACCACTATCTGCTCCGACAAAACAGGAACTCTAACCCAAAACAAAATGAAAGTTGATATGGGTTTCTTCAACGGAAATATCCTCACCAACCTCAATGTGCAAGATGCAAAGGCACAGAATCAGCTCGACCCATTCTTTGGCAATATCCTCCTTGAATCCATCTCCCTCAACTCCTCAGGAGACATCAAACATAACCCAGAAACCGACCAAGTGGACTACCTTGGAAACGTGACGGAATGTGCTCTTCTCCTCTTTGCCGAAGAGTTCATTCCCAACGAACACTACTCGTCCGTCCGCCAGCGCCTTCACCCGCAAGTCATCCAAACATACCCATTCTCGTCCGACAAGAAGAGAATGACCGTGATCAGAGAACTGGCCGAGAATGAAATGAAGAACAAGGATGATCGGTTCAGAGTGTACACGAAGGGGGCCTCGGAGATTGTGAGTGGGCTGTGCAACAGAATGTACGTGAATGGGGAGTTGAAGGAGATCACACCGCAGGATCGCGAAGCCATCGACAACACAATCTACCAAATGGCATCAAAGGGACTCCGAACAATCGCAATCGCATACAACGACACTTCACCTCCCCCGGTGGCCTCTCCCTCCGACACCTCTCCACCCAACTCTGCTCCCCTCACTCCAAACCCTGCCCCCGTCCAAGAAGTTGAACTCGACGGAAACGACCAACCCATCGACTCGCCACAGAAGATCGTGCAAGAAGATGTCTCTCTCCTCCCTCCCCTCCAAGTTGTCTTCCCCGACGCCCCAATTGTCGACAAGGTGTCGCCATTCCCAGACGATGCCCCGCCTGAAGACGACCTCATCCTCCTCGCCATCACAGGCATCAAAGATCCTCTCCGTCCCGAAGTGCCCCTCGCCATTGAAGACTGTCACAATGCTCACATTATCGTGCGGATGGTGACGGGAGACAACATCGTCACTGCCATGCACATCGCACAGGAATGCGGTATTTATGATCCACAGTTTGGGATTGCCATGGAAGGACCATTCTTCCGTTCCTTGAGCGAAGAAGACAGAGCAAAGATTCTCCCAAAACTGCAAGTTCTCGCTCGTTCCTCACCAATCGACAAGCAGATTCTTGTCGATGGTCTCCAGAAACTGGGCCATGTTGTTGCTGTGACTGGTGATGGAACCAACGATGCTCCTGCCCTCTCAAAAGCTGATGTCGGTTTTGCGATGGGAATCACAGGAACAGGAGTTGCCAAGGATGCAGCCGCCATCATCATCACCGACGACAACTTTGCTTCGATTGTGAAAGCCGTGATGTGGGGAAGAAACGTGTACGACTCCATCCGAAAGTTCATCCAGTTTCAACTGACCATCAACGTCTCCGCTCTGATCATTGCTGTGATTGGTGCCATCTTTGCCATCACCCCGCTCACTGCCGTGCAGATGCTGTGGGTCAACATCATCATGGACACGCTCGCTGCCCTTGCGCTTGCCACTGAACTCCCAACACGCGAACTGCTCCAGAGAAAGCCATACGGAAAGAACGACAACATCATCTCCGTTTCGATGTGGAGGAACATTATCATCGGCACAGTCTATGAAGTCATTGTCATCGTCCTCGTCCTCTTCCTTTGGGGCCCGAAAGCTCCTCTCATACGCGACCCGTCTGATCCAAACTTCGATCGAGTTCATGACTGCTCTCTGCTTCAGCCTCGCGATGAAATTAGTGTTTCTGAGCTCATGTTCAAAACCGGTATCTGCAGGCAGTTTCTGATGGCTCCGACGGTCGCAGTGTTCTCCGAGCAACATCTGAGCTTTGTATTCAACATATTTATTTGGATGCAAGGTTTGTGATCACACTATTTTCTCTTTTCTGCTTCAGTTCTCTTTTCTTCGTTCTTTGTTCTTTCTCATCTCTCAATCTCTCCAATCGTCTTCCATCAGTTTTCAACTGGGTCGCCTCTCGCAAGTGCTACAACGAAAACAACTTCTTTGCCGGCATCTTCACGAACTACATGTTCATCATCATCTGGTTCACCGTGTCTGCCCTGCAGGTGGTCATCATGCTCGTCCCCGGCATCCGCGACGCATTCACCATCATCCCCATCACCGGTCTGATGTGGGTGTACTCCCTCGCCTTCGGTGTCGCCATCCTCCCCATCCAATTCCTCTTCCGCCTCATCAAAGCACCTCACCCATTCAACGGCGAAGTCGAGATCCCCGACGATCCCGACGTCCCAGCTGGCGTCTATCTTCACGGAAAGCCTCTCCCTGAAGGTGCAAAGCTCTCTGTCGCCCAGCCGACTGTCGAACCTGAAATCTCTCCAAAGGGATTCAACCTGCCAGAGCTGGACGTAGAATATAAAGAGCCAGTCTCGCCACAACAACACTCCGTCCAATATTCTCCCGAACGCCTCAGCATCAACAGCGTCGCCGCTGAGACTCATCAGGTTCGGGTGGTACCCACAGAGACTTCTGACTCTGTCAGGGTCGACCCCAAACAGAATTGGAAGTCTGTCCGGCTGCAGATTGTTGGAACTGCCTCGTGGAAGCGCTTCCGCCGCCCAGTGATCCAAAAGAAGGACCAAATTGTGGAGGAAGGCTTCCTCAATGTCGCGCCCTCCCAAGAAAGCACTACGTCACCACAAACCTCGCCTCTCATGCTTCTTCTTCCTGCCGCTCCCGCTGCTCCTGCTCCTTCGAAACCGAAAAAGACAAAGAAGAAGAAAACAAACAACTGAACAATTGACTTTCATGCAATCTTGCCCTCTATCATCTGCTTTCTTTTCTTCGCCGGATTATTATTACGTCGTGATCTTCTTTCATTTTCTATTTTTCTCTCATTTTGGCCATGTTCACAGGTAGTAGTAGCTTTAATTCTCCGTAAAGGAACAATCGACATTCCTAGTCATTTCTGAAACGATCTCTTCATTCAATGATCTTTTTATCAAAACTTTGATCCATTTACAGAGTGTATCGAGCCTCATTTTCTAGACTGGATCTGGCATCACGATCGACCCATGAACAGATTGAAACAATCCAACACATCAAATGTCGAACATTATGAATCATAACGGAGCGGCCATGTTGGCTATGATGGGCAAAGAGTGCGTTACAATCGGTTCAGACTTGACATTCAACACAGGGATGCAACATCAAGGACGTGTATTCAAAGTCTTCCCTGTCACCGACAAAATCCTTCTCGGACTGACAGGATTATTTTCCGATTGTCAGACATTTTATCAAAATGTCATGTATGAAGTTAAGCTCCTGCAACTCAAAGAAGGACGAGAAATTCAGCCCCAACACTTTGGTGTCCTCGTCGCTCATATGCTCTATGAAAAACGGTATCTCATCAAATTATCTGTCATTACTGTACCTGTGCATTTTTCACAATAAATTCTTATTCCGATCAATAATTCACTCAATCTCCTTCTTAATTTACCGTTTTTCCGTCTATCAGATTTGGTCCTTACTTCATCGAACCACTCATTGCCGGACTGGATGAAGACAATAAACCCTATATTGCCAACACGGATACCATAGGTTGCTTGACAGAACCCGATGACTTCCTTGTCTGTGGCACAGCGGCCGAAAAAATTCTTGGACCTGCAGAATCATTCTGGGAGGAGGATCTTGTTTGATTTTCGATATCATTGCTTCAAATTTTCTCTTTAGGAAGCTGAGGAATTGTTTGAGGCGACAGCTCAGGCTCTCTTGGCTGGAATTGACAGAGATTCTTCATCAGGTTGGGGTTCAGTGGTGTATACACTGTATGGTCTTTCATTGTGTTCTATATCGTTTTAGTACACCTCAGAAGATGGTTACCAGATTTCTCCGCAATCGACAAGATTAATGTGCTCATCTGGCACTTTTTTCTTTTTCGTCATTTCGCTTCTTCATTTTTGAACAAATATGATTCATAAAATAAGATTTATGAAATGTTCAACAACATAAGTGTGCAAAATGTCACCAATCTGACCCCTCTCCGCGCGTAGAGCTAATGGCGCTTGCGAGAACCCTCCTTGTTTGCATTTGCCATTTCGGACAATCTTTGGCTAAATGGCCAAGACCACCACAAATAGCACAACCTTTAGTGCCAGCTGCCACGTACAGTTCAGCGTGTGGATCAGGAATGGCCTTGAGAACTTCAGGGATGTGCTGTTTTGCCTCCATCAGCAGATGCTTCAGATCGAGCAAAACTGAATCTGACGAATTCTTGTTAATGAAGGTCGTGGCTACACCAGTTTCGTCACCACGCCCTGTTCTACCGATTCTATGGATGTAGTTCTCGATTTCGCGTGGCATATCATAATTGATGACATGCCGAATGTTCGGGAAGTCCAACCCCTTTGAAGCAACATCAGTGGCAACGAGAACATCGGCTGTGCCATCTTTGAAGCGAGAGATGGATTGCTCTCTGTCTGTCTGGTCCTTCCCACCGTGCATGGACACCGCGCGAACCCCTTTGATGAGTAAATACTCATTCACCCGATCCACGTCGATCTTGTTTTCGCAGAAGATCAGCACCGGCGGGCCTGTCTTCTCGAGAGCTTGGAGGAGGTACACCATCTTTGCGTCCTCCTTCACGAGTTCGACTTCCTGGATCACATCCATGTTGGCTGCACCAGCTCGTCCAGTGTTCACGATGATTGGCTTGACAAGAGACATTCGGGCAAACTCTTGGACCTTCTTGGGCATTGTGGCAGAGAAGAGGAGTGTCTGGCGCTGATATTTGAAGAAGTCGAAAATGTTTCGGACGTCCTCGTCGAAGTTGGTGTCGAACATGCGGTCGGCTTCATCAAGCACAACGTATTTGCAGAAATCGAGGGAAAACCTTCCTCGGCCCAACATTTCATTCAATCTGCCCGGAGTTGCAATTACAATATGCGGGCCATAGCGCAGAATGTCGCGCTGTTCTTCCATGTTGATTCCACCAATGCAGAGGAGAACTCGGAGCTTTGGGAATCCTCCACGAGCAAGTCCATCAACAAACTCCATTGTAACGTTGTATGTCTGTCGTGCAAGCTCGCGAGAAGGACACAGCATCAACGCGAATGGTCCTTCCCCGCCTTCAACTGGCATCTTTAGCTGTTCCTCCAAAGAAAACATAATTGCAGGTAACACAAAAATTAGTGTTTTACCAGATCCGGTGTATGCAATGCCGATCACATCACGACCACTGAGTGCACAACTCATTGCTTGTATCTGGATTGGTGTCGGGGTTTTAATACCCTTCTTCTTGAATGTATCCAGAATGGGTTGTGGAAGTTTAAAGTCCTTGAATCTTAAAACTGGGGGTGGAATGTTTTCTCCATCACACAAAATATGATACTTTTCTCTGATTCTTTCGCGATCAGATTCGGGCATAGACTGAAGATATTTAGGGGGAGTCCATCTGTATAGCAGTTTGCAAAATGAAGAATTCGAGAAAAGCAAACGTTGATGGCATTGGGTCGGTGTAGATAATGCCACGTGATTTTTCAGACACTGGAGCAAGTCGTTCGGTTGTTTCAACCAAATTCTCCACGATTTGGTCTTCTTCATCTCGAATTTTCTGGGCTTCAGATTCCGGGTCTAAAAATCAAAGATAATGTGAAAAAAAAAACAAACTCTCTGCTTCTCTCAGTTTCACGAGAACATGTTCTTCAATAAGAGTTGCTGGACGTTTTTCAGCCTGCTCCGATGCTAAATCTGCTTCATATCTCTTTCTTTTCAAATAGGACATTTCGGCAGATTTGATCAGGCCCAGAGAGTGAGGATGTCGAATCATTTGACAACAATTACTCCTAAAAGCATAATTTATCCATCAAAACACGGACTATTGTATATTCAAAGTGAAATGTTCATAGTAAGGGTTCAGGTTACCCCTTGATTCTTTGTCTTTTGTGGTTTTTTCCTTTTCTTTACATTGGCTTTTGGATCCAAAATTGCTCGTGCAGCTGGTCCATTGTTAATTTCATCGCCACCCAGCGTATCTTGCAGGCTTTGCATCAACCCAAAACTTGTGCTTGCTGCTCTGCGCTGGATCTTGGCCCTCTTCTTCCTCTGCTCTGCCCACTTGTTCTTCCGCTTCGGATGTGGGATATCTCGCTTCGATGGTTTGTGTGCGGAGTCCCACTGATGATCGTTGGGGACATGGTTCTGTGTAAAATGATGCCTCTCGGCACGTGACGACTTTGTGGGTGTGTTCCGCTTCATTTTGTGGATGGGAGGGAGGACCTCGTCGTTCTGCTGATTCGCTTTGGAGTGACGGGATGATTGTTGGGGTTGGTCTGTTCTGAATGGGTCTTTGTTTGAATGTTGTGTTTTCTCAAACTCCTTATCTCTCTTCTTCTTCTTTTTGGCTCGCTTCGCTTTTCGTTTCTTGTTAAGTTTGTCCTTTATTTTCGCTTCGAGCTGTTTAACGAACTCCTTCTCGTCCATAAAAAGGTTCGATGAAGAAAGAGTAAACGCGGACGTCTGCGAAGGAAGGATGGTGAATGGTGAGTGGATCTCTGGTGGAGGAGAGACTGAGATGATGCGCGATGAGCTCGGCGAGTTCTGAATTGCAGGAGAGCTCGTTGGGATGAGAAGTGGGGCATCGAACACACTTCGAGATGACCTTCCGATGGTTGGTGTGTGAAATGGGGAGAAGGGGGTGCTGAACTGAGCGAGAGGGTGAGGAGACAGACGACCAACCTCTCCAAAGAGTTGAGGCTCGAACACACTCGATTCTCGACTCCTTCCGATGCTCGTGTTCGATGGAGAGGAGAAAGGGGCGTGGAGTGAGGACGATGACGATGACGAAGACGATGACGACTCGCTGTCAGAATCTGAGGACGACGATGATGACGATGACGACGTTGATGATGAATCTGACACGTCCTCCTCTTCTCCCATCTCCAGCCGCATCTGATCTCGCGCTGATTCCGCCAATGGGACAGTCGATTGAGCTGCGAGTCTGAATGAACCGAGAAAGTTGTCCGTGTCGACATCATGAACATCGCTCAGTCCGAGATCGTCGTCCTCGTGGATGGCCCCCTCTTCGCCGACGACAGGGATGGCCAAGCCTCCATGAGACACTCGTTTTCCCTTTCTCGAGGAAGACGGCTTGGCATCAAACATGCCGAGAAGACGGCTTTTATGTTCGTTGTCACTGGAGGAGTCCATACTGGTGACTTCGGTGTCGGTTCCGTCGAGGTGGTCAGTGGGTTCATCCTCACTCCACATCATCTCTGATGACGATGACGAGTCTGTGTCTGAATACGAACTGACCTCACTCACAGCCCAGTGAGCCGTCTTTCGAGTTGTGAAGGCGATTGCTGGTGATGACAGGTGCCGAACTGGTGTGACTTGATCGACGTTAGAACGCCCCTTCGACTGCGACTGGCTTTCACCAGCATCGTCGGATGACGGTGAATCTGGAAAAGTATCCAAGCATGTCTCGGTATCGGAGTCGTCGTTCTTGAGAGTCTTCCGACGACGGCGAGTTAGAGTTTCTGACTCGCTGTCGGCGATCTTCTGGATTTCGTCGTCGAGTTGTGTCATGATCGACTTGACGGTGAATGCAATCGGTGATGACACAGGATTGGGTGAGTGGGACATGTCCAATTCCTCTCTTTCGACTTCTGCGTGTTTGTCGTTCAGATGTTGGGATTCTCCGCGGTTGTTCAGGTCGTTTTGTGAGAGTGTTTGAGACAATGTCCGCTGTTGGTCGTTGTCGGTTGGGAAAAACATTGGAGACTCCGCGAACCCACTCTGAGCAGAGAGAAGTTGTGGGGCTTCTGTGGCTTCGGAGGGAATCTGGTGCCTTGCTTCGTTGATCTGTTGCGCTGTTTTTGTGTGAGCCTTCACTTCCCCTTCTTCTGTCGTGTTTGCTTCGATGTGTACAACTGTGACTTTTGACGGTGTCACGAGATGCGAAACACTCGTCCCGAACGACAATGAGAGTGCAATTTTCGGTGGTTTTTGTGCGGATTGTGGAATGGTCCGTGGATCTTTTCGGTTTGCTGGTGTGTGAAAGAGTGTATTTGTTCCTTCTGATGAACTGTTTGGCTGTTCTTCCATCGGTGGTGTGCGCAATCTGATTGGAGTGGCCTCAACAACCTTGTTCTCATTCTCCTTCGCTCTTTTGTCATCAGTTGACGATTGGAGGGTGGTTGAGGTGAGTCTCAAGTCTGGTTTGATGTCCTCTTCTTCGTCTCGCATCATGGGCTCTGCGATTGCGAGGCGAGGAGATGGCGTCAGAAGGATTGAGCTCGTCTTTGCGTTCGGTTTTGGAGTTGACAGTATCATTTCCGATCCTTGGCCAGCCTCCTTGACTTGGGATTTCGTTTGAGAAGTCTCCAGCGGAGCAAGAATCTCCGTCTTTCCAGAATCAGATGAGTTTGTGTGAACAACGATTGGGTCTTTCCACTCACTCCACGTCGAGTTGATGAGATACTCTTTCACCTTCTCCATTTCTGTCTCCTCCCCCATCCCTCCCCACAGACTGTTCTCCAAAAACACGATCGGTCCAAATACATTGTTCTCCTCCCTCTCTCGCGCGTACGGGAGCCTCTGATGAAGTGGCGTGTGGAGAATTTGAGGAGTATCCGATCGATACGGGACAAAGCTGATGTTGAGGGGGGTTTGGTTTTGTTCGGTGCGAATGGTCGTGTTCAGCTCGTTGAAGTGAAACGTGTCGATTGCACTTTGCGGTCTCGTAACATTGTTCTCGTCGAGCAGAGAAGAATCGGTGTCGTCGTTGATGGACGAGGTGGTCGTTTCCCATTCGAATGGGAAGAGGAAGGCAAACGGCTTTAGAAGATACGAACAGAGGAGGTTGGACACAGGTGAGAAGGGAAGCTGTTTGGTGAAAAAGATCGTGTCCGACAAATCGAAAGAGTCGAGTGTTTCGGAAATCTGGTCAGGATGGAAGGCCTCCGGGAGGAACGATCTCAGATCAACCAGCCTGTTCTCCCAGCAGAAGTGAACGAACATGAACAGGAGGACAGGATCGGTCAACAGAGAGGCTGGCACGTCATCCACATCACTCTCCAACACAGACACCAGCTGCTGTTTGAACTTGGCCACAAAGTTGATCAGAGTCTGCTTGTGAAACCCTTGTTTCGAAGAAAACGTAAACAAAAACGAATTCAGAAGGGAGGACACGACGTCCTGGAGTGTGTACGGCGAGGGTGGAGGGCTGTGCGAGGGAGACGGAACGAATGTTCCCAACGACATTTGAGTCTTTGATGTTGGAGTGGCGCTGTTTGGAATAAAGTTCTGTGTGGAGCGGGAGAAGGGCGTTGCGAGTGATGAAAAGCGCGTGAAAGGCGAAGGGGGTGGATGGGGTGTGTTTGTGTACTGGAGAGTTGGTGTCTGGATTCGAAACGGTGTCGATCTCCCTGAATATTCTGTTCTTGTGGATCGTATGGACGAAAGAAGGTTTGTGGGACTCTGAAGTAATTGTCGAAGATTCTTGATGAGAAGATAGAGTGTGTTGTGGACTTGCGACGAAGAGATTGTGATCATTCGTCCTGTAAATCCTGAAATAATCAACGGAATAGAAATTTGAGGATAGGAATATATGTTCGGTACAGAGGCTTGTGATAGCTGATTGAATAGTGAGGAAAGTAGACGTTTGGTGCCTGATATTGTGGGTGGACATTTTTCGGTGGTCTGCGGCAAATCTTCGTCATGCAATCGTTCCATTCCATCAAAGGAATTCCAAAATTGATGAAGAATTGTTGTACTGGAGCTATCTGGACTTGACCATGCTTCCAGTGCACAGATGAAGAGGAGAAGATGAGGTGCTCGTCTATACTTTGTTTCACTTGACGATGTTACATATGACATCCATGTCTTAAGTAGATTGTCAAATAATTCCGTTTTGAAACTTCGGTTCACACTGTCATCGATGCTGACGAAAAATTGACCTTGGATGGAAGAATCGGTGTTTTGGTCCCATTGGAATGATTGTCGAAGGAATAAATAATTGTATGATCGAAGAGAGAGTATGTGAGATCTTTTTTCCTCTGAACAAAACGGAAATGCTGAATAGAGCAGGAGCATTTCGAGGAAGACGTCGAAGATGGCTGTCATTCGAAGAGAGTCACTAGCCTGTGTATTTTCTATCGACGGGGCAAAGGCATTGGTGGTGTTTGTGGATATCAATAACTCTTCTCGTTCTTCAAAAGGAAGGATTTCGTCAATTTGTGCCTGAGAAAAATGAGGACACAAGAATCATACATCGAGATCCATGAGTTTCTGAAAAAGAAACGGGATTATTCGTTCCTGTAGAGTTGGAACATACCGGCAGACAAAGAGTACTGTCTCAAAATAGTTGCGGAATGTCGACAAATCATTCCTGATATGAGGGAACTTTTTCTCGATGACAGGTTGGAGCTTTGACTTTGTCAAAGGGAGATTTTGGATGGTATCAAAGATCATCGAATGAATTTTCTGAAATTGGATCTCCTCAACTTCAGGATCAACTTTGTAGATGACTCTTTCGAGAAGGTTGTTGAAGAGAGGCTCAACAACAGCAGGATTATTCATCACGAGATCCGTGGTAACAAGATCTGGTGAAGGTTTCGGATTACTCATTGCCATTCATGGATGTCTGAGGATAGAATCGATCTTGTCAGACTTCCCGCAGTTTCTTTCATGAATCTGAAGATTCGGCCCCCTTCCCTCAATCACACTTCTCAATTTTCTTCTCAAACTCTCACTGATCAGCAACAATCATCAGATCTATATCCTCGAATAGAAGCCGAAAAACTGATGTATTTACTCGAATTTCTTGAACTGCTCTAGACATCTCCGGAAATATGTTATTAAGCTCTCAAACAATCAAACTGCAGCAGCTTTCAAGTATCCAGTTGATCCAATTGCGCAAAATGTACCAGATTACCTGGATGTCGTGAAACATCCGATGGACCTCACAACTGTCATCAATCGCACTCCAACTTTCTATACAATCGTCAAGAGTGAAAAAACTGCTCGCGTTAAGCCGGAATGTCTCAAAACTGGAGTAAAATTATTTCGGACAGCTGATGAACTTCTACGTGCTGTACACTCCATCTGGGATAATTGTTACATCTACAATGGACTCCTTCACCCGGTAAGTCATGTTGCACAGAAAGTACAGAAAGAATTTTCTCGTGCACTTGAAGATGCTGTTGAAAAAGGGTGGTGGACACAAGATGATGTTCATCGAGCTGCCACATCAACAGAAGAAGACAGACTACGAGCAATGACAGATGCAGCCAAAGCAAAATATCGAGCTCAAGTTCACCAGACTCAAACGACAGATCCTCCAGTTTCGTCAGCCCTTCAGACCCCACCAGCCGCCCCGAAGCGAATTCGATTGAAACCATCTGGGACTTCCAATACCCCAAAAATCACTACAGTTCCTCCACCTCAACCCACCTCAATTCATCATACACCTCCACCATCTCCACCAACTCAATCACCTCATCGTTCTCCAATCCATCCACAACCATCACAACCAACAGAAGCACCTGGACGTGAAGCTCTCACTGAAGTGTCTCCTGTTGTGGTTCATATACCTTCTGTCTCTTCTGTTGTCCCAATGCGTGCGGATCCTCCCCCAAAGTCACCAAAAATCTCAGACACACCATCACTCACTGCAGTAACTGATGCATCACTATCTCATCACGTTACAGCTAAGTCACATCCTGTGATTCAAAAACCCCACCATTTCAGCTTACATGCAAATTCTTCAAAGAAGATCCCTCTCATGACGGCAAGGCCAGTCCCATCTCCAACACAAAAGCTAATTAAAGAAGAAAAACTTGAAATTGTTGCTAAGATTGAAGGGCTAACAGAAGCAGAAATGGAAGCATTTGAAAATTTTATGGAAAGCCTGAGAAAAGATGATCCCCAAGTCTGTTTTCTTCTTCCACCTGTTTTATTTCATTTTTTTCTAACATAGTGGGCAACCGAGTCTGATACGATTACATTCAATTTTGAAGATTTTGAAACATCTGAACTCCGAAAGATTCAGACTTACCTTACGTTGCGTTGATTTTGATTGTCTTTTGCTCGAATGGCTGTTAAACAGCGACACTCTATGAGATGGGAAATGAAATACATAAATCTCTCCCGTTGAGGGACTAAAGGAAGTTCAGTTGCAGGCTGCTGGCTTTTGTCCTTCGATCTTTTCACAGATCTTCTTGACCATATCAGGGGTTCCGCCTGGGACCGAGCAAGGTGCGAGATTCCAAAGGCACTAAGATGAGAAATATGAGAAATACATCGGCATCACAGTGAGGAGAAGAAAGAGTGAAGAATAATCCTTGTAGTGAGATGGCTGTCAAACCTCTTTCTTATCATCGATATAGAGAGTAGGAGACCACACTGCAGCATCTTTGTCAGCAGAAGCTTGCGATTCTCTGAGTAAATCACGTCCATCATCCCAGAGACATTGTTTCATGTCTTCCCAGTTGAGTCTAAATGAGAAGATAGAAAAGAGAAAAGGAAACCCTGCTGCTTCAGCGCAGGCGCGAGTGTTCGATGGGATTGCCTTCATGGAAGCACCTTGGCATTTCGCGAATGCGACGTATTTTGTTGAATCAATTTTGTTTGCACAAAGTCGAGCATAATTTCCGATGCACTCAGATTGTCCATGCATGCACCAGTGGTCAGCAGGATACCTTGTGATGGGACGACCGTAGAACTTTGGATCAAGAGTGAAGTAGGGATTGAGCGAAGACGGGATGTTGAAGATCTGTGTCTCCATGCTGGGAAGATCAGGGCATTGAGAGAGTCCATAGTATTTGAATACGGATGGACTCGCATTCTTGAACGAGCTGGGCCGCTTTCTGGGAGGAGGTTTGTAATATGCATCTCTGTCTTCAGCGGTAGCCCGTTCCTCAGAGTTGGGACTTGCTGTGCATGTTGCGCCAGTCCAACCTGCCCACTCAGGGATTGGGCAAATAAATGGGTTCTTATTCAAGGCGACTTCGATGTTGGTTGTTTTATTGAATGCCTGTGGGAATTTCTGGCGAATGTTGTTTCCTTGAAGGAAAAGGAGGTACATCGAAGGGTTTGAGGCAAGAGTTTCAGGGAAAGAGGTCAATTTGTTGAATGCGATTGCAACCACAGAGATGTTTGGTAGGAGGCCGATGCTGTCGGGAAGTGGACCCTCAATATCGTTGAAGCAAAGAATGAGCTCACGGAGTTTCCCGGTACTTCTGAATATGTCTGGGAACTGTCCTGACAACGAATTATTTGCGAAATCCAGTGCCTCAAGGTTCACGAGATTGGAGAAGCTCTGGGGAACAGGACCAGTGAAACTGTTCCATCCAAGTGCGAGTGTTGTCAGAGCAGTCATCTGTGAAAGAGCCGTTGGAACAGGACCAGAGAGTTTGTTATCGACGAGGCCAAGGACTTGGAGCTTTTTCAGACTTGCCCAGCTGGAAGGAATCGTTCCTGTCAGTTCGTTGAAGTCAAGATGAACATATGCGAGCTTTGTGCAGCGTCCAAGCGAATCAGGAAGTGTTCCATTCAACTTGTTCTCGCGGAGTCCACTATGGGCAAACAAAAAGAGGAACAATCCAGAAAAAAAAGAAGGACAACATTGCCATGAGATTTCTCATATTGCCAACTGACTGTGGGATTGGACCTCCAAGATTGTTCTTGCTTAGGTCGAATGAAACGAGGCCAGAAAGATGGCCAAAATTACTGGGGATGACACCAACTAAGTTATTTCCCTGCAGAGCAATACTTGAAACGTACTTTCCACTGCAAGAGATTCCATGCCATGTGCAAATGTCTGCAGCAGTATTCCAATTGGTATTTGTCGTCCACTTATCACCACCAGTTGATTTGTAAAATCCTTCAAGAACTTCTCTTTCTGTAATTCCAACGAGCAAAGATGTCACACAGAAAACCAGCATTGTTATTGATCAAGTCCATAACAGGACGGTGACTATTGTGAAAGTGATGCAAAGAGTGACCGTATCGGACTATGAAATGGGAAACAACAATGAATTTGAAGAAAAACATTCTAAAGGTGAGTGTACAATGAATAAAGAGTATGACGCAAGGTTCA
Organism: Blattamonas nauphoetae; assembly: GCA_033064195.1. Lineage (NCBI taxonomy): Eukaryota > Preaxostyla > Oxymonadida > Blattamonas > Blattamonas nauphoetae. The sequence goes on along the minus strand of JARBJD010000011.1, from coordinate 77,554 downwards.
GCGAAGTTTGCTGCACATGGCCTCCAACTCATTTGCATATGCCGTCTTGATGGCATCCCTCTTGTATTTGTAGGAGGGAGTGAGCTGTCCGTTTTCAATGGTGCATTCGATGGGAGTGATGATTGCATCCACAGGAATTTCGTATCCTTTCCTTCCGGCTGCCTTGAGTGTGTCTCGAACATGACCCAAAATGAACGTCTTGCACTCCTTCCTCGCACACAGTTCCTCAAACACTGCGTTAGTCTCTTCCGAATCTGCTTCGATCAAGCCGTGCTCCTTCGCAAAGGCAAACATCCCTGCCCTGTTCGGATGAATCACAGCGACCAAGCCAGACATGAGCGAGTCCCCGTGGACAACGATTTGTGCGACAACACTCGACGAGGAGAGACAGCCTTCGATGTCCTCCACATACACAAACTCGCCCTGCTGCAGCTTGAACACGTTCTTCAGTCTGTCGATAATCTTCAGCTGCCCGTTCGGAAGCCACATGCCGACATCGCCTGTGTGCAGCCACCCGTCGACAAGCGTCTTCTTTGTCGCCTCGGCATCGTTCCAGTACCCCAAAAAGACCGACTTCCCGCGGAGAAGCAGCTCGCCCTTCGGCGGCGTGTCTTCAGCAAAGTATCCCATTTCTTGGACAGACTCCAGTTTCGCTTCGACACCAGCGAGGAGATGCCCAACTGAGCCATAAAAGTGATCTTGCTCGCCCATCGAGAACGACGCTCCACATGCCTCGGTCTGGCCGTAGCCTTCGAGCACACGGGCACCCAGAACGAGGTTCAGGAAATGGCCGATTTTTGGGTTGAGTGGGGCAGATCCAACGAAGATGATTCGAAGATTCCCTCCAAACTTCTTCTTCACGACTTCAAAGATCGGGTCAGCAAGAAATCCCAACGGCCAATCGTTGTAGATCGACTTTTCTTTGAGATACAGTGCAGTTTTGAACAGAGTCTTCTTGAAAGTGCCAGATTTCTCGATCGTGTCAATGATTGTGCTATACACTTTAATAAGGACACGAGGAACTGCAGGGAAAAGAGTGGGCTTTAGAAGAGCGATGTCTTCGGTTAGGTGTGGAATTGACCCAGAGAAGTAGCCAATTCCGATTCCTGAGGTGAGGGCAAAGATCTCGATGGATCTCTCGAAAACGTGGGCGAGAGGCAAATAACTGATAATAGTATCCTGCTTTGTGATAAATGTTTTCCGTATCATGTATGACCATCCACCATTGAGGAGGTTTGAGTGAGATAACATCGCACCTTTTGGACGTCCAGAAGTTCCCGATGTAAAGATGATAGTCGTCATATCAGTTGGTTGAACGGAAGGATCTTGAACAGCTATTGATGGGTTTGCTTTTAGAAGAGCTTCACCTTTGGCGATAACTTCAGAGAAGAAGTATGTGAAACCACAACTGTCGATGGAACGTGAGGCAGACTGTTTTGGAAGATGGTTGGAAGTAATAAAGTTGTCGTCAGTTGGAGTTCCATCGAAAAGGACGACATTTGAGACAAATGAACAACGTTCTGTGGCTTCTTTGATGAAATCGAAAGTTTTCATCGCACAAAACACACAGACAGTTTCCGTAGTAGTCATAATGTATTCACAATTATCTGGACCATATGAATCGTATATTGGAACAGAGATGCAGCCAATTGCCGTACATGCCATGTCAAGTATCGTCCATTCTGGTCTATTTACTGACATGATTCCGATGCGATCTCCCTTCTTAAGTCCGAGTTCTTTCAATCCCAGAGCAAGTGCTTTCATTTTATGAAAGACTGTTTCATAATCTTCCCAAATATACTCTCCACGTTTGCCATTTTCGAGAAATTTTCGGATAGCCATGCATTTCCAGTCTCGATAACGAGGAAGAACATGTTCAATCGCTGAAAAGCAAGTGTGGTTGGATATCCATGCGGGAAGTGGAATTAGAGACGAGTGTACGAGTCCATCGATAGTTGGATCCATTCATGAAAAAAGTATGGCCGTGTCTTGTTCAAGCTCATAGTGGATAAATCACAGAAAAAAGTCTCCTCGCGTGTTAAAAATACACTAAATGCATCCAATAAAATTCCCTGAATCACATGTATCGAAGTAAAGAGGTGAAATGAGAAATCCTTACATCTGAAGTGATTCAACGATTAAATTGTGTCCGATATGGCATACAGAATGACAAAGAGATATCACGATATCTGTGAAGATGATCGAGCCTGAATCTCCTCAAGTATTCCGCTATCCGCCATCGCATGGAGGAAGTTCTCGACGTGTGGGAAGGCACCAGGACAAGCTGAGCAATGGCTGGAAATCTTAGCGAATGTCCTGAGGAAAACAGTTGAAAAATCGGAATATTTGAGGGACACCGTACAGAGAGAGACAGCGGAGACGAGGTCGACGTGTTCAACGATTGTTGAGAGTGTGGGCAGTGGCAAGAGAAGAAGAGTGGAGATGAGAGAGAAATAGTCTCTCGTCAGCAACTTCGAGAAACGCGGAAGCTTCTCCGTGAGTGTTGCCGCCACGTTGCTGGCCAGGAAGATCGAGAGGACTTGTGGGTTGCTGATGATGCGAGTCGCGAAGCGGAGGAGGTCTGAAGTCTGGGTCTCCTTGGTCTCGTCGCAGATGCAGAGACCGAGAAGATCGAAGACTGATTGGACAACACCTGTTTGGACAAGATGATCCAGGAAGCTGTCCGAAATAGTCGAAGCCACGAATGCTCTGAAGAAGGAGCAAAATGGGACAACCAGGGTGTCCAAATGAGGAGGCGTGAAAAGAGGGGCAGATAAGGCGATGAGGGGGGTCGAAATAATCACGTCTCTTTGAACGTGAGGGTTTCTAATCAGATATGTGAGGGTTTTGAACAACGATGTCACATTCTCACTGAGTGGTTGTGTGGATTGGAATGAAAGAGAGGAATATTGGACTTCCTCAACAAGTCTAGTGTGCACAGTTGCGAAAAGAAAGTTGATCTGTGAGACATCAGTGATTTGTCGTGAGAGAAAGTTGACAAGGTCGAGAATCGGATCCAAAACCATGTCACATCGAGAAATTTGTGATGTAATGTTTGCAAGAAATCCCGGGTATAGAAGGAGCTCTGAGATGAGAGAAAAATTGCCCTGGAGTATCTCATAGATTAGATTTGTTGAGATACGCGAAATATCTCGCTGGATATAATTAATAAAGTCGGATAATTGTGTGAGAAATGGGAGCAGGTGATTCTGTGGTTCGCTGAGCAAGCCTTTTTGTCCGATTATCCCGAACAAAACGAAGACTTCTCTCTAAAAGGAAGGATGATGGAAAAAGATGATAATACGATTATGTTCTCGGGTGGTCTACGTGAGAGGAGAATAGTCAAGGCCGGAAGTCCGTTAATATCGAGAAAATTGGAGGCTTGTGTGTATTCTGTGTGGATTTCTGGATGATGTGACAGAATTGTCGAAATTGATGTTAATGATGATTCAACTGTCTCGAAATCTTGAGATGAGAGTGATATGACAAGACTAGAGAGGTTTGGAGTAGTTTTGAGTTTTTGGGCTTCTCTCCTTTTCCGTAATCTGACACGACGATTATTTCTGACGGTTTCAGGATCAACAAAGGGTAGTGATTCCTGAATGTGAGAATATCCTTCTAAATTGCTAGAAGTCATTCGGAAACGCACTCTTTCATTGAGTTGATTTAGAGTGTCCATGTGAATAAAATATAGATATTATTAAGGGGTTCACTCAAACCATGGCAGTTGTTCTAACAAAAGAGCAAAAGATCAAGTATAATGGCTATGTGTCTGAAGCATCAACGCTTCGTCACTCAAAACTGCCAGATGAACAAAAACGAGCCCTCCAACTTTTTGAACTTGCTTATGAGATTTATCAAGGGGATCGAAAACTATTGGATAAAATTTCAAAACTGAAAGTTTGTCCTCTTTCAAAACCTTCTCCAAACCTTTCGTAGGCTCTGTTGAAACCAACACAAAACCCACATCTGAACCAGATTGAAACTCAAGAACCGATTATTTCTCTGGAACAAACTATGTCGAAATTATATCCATATCAACGAAAGGGTGTTGAATGGATGTTCTCCTTGGTGACTCATCGTGGACCTACTAACTGCCCAGGTGGAATTCTAGCTGACGAGATGGGATTGGGTAAAACAGTTCAAGTATGTGCATTCCTCACAAAATGGCTGGATTATCGGCGACAAAAAGGTCTATTCGCAAGTGTGTTATACCTAAGTTCACCTCATCGACGCTCTTTCTCGTCCTTTTTTCGCAGATGCAAAGCCCCCACCACTTCGAGTTCTCCTCGCTCTCCCTCTGTCTCTAATGTGCCAATGGGCAGAAGAACTTGGAAAATGGTTTCTTTCTGAGTGTTGTTGACTTTTTTTCCCTTTCCAGGACTCCCGAACTTCCTCAAGAAGCTCTGTACTCACTCTCCCCTCTACAAAGGAACTCTCTCTTTCAACGCCTCAAAATTCATGGTGGGATTGCAATTACCACATACGGTATCCTTTTTTCGTCCATTATCGACTTTTTCAGGGTCACTCCATTCTCTCGTCGGACCGCTGCAAGACAGTGGGATCATTTTTGATGCCATGATTTATGATGAAGGTCACAAACTCAAGAACCATACTAGCCAAGCTGCGAAGGCAGGACGTCAGATTCCAGCCAAATATCGCTTCCTCTTGACAGGAACACCCATCCAGAATAATCTGAAAGAATTCTGGTCGCTGTTTGCATTCATTGCAGGTGGAAACGATGGTACCATAGGAAGCGGATATCAACCGAACTTTGGTGTGTTGTCTCTCTTGTCTATCTCCTCAGCCACCAACAAACTCCTCGGAACACTCACCGACTTCAACAGCGACATCATCACCCCCATTCAACACGCCCAGTTGAAGAACGCCACCGTCGAACAGAAAGTGCGAGGAGAGAATCTGAGCCGCATGCTCCGAGAGACTGTCGGGCCTTATTTCTTGCGGAGAGAGAAGGTGGGGAACGAGCGGATGAAGCAGATGGGAACAGTACGATGCGTGGAAGTCATGGCCGACGGAACGAAGGTTTTTGAGAACGAAGCCGATGAGGCTGAGTGGAAGAAATGGGAAGAAGAGCGGACCAAGCAGGGTAAGCGGTCGGAGGTGAAGAGCGAAGAAGCAAAAGACAGTGAATGCTACTCCGTCGAGAAGGTGCTGTGTTGGATCCCTCCTTCGCCCATCCAGCTCGAAATCACTAAAACATTCATCGAGAGCCCAGAAGTTCAGGAAGTCTGTTGCCTCCCATCCTCACTCTTTCCAGATTATTAACCGCTCCAAGTTCATCTTCGGTGCAATCACAGTTCTCCGAAAGATCTGTCATCATCCGTGGCTCCTCTTCAAGGAAGACGTGTGGCTCCGTCCACCAACAGGCGTCCCTCAGTTTGAGGAGACCTTCGCCCCAGGGGGGAGTCCAGGCGACGATCTGAGTGAGACACGGCCGACCACACCCACCGCCATCCAAACTCCGTTCACAACGCCAGAGGAGCAGGCTGCACTGACGAAGAAGACAAATCTGGCGCCGATTCTGGGTCAAACATCGCTGGCTAACTCAGACAAGTTCACTCTCTCTGATGCAAAAGCGGCGAGTCTGAAGTTGGAGATGTTCTTGAATCTCCTCCACCTGATTGTAGAAGGAATGAACGAGACTACAATCGTATTCTGTGAGAGCGCACGGATGCTCCGAATGTTGAAATGGGCAATCGAAGAGGAGTGGGCCGACTCCAACGAGGGACAAGACTTCGACCCGCTCTTGACTGGTCACCCCCCAAAGAAGCCCAAGCCCCAACTCCCCTTCAACCTTTTCCTGATGACAGGAAGCACGCCTGTCGAGGAGAGGAACGCCATCGTCAAGTTCTTCCTCCGCGACACGTCGGAACTCCCAAAGAACGCAGAGGAAGAGACAGACATGCAAAACGTCCAGGCCCACAGAGAAAAGCGATTGGCTGAAATGAGGAAACGGATGCCGAGGCGTGTTTTTGAGGCACTCACCCACGGCGCATTCGATTCGCCCATGAAAGGCCGGAACGGCCTCTCCAACAGCGCCAGGCATCTCGCAGAAAGGCCGAGTGTCCTTCTCCTCTCAACACGAGTGGGCGGAGTTGGGCTGACACTGACCAAAGCAACAAGTGTGATTTGTTACTCGCCATCGTGGAACCCTGCCGTCGACGCGCAGGCCATTGGGCGAGTGGATCGGATTGGACAGGTTGAGAACGTGAGTGTGTATCGTCTGCTGTGTTGTGGGCTGATTGAGGAGAAGATGGCACGCCGGCAGCTGCAGAAGGAGCGGATGATGAAAGAAACAGTCAGTGCCGAACGCAAACTGAGTCGCTACTTCCGCGACGAGGATTTGAGAGAGTTGTTGCGCATCGGAATGACAGAACAGGCAATGACGCACATTATGATTGGACTGACCGTTCTGGTCGAACGAGGGTTCACTGAAGACGACATCCATTGTCAAATGAACATGAAGAAGAAGGACCATCCTGCGAGGGAGGATGGCACTCTCGACCCGACTGTGTTCAACGAGGTGCTGAATGGGGTGATGCTCCCGAAGGAGTCTGTCCGCGAGAAGATGGAGATGCTGACACGGTTGGGGTGCACTGACGTGACAGACGAGTCAATTATTTTCAGCTCTGTTGACCGCTCGACAGATAACGCGACCGATGAGGAGATTGAGAATGCACTTCGGCCGGCTCGAAGGCAGAAACGGAGCGAACAGATGCCTGACTGGGTCGAAGAGGAAAAGGATCTCCCGACGAGCAGGGGTCACAAAGACATGAACGAGATGAACGATGAAGAGCTCTCCAACTTCCTCTACAAATTCTTCGACGTCACTCGGCGTCGGGAGGAGACACGAACAACAGTGTCGAGCGAGGGCATCCAGCAATACATGAACGAGCTGCGACGGAGCCAGATGTCGGTCATCCCGCAGGATATGAAGGACGAGCTTAGAGAGGAGGAGGAGTTCTTCGGGTTGGGAGGAAAGACAGCCAAACTGGACGATGGGACTGAAATGCCAGCTCCGAACAATCTCTCTCTGTTTGACCGGCTCAGCCAAAGACGGTCGTCCTCCCGCTCTCCCATCCACAGCCAGCAATCCTCTCCCATCTTCGATTCCCGCACAAGCCTGCCCGGCTCAGAACTAACAAACCGAACACGATTCTCTGACCATTACTCACCACCCACTGCAAAGGACATTGACTGGGACTCCGATGACGTCATCACAATCCACCAGCCCGAAATGGGAGAGAGTCAATTCGACGACCACGTTTTGTCACCGGCCTCCGAGCCACAATCGCCTCCGATCGTCCCACCCCTCTTCAACCGCCCGGCTGTGAAGTCCCCGCCTCCTTACAAGTCCAAAATGCGGATGACAGACGACACTGTGTACTCCTCCATTGCTAACGACAACTCGCCACGTCGGTCGCGGTCGCCCATCTCGCTCGACGACAGTTCGGACGGCGAGGACGGAGAAAAGTGGGAGAGAGCGTCACTCCTCAACAACATGCTCCGACAGAGCCAGATGATCAGGGGCACACTCACCGACGACGACAACTTTACAGACACTGGTCTTCCTGCGATTGAGGAAGAGAGGGAGCATGACGAGGATTCGCAGTCACAGACCGAAGAACTCCACGAACGGCGAAGGACGCCTCCTCCTTCACCTCCGAATGATGCTCTGATCACTCCACAGCCATCACAGGTCAGTCGTGTTCCTGTGACACCACAACCATCCCACTTATCTCGAATCCCAGAAACGCCACAATTCACACCGTCCATACTTCCTCTAACTCCTCAACCGATCTCACATCCTCGCCCCTCAAACCTCGGGAGGACCCCACAAACTCCTCGTGTGGTTCTTCATCCTCGGTCATCACTGCAAAGGGCAGAGGTCATGCAGTACAACGCATTGCTTCTCAAAGCCAAGGGTTTTGAACTGGAAAATGATCTCGACTCAGCAATTACTTCTCTGGAGCAGGCTTTGCAGATCTGCGACGATGATCCGAAGTTAATCATGAAGATGCAGAGGATTACAAGACAGATGGCAAACAGTCTTTAAATTGACCATTTCAATAATATTATACGAGAAACAGGTGATAAAGGTGAATTCTGAGAGTTGAGTCGCTTGAATAAGATTGTTGTGAGCTTTTCCGGTCTCCCTTTCCTCTGTTCTGACCATTCTCTCTCTCCCTGGGTCTTTTCTCTCTCTTCTTCAGAGTGAATGTAGATCGGTTTCCCAATCCACATTCTCCCATCTTCCATTTCTCTGTTCTCCATGATGCATTGAAGGAGGGGAGTGTCGGAGTCGAGTTCGTCCTTCATTGCGTCTCTTTCTTTTTCTTCTCTTTGTCATCTTTTTGTCTCTTCTTCCCTGAGCTCCTCTTTCCTTCTCCCTCTTTCTGCTATTCTTTGTTTCTCATCAGTCATCTTTCTTTCTCTCTCCAATCTCTCCTTCTCTGCTCGAAGCTTCTCCCCTTCCCTCTTCCTCCTTTGTTCTTCCATTCTCTCCTTCTCCCTTTCCCGATTCGACCAACTGGGAATTCATCCCCTCTGACATTGAATCAAACAACGTTCACCTCGTCTTCTGTTACTGGGAGGGAGGAGAGCTCACTTCTTTTTGTGAGTGACCATTCTCTTCCGGGCGATTGACTGGCTGGGTATTTGGGAGGGCTCGGTCAGAAAGGTGAATTGAGAGGTGAAGGGGTATGTTTGGTGTAATGCCCGTGATTAGGAATGGGTGAATGTTGACTGTCAACTTTGAAAGGTGGTGACTGTGTGATATTTTTGTTTGTTTTGTTCAGAAAATTAAAACATTGGTCCTGATGGATTGTGTCTGATACTGAAGGGAGATTGTCGTTGTCCCTGGATATTTGGTGAGAGGGGGAGGTGTCGATGGTGGGTTAGTTGGATTTGGATTGTAAGGACGTTCTGACAAAAGAAAAGCGGTTGCTATTCATAGAAGGTGATTGTTCTTTGTATTGTGTTGTTTTTAGGAGTTTATATGGTCAGTATCAGTAGATAGGGCTCGATCTGAGATTTTTGCCTTTTTCTCCTTCAGATCACATCCAAAAGCTTCCATCTGCTCAAAAACAAAGCAGAGGACCATGAGGAGCCAAAAAAGAGAGTCAAAAAAGGAAAAATTGCTCCTACCAGGACTCGAACCTGGATTAGGGGATTCAAAGTCCCCGGTGCTAACCATTACACTATAGGAGCTCTTGTTTACGGGGTGAAAAACAACATATTTACCGAAAGGACTCCAAAATTGTCTCCTCAAGTCTTTCAAACCGCTTCAACCATTCATCCAAACATGACTAAGGAGTATTATCATCATACTGGGCTAAAAATGGGGATGTTATTGTATTTTGAGGTGTGAGTGACCAGAATTATGATTAATACGATGGAATCACATCTCTTTCTCCATCGTTCGGTAGCTGTCTTTCCATTCGGAAAAATGGAATTCGAAACGCGGGTCATGAGCAGTTTTAGAGTATTTGGTTGATTGCTAAATTGAGACCTTCAAAAACAAAGTTGTTTTTTTGTCATTGTGGAGTGATTGGGAACCGTTTCGAAAGAAACGAGTTCAACAGCGTCCTCAAAGGAAGAATCGATGTGGGATGTCGGTAGATTACTGTGATTGAGTGGGGTCATTGGCTATAAGATATATGGAAGATGAGAAGAGAAATTTGCGATGAAAAATGAGAAAAAGATCTTACGCTTCAGTGGCTTCTCATTGACGAGAGCCTTGTGAATGTGGGGCATCACACCACCACCAGCAATGGTTGCCTTGATGAGTTGGTCAAGCTCTTCGTCTCCACGAATGGCGAGAAGGAGATGGCGAGGTGTGATACGCTTCACTTTCAGTCCCTTTGATGCATTTCCAGCGAGCTCAAGAACCTCAGCAGTGAGATATTCCTACATGACAAAAATGAATTGAAGAGAGAGGAAGTTTAAAAAAATTGTTGTGAGGGAAAAATTGAAAAAAAAGGATGTCACACGAGGATAGCTGCCGAGTAGACAGCGGCGGTGGCTCCGACACGACCACGGTGGCTCACTGAATCCTTCAGGAAACGGTGGATACGACCGACTGGGAACTGGAGTCCAGCGCGGAGTGAACGTGATTTCACTTGTTTCTTTGGTTTTGTTTCGTCAGCTTTTGGTGCCTGTGCGTCAAGAAAAAAATAGGACAATAGTAATTGATGATATAATTCAGAAAAAAATCAGGAAGCAAAATAAGTTCATATTCACAGACCATGATGTATTGCAGATCTTCAATGAAATTCCGCTTCTGCCCCGACCATAAGATGTACTTCTTTGTCTCACAAATCCTCATCAGACTAGCCGCTCCATTAGATAAACAACCATACGCCGAAAGGTGAAGAAGAATCCCAGACGTTCTCTCTCACACTCCCAATCTCTCTGACATTCTCCAATCACCACATCTCGATTTCACAATATCTCGCGTTTTGAACAGCCTCCAACATCCGTCAACATCCCAATGATCACTGCCAATAATTTGTTGATGATTGATATTTTGCCTGTTCATATATCCATGACTGCTATCTGTTGGAGATGGAAAAATGGATTATTGCCTTCGATAGGACGGAAGGATCCAAAAATGTTCAGACGACACACTCTCCATGGTGTCTTGATCAAAAAAACTTCAGCATTGCCCGATTTTCATCGACACTAGATAAATCTCAGTTTTGATGGACTCTTGAACAATGGGGACACATTCATTTCTTCTCCGCAAAAACCATTTCCATTCTTCATCTGACTCACCTTCAATTTGTCTCAACGGTCCAATCGCAGCTGGTTTTTGAGAACACTCCCCCACACTCATACCCACCCAAATGATGCACATCTTCAAACGACACACCTTCCCTGTGCCATTGTGGACACTGGACGATTCTGTGGATGTTGGGTTCAGAGTAAGCGAGAACGAAACAATTCTAATTCATCTCCAACCATTCCAACGTGCACCTTAGGAATGTTCCTCCTCCTCTTTCTCAGCCAGTCCCCACTCGTCGAGGTCTGACTCTTTCTCCTGGTGGGCACGCATTCCATCATTGCTCGTCTTTCTTGGATGGCTCCGAGAAACGAGCAGAGGATTGTGGATCCGATGGAACGAAGAGAATGATAATGTCTGGATCTGATTTGATTGTAATGAATAATGTTGGAATAGATATTTCTTGAGAAAAGTCAGTAAACCAGAGTTGACAGACCTATATTGAGTTTAACTGAGTTCAATTGAGTTGACAGGACTAAAATTAAGTTCTCCCATAATTCACTTTGAGAAACAGGGGCATAAAGGTACAAGTGATCTCAACTTAGAATAGCTATACCTCGCGCAAGTATAACCTCTCACGTCGTTTACATTGTATTTTCACTATATTTTTCTGATTTATTGTTAAAAAAGCATAAATGAGTGACCAAAGTCAAAATCAAGCGCTTTTTGGGCGGATCCTCTCAACCCCATCACCTTTCCATCACTCACTCTCATTGTGTGTTTTCTTATATATTCTTCATTTTGATGACCTTTTTAGTGCCACACCGCAAACTACACCAGAAACATGGACATCATCCCGTCTCCCATCATCTCAGGTGTCATTAACAACTTCAAGGACCGTATCCAGAAATGTTCCAACACCGAAAACAAGAAATACACCTATTGATGAAGCGTCGATTACCATGGGTGCATGTCCTCCCCCAAAAACCCGTGTCCTATCATAGGACACGGGTTTTTGGCGCTTATTTAGGCGAAGAGAGGGTTCTGTTCGAAAACGCACGTAGATGATGTGATTCGATGTGTATCATCAATTCAACAGCACAAAATTCAGTTTTACGTTCATTTCGGATGAATCAACAGCGAAAAGGATGAATCGATATCGATCCGGAGAAAGAAAACTTTGACGGTCCGATCAACTCACGTCACCATCAAATCGTTCTCTTCTGATTACATTTATCACAAAACAGAGAAACTGGAACGACATAAATGTGGTTGACATAAATGTGAGATCGCAAATACACCTGATTAGCCAAGTGATGGCTGTCAACTCTTACAGCACATCTCAGCTGCCACTTCATCCGTGACTCTCTGATGGGATATGTTGTATGTTGTCTCCCACTCCTGCATCTCGTCTTCTCCCTTCCGATGCCTTTCCTCCTCTTTGAGTTGCTTCATTTCATTCTTTCTCTTTTCTTCAGCTTCTTTCACCAGTTGTTCCACTTCGGCTTGTTGCCTCATTTCTTCATCTTCTCTCGCTTGCCACTCTATTTCATTCTCATTCTTCCTTTTCATCTCTTCCTCTCTCTCCTCATCCGTATCCTTCTCAAACTCCTCCTGATCACATTCTCCTCTCTCGTCGTCCTCTTCTCTTCAAACTCCTCCATCCCCATCTCTCCCGCTCTCCAAGCCAAAAACTACACCGGAATGATTGTGGTCGTGGCATCCCCTTGTGTCATCGTCTTCTCCCCTCTCCTCGTTGTGTGTCTGTTGCTGTCGTTGATGTGATGTGTCTTGTTGGGTGTGGGTGAAGGGACAGAGAAAAGGGACATGCGAACGAGTTTCCGAGCGATGAAGATGTAAAGTCTGCGATGGGACCACAAATCGCTCAGGAATGGTTTGGTTGTGGATGTCCCTCTCCAACTGCTCCTTCATTTTCCTCTCCGTCTCTCTCTTCACCTCCCTTTTCGCTTGTTTGAGAAGATGCTTCGCCACTCTGAACAGAAAGAACAGGCTGACTGCTCGATCCTTCTCGTTCATCCCATTCGCCCTCTCCCCAATTCCCGCCACCCGCACACGCCTCTCTTCATCCTCCTCTTTCCTCTTCCGTTCAACCTCTCTTCGAATCGTGTCCTCCAACACCCTTTTTTCCTCCTTTTCCTGATCCTGTCTGTCCTTTAGGAAGGAATCGATGAGTGAATACGACTCGCTCATCGGTGGAGAGTCTTGCTCGATCGTCTTTTGTGGCGTGACGAGTGATGTCGTCGGGTGAGACACGTCGGTGTTCCCATCTTTATGTTCTGGGCTGTCTGGAATATGCTGTTCGGTCAAGCCGAATCTTCCTGTTCTCCGAGCCATTGTTGGTGTGACGAGCGTCGATGGGACGAGTGTTGGCGCGTGCGGTAAAGCTAAAGCTGTTTGGTGCTTCGTTGACGAGCGCATTCGGAACAGGAAGAGGGACACTCACTCCCTCCCGACCTCCCTCACTTCTGCTCCTTCGCTCTCCTTGCCCATCCCCCTTTCTCTCGCTCCTCTCTCCTTCTTCATTCCTTCCATCTCTTCCTCGTTCCCGACTTCTTGCTTCTTCCGCTTCAGTTCGCCTTCACGCGGCAATCACGTCATCTTCCCGTTTCGTCTTTGCAGCAGTTCTATTCCACCTTTCCGTCCGCACAGGTGGTTACCCCATGTTGCTCCTTCCTTTCTTCGCTCTGCCTCGCGAATCCGAGCTTCCTCCATTGCTTTCATCCGTTTTCGAGCTGTCGCGTGATCTTGACGATCATCTCGAATATTTTGAGTTCTTCCTCAATTTTGTCCATTCTGCTACTTGGAACATTCTCTGTGACACTTCTAACAGCATTAGCAACCGTCTTTCTCTCCTCCATCGATGCAGCGCGCGATCGGATGGCATGGTCCTCTCCGTGAGGTTGCCTATCCTGCCGGTGGATTCTTTCAACACGCAGTGGACTTAATTCAGCTTGTTCGTGAGTTAGATGATTGTTGATTGTGGACTGACGACCAGAAGGTACATCTTTTGCGAGGACGATTCAACCATTCTCATCTCTCCATGGTACTCCTCCTCCGCCTCGTCCGAAATGAAAATACCCCAAAGTTTGTTGTGGAGAGTGCTCTCGTTTCCGCTGTTCCCGCACTTTTTGCTCTCGCTCCCATTTTTCTCGTTTTTGGTCTCGAAGTTCAGCAGCATATTCCTCCTTGCTTAAAACACACATACTCATGCTGCCATGGAGCTTCTGAATCTTGTAGTCAATGTCCGGTGATTCTATCTGGCGCAGGAGAGCTCTTGTCGGTGTTAATCCGCCAGGAAGAATGTGGCTCGACAAATCATTTGATTTCCGACTCCGAATTTGGCGCTTGAATCATAGCCATCTCCGTCTTGGTTTGATATTGGAGGAGGCGTCCTTGATTTGTTTGCCGATCGGTCGGGAGGATCCAAGTTGGGAACGCATTCATGTCGAACTCGTGGTGCTGATCTGCCTCGCATCCATGCTCGGTTTATCTATCGAACGCACCTTCCGTTTGTATCTCGTCTGTATCTTTCTCTTCTCTTACGCTGTCAGTTCTTATATTTGTTTTTGATCCTTCGTTTTTGCGTTGATCGATTTGTGAGATTCAGGGATGATATCTTGACTATATCTGAAGAGATCTGGACACGCAATGATGGTTAATGTGAATTCAGATGGATGGACGAAACTAAAGAACGGGAGAGGTTGATGTTTTGTTGAGATGAGAGGTTGAGATTTATATAATGTTTCACATGATTGAATAATGAAATATACGTATATTTCCGCACTTTAGATTGATTGCTTCGTTTATTTTGCACAAGACTGCGATGCTTGACAAGTTAAAAGGGAAAGAGCAGACCAGCATGATGAAGGAGTTTCTACAGAACAGTTCCAGTGAATTCAATAACACTGAATGGAAAGAAGAAGAAATTGAACAGAAAAACAGTCGATACAATTGATGCGACACGAAGCTCCTGAGTGTCCGAATGTCAACATGATCAGTTCATTTTTCTTGTCGATCAAGAGTGAAATTTCGAAGACATAGAAGAGAACGAGATCAAGAGGATGATTAAAACATGAAGAAGGCAAACTGGCAGACAGTACTGCTGGTGTTTCTCGTGTTCCTCTGTCCCTTGCTTCAGGTGTTGTGAAAACCAGTTCTATTTGCACTGAAATTCGAGAAGATGGAAAATAAGAGAATAAACGACAAAAAGAGAGCAGACTGGTTGCTTCATTCTTTCAGATTTCTCTTCAGTTCGACTCTTTCAAATGTCTCCACGATCATGATGTCCAATGTCTATAAAACGAGAGAAAGATAAATATGAATACAAGAACAAGAAAAGAGCACACAGAGTACCTTGTTCGCTCAGCGTGTTTCGATGAGAATGTCATTTCGACGATTTGAGAGGGAAATTACCAAAATGTTGGTTTGATAGGACAGATCGGGCCACCATAGGACACGATAGGACAGGACAGGACAATTGTCCTCCCTCGATTTTATTGTGAAAACGGAACGCAATTATTGTGAAGACCTCAAATAGCTTTCATGTCCTATGGTGGGTTGATCGACCGCTTTTGGACAACTTTCGCGATTTTCGTCAAAAGAAGGTGAATAAACACAATATAAATGATTCTAAAACAGAAAATGTACTGTATTGTCTCATCTTACTCCTCATTTTAACGTTTCGAGTTTTCACCATCCGACGAAGCAAGAGGCTAGTTCAATTCCTGTCTCAGGCACTTTTATTAGGCATGGCTGACCGGCACTGACCGGTCAGTTTTCATCGAAAAGTACTGACGGTCACTGACCGGAGAAATATCGGAACCCATAATCGAGATTTACCATTTCTCCGAGGTGGCTTTTATAGAAACCGAAATTCGAATCAATTACACGATTATTCACATTATTACCTCGAATTGACCATTATTGAATCATTATCACTTCAATGAAGCAGTTTCACTCACATTTTAAGACATTTCTTGCCGGAACGATCTCAAAAACAGTAATGGGCATCTGATCGATTGAGATTCCGGACACATCAATTCGTTTTATTTAAACATGTCATCAATATGAAAGTTATATTTGGAATATTTCTTGAAATTTGACTTATATTGTTTTTGAAGTCTCCCAAGAGTCAAAGAATGTAATTTTGTTTGAACCAAATCAACCGTGAGATCGCTCGATTTAGGCATGATAATGTTCATCTAATTCTCTCAGTGATTTCTGAAAAGGTCCAAAAATGAAGAAAAATACGAATATGACTCTCCAAATGTCACTTTATCTTTGAAACACTTTCTGTCTCCTTCCTTCTCATCTCAAACCTCGAGATCGCAGCTTCTCCTCCAAAACGAACGCAACATGATGGATTACATCCTCCCACACGTGAAAACTCAGTCCAAAAGGCGGTTCTTCGTTTTCAATCAGTTCGGCATCAACGTCTTTCGGGCTTTCCAATTCTATCTAGAAAGTGATTGAATTTCGGATCCTGTGAACAGCATCTAATGATGCAAGCGAAAGAAATGATGTTTTGCCTGTTCCACTCAGCGGAGACTGTTGTGGGAACGGTTCGAAACTTTCAGGGACGGACGACTCTGTCTTTGGAGTGGAGAGATTCTGAGTTGTGAAATATGGGCTTGAAGCATCCTCGATGCGAGTTGGGAGGGTGGGCGAGAGTGCGCTTGTTTCGAAATGCGGTTTGTTCAAGTTTTTCCATTTTCTGATTGAGGCGGATGGTTGGGAGAGAGAAATGACCACTCCAAGCTCTGTCACATTCAAAAGGGCTTCTGTTTCTTGATTTTGTTGTGGGGTGGTGTGGTTTTCTCCATCATCGGGTAAATTTGGGGATCCAACATTCTCACTTTTCCACTCTCGTAATCCAGAAACTAAATGAAGAAACACCTCGTCAATCCGCTTCCGTTGCTTCTGTTCCACAGTCGTAAGTGATTTCTTGTCTGGGCGGGCTGTTTTCGATTGTTCCTTCGCTTCGTGATCAAGAACCCGCGCTCGCTCCATTCTTCGCTTCTCGATGGTTTCAGATTCACGATAAAGGCGAGCTGTGAGAGAGTCGATTCTGTTTTGTTCCAATGTCACTTTCTTTGGTGATATTTCGTCTGAAGGGAGCACAATTCGCTTTCGAAATGTTGTTTTCGGCTCTTCCTTCTCGTCGTGTTCGTTGTCCAACCGTTCTTTCCGATTTTTCTTGGTTACTTCAAGGTACTTCTGTTGTGCGATTTCTTTTTCCATCTTTTCAGTTAATTCCTGCGAGATTTGTGTGGTGTCGTTCATCCGATCTGAAGAGTGTGCACTTCGAATGGTCCTTCCTCCAACATGTGATGAACCTCGTAAAGAATCTTTGAATTGTGGAGTATCTTCTTCGAGGGCCGATTGTGATTCCTTCCTCTTCATCGCGTCTTTATACAGTCTCGTGGTAACGGACTCGTCTTCTTCAGCAAGTGTTCGACGAGTACTTGTGAGATTTTGGCTCTTTTTGCGAATTGTCGGATGGAAAGTGCATTCGGAATGCGGCGGCTGATCGTCGGTTTCTCCATACACCCTTCCTTCCACAACATGTCTCGGTTCTGCAAGCTGCTTATAATGTACGTAGTTTCGTCGTTTGGCGTCTTCATACAGTTTGTTCACAATCT
Organism: Blattamonas nauphoetae; assembly: GCA_033064195.1. Classification (NCBI taxonomy): domain Eukaryota; phylum Preaxostyla; order Oxymonadida; genus Blattamonas; species Blattamonas nauphoetae. The sequence goes on along the minus strand of JARBJD010000011.1, from coordinate 60,148 downwards.
TTGTCTTTTCCTTTTCTGTTATCTGTTTTGTTTTTGGAGTTTCGTTCTTCTCTTTTTCTCTCGCTGCTTGTTGTCTCTTGTCTCTGATTTCTTCTCCTTGTCGTGTCAGTCGTTCGATTTTGTCGGGATTGGAGGCAGTGGTGGCGTGAATGGATTGATGATGTCTGCGCCAGCGTCGGGTTGTTGGAGCGGCTTTTGAGGAAGAGGAGCATCAGATTCGGAGTCTTCTTCAACTTCCTCTTCTTCAAAGCTCTCATCTTCCTCTTCCCATTCTGATTCTTCTTCTTCTTCAGTTTGAAGGAATTGTTGATGCATTGCGGTTACTTGGGAAACAAGATGGGAGTACACAGTGTTTGGCAAATTATATTTGTCGCAGAATGCATGGCAAACAGCCTCCTCTTCCTTGTTCTCATAAAACTGAAGTGTGAAGAGAGGCTGACGAAAAAGAGAAACATACAAAGAGGGTTGCCTTCTCACCACGAATTTGAAGTTAATCTGAACATGAATCTCAGCAATTTTGTCATATTCTTGATTAAAACATGCAATTTACAAATCAAGAGAGATCTGACCCTTATACGAATTCTGAGGTGACACTGACCGGCACTTTTGGCCGGTCAGCCATGCCTAACTTTTATCCAAATTGTCCTCCTCTTTTTGGCTGTCCTATGATGTCCTGCCTATAGGACATGCCGACCCATGGTAAAGCGTCGATAGTGGAGGCAGCCAGAAAGCTTGCAGAAAGAAGCGAACTATTTGACAGAAAAGTTCAAAATGTCATTCCTCGACCAATACCTGAAGAAATTCCAAGTGGAAAAATCTGGGACTCATATGAAAAGTACGGTCTCTTCCAAAATTTACAGCTGCATCCAAATATAATCAACGGAATCGCACTGAAAGTTCAAAGCATTTGTGACAGAACTCCACGACCAGGAACGAAACCAACTCTGACAATCCCTGATCGTCTTGTACTGTATCTTCAATGGCTGAGGGGCAATGAAACGATCGAACGGATTGCGTCGATGATGAAGCTGTCACCATCAATGGTTGCCAGTGGGATTACATACATCAGAGACAAGCTCTTTGAGGTTGCTCAGCGAGAAATGGCGATGAGGAGATGCAGACCTCGCATTCCTGACAATCAACAGTTCAGGAATGTGGCTCTTCTTGTCGATGCAACGACCATCCCAATCGAAATCCCTTCTGGAACGTTCAACGAGAAAAAGAAGTGGTACGATGGACACCACAAGATGTACAGTATGAAGGTGCTTGTCGGTGTAATGGCTACTCCACCGTTCGAGGCAGTCATTGTGAGCCAACTGGTCGAAGGAAGCGTCTCTGAACTGGCGATTTACGAGTCATGCCTCCCAGAGATGAAGGAATATCTCAAAAAGACGGATGAGGAAATGCAGCTTTTGGCAGGGGACGAAAACTTTGCCGAATGGGCAGTGATGGGAGACAAAGGATACATCGGAGAATCGGATGAGATCAGAATGATCCATCCAAAGAAGAATGTGAAGCCGGAGGCACTAGCTGACATCCAGCTTAACGAAACAATTGCCAGTTTCCGAGTTCCAGTGGAATGGTTCTTTGGCAGACTGAAAAGATTGTGGCACAGACTGGCTCTGAGATACAATGCCGACAGAAAGAACCTCAACGCTGATTTTCACATTGCTGTGTGGCTGACCAACATTGACATTGCGCAGAAGAACCTGACAGATGAAGATGGGCAGTATTCTCATCAACTGATCAGTTCTCTCCTCGACACGGTCCAAGAAAAGGAGGTAAGACACCGCGAAGCTGTTCGGATTTCGAAACAAAAGAGACAACAATCCACCAAAACCATCGATCTGATGATGTCTCAGCCCGCACTCGAATCATTGGACTGGTCAGATGACATGGACATCTACTAAGGTATTTCTCTCTCTTCATCATCACTTTTTTGAGTACTCTTGATTGAAAGACGGTTTTCCCACAACTCTCCCGGGTTTTTTATCGTCTATAAACTCATTTCATGTCTAAACTGCACTTAAATTCAATTTTTGTATAGTAAAATGGAGTATCGGTGAGTTGAATCAAGTTGATCAGAGTTGTTCTGGGTTGATCTGACTTAACTTGAGTCAACTCAGGAAAACTCAGAATAACTCGAGTCAACTCAAAATTACTCAGTGGCACTCAATTTAACTCAGTCAAATTCAATATAGGTCTGTCAACTCTGGTTTACTGACTTTTCTCAAGAAATATCTAATGAGCCAGAATTGAGAACGATCCTCACCCCAACCAATTGTTCATTTTCAACCCCAATTATGTATTCACTTGATCTCAATTCTATCCAAACACACATGATTTGTTCAGTTCTATTTCTTTTGTGACATTTGATCGTGAAAAAGTATTCGAGATGATTCTGATCATGATCAACCCAAGATTGGTTTTTTTTGACAATCATCTCACTTTGGTTATAGACACTAATATTGAAGATTTATGACAAAGAAATTATGGTAAGCATCATTGAAATATACTGGCGTGACCGAGCCTTTTGGGTCGGTCAGTGTCACCCCACTTTTCTTCTAAGGGTCAGATCAATACATCACTCAGAAATATGGTTGAATGCATTACAGCAAGATCTTAATACAAACAAAAACATGGGTTAGGGTAGGCATGGGCAGTGGTCGGTCTGAAAACATCGAGTCCAGTCCCTAAAAATAAAACAGTCGGCGACTTTTTTGAAGTGCCCTTTAGTCGAGCGGTAGCACACCAGCTTTTTGCTCCCCGGACCCAGGATCGAATCCCGTCAGGGACACTTTATTACAGGGTGGCCCAGAAGTAGTCTAACCGTATGGGTCGATCACTTCTTGTCGAACAAAATCCGTTGACACCAATCGTCTTTCTCCTCATTACAATGCTTCTAAATTTAACTTCTTTTCATTTCACCACTGTTTCGTTGATCAACAATCCTTGTCAGCTCAAGAAAGGAGTGTTCAAAAAATGGAGTCAGTCCCGTTTCATGAGATCCATTGAGACTACAGTCGAGGAAGCACTTGTGAAATGAAAAGAAGGGAAATTTAGAAGCATAGGAAAGAAGAGAAAGTCGATTGACGTCAATTGCACATGTTCGAAGAAAAGTGATCGACCCATACGGTTAGACTACTTCTGGGCCACCCTGTATTCTCTTTTTCTCAATTTTGATTCACATCATCACTACAATTAGTTCATCTCATTTTTCACGAAATTATCGTTTCAGAGGTCGTAGTTCAAGAGTCCCTGAGTCGGTCTGTCCTTCCCCAACATCGGACAAAAAATCGGCCTGTCCGACCGACCCCGACTCTTCCTTTTTGTTCTGACTGCTTTGCTATAGATCCAAATGAAAGAAAACTGGTGTTTAATTTCTATTTCATCCTTACCAAACTCTTTCTCATCATTTATCAGCAAAACATGTCTTGATCAAGCCCAACTCTGAAGTCGAGAGAATGAAATGAAATAAAGACAATTCACAACATCGGTTTGCATCCCTATTGTTTTTCCACTCTTATCACCCTCTGTCTCCTCATAATCTGCGACTTGAGCCAGAAGTCGATGTGAAATTGGAACTGGTCAAAATGACGGAGATAACGAATAAATTGCTGGAAGATTTCTCCAGAGGAGAACATATCCAGTTGGAATGAAGAGCGAAATGAAGATGAAGAGATGAAGATGAAGGAAGATAAAGACTGTGACTTTCTTCTACAAAATCTGTTTGATCTTATCCTATTGTTCGTCCATTTCCTTCATTCTACTCTTTACACTCCACTCTTTCCAGGATTCAATTTCTCTCGCTTTCCTCGGTCATCACAGCGTTGATTCTGACTTCGCACAAGAATCTGTCATACGTTTTGATGCTGGCGCTGTTCTGTGAAACTTTGGATGAAGAAGTGTGCTTCTTCACGTCATTGCATGTCAGATCCATCTTGTCCCATTCATCCTCATCTCTCTTCTTTTTTTCACCAATTTTTCTCATCTTCCCTTCTTCATCGAAAAACTTCTCTTTTCTTGTAGCACAAAACCAACAGATCGTTTCTCTCACGTCCTCATTCTGATTCATTTCTCCTTTCAACATGGAATGGTCAAAACACTCAAAAAAACAAACCAATTCAACTCCGATTGAACGAATCGGTAGAGAAACAAGTTGAAACCCAAATTACATAAGTAGTCAATGTCTGACATGCAAGATAGTGCTCTATTGACACCAACGATGAGCAGACATCAAGGATCTTTCCAGAACAAGAACTCTGATGCTGTTCTCTGAATATTTGGAACTCTATGTATGTATCTTCACCTCATTGTTTCATCTATCCTTCTTCAATTGTTCTTCCTCGTTTCATTTCTTTAATTCTTCTTCATTTCACATCCTCAGCTCCCTCAACATCTTTGGTGAACTTCTTCTCAACATTCATATAGTTGCCCTTCTCTCTCACTCCAGTGCAGTTTAAAACGATCATCACTCGTATGCCTTCCTTTTTAACCAACTTTTTCTCCTCACAGGAGCGAATGGTCAGAAGGATCAAATGATCCACGATGGATATCACAAAGGACATGATACAACCTGACCAAATGAACATATACAGCACGGAGATTCAAAAATAAAGGAAACCCATCAACGAAGGGATGAATGCTGGCAATAGGTTACTTTAAGGGACTGACTAAAACTAACTCTAGTAGTCCTAAAAGCATTCCGAGGCATGTTTTCTTCATAGAGATATGTCACTAGGATTCAGGAGAAAGATCGCCTCCTTTGAAGAAACAATAAAATTTAGGGTCGGATCAAAACCTCTAATCTGAAATGGAAGTTCATCAGAACTTTTTAGCTCCCCTAGAAAGTTGAATAATCTATTTTTGAGTGACTAGGTGGTCACTAAATCCTAATTTATGTCCTAACGACAGAGAACCAGACACTTCACTTTTTTGATCAACACATTTCCAACTCTTTTATTTCTAGAGAAAACTCAATTATCTGTTCTCTACTTCCACAAAGGCTTCGAATTTCCTAGAAAATCTCTAGAATATCCTCTTAGAATCGGTATTTGACCAGTCCCTTAAAGTTACTTATTGCCTGAATGCTGAAGAAGAGAAACAGAATACAGACAACGGATAAAGTGTCGACAAAAATGGCCACTAGAAGAGAACTGAAACGAAAAACTGAAGGAAAAGGGAGACAGAGCATGAGTACGAGTGATCAGATCGTACATTGCGAGAATATTGGGACAATCTATGGCAAGATTCAGCCGATCTCCAAAGGATCACCATAGAAAGAAAGAAGGGGAAGAAAAGAAGGGAAACCGAAAAGGATAAGTGGAAGAACTAAATCGTTCGTTTCATCGATCAGACGAATTGGAAGCACTTATCGAGCTAATCAGACAGGAGACATGAGAAGATCTCAAAGTTCAGAGCATCACAAGCAATCGCAAGATGACACGATGAGGAAGACACATCTTGAAACAGAAGAGCGAAGACAACACATAAATTGGAGGAAACTACCAAAAGGAGAGGACATACTGACAAAGGACGATCTTCACCATGTGACGCAGGAAAAGTGGTCTCATCAGGAAACAACCGAAGATCTGAGGGAAGAAGGTGAGACTGTCATGTGGAAGTGACGAACGATGGAGAAAGAAAGCAGGAAGAGAGATCATTGAAAGAAGGCAATGAACTGTAGAACACAAGAAAAAGAGGGAAATGGATGGACAGAAGAATGGATCAACCAAGACAGAGGAAGGAGCAGGTTCATTCAGGAAGCAAAGAAAAAGCAAAGTGGACGAAGAAGTTTGAATTACAGCAAATGTGTGGTGAACAGAAAAACGAACGATCATCAAGCGGAACTGAAAAGGAAAAGGGAAGGAGACAAAAGAGAAGCAGTGAGAAAAAGGTGGGAAAGGGAGAATGACATAGGATGATTGAAGAAGCCAATAGAAAGAAGAGTGACCGCGCTGACAAGTGTTGTTCGAACAAATTAATCTTGTTGTCCCTTTTCTTTGACGCTTTCATCTCTCACTTCACTCCTTCTCATAAAAGTCCGTGATATTGAAGCTAGTTCTCTTCATCGAAATGATCTTCCCATTTTCCACGCAGAATTATCAAAACTGCATGTCTCTCGGATTAAAATAGAACTTATTCCACTCAATTAACATGAAGATCCAGGAAACAGTCCCTAGAGAATGACCATGAAGGATTCTCAAGAAAACACCATCCTATTTTCGTGAAAAAGGGTTGATCATCAGAAAAAACCAGTCGGTCGGTCGACGAGCAGTCGGACCGACCGCTGCCCATCCCTAGGTTAGGGATGTGCAGTTGTCCGGTCCAAGCTAGGCGCTGTCCAAGGTTGGACAGCGCCTAATTAGGAAGTCGTAACTCGTAAGTTTTGAAAATGGGGAGGATCGAAACGATATGTTGAAATGACAATGAAACGAATGAGTACAGCGAGTAACTACTCATTTTCGGACTTGTTGGCGGTTCTGTCGGATCAGAGTGAGCCCATCTTCTGCAGCTCCCCCTTCTTGTCCATCTCTCGCCGATCGAGGATATCAACACGAGGAAACAAGAGTATTTGCCCCTCTCTCTGTCACATATCTCCAACACCCCGTCTCATCGAATCTGGGTCGCTTCACGCAACCGATGACACTGTGGATATTCACCAGACACTTCATAAGGCGTCCAAACATCTTGATTGGACCAATGAAGGGATCGGATACGTCCTCGTTAATGATGTTTTTGGTCAGGTTGTTGAGTTGCATTGTCTTTCGTCGGGACAAGGTTGATCGGAAGGAGGTGCTCGAGTGGTGCGAGATGAGTGATTGTAGTGAACGTGGCACGTTGACAGTGCGTCCTCCATCCGACGGAGTGCAGAGCGTCAGATGAGTCTGCTTCCAAGTGAGCTCGAATCAGGCGTGCGCGAAGGATGGGATGTGAGAGAGGGATGTACTCGAGCGAGGCGATTGTGTCGGAGTGCCTCTTCTAGCGAGCGATGAGTGTCATCTCGTCGCGATCGTCAGCGTCCAAGTTTGGCATCTGCTTCAGGTCGTCCAGCTCGTCTTGATGCGTTTAACTTTCCAACCTCTCCTTCTGCTTCACTCCTTCTATTCCTCTGCTTCTCCAGAATAAACCGAAATTGGGAGGTTGTGAAGGACAGAGATTCTGACGAGAGGATACGAGCTTGTGATTGGATTGAGGACGGGGACATTGCATCCATCTCCCGCTCAACGTCTGTTCTGTCTTTCTTTCATCACTGCACCGTTGTTGAACTTGTACACACGTACCTCTCCGTCGATCGTTCCGAAATGCAACTTCCGCTGCCGATCTTCGATGACGAGAGCAGTGACAATGTTGCCCATGTCGTACTCTCCGTTCTGCTTGCCTGTGTTGGCGTCGAAGAGGTGCATGAACGAATTGACGGCCACTGCAACGTGGACGACAGGATGTTGTAGCTGGCTGAGCGGATCGGGCGGCTTTGTTGTTGAGCATCGATGCAAAGTGGGACGAGGCGGAGTGGGTGCTAATGTGGCTATTCTGCTGGAGGGACTTGAGCAGCACACCCTTCTTGCTCTGTCAGGTGATCTCGAAGAGGCGTTGGGCGGAGATGACTTCACCGTACATTGTGGTCTCCTCCTGCCACACAAGATCCTCGATTTCCTCGTCCAGCATCGATCGGTTCCCTCGTCACCCTTTTCGTGCGAGTGCCCCTCGTGCGATGGAGCACCCAGTCATTTTGAGCTTTCCGTGGTTGCCACGCGGCTTGGAGACAATCCCCCGCTCAGAGCCGATCCGCAGGACGTTCTTCTCTTCGAGTACATCGCCTCCATCTTTCCCTCCGTTCTCCTTCTCCTCATCCACGTGAACCAAACTCTCGCTTCTTCTTCTCCTTCTCCATCTCGGTAGCAAGTTCTTTCGGTTTGGTGTTGTCTTCTTTCTCCTCCTTCACCTCTTCCACCTGCCCCTCCCGCTCCAATGCTTCCTTCGAATAGTAATCAAAGACCATCCCCTTCTCACCCGCGCTTGTCGTCAGCATGGCTTGCTTTAGTTCAGAAATATCCATCTTGTCGCTTTGCAGGGTCTTCAGCAAGTTGAGTAGGTAGGACAGCTGAAGTGTTTGAATGGGCATTGTCGCTTCTCTTTCCAGTTTTTTCTCTTCTTGTCGTCTCTCTCGTTCACCTCTTTCTTTTCAGTCGTTTTCGACTTCCTTGATTTTGATTCCCTTGTTACCTTCAACACGGCCAGGAAAATGTGGGTCCTTCCATCGTCGTCGGAGTATTTTCATTTCTTCAGGATTGTCTGATGTGGAGAGAGGAAGCAAAACGATGTGTGATGGTACGAATCGAACGATAGCGACAAAAGCGAAGAAAAAAAGATAAATGACCATAAAATACCAAACCAACAATTCTTCGTTCCTCCTTCTCCTTCTGCCATTGCCTTTCAAGCACTTTCATGGCCTGGCCTTCGTCTGTGATGATGACACCATCCCACACGACTTGATTCGACTGCTGGAATATTCCTTTGCTCTGCCCTTTGAAGGGATAAACAGTGCAAAGACCAGCCAGGGCGAGAAACGACGAGAGAGGAATGGGAGAAGGAAGATAGTTGAGGAGATGGTTCAGCTGTGATGGGGTGATTAGAAGACCTGATGTCTGAAAGAATGAACAAATATTTCGATATTGGGATCATGATTATCACGAAAATGTGGGTACACAAACATGAAGGGTGTTGATGAGAGCTCCTGGCTGAGAGAGTTCAACTTCATCATGTTTATCATATATCTCATAGGTTTGAACGTATTACCACGATGAAATCGGTACCCTCCTCCTGTGCATTAATGTGTCGTTTTGGTCTATGGAAACCGCAGAGTTTCGATCGGAGCAATCTCGTCATGATTGACTGGTTGGATGGATGAACACATGATGAAGAAAGGGAAAGAGAAATAACTGAAGGGCAAAATCATGGATAAAACAGTTAATTGGTTGAATGATGGACGCAATACCCACAATGATCGAATAGTACTGAATCACCAACAATTGCGCCTCTGAATAGGTTGGACACGTTCTAGCTGACGTCCAATGGTTCGGAAAGAGCTGGAATAACAAGGGAGATGAATACTGATGGTGTGAGTTGTCCTTATCTCTTCTCTTTCTGTCCTTAACAGGTTGCGGTTTGATAGTGATATCCATGTCACACTAATGAAGAGAATGAGATCGATAACGTGTAAAAAACAATGGAGATACACACTAATGATGAGATTTTTTCAAACATTATTCCTTTATGATGTCATACATTGTGAGGAGAAACGGCTTTTGATGGCTGCACCTATTTCCATGAATTAGGATTCACTTGAGACAAGAATGATGTGAAGCAGGACAATAGAATGCTTGAACCGACAAGTGAATTCAAATTGCGATTTAAGAGGTTCTGAGAGAAAATGGACGACGAAAGCAAATAAAGATGGGGAGGACGATCCGGACATGTCCAGGACTGGACCGTTTTGTCCGTTTTCAACTGATCGCTATAAACTTGTGAATTATGATGTTAAGAGGACGGACGAAGGACAAAATCTTGACAGAGGACAGGGGTCCTGTCCTCCTCGGAAAATCAGCTTTGTTTTCCTCCATTTCATCTGAATTCACCTTCTCTCTGTTCTTCAAACACTCTTTGTCTCTATTCGGACCTGTTCAATGCCAGAGAATGCTTCAAAATGTCTGAAAAGAAGTTTCTTCACCCCGCACTTTTTTCATGGAATTTTCTGACTATATAGCAGACTTGATCCTTCAATATTCGATCATATCCATCGTATGACATTAAAAAGGGCGTTAATATGTGTGAAAATCAGTTTGGTGGTGAATCACGAGCCGTAGGGGCTCTGTCTCCTAAACTCCTAATTAGGAGTTTAGAGGACGATCGGCCCAAGAGAGGACAAAGAGGAGGACAAATCGGACAAGCACCTTATATTCACACTGGAACTTTCTCTCAATTAGTTCATCCAACTTCTGCACTTATCTCAAAAGAGGACAAATCGGACAAATCGGACATGTCCGATTTGTCCCGATCCTCTTCCCCACGATGAGTTGTCTTCGTCATCTCTTTTCTTTCAGGACCTCTCATTCCGCAATTTGACTTCCGTTCTACATTCAACCCTTCTATTGTCGGGTTCTAAATCAATTTTGTCTGTGTTGAATCCAAATTCGTGAAAAACCACTTGACCCAGAATTGACTCCTCTTCTTCTTGTCATTGATATCGTATCGAATTAATCTGGTGAAAAATCACTCCATCAGTATGTATCTCCGCTGTTATTACCCTCTTCTTCCCATGTTTCTCATCATTTATCCGACATAGATGACTTGATCGTGTAACAATCTGAAATAAACAGAAAGAAATGAAATAGGAAAAACTCCCAACATCAGTATGCATCTTTATTGTTTCTATACTCATTTTCATCAATTAGCCGAACCACATACCTCCTCTGTTCTTCCGAACAACACGGAGAACTTCAAGGACATCCCGTTCCCGACACTGTCCATAACTCCGCCTTTCTCTTTGTCAGAACGTGATTTGAAGGAACCAATCACCTCTTCAGATTTGACACAATCTCCGACTCACTCACAATCGAGAACTGTATCGAAGCCAAACGGAAGGAGGATCTGAACGTGCCGCTCTCCGAAAATAGGCTACTGCCACAGAATGAAACAGATTCCCTCATCGTACACACGGGAAATGATGTGTTGAGCGGGTCTTATTCATGCAAAGAATTGCGGAACGAACGTGGGCAGCCAATTTACAACCAGCCTCCGATGATTAGGCGGATGACTCACTTTTTCTCGATCAACTTCCGAAACAAACCACCAAGTGCGACTCTGACGATATTTCATCATTCTGCTCTGACTTGCGATTGAAGAGAAGCCGACACGAGAAAATGGCGATCAAGACGGATTTCACCGCATACTCGATTTAAAATACGATAAATATCATGCGCATCAGTACCTAGTCTCATCAACGACGATGAATCTTCGAGGAAAAGAAACAAGAATCTATTCTACATGGTTGGTGGACGAAGCTCGTCAACATGAATCTCGGACGTGGAAAAACAAAGCAAACTACCATGAAGAAACGATCAAATTCATATTTATCTTCTCAAATTGTTCGATTTATGTTTCATGGATGATAATTGATTGTCGAGGGATGTTTCTTTCGAACGGACAACTCTCGAACTCCAACGTGGTCATTTCGTCAAGCATGATCATCTCAAATCCTGCATGTTCCCCATTTATGCTTGTCTGTTCTGAGGTGAACGATGGATGTTCAATTTCTTTCATTGACGTTGTTCCCAGATCGAGTGAACTTCGGACACTCCTTCCACTGATTGCCTTTTCCCCAATCCGCAAATTCTCCTCCGCCCAACCACCCTGCTCTGAGATAAACAGTGCAGCTTCTGTCAGCTGCTCCGGTCTCCTCATTCACGTCACCAGCCTCGTTCTTGGAACTGGTCCTCTCCTCTCCCCAGGACACTTTCGACAGAACAGAATCAAGTCGTACCGACTCAACTCACAGTTGACTCATCTCTCCTCTCTTCCCGCCTCCTGACACAATGAGCTCGAACCAACTTAGTGGAACAGGGTGTGTGGACTCAACAACGGAGAATCCCTCGTCTGCTCGAACGTCTCCTTCACCCCTTTGCCGCCTCCTTCAACAGAATCATCCAGAAATCAACGGCATCGTTCAAAACCACATCACGTTCAGTCGCTGTTTGTTCATGGCGTGTTCAGCGCAGTTTGATGGAAGTGCGACACTCTCCGGCCCTTCCTCTCTTTCCATCTCAGGCTCGGTTTTCCAGCCAGTCTCTGCCTCATACTCTTCATGGACTGCTGCCGTCCTCCCTCTGAAGGCGAGGTGAGTTGTGCCATGCGCCTCGCAGACAGCTCCGGGCTCGTTCTGGACAGCGTGATATTCAGAGGAATCGACTCTTCAAAGGGATGGAGTTCGTGCTCCAGAACCCAGGGTGCTCGTCGTTGTTCGCAACAAGAATCACGAACTGTGACTCCACGACAATTGCCGAGAATTACCTGATCGTTGACGAGGACAGACTGGACAGTACGCTGATCCCTCATCCAACACAAAACGCCATCACCAGCAGGATCTTGTATAATCTTCTCGACGAGGCCACAGCGACTCTTCAGAGATTCGCAGAATCGGCCGTCGAAGGAAGGATGATCGCCACCCCTTTTCTCGCTTCCTCATCTTCGATTTTCCAGAGCTTGACACACAATCTGCTCTCAGTGAAGTGCACATCCGACGAATTCATCGTCGATCCTTCGATTCAATCATCAACTCATTCAATATTCCTCTCAACATGCGTCCTCACCCTCAACAGTGGTCACCTTATCCCAATCACCTCGTTCTGATGGTACTGTCGTTCACTTCACCGGACAGGCCATCACTGACGCGCTTCACAACCACTCTCGACACAGTAGTCCTGACTACGTGAGATACACTCAGAGTGGACTCGGAATGCCGACAGGAACTTTCACTCTCCACGATCTCCCGTCCCTGCTCTACACGATCGCACACTCCCTCCTCTTCACGATCTTCCGTCCCTCATCTCCACGATCGCGCACTCCCTCCTCTCCACGATCGCACACTCCCTCCTCTCCACGATCTTCCGTCCCTCCTCTTCACGATCTTCCGTCCCTCATCTCCACGATCGCGCACTCCTTGTTTCCACGATCGCACACTCCCTGCTCTACACGAACGCTCCCTCCTCTTCACGATCTTCCGTCCCTCCTCTCCACGATCGCGCACTCCCTGCTCTCCACGATCGCACACTCCCTCCTCTCCACGATCTTCCGTCCCTCCTCTCCTCGATCGCACACTCCCTCCTCTCCACGATCGCGCACTCCCTGCTCTCCACGATCGCACACTCCCTCCTCTCCACGATCGCGCGTCCCTCCTCTCCACGATCTCACACTCCCTCCTCTACGATCGCGCGTCCCTGCTCTCCACGATCGCACACTCCCTCCTCCACGATCGCACTCCCTCCTCACGATCGCGCCTCACTCTACTCGATCGCACACTCCCTCCTCTCCACGATCGCACTCCCTCCTCTCCACGATCGCACTCCTGCTCTCCACGATCGCGCACTCCCTCCTCTCCACGATCTCTGCTCTCCACGATCGCACACTCCCTGCTCTCCACGATCGCACACTCCTGCTCTCCACGATCGCACACTCCCTGCTCTCCACGATCGCATACTCCTCTCCACGATCACTCCCTGCTCTCCACGATCGCACACTCCCTGCTCTCCACGATCGCACACTCCTCCTCTCCACGATCTCACACTCCTGCTCTCCACGATCGCACCCTGCTCTCCACGATCGCACACTCCCTCCTCCACGATCGCACACTCCCTGCTCTACTCGATCGCACACTCCTCTCCACGATCGCATACTCCTCTCCACGATCGCACCCTCCTCTCCACGATCGCGCACTCCCTGCTCTCCACGATCGCACACTCCCTGCTCTACTCGATCGCACACTCCTCTCCACGATCGCATACTCCTCTCCACGATCGCACTCCCTCCTCTCCACGATCGCGCACTCCCTGCTCTCCACGATCGCACACTCCCTCCTCTCCACGATCTCACACTCCCTGCTCTCCACGATCGCACACTCCCTGCTCTCCACGATCGCACACTCCCTGCTCTCCACGATCGCACCTCCTCTCCACGATCTCACACTCCCTGCTCTCCACGATCGCACACTCCCTGCTCTCCACGATCGCGCACTCCCTGCTCTCCACGATCGCGCACTCCCTGCTCTCCACGATCTCACACTCCCTGCTCTCCACGATCGCACACTCCCTGCTCTCCACGATCGCATACTCCCTCCTCTCCACGATCTCACACTCCCTGCTCTCCACGATCGCATACTCCCTCCTCTCCACGATCTCACACTCCCTGCTCTCCACGATCTCACACTCCCTGCTCTCCACGATCTCACACTCCCTGCTCTCCACGATCGCACACTCCCTGCTCTCCACGATCGCGCACTCCCTGCTCTCCACGATCGCACTCCCTCCTCTCCACGATCTCACACTCCCTGCTCTCCACGATCGCACACTCCCTCCTCTCCACGATCGCACACTCCCTGCTCTACTCGATCGCACACTCCCTCCTCTCCACGATCGCACACTCCCTCCTCTCCACGATCGCGCACTCCCTGCTCTCCACGATCGCACACTCCCTCCTCTACACGATCGCGCGTCCCTCCTCTCCACGATCTCACACTCCCTCCTCTACACGATCGCGCGTCCCTGCTCTCCACGATCGCACATTCCCTCCTCTCCACGATCGCGCGTTCACTCCCATTCACACACTCAATTCTAAATATATCGATTGCTTCATCTCTCACTTCATTTCAAATCAAATTTCGCCAACGTCAAGCTGTTCCCTCGGGTTTTCTACGCTAACCGGATGAATTCCGCAGTATCTTCACTCATTTTCTTCCATTTGTTCCGACCCAACCTGAGGTAGTTGTGTGAAGGCGAAGAAGAGTGCTTGTTTCATCACTACTCCGTCCACTTCCTTCTAACTTCTTTCGTATTCTGTATTTCGCAACATTTCATCGGAAACAAAAGTATTCGAGAAGATTCGATCCGTGATCAACCCTCAATGTGATTTGTTGGATCGACTTCGTTGATTTTCACGTTTTTTGCAAAATCAAGCCAAATTCGATCCTAAAATGCACTTTTATCACTGGAAATATCCAAAATTTTCAATTTTCTTTCAATTTCAGAATCGGACAAGAAAAAGAGGAGGACGGACAGAAAGTGAGGAGGACAGGACAACTTAACATCATAACTTGTGAAGAAATTCAGGCGATTCTTTTTTTCAATAAATGAGCGGATGTCCAAGCTCGGACCACCGTGGACATTTCAGCAATTTATGGGATTTTGGTCCATTTAAAGAAAGAAATTGGATGATTGAACATTGATTTATCAGTGGGATCTGCTTGTTCGTAACTCCGAACAAGTCTTGAATTATGGTTTGGATCAAAACCCTCAATAATATCTCAAATCATGAAGTGCTATCTCAAACTGTGAAATACCTATATGGAAAAAAAATCGTTTTTGAGAGGTGGTAGGCAAACGATATTGTGACGATGATCCGTATTTCTCGGTTCTTTGAATAAGGATCTTGAAGTGAAACAGAATTAAGGGATGAAAAGTCTGTTTTGGTCACCACGTTGATTGGGACTCCATGACATGACCACGGATTATGATTAGACAGTCCAGGTTAAAGTGGATATGTCTCCTGGGATCCAAAGTTCTGACAAGTCTCACCTGTTCCTCATACAGGGTGAGCCAAAAGTAACCTTCTCTAGGGGCCGATCAAAGCCTTTTTCGACAAAAGTTAAAAAAGAGAGTTTCAAGACGTGAAATATGAAGAGAGTGATCATTAAAGCTTAACTGAATTCTCGTTCGTTTTTTGTCAGAA
The DNA here is from genome assembly GCA_033064195.1 of Blattamonas nauphoetae. Classification (NCBI taxonomy): domain Eukaryota; phylum Preaxostyla; order Oxymonadida; genus Blattamonas; species Blattamonas nauphoetae. Next base: position 44,650 of record JARBJD010000011.1, on the reverse strand, counting down.
ATCGGGACATGCGAACGATCTGACTTCATTCGTACACTGCACTGAAGTTGATTAGAAAGAAATCAGTGAATGAGGTGGTGAGCAAACAGTATAGCGACAACGATCTCTATTTGATGTTTGTTTTCGAAAAGATGACATAAAAACACAATTGTGGGATGAAGGTTACTTTTGGCTCACCCTGTAGTCACCGGATAAACCCGCTTTTATCCATAAACCCGCACAAAATCCAAAATGTTGATCATCTTTATGGATTAATTCCTTCCATTTCATTTTTTCACTTTTTAGAACTAGTTACTCCAAATTGATTAAAAGGGAGTCAGTTCAAAATCAAAAAGTGGGTCACATTTGTGCAGAACACTTGAAGAATGATAAACTGTGCTCTATCACATTCAACACCTCCTCCTCACAACTTTCACTCACACCAGACAACGCGAGAACTTGCTGAACCCGCCATCCTAGCTCTCAGACACAATCCAAGATCGCTGAACAAAACGCAGCTCTTGATCGAACTTTTCAGATAACGCTGTCGACTACCTTCCACTTCTTACACCAACTACAATTTCGCTTGCAATCTCATTCCATCATTCTTGTCTCGGAGCTCCAGACACCAAACTTTCACTCGCAATGTCGAAAGGAAAACTTAACCTATCACTTGGAGCGGACGTAATGAACATGCGGATGCATATGATTGATTGCTTTATGGGCGTGAACGACGATAATCGTTCTATTTTGAATTTCGCCGAGCATCTCGCGAATCTTACTCCCAACCAGAAAAGAATCAATTCCACTCTGAATCGCTCAATTGCAACAATACTATCTCGGTATCCAGAAATGCACACCCAATTCGACGAGGGACTGCGAAAATTGGATAGCAAGGACAACCAGATAGTGATGAACGAGGGAATCACTGTCACACTGCTCTGCCATCGCAAGAATCTGTACGCTGGGATTGTTTGTCCAAAGGAACTCTTCTCTCTCATATTGCACATAATTAAGCTCGCCAACTCCCTCTTCAACAAGTCGATCCCATCTGTCCATGTGCATTCTGGAGTCGATAAGTTAGACATGCTTGACCATCCATTCGGCGTAGAATAGCCAGAAGTGAGAAACGGACAGCGAGTGACAGATCGAGTGTAACATCCTTCCTTCCTCCTGTCATGACACTCGGCGGGAAGGCTGGCAGCATGCGAATCCCCATCGACTCCCTCATCACATCAGATTTGGGCGGAGAGTTGGTCAACACCGTCGTGTGTGAGTTTACCGATCTGCTATTCTCTGTCCACACCAAGTTGTGTGACACTGGCGTACCAGGAACGATGGCCCAACCAAACATGACCACCACGTGCTGCCGAACAAGTCAGACATTCAGCTTCTGACCGTCCAGTTGACCGGAACCAGCATCGTCACAACAAGCCAGTTCTCCGCGTGGGTTCATCGAGAGGACGAGAATACTGTCCCGACAAGCTCATTCATCGACTCAATCTCTGTCATCATCCCGCTCATCATCATCTCCACTTCATATGAAGAGGAACTTCGCTTCGAGACAGCAGCGAAGATCGCACTTGCCGTGGCAAAGATGCGAGTATTGGAAGACGCGATCAGAAACGAGCTGATGAACAAGTACTCTCCAAGGACCACACTGAGAGTCGATGTGAGTGCAGCTTTGTGAACATCGCGGAGGGTGGGCTGCGAGATCTCATGACAATTCTCGTCCCTCTTCTCAAGGAAGCCCTTCGCATGATTCCGGTGATTCTGAAGATGATGGAGGCATGTTGTTTGGCAGGACCAGCTGACCAGGATCAGGAGAAAGACAAGAAGGAGCTCTCGAATCAGTTGAAAAGAGAAGAAAAGAGAAACCTCAACACCTTCATAGCTCGAAAGAGACTCCTCGCCTTCTTCGTCACGTCTCTTGCTCTCGAAGCTCACCTCCCACAACTCGACATCCGTATCAACTCTGTTTCTTGTGGCATTGCCAAGTCAGGTCACTCCGCAAAGACTAGCAAGACACTCATCACAGCAAATCTCTCAGACGTTTGCGCATCGGTTGTCATCCGTCCAAATAACATTGGATTGATGGTGGAGACAGGATCGATGCTGACGGGAGTCCGAATCGCTCCAGTTCTCAGTCTTCTCCAAGTCATCCAAGACGAGGATCCGTTTTGACAGCCACTGCTGATAGCAACCCATCTCTCCTTCTGTCTCTGGCGATGTTCATGCCTCGCGGCTACACCGATCCAGCTACAAAAGGAATGCGGATGGACGACGCCAGTTTGACTGTCACACAGGTAATGGAAGGCCAGAAGCCGGGCAAGAATGAGAAAGCCATCAAAGAGAGCCCTCTCGACAAGAAGTTGCTAATGAAAGCAAAAGACAGCGAATACGAAACGAACGACAACGACAGAACGGTGATTGAAGTGGACGCCAAAAGTGAAGGAATGGGACGCAATTTGAACCACGGCACGTGCATCAAGCTGATCCAGACTGTCCTCCACGTTGTGAACTTTGTCATCACACACATTGGCGAGATGATACCGCTCCTGAATGACCTCACTCTGAAGACGGAAGTGAAGAGGATCTGTGCATCTTCAGACAGGTGGAAAAGTTCCGTGTCAAGAGTCTGACACTCCCGAAGTTGTGCTTAACTCTGACCTCTCATAGTTTGCAATGCACCCCAAATTAGCATCCAGAAAGGTGTCTCGTCCAACCTGACCCTTTCATCATCGACGGAAAGAGAAGATGGAGATTGTTGAAGAGAACGCAGTTGGAACGATCGTCATCGTGTTCGACCACGCAACAGAGAGGGGATCACAACAGATTCTTCGAGGGTGGTCGACTGTGTCGAAGCATATGAGAACGAGCTGCTCCTCGCTCCCAGCACCCTCACATTCTGCTCAAATGCTCACAAGATGTGCTCGAATGTGCTGAAGCTGGTCTCGGCTTCAAAGAGGCAGATAAACATGCGTGGAGATGATCATCATGTGCCTCGCCCGCATTCCACTCATCTTCATCGACTCTTGCCATTGTTCCAGACTGCAAGACTTGCTCCAAAACGCGTTCACTCTTTTCAACGAATGCCTCAAACTGATTCTCTCTTTGGTCCTCGAAGCCCTTCTTCTCTCCGTGAAACGCCATCCTCACTGGACAGAAGACTGAGTGGAATCCAGTGATCAATAACTTGACGAAGATTGTGTTCGACGTGAGAAGAGGTAATCATGAATGCACAAGCCTTCCCTCGTATCTTCACCGAAAACGAAGAAGACAACGACACCAAGTCTATCGAATCAGCTCAGAACACCAGCCCGACGATCCGGAGCACGCAAGTTCGCAGCAACTCTCGTTCTATGAACAGATTCGAAACATACACCGAGTTCCCCGCCCTCCAAGTTCCAAGCTTACAAGCAGTTCATTGCACAGCAGGGGGTTCGCATGGTCGACTTCAAGTTGTTTGGGTTGGGGGCAGAAGGCGGAAAGGCAGAGATTGTGGGATCACTGGAAAACTGGGCAGTTCAACGACCTCAACGCGAAAGGAATGGATGACGCCGCGCATCGCTTCAACACAGATCTCAAACAATGAAAGACAGGTTGTGGACACATCGAACAGTGGAAGGCCCTCAAAACACGAACCGACTCGTTCAAACTTCATCTCCTCCTCATCACGTACCTCCGCAACGACGACATAAGGCAGGCCCAGCCAGATTAAGGACATCGAACAGCTCCGCATCCAACAGAAGATCCTCCAGTGGATCTCGTCTCTACTATTCACCGCATCCCAGACCAATGGAATCGCATTCACTCGCTCTCAGCACGCTGTCTTGCTCCGAAAGCGGACCGTTGTGAAGTTCCACGGAAGGAAGCATTCCGCCCACATCGGGATCGAAGAGATGGATGGAGTCTCCTTCCGCTACGTAGTTGTCAACAGTGATCGTTTTGGGAAGAACAGCGGGGTTTACCGATATCCGTGTGAGCCCAACCCGTAAGACATCCACACTCTGTTGGATCTCGACACGTCATTGTGCTATGTCGCTACCAATCCGACTTAACTTGCAGAGAGTTTTGTGAAGCGACAGCAGGCGATGGAGTCGAGACTGGCAGTTTCGATTGTGGAGCTGTGTCTGGCGGAGAATGTGAGAAACAACTTCATTCTCTCTCAAGTTTTTCCACACACATAAACAGGATAATCAACGCCAAGTGTCTTCTCTACCTGAGCGCAGTACCACTCATGAAATCCTCGTCAGCTCAGCATTCGATGGAATTTGATGAGTGCTTTTCTTCTCCTCATCTTTCCAGATAGATAACGGGAAGAACCAGGCTTTCTCGAAAGGATCAAAGGCAATGGTGCAAGTGGGATGATCATGTTCTGAAGTCAGATCACAATTCTGTTTATCGATGAATCAGTTTGTAGTCTCCTTTCACCACTCAACTATTGTTCATCATCCCGTCCTCTCCATCTCAGGACAGCTGATGAGGCCATGCCCGCTCAAGATGACACAGTCACTTGTGTCGACTCAACATCCAGTCTTTCCCTATGAACACAGGATCCCAGGCTGACATGTTGCGCAGAGCGGAAATTCGAGGAGGACATCAACCTCGATCTGATGAAATCCAAGCCGAAGACGTCGACGGAGCACACTGAACGGATGACACATGATACACATTCGATGACAAGGCCATTCGGTTTGTCAATATACTCGCCTTCCTCTTCATTCCATTCAATCTTTCTTTTGTTTCAACGTTCTTGTCAATCTTCTCTCACTTCTATTATTCTTCTTTCAGCTCCTGTTTCATTAGTTTTCAATGCCTTCCACAACCACAAAGCTAATTATCAGCAAGATATGAACCATCCAACTCCCATATTGACACCACACTCACACTCTGCAACTTGCCCACGCACAAGCCTCTCACCATTGAGTTCCAGACCATCCTGCTGGCTCTCGGCTACCATTGCAAGAGGGAAACCCACTCGCTCACCGTGTGATGCAAATGGCGTCAACTCCTTGTAATCACAATTGCTACTATATTATCTGAATTGTATTTTTCATTTCATGAAATATCAATCTCGTGAGACGCTTTTTTGTGGAATCCAATCTTGATCACAACCATTAAAAAAATAGTGATACCAACAGATTTAATATGTGATGTGGTGAGATAAAAATGCAAATTTCAAGATCAGTGCAATTATTTCAACTTGATTTCTCAAAACTAGAATTTGTGCGGGTTTATGTATTTTGTGCGGGTTTATCCGGGCACTATCAACTTTACTCGGTGAAAAGAGGGTGAAAGAACGATCTTTGTGAATGAGACGTAAAATTTTGGGTTAAACGTGAAATCGGGACGAAGTTTATCTCATTTTTCAGTTAGCAACGAAAACGAAGTGAATTGAGGAAACCATAATTCAAAAATTGTTCGGAGTTGCGAACAAGCAAGCCCCACTGATGCCTGAGGAATCACTTTTTTTCACCTTGGACAAGGTCTCTGTCCGATGTCCGATGAGAACGAGGTTTTGTCCGTCCGTTGCACATCCTTAACATGGGTAAGAAGATGAAACTGTCAGAAGGTTTAAAACGGTTGTGATCTACCCAGAGTCAACGTTCGCCCATGTCCGAAATCTTTCATGATGCCAACAACACATCAACAAGGTGTGCTTCACCAGTCTTATCATCTTCACCGTCGTTTCATCACGTCCTGCAGATTTTTTTCCGTCTCTATTCAATTCTTTCGTCTTGATCCCAGTTTTAATCTCCTCTCTTCACAAATCCATGGTGTGTGAATGACTGTAGATTTAGACAACACTTCTGGTCAGGTCGAAGATAGGTATTCAAGCTGAGACTGCGAAGAAGACAACAATGAGGAACCAGCGGAAGATAAGAACGAAGAGAAAGAAGACAACGTGTACAATGATCGATTTGAGGAAGAGATGTCTGAAGACGTTGCGAATGCCCTTGAAGATGCTGGAGAAGTGGAGGGACAGGATGGTGGTGCTGACTCTGTCAGTGAACCAGACGACGAGAACAGTTGTTTGGACGCTGGATGTGACAATGAAGAATTGGGAGTAGACTGATTTGAAAGCAGGATGAGCGAGTCTGAACACGGAGAATTGGAGGAGGATCAAAATGTCGACGAAGAAGAAGCTGAAGATAAAGGAGAAATCGATCCAGAACAGTCGATACAACCAGAAGATAATGATAACGGAAACATGGCAATATCTGATGGAGAACAAGTAAATTGTGAAGGTGGGGAGCAGGAAGGTGGATATATTGAGCAATTCGACGAAGAATCGGAAGTGGAATTGACACACGATGAATCGACGAAACAGATCGATGTGGACAACGACGATGACAACGATACTCACCCCGAAGAACATGAGGATGATGCTGAAGGAAAAATCGAAGCTGATAAACAAGAAGATGATGAGGAAGGGAAAGAAATGGAGGAGGAATTGGATGACGCTAAGGGAGAAGCCGCCGAGGATGGAAATGATGAAAAAGAAGACGTGGATGCTGAATTGAAGGGCGGTGTGGAGATACAGGAGAACAATGAAGGGAAAGAAGAATGCGATGATGAAGAACCAGATGGACAAGACGACGCATCTGACCGCGATGAAGAAGCAATAAAAGAAGATGAAATTGAAGCTGAGGGGAACATCGATGAAGAGAAGGACGCAGAAGCTGACGAGGTGGTTTGCACACGCACATTTGAACGGGAAGTGCCGGATGAGTTTGGGGATAGAAAGGCTGAAGAATCAGAAGAGGACAAGACTGATGAAGGTGCAGAAAACGATGAAAATGAGGAAATTTCAGACATTGAAATGAACATGAAGGACGAAGACAACCAACTAGATGATATCCAATCACTCGATCCTGCCGATCAAGATATTGGTGAAAAGGACGGTGTGATGGAAGGAAAAAGCGAAGTATCTGATGAGGAAGGTGGAAATGATGAGTTAGCGGAGGGGTGAACAGGAGAAGCTGGAAACAATGAGGAGGGTGAGATCAAAACTCTGTTGTTTCCTCCTTCCCCCCAGAACGACAAGACCGACCTAAATGGGGAGGAAAACGAAAATGAAGATGATAAAAAAGGCTAATACTGCCTATCTGCAGGATAATGAAGAAAACCACGAACTGCTCACGAAAGACGTTTCACAACCCGATCAAGGAGACACTGAGGAAAGAACGAGGGAAAAGAGGAAGAAATGATCGAAGTCGATGAGGTGAATGATGCTGAAGCAGAATTTGGTGAAGGTGACGCAGAAGACGAAGAAAAAGGTGCAACAGAAGCAAAAGGGGAAGAAGAGGAAGGAGAAAACGAAGAAATTGAGGAGATTGAATATGTGGAGGAAGATGTGAGTAGAGATGGGGAAGAAGTGTTGGAAGGAGAGGAAGAGATTATGAAAGAGATTGAATAGGAAGAAGTTGAGAATGGGGAGAAAGAGGAAGGGAAAGAGGAAGAACGGGAAGGAGAGATTGGAGAAGAAGAGAACATGAATGAACAGGAAGTGAAAGACACCGAAAAAGAGACAGAAGTGGAGAAAGAGAAAGACATTGAGGAGAGCGAACACGAACATGAAGAAAACGAAAAAAATGCCACATCCAACGAGGAACAAGTGAAAACAAGGGAATTTGAGAAAGAGAGTTCTGAGAGCGATGGAGAAGACTACAACGAGGATAGGAACGAAGGAGAGAAGAAAGAAGGGGGAGAGGAGAGTGACTCTGTTCGGAAACAAGACTCAGAAAGACGACGATTTGTCTGAAAACAACGCTCTCCACATACAGGAAGAAATGGAGAGAGAAGAAGATAACGGAGGAGGAAGAAGACGAAAGAGGGAATGAGGAGGGAGAGTTCGGAAGAAATGGATGAGAAGAGGATTGAATCTATTTTTCATGAGCTAAAGGTGACCATTTCACTCGACAGCACCTATTAATGTTTGTCTAATGAATCATTTATCTGTAGTGACCCACTTTCAAAACTTTGGCTCGATCAAACCAGTCTTTTTCTGCTCACCATCCTCATGAAAAAATGAGAGAGTACGGTTCCTCTTTCGTGAGTATTGGGAGAAAGAAATGCCATTTTACTCAAATTCTCTTCAATCACTGAATTTCATGCCGTTGAAAGCCATTTTTGGAGATCTTCGGGAATAGCTTGATCAGATCTCACCCATAATTGAAAAACTCACGGTCACTGACGGTCACCACTTTTTGGCCAAAAGTGACCCGGTCACCCCGGTCACGCCAGTATACATTGAAAACATGAAATAGTGAGATATGGGATTAATATGTGGGAAAAGAACGTGTTGAGAAATACCTGTGCTAAAAAATTGACAAATTTGACAGCAGTTTCTTGTTTTGAAAAACCGGAGTAATTTTTAGCACCTGAAATTGGGTGAGGTGAATATATGAATGCTTTCAGAGCTTCTTCCATCATAGAATTCTCTCTGATTCACGTGGGAGTCGCTTCTATTGGGCGTTTGTTCAGGACTGTTCTATTTCATGGTTCCACCTTGTCTTCAGGCGCGGTGTATAACATAAATCATTTTCGTTAGGAAGTATCTGGCCTTGATGAATTTCAGTGGTGGATTAATCGACTCCAGGGCAGAATGTTGACGGATTTCAATCGTCACCGATCTTTCCCAACTTGTCAATCCAAGAGGTTCTTTAACGCTTCTTTTTAAGAGTGTCGGATTGATCAACCCAAAGTGACTAATTCTCCAAATCCTCACTCAACTTCTCAGCTTTTTGCCCTCTTTTCTCCACAACCAGCCATCCGTTTTGAATCACATCAAATGCATTGTGATCGTGTGGATCTCGACAAAAGCTGCTCAAAAAATTAAAGATCTTTTTTTCTAAGTATTTTTTGTCGAGAAAAATATGGGTTTTTTTCGATTTTCCCAAATACCCAGAATTTTTTCTCAATTTTAACTTTAAAATGGGTGCTTTTCTATGATATGGGTCACTGTTTTTGACATCATTCAAAAGTCCGACAATCACAAATAAAACACACAAATGAACACTCATTCCACGGCTCGATCAATGATCTCGAAAATACTGTTCAATCATGTCGAGCACCCCTTTGAGAGAAAAGTCAATTCATTTCTCAATCGTGAGATGAGATTGGTTTTGAATGTTGGTCTTCGAACTTTTGAATGATACCTTAAATTTTGACCCATATGTCCACCAACTTTTTCTAAGGGGCGATCATGATCACTTCAGCATTTGACTCTTTAACGAAATCAGAACTCTATCATTTAGCGGAAGATATCAAAAAAGTGGCCTTGAATAAACTTGGTGATGACTACTCTAAAATTTTCTTTCATATTCACACAAAAGGTGAATGGGGCGTCAGAATCAAAGACACAATTTTTCTAAGAGAAAAGGGTATGTTGATTGTACTTCTTAAATATTTGTCTCTAAGAGAGAGAGATGACGAGGCTTTTGGAATTGTCAAAAGCTTCTAAAGTGATGGAACATCACGATCAAATTGTGTTGCTCCAAGCTCTCGTCCCCCATTGTACACCCGCAGAACTGTCACAGGCCGGATTCCCAGCAGATTCGAACTCCCTCCATCATCCACGAAGATTAGCAAAGAAAGGTGAATACAAAGAAAAGTACCAACCCGTTTCTCCGAATTCAAGTCGTGTATCCACTCCAAATGTTATCCACCTTTTCCAATGGATCGAAAGGAACACGATGGCATCGTGTCAATCACAGGTTATCAACAGTCCATCGAGTCTCATCCAGTCGAGCCAATTAAACCCATTCCTCACCAAAAAATGGAAATGGGAAAGGAGAATTACACAAACCACTAAAAGAAACCTCTTCCGAGAGTTCAAGAAGGATTTTCCAACTTCTCAAATTCGGATCGGGATGTTTCGAAAATGCACCATGAACATAAAATGAGCAAAAAGACGGACGGATGTTTGTCCCAGGTGCGATCATCTCACCTACATCGGAAAAGTTAAACTTGAATTGATCCAAAGAAGCAAACTGGTGCCGGAAGAACTGATTGTGGAAGAGCAGATCCTGGAGATGCATTGAAAGCAAGCTTAGATGCAACGTGAAGCAATTGATTTTGACATCGCGACTTGTGGCATTGATGAAGTGGTATGTTTGGCGGACTTCAAGGAAAATTGGAGATTCTTACTTCGAGACACACAGGGATCGAAAGAGTTTTATACATACCAACAAGTGTCTCACCTGGGCTGTTTTGTAGTTTCAAATACGATCGGGACCATCGATCACAACTTTACCCATATTTTTTCCACCAATCTGAATCATGATGGATTCTTCGTTGTTGAAACTTTGAATCATCTCCTTTGCACTCCTCCCTTCACAACAGCCCGGAAGGTAACTTTTATTTTTGATACTGGGACGCATTTTAGAAATGGCGTTGTTCTCAGTCGACTCCTGTCCACCACCTCCGTTGACCTCGCAAACAAGGCGATTCATATTCGATTCTTTTACGAATGCCATGGAAAGTCACGCGTGGATTCTTCTTTTGGGGAGCTGACCAATCTGGTAAGAAACAACCTTGGAGAAGAAATCATCACAAACATTCCTCAATTCATAGATTTTTTCAAGCGTCAGCAAGCTGAAACACGTCTCAGATCGAACCATTCCTTCATTCACTTTCAACCTCAGACTCCAACTCCACTTAATTCTCTTGTTTTTCATGGCATTTCCTTCTATCTGAACTACATTCGAAATGACATCCAGATCAAAGCTACTGGTCTTCCGACAAACGATCCCAACAAATGGGATACTATCGGGGAAACATTTAAACCCAAGACTCGCAAACAAGCCGAAAAACAGTATCCGGAAGCTGTGCCTCACTTTAAGAGCCAAACCAGTGATAGTACTAAAAATCGAATCAAAAACCGTACAGCTCGACTAGTTCTGAAATGCATTTTAATTTTTCAGAAATAGATTTTAATTATTCAGAAATGAACATAATTGTTCAGAAATGTACTTTAATTTTTCAGAAATGAACATAATTGTTCAGAAATGAACAGAGATTGTTCAGAAATGAACAGTGATTCTTCCCAAATGAACAGTGATTTTTCTGAAATGAATACTAATTTTTCATAAATGAAGGATCAAAATGAGTTGTCCAGATGCAATTTAGAAGCTATATTCAGGCTTCTGAAAAATGAAAAAAGGTTGATCGGACCCTTAAATTGTCTAAAAAAAATTACGCGTAGCCATTTCCAATTGCGACATCAGATGATAAACGGAGAAGATTTTTCTGGAAAATCATCGCGAAATTTCATGGAACGCTCCTTTTCTCTCATCGATGATGAATCTGAGACTGACGAGTCTCAAAACTCATCGATCACCGAAAGACAAATACAATACCAATCTCTCAACGAATCGGATGGATGGTTCTTTGGTGATGAAGTTGTTGATTGTGAATCTGGGATGGAAAGTCAGCAGGATGGGCTTCTCACAGGCGGATTCAGTCAGGATTTTATTCGAACAAGTCTCAAACGATCGAAAGATGAACTTCGAAGACTCTTGCCAGAAAGAATTGAAGCAGTTGATAGTGCAAGCCCACCTGAACCTCTTCTTCCACAAGATCCTCATGAGTTTGTTGAACTACCAGCTCCTCAGAAGATGAAACGTGGTCGTCCAACTTCTCGTCCTGCCCCAAAGCCCCGACGATCATACACCATTCTCACGCCTCGTGAACGCGAATTGGTCCTCGATGAAGTGAAGGAAGGGAAGAAGTACGATTTGATTGTCGAAAAGTGGAACATCTCGAAAGGAACAATCAACAACATCGCATCTGGAAAACCTGCTCCCAAGCCTCGTGGGGGAGCAGTCTATCGAAAAATCACTCCAGAAATTTCACGATCAATGAATGATGCAATTCTTCAAAACCCACTCTTGAAGGGGAGAAGAACTCAAAACTCTCGTCGAGGAGAATCATGGAACATCGGTTGCAGTGTCGACAATCAATGCTCACCTAACTTCACCAAAAATGGTGGAACACGGGTGTACAAAGTTCACTGTGAAGAAAGTCGAACTGCTCCAACACGAACGCAATTCGGAGGAAACAAAGGACGCGAGACTCGACTATCTTCAGCGATACGCAACAACATTCTCTCAAGGTGGATTTGCTGTCTACATCGACGAAACTTCCTTCAACAAGACCTGCTTCCAAAATCAAGGTCGTGCTCCAATCGGTCAGCGTTGCCTTCAACGAGTTCGTCGATTGCAAACGGAAAATCTCACTGCAATCACAGCGATCTCTGAAGCGTGGGGTGTTGTTCATGTGACGTGGGTTCAAGGAACTGTGTCTGCTCTTGAATTCCAACATTTCCTCCTCTCACTTTTTGAGTCCCTTCAAAGAAGAACGAATGAAAGCTGCACACTGATTATGGACAATGTTGGCTTGCACAAGACGGATGAGGTGAAAGAGCTCATCAGATCGAAAAATTACACAACTCTGTTCACTCCACCAAATTCATGTGAGTTGAATCCGATCGAGTACGTCTTTGGCATGTGGAAAGGTGGGAGTTCGATTCCTTCTCATGTCAGAACAGAGGATCAACTGCGGATTCATCTTTCGGAATCTCTCAGTGCAATTCCTCATCGGAAGATATCCGCGGCCATCAGATTTGTGTCTCTCAGACTTCATCCAATTGTCGCTCGCCGAGGTGATTTGGCTCTCAATCGAACACAAGAACAGTTCAACCGCGATTCGAACGGCCCACATGCTCCAAGTCCGCAAGCAATCATGCCACCAGACCACGGACCACGAGTGGAAGAACCTGAAGAATAAACTGCTTCATCAATAATTCACCACACAAGAGTGTTTCCCTTCGTTCTGTCAGTCTTTTCTAAAACGAGTGGTCTCAAAAATAAATCCGAAAAAGAGCCGTTCATTTCTGAACAATCACTGTTCATTTCCGAATAATCATTGTTCATTTCAGAAAAATCACTGTTCATTTACGAATAATTCATGTTCATTTCTGAAAAATTAAAATTCATTTCTGAACAATCATGTTCATTTCTGAAAAATTAAAATTCATTTCTGAACAATCATGTTCATTTCTGAATAATTAAAATACAATTCAGAACTAGTCGAGCTGTAACGATTGGATTTCTCCAATCAAACAACCGACACAAAAGATAGTGACTACAAAAAGAAGACGATCATGGAAGGCTGAGGATGATGAATCCCGGGAGGAAGTCACTGACAACTCTGAGACTACGGACTCTGTGTCAATTCAAAGAAAGAATGCATGGATTGAAAGCCTCTATGCTCGACATCAAACTCTTGATACGCCCCGCTCGGCACGTCGAAGATACGACTGACTCTATGAAGACAATAAAATGAACGTCAATTTCTCCATCTCACTTTAAATCCTAATTTATTGCGCTTTTTCAAAAAATCAATGTTTCAGAGGTCACCTGGAGTGCCTGGGGACCAGATGGACATCTCATAAGAACTTTCCCAAATGTACGTTTCACCAAAAAAACGTTTCTGTGAAAAAATTCATCGAAATCGATTCACTGGTTGTTGAGATATTACCGAAACGATTTTTTTGATCGGGCAAAAGGGGGTATTTTGAGGTTTTCTCCCGACACAAGGGTTTCGGGGCGGAACTTTTGTATATTTTTCGTAGTTTGACTAATATTGATTTTTCCAGAAAAAAGGCCGGATCTCATGTCATCTACGAAATTGAGAAATAGTGAACGGTTTACAAATTATTGCATGAAGTGGGAGAGAATATTAGCTACGATAATTCTGGAAGAGGTGGTGTGCACTTCGCACTTCCCACCTTGCTAAGCTGATGGCAGCGACACCAATCGAATTGGGGGACCCTCTTCAATTCCGCCCATCCTCGATCAAACATCCCTCTGTTAGCAATCTGGTGCGGGTGAAAGGAGCAAAGAAGGCTCTGATTAGAGAGCATGTCGACAGGTCACTGACATCGACAGTCCTCCAATCTCACTACTCGTGCCCAATTCTGTTTGGGAACACAGCACCTGACCTCGCAGCTGAATGGTGCCAGTAGCTGAAAGCTGGTCATGGCCAGCCTTCGTAGTACCTGTGAATTTCACTTCAGGCTTGTTTTTCTTCTCATTTATCTCCTTTTGTCCTTTCAAAGCTCAACAGAGAGGAGTACCTGGTTTTGAACAGAACCTACTGGAGGGGCGGTTCTATTCCAGAAACACGTGCTCCTCTCATCAACCATTCTGCCACACATTCGGTTTGCTTCTCCAATGTGAAGTGGAGTTTCTTTTTACCGTTTGCTCCTACTCACGGCCACTGGCCAGAACCAAGTGCGCGCGGGGATGCGGCGCTTGGGATTAGAAAGCCGTGACTCCTGAACGAAAACAGACAGTTTTTCCACTTGAATTGTTTGTCGGTTGTGAATAGGAAAAAGATTTCATTTGCAGATTCCGGATGGTTCAGGCCTGAAAAACAGACCTTGTTTTCGGAAGATTCTGATAGAAAGACTTTCTCACTGAAAATAGGTTTCGAGCTGCTTCATCCTTTGCAGCCACTGAATTCAGTGAAGCACATTTTTCGACTTTTTGTCATCTTCTGGATTGCAGAGCCAATCTCCCATCATCATCTTCGACTGTGTACACTTCTGCTACGATGTTCTGTCAAAGAACAGAACAATTTGAGCAAAAGCTCGCGACAGACATTAGAAAATACTTGCATTCGTGAAAACCTTTTTCTTTGATGCTAGATTCAGCAATTGATGTCGCAAGAAAGAAGCAGGTGGGTGTTCTGATCAGAATCCTTGGAGACGAAATAATCCGGAAAATAAAAAATCCTCAAGTTGGTAGAATTATTGATATGTCATTAACCCGGTCATGTCAGCAACCCTGAATTTGGGGTCGAAACAAATGATTTTGGTCCAACCAAGCAATACCTTAACTTTGTTTTTTTTCTGTTTGGGGAATTAGAGAAATCCTCAAAATACCTCATTTTGACCACTTATTTCTGTGTGTACTGGGCATATCGTCACAACCTGTGGATCAATTTTGATAAAATTGTCCACAGAAACGTTTTTTAGGTGAAATGATCTTGTTTATCAAAATGGTGAAAAAAAGGTGGGTCTTTGGGAAGATGTGAAAAAACGCCTTTATTCGGACCAAAAATATCTTAGAATACAATGTTCTTTTTTTGGAGTATTGATATATTCACGATTAAAATGTTTTTTATTTGGTTTAATAGTGGCGTCGCCAATACGTTCCATGTCAACAATTCGTGCTTTTTTCTGGAATTATCACATTTGGTCAAACTAAGAAAAAAACAAAATTGTAGAATTTTCCTCCCACTGGATCCCGAGAAACCATCAAAATACGTTATACAGCGAAACACCACACATTTTCCAAACTTTTCACGATCATTTTTCCAAAACCAGACATCCGTTTGAGACCGAAGAAAAAGCATTATTTTCGTAAACATATCGATAAGAGACACTCAAAAAAAGAATTTTTTTTCCCATGAAGTTTTTCTGGGCGAAAAACAGCCTTTTTTCATATCTTCCCAGATACCCATAATTTGTTTTCCAATTTTTTGTCAAAACGTTCATTTCACCAATTAAACGTTTCTGTGGAAAATTTCATCAAAATCGGTTCACAGGTCGTGAAGTTACGACGAGAACACATGAAAAAAGTGGTTGAAAAGAGCTATTGTGAGGGTTTTTTGGGATCCAGTGGGAGGAAAATTCTAAAATTTTATTTTTTTCAAAGTTTGACCAAAAGTGATAATTCCAGAAAAAAGCACTCATTGTTGACATCGAACAAATTGGTGACGCCACTATAAAATGGATCTCCGAATATCCAGCGAATTGAGTTCTCAAACATCACTTTTTTCTTAGTTTGACCCATACGGTTTGTTTCAACCACAGGTTCCGGGTTGCTGACATGACCTGGTAAATGACATATCTATGAAGTGTTTGACATTTTTTTCAGGTTTCTGAACTTATTGGTTGTCGGCTTTTGACTGTGTTGCTGACTCTACATTCTTTTCTCTTGGTGTTTTTATCGCCACAAGGGAATTTTCTACCACATTGATAATAAGTTGTGGAGGATATTGTTTTTGGTTTCGAAGGTTCTCCAGAGTGAGTCTGAACAGCTGTCCATGCGACAAAACGAGGTACGCTTCCCGTATCGGAGCGATTTTCTCTGGATATTTTTATCGAAGGAAAGGTTCGATCAGCAGTGAAGGCTGTCGGCCGAATGGCCACTGTTATTTCACAGAGGATTGAGAACGATAGAATGTTTGGAGGGGCTTGGAGGATAGCTGGGTGATTCACGGGACTCCACCTTTTCATTCGCACAGTTGTCGCATTCCAGGCAGATTCATCAACGAAGACAGTACGATACCCTGCTCGTTCGAATCCAGCCGATTGATGTATGAACTGGCTTCGACGATCTTTCTTTTGCGGTGTGTTGGCGGCTGTCTGACGCAGGATCTGTTGATTATAGGTGAAAATGGGTTGATTGTCGTTGTCTGGATTCTGTTCTGAGAGGATTTTGTGGGGTTTCGTTCAAACATCCTTCGGAGGTATTCCTTCATAAAAGGTGTGTTTTTGGAGCTCATTTTATCAAAATAAAGGTAGAATCAGATCCAAAATTCATCAAAATCGAAGGATCACAAAATGTGTGTTTTTGAGGTTGAACTTCCTTTCTTCCGTGTTATTGGCGATCTAGATAGGTATCGATTACTGTCTTCTATTCTACTGAAATGTTGCAAGAAATTTGGCATGCTTTATCTGATGGACGACACCTGTTGTTGAATCAGTGAAGAACAGTAGAGATTTTGCTTCAACCCGATGTACCGATAGAAAGTAGTGAGTGGCCATTGATAATCTGCTTCTTTTTCACCACTCATCAACACATGTCCAATGGTAAACACGTTCCCGATGAAGGTTTTTCCCTCAATGTGGAGGAGTGGGAATGTCTGAAAAAGGGAGATACAATCCTTTCGTGCAAAAAATAGATGTGTGAGTCGGTTTTCTGCGTCGGTCTTTTGTTCATATTTCCAATCGTAATCTGCCAGCCATTCCAGCAGCAAATCAAAGGGGGTTTTCCTCTTCAACCTTTCCCTGTTGATCGATGTTCTGAGGCTTGAAACATCCTTTGGAATGATGAGTGTGAGATAGGTGTTGTGGAGAGAACATGAAGTGGTTTCGTGCTTATCGATTGACGAAGCAAGAGCATCTTGCTCTGAAGACTGAGATTGGTGAGTCTCGCGAGGGACTGTATCACCTTCTCCATCTTGCTTTCAAAAAACTTGTCTTTCTCTTCTTGTGATGGTGAGATGATAGAGCCGAGTAGTTTGGTGCTCTCGACAGGCTTGATGCGTTGGTCGAGGATGTCGATGGAGTCGTTGAGGTGCTTACCGTTCTTTTACGCGAGAAGAACGGTCTTCGTAGGGTTGAGTGAGAGCCCGATTTTTGTGAGTGAGGTGGTGAGATTGTTGAGGCTCTGAGAGAGAGTCTCCTTGGATCTGCTGATGACTATCAGGTCGTCTAAGTATCCCCACACTCTCGCTCCTCCCTTCTCTGCCTCCTCCATCGTATTTGTGAGGTAGAAGGCGAACAGTGCTGGTGAGAGGGGGCAGCCTTGTTGTACCCCTCGACTGTTCTCAACCACTCTGGTCTCGCCGCTGTGATCCAACACGAGTCTTTCTTGTTGGAAGGATAGTTGGAGGAATGTGAGGAGTTCCGTGTCACACCCTCGAGTGTTAGCTAGCTTTTCGAGCAGCAGTTGGCGCCTCACGTTCTGATAGGCGTTCGACATATCTCTTTCCTCTTGTTTTGTGAGACTTTCATCCAGTTCTCTTTCGACTTCATCAATGATGATGTTCCATCCAAATGGACATCCCACTCCTTTTTGTCGCGGCGAGGTGTGTAATTGAAACCAATATTTGTTCCTCTCCAAGAGGAGACGTGCCATCAGTTTTCTGAGGGTGTGTTGGACGGCTATCGGTCGAAGGCGACCATCTGCTTTCGGAATTGCACTCAACCTTGCCATGCACCAGGTCGAGGGAAGAAAACCCTTTTCCAAACAAAGGGCCACAGCCCCCACCAGGTGCCCACGGAGGTTTCTGTCGCCACTGCAGCAGCGTTTGATGAACTCGACCGTGAGGCCATCGAGGGACGGGGTTGAACTGCTGTTCAATCCTCGGAGCGCGTTCTTGATTTCTAATTCTTCCTCATCTCTCAATACTTGTCTCGGGTTCATCATCGTTTTCGCTGCTAACTCTTTCCTGTCTGTGTCGTTGTGAAGTGCACAGATCTTCTCAAGTGACAGTTGATTTGGTTCGTCACCTCGTTCGATCTCTTTCATCACGGACGAGATCTTCCCTTTTCCCACAAGGTTCTCCCATTTCTGTTTCTTTGGTTGAGCTTTCTCCATCGACGATCTCTCTGGTCTTGCCATTTGCTTGTGGCTTCTCTTCGTTCCTTTCAGTGTGCGTGGGATTCCCGATATCTCCCATCCAATTATGTTTGCTGTCTCTTCCCTCTCCTGGTCCATCTCATCTCTCATCTGGCATTCTCCCAAGCTGAAGAATCAATGCAATCATCTCCACGTTCGCAAATGAAGAGATTGAGGTGGAGAAGATAGAACAAGGAGAGACGGAAAAGGGAAGGGAGAAGGAAGAGAACAGAGAAATCCTACAATACTGGAAAGAGGCGTGATTAATCCAATAACATTTCATATCTGAGGATCAGGGGTTGAAAGAAACAGATTGGTTAAACAAAGAAAATATAAAATTGGAGAATTCAATTCCGTGTGGAATCAAAATAATCTACAAACACCGTATCTCCTCAACAAGAGATCCGTTTTAAACCCAATAAAACTCCTTTTTTTCCCATAGAAATCGACCACACACCAGTTTGGCTTCTTTTTTCTGGGTGGACTGGATATATCTTCACGACCTGTGACACAGTTTTGATGTTATTCTTTACAGAAACGTTTTTTGGTTCTATGAACTTGCAAAATATTATGAAAAAATGCCGAGTATCTGGAACAATTGAAAAAAAACCCATTTCTTCTGGACAACAAATTCATGGGAAAAAATTGGAAAATTTGTTGAGCAGCTTTTCTAGAGATCTTTTCGACAACAATGCATTTTGTTTGGGTCAAAACGGATGGCTGGTTGTAGAGTAACGAGCACTAAGAGTTGAGCAAAACGTGTGTTTTTCTGGCTGTACAAGTGTATTGAGGTTTTCTCTTTGTACAGGCATTTTGGCGCGGAACAATTTTTCTTTAACTTATAGATGTTTCAATAAACCGAACTTTTCATAAATCCGTAACATGGGGCTTGAAAAATATATATTGGTCAAACTAAGAAAAATAAAATTTGGTTCCGCGCCGAAACCCCTGTGTCGGGAGAAAACCTCAAAATACCCCCTTTTGCCCGAAAAATAAAATTGTTTCGGCAATATCTCAACAACCAGTGAACCGATTTTGATGCAGTTTTTCACAAAAACGTTTTTTCGGTGAAACGAACATTTTGAAAAAAATTTGGAGAAAAAAATCTGGATATTTGGGATAATGGAAAAAAACCCATATTTTTCTCGACAAAAAATTCTTAGAAAAAAAATCGGTTTATTTTTTGAGCAGCTTTTGTCGAGATCTTTACGATCACAATGCATTTTATTTGATTCAAAACGGATGGCTGGTTGTGGAGAAATGAGGGCAAAAAGTTGAGAAAAATATGTGGATGCCAAAAGGAAACAGTATTTTGAGGTTTTCTCCCGACACAGGGGTTTCGGCGCGGAACCAAATTTTATTTTTCTTAGTTTGACCCATCCAAATTTTTCAATCACCATTGTACGGATTTTTGAATATGTACGGATTATTGACACTACTATTAACTAAACCAATATTGTTATTTTCGTCCCACTACCCGGATTAATGAGAATGTTCGGATGAATCCCAAAACTCTTTACCAAATCAAAGAAAACAAACTCCTCTCAAATCGCAGCAACTCCAATCATTGATGGAAGTCGACATTCCCTTCCGACCAGACCCATAGGCTCAACGACTCATCGATGATGTCAGCCATGGACAACTTATTCCTTAAACCTCCGCTCTCCTTCGAGACAGTCTCTTCAGAAACAAGGACATGCCCTCTTCAGGAGATACAAACTCTTCAGACTGGGAGGATGAATCAGAAATGATTATCACGAACAGCTCTGAAACTGGGACAACACTCGAAAGCTCGCAACCTCTATCACCCACAGAAACCAGCACGGACTGGAAAGAGATGGAGGAAACCGAAGGAGGACCAATAAAGCGAAGTTCCATCACACCTGAAGAAACCCCAAAAAGACGGAAAAGAAGAAAACCGGACAAAGGACTCGATCCGACTCTCGCACTAGAGAGAAAGGATCATCGACAGGACGTGAAGGCCAAACCGGCGCTCGCTCTTTCGTGTCGACGTTTCGAAGAATCAGCCTTTCTTAATGATCAAATCACTGCAACCTCTCCTGAAGGAGGCTGACGGAAAGACTCATCTCGCTTTGGTGAACTCACTTTTCGATGAGTTTGATCTGCCCTCATATTCGTTCGTTGGGGTCGATACAGATGGCGATTGGACAATGACGGAGTTAGAAAATGATCTGTGTGGTTGACCAACATCGACATTGCGCAGAAGAACCTGACAGATGAGGACGGGCAGCATTCACATCAACTGATCAGTTCTCTCCTCGACACTGTCCAAGAAAAGGAGGCAAGACACCGTGAAGCTGTTCGGATTTCGAAACAAAAGAGACTAAACTCCACAAAAAGCATCGATCGGATGATGTCTCAACCCGCACTCGAATCATTGGACCAGTCAGTTGACCAGACCTTTGAGATCAATCAGATACAAATTGAGATCGACTGACCTCAAGGTGAGAAAGGGGGATTGAGATCGATTTGGAGTGGTTTTGACCCTTTTTTTCACACATTCTACACAACATTTCACAAAATCAGGAAAAAATAATGGTTCTCTGATGTTAAACAATATAAAAAGATGATGAAGAAAAGGTCCCGAGTGAAACCATGAGTTGAAGAATGAACCCAGACAAGTTGAAGTCTGACTCCAATGGGTTGGATCAACCTGATCTGGCTGAGTGATTGAAATAACCCTTAATTTTATCTCATTTATGACATAATTGGTGTTCTTTCACTTCGGAGTGCATTGTTTTCATGTGAACGTTCGCTCCAACGGTGAAAAATGTGGTGAGACATTGACGTTGTTTTTCGACACATATTAGAAATTATGAATTTTCCCAAAAAATTGTGTGACAATGTGGGTATATTACACATGATGCGAGAAGAAAAGGAAGAATCACAGGCGCGTTATTTATTGAGGTCGAAAAAATTGAGATCATTGAGATCGATCTCTAAGGTCTGAGAATGTGTGAAAAAAGGGTCAAAACCACTCCAAATCGATCTCAATCCCCCTTTCTCACCTTGAGGTCAGTCGATCTCAAATTGTATCTGATTGATCTCAAGGTACTAAGGTCTGCAGTTGACAGACATCTACAAAGGGATTTCTCTCTCTTCTTCAGAACTTTTTTGAGTTCTCTTGATTGAAAGACTGTTTTCCCACAACTCTCCCGAATTTCCTATCGTCTGTATACTCATTTCACGTCTAAACTGCACTGAAAATCAATTTTTGATTCATAAAACACAGTATCGGTGAGTTGAATCAGGTTGATCTGAGTTGTTCTTGGTTGAGCTGACACATCTTCAGTCCACTCAGGAAAACTCGGGTCACCTCACATCTCGGTTGAACATGCTTTTTCTCAGTTGAACCGACTTTCGATTTGTTTCAAAAACCCGAACTGTTAATAAACCCGTAACATGGGGCAAGCCAAATTTGTATTGGTCTTTCCAAGTAAATTAAAAATGGGTTCAGCGCCTAAACGCCTGTGTCGGGAGAAAACCTCAAAATACCCACTTTCGCCAAAGAAAAAAATCGTTTCGGCAATCTCTCAACAGCCACTGAATCGATTTGGATGATATTTTTCATAGAAATGTTTATTTGATGAAACGAACATTTTGACAAAAAATGGAGACAAAAGTATCAGTATTTAGGACAATGGCAAAAAATTCATATTGTTTTCTAGTTTAAAAAACCGGTTTATTACAGATAAGCTTTTGTCGAGATCTTTCCGATAACTATGTGTTTAATTTGGTGCAAAGCGGATGGTTGGTTATCGAGAAAAAACTTACAAAGTTCAAAAAAAGATGAATTTCTGGCTTTCAAAGTATTTTAGGGTTTTCTCCTGACACAGGCGTTTAGGCGCGGTACCTTTATTTATTTGTCCTGGTTTGACCAAGATATATTTATCAACCCCCCTGCTACAGGTTGTTGAAACTGACCTGGTTTTTGATACAACTCCAGTGCCCACGGAAATTAACTACTACCGAAGAGAACCTGAGTCAACGATGTGGTGATGACTGTGGGAGAGAACAGGAAGTTGGATGAAGTTACATAAGGAATGAGAAGGAAACCGTCCGGAGAGGCTGCTGGAAGAGCGATCTCGACAAAGAGGGTCGATCATCTTTTCTCTGTGGAATATTGTCCGTTTTGTTGATTTCAAAAAGAAAATGGAGTGAGAAGAGATAAAATGATAAAATATGAGGTGAGGATTGAAATAAAGAGCGAAGTGATTCCGGGACTGCGAAAGTTGTCATTCGCACGCTTCGATTGGACGATCCGGGTCAGTTGTTGAACTTCAACTATCATGGTTCCCAAACTTCAGATGTCTACCTGGTTTAGGCATAAAAAGAAAAAAGAATGCACACCGCAAACAAGGCAGAGAGTTGTTGATCTCCTCCAACTGGATGATGTGGCGACCGTTGCACGAAATATGATGGTCTGGGAGAGTTTTAGACACAAATGCAAAAGGACGGGGGAGAAAGAGAAAGACCTCAGCAACACAAGATTCAGCTGTACTCTCTGTTGTCAAAGAGAATCGTTTCAGCCACGCTCCGGAAATTCAAAACAAAATTCATATGAAGAGCATTCTTTGAGCTGAGAAGCGAGGTCGATCTCGCCACACTCCATCACCAGTCGGACTGAACCTGCGTTGAAAACTCTTCCCGTGTCATTGAGCAGTTTTATGATCCCAGGGCTTCCTCGGAGTTTGAGGAGGATTCTGACCTCATCTTCTGCCATTTGGTGTTTCACCTGGAAAAGATAGAAGCAGGCCTGCGGCAAAGAACCAGGAGAAAAATAGTCCTGCTCACAGACAAACACAAAAAGGACATACTCACATTTGCTCTAAATGTGAAAAGTTCGACAGTTGAGAAATGGAGGAACATACTGTGGACGGATGAAAGCAAGATCTGTGCCTTCGTCTCTGATGGGAGAGATTACGTCTGGCTAGCTGAGGGAGAAGAAAACGGTCCAAAATGGGGGAAAGAGAAGAAAGCACACCCTCCGAAAGTGATGGTCTGGGCCAGTATTGGATGGAACGGCGTGGGTTCCATCCACCAAGTTGAACAACGAACCCTGGATGCAAAGGGATGTAGTTAATTTCCGTGGGTACTGTCGATGTGTTGTAGAATTCTTCAACTGATTCGATTTCGATATGAGTGGAAATGCATGGTCAAATACTGATTTGCCTGTATAATTAGCTTAGGATTGTGAAAATTTGTATTGATCATATCTCCACAACCAGAGATAGTTCGGACATGAAGTTTTCACCAATTAGGATCTTTTGTTGGATACTTTTCTTTCTGATTTATTTGAGAATTTTCGAAGATTTCCTAAAACGGAGTTTTAAGCCTTTTTCGTCAATTCCATCGATGATCATCCAACATTTTCCTCAATGACCAATTTTTTCTGGGATTGATTCTTTGGATTCAATTCTGATTGTGTAAACATCGTTTTGAATGAATTTGAAGAGTATTTGGAAAAATGATGAATAGCTAGCGAAGAAAAATCAAAAGGGCGAACAAGCTACCCAAAAGTATCTCAACTGCCGCAAGGGGATTGTTTTCAAACTATTCAGAAAACAATAATTCTCAACAAAAGATCCGTATTGGTGAAAACTTCATGTCCGAACTATCTCTGGTTGTGGAGATATGATCAATACAAATTTTCACAATCCCAAGCTAATTCTACAGGCAAATCAGTATTTGACCATGCATTTCCACCCAGGTCCCCCCAGGATTTTTCATTTTTCAAAAAATTATCATTTCGAGAGAAAACCATCCCAAACCACCAGAAATCAAACGAGAAAGAAAAATCATGAACAGGCGCTGAGGAATATGGTCAGGAAGTTTGGATCCTCGAAGCTTAAATGTTCACTACCTCCTATTTGGGAGTCAAAAAAAGGTCAAAAAAGGGGCCAAAACAAACTACGAAATAGGAGACCCCAACCTGGGATCCTATTTTGGAGGTTCGATTTCCACCTCAAACAAATCCCGGAGCCGTGATGATGATGGAAACAAAGGAAGTGGGACCCACAAAATTGTGGGTTCGGAGAAATGTGGAGATATGGGTTCAACACCTGGGTCAGAATTTTTGACATCATTCAACAGTCCGAAGACCAACATTCAAAACTATTCTCCTCTCATGGTTGAGAAATGAATCAACCTTTCTCTAGAATTGGTGGATGACATGATTGAATAATTTTTTAGAGATCTTTGATCAAGCTGCGACAAGAGCGGTGAATTGATTTTTTTGAATGTTTGTCTTCGGACTTTTGAATGATGTCAAAAATTCTGACCCACCTCCTAAAATGGGCCGGGTTATTTTACCTTCACGGGTTCTCTTATCACTATAAATGATGAACGATCCCTCCACTCCGAGCATTTCAACCATTTGGATGTCGTCCAGTCTTCAATGCCATTCACGTCTTCACTGGCGATCGCTTTTTCAATCAACTTCCACAAGTGAAATCATCAGCACTTCGATGGGAGTCCGAATCTTTGCGGGAGTTAGTAGTATAGAAGGCGATTTGGGAACCCCCGCTCCTTAGACACCACTACTATAGCTTTTTCTCCATGCCGATTGACAATTCAGAAAATACTTGGAGTAAAAGTCATTTTCATTTCAGAAAGTTGTCAATCTTAGAGAAATATTCTCTTCCAGAGTTCAGTTACTTCAAACTTTCAAGTTGAAGCAAAATTTTGAAAATTTTCAAAAAAGCAAAAACCTTGATTTTGGCGGAAGCTGGTGTATTTTTTCAAGGTTCCGAAGGTTGCGACCCTTCTCATCGGTCCCTTTTAGACCGGCATCGGAACTCATTTTTCTCGATTTGAGTTCCGGAGACGTACGTTGGTCTTGCCAAGGGCCTAGACCATGCCAAAGGGCAGTGATATGTGAAATTAAATGCTTCCGCCAGGAATTGAACCTAGGACCTTCAGCTTAGTAGTAGTAGTGCGTGCACTCACCACTACCACTAGACTATCCGGTCCTGAAATTATCCCGAAAAATCAGAAACTTTAAACCCGAAAAAAAGACACTATAGCAGATTTAAAATTTGAAAACTTTGTCAATAAATTCAATATATAGCAAAATCGCTCCCGTGAAAAAGTCATGCTTTTTAACGAGGGTAACAAGTGGCCAAGAATTAAGATTTAGCAGATCGCTCCCGTGAAAAAGGCATGCTTTTTAACGGGGGGAAAATGTTAAAACGGAAAATCTAACTAATTTTGAAAAAATCGCTGACGAGAAAAAGTCGTGCTTTTTAACGAGGGTAAAAAAGTCATTCCCGTGATAAAGTCATGTTTTTTAAGGAGGGTAGATAGGTAGACGATAAAAGGAATATATAGCAGATCTGAACATTCGAGATATAAAGCACAGGTCGAAACTAACATTTTCAGGAGCTAGTAGCTCAGTGGGTATGTTCCATGTCCACCCGTTTCTAGAGGGTGGTTCGATTCAGGCGAGGGGCAATCTTAATTTCAAAAAAAATGAAAAAGTTTCAAAATGCCAAAATAATTTCAAAAATTTAAAAAATTCAAAATTCAAAAAAATTTCAAAAAAAAAATACTTAGGAAAATTTCAAAAATTCAAAAATTCAAAAAATTCAAAAAATTCAAAAATACAAAAATTCAAAAATTCAAAATTTCCAAAAAGTTGAAGTATGAAACCTCGACGTAATTTCCCTTGATACTCAGGCAAAATGGTGCCCTCGTGGCTAATGCGTAGAACGAGAATTGAAGGTTGGATTGGAGCGGGACGAGCTGGGAGGCTGTCCCCGGGGGTTCACTGTGGGCATCACTTGAATGTGACCGTAAATCATGCCCCGCCAATACCTTAGCCCTTCAAGGAATTCGCCAGCAGTAGTCATTGAGTAGGATCATGATAGAGTGATCCCCAAAGGAGTATCGAGTTGTCCTACGGTACAATCATACAAAAACTTGATAAAGGAAATGATGAACGATGAAGGCTTGAATGATTGAATGATTGAATTTCAAGTTGAAAAATGATACCTCGACGTAATTTCCCTTGATGCTCAGGCAAAATGGTGCCCTCGTGACTAATGCGTAGAACGAATTGAAGGTTGAATTGGAGACGGTGGATTTCTAGGAATCCGCCCCGGGGTTCATGTTGGCTTCAGATTCTCGACAGAGAGTTTGACCGTAAATCATGCCCCGCCAATACCTTAGCCCTTCAAGGAATTCGCCAGCAGTAGTCATTGAGAAGGATCACGATAGAATGATCCCCAAAGGAGTATCGGGTTGTCTCATGGTACAATCATACAAACTTGAAAAATTGAATGATTGAATGATTGAATGATTGAAAAATGAAAGAATGAATTGAATGAATGAATGACAAAATGAAACAAAGAAGAAAGAAACAAAAAAGAAAGAAGCAAAATGAAAGCTGGCACAACAAGGAACAAGAAATAAAAAGTTCCAACACCTCACTTCACATTTCATTTTTCTTTTTTTGATTTTTTAATTTGTATTAAATGACAACAGTGAACACTACATATGTCTCGCTAAAGACTTCGAACCCTCCAAAGGGGAGTGAAAAACGTCGAACAGATGCCAAGCAAGCTTTGATTCAGTCAATGAAAGAAGAGAATTGTGAACTTGTCTCTGAGTATGTCAGACACAATATCCCAGTCATCTATGTTCATGAAGGTGTTGAATGGAGGATAAAACCAAAGTTGTGGAATCATGGGAACAGACCACACATGTCACAACGTCGACACTACACTCAATCATTTGTTGAGAATGAACTGAGGAAGTACAACTGTGAGCTCGTTGGTGAGTACAAGCAAGTTCCTTTTCTTTCAGAGAAGAATTTGGTATGATTTGGGTGTTCACACAATTAACGCTGATTTTTTTTATTTGGATTTTTTATTTTGCATATGAAGAGTAGGTCCAGTTTGTGCAAGTGTGAGACCTCGACGTAACGTTCCAAGATACTCAGGCAAAATGGTGCCCTCGTGACTGATGCGTAGAACGAATTGAAGGTTGGATTGGAGACGGATGATCGAAAGATTGTCCCCGGGGTTCATGTTGGCTTCAGATTCTCGACAGAGAGTTTGACCGTAAATCATGCCCACCCAAGACTTATCCCTTCAAGGAATTCGCTATTCTCTGTGAGAGCGTAGCAGTCATTGAGAAGGATTGAGATAGATCGTCCCCAAAGGGGTATCGGGGTGTCCATAGGACACTCACACGAACATGAACAAGAACTACTCAACGGCGATTTTTGTCTTTTTTAATTTCAATGAAAGAGCAAACATAAATGAATCGACAAAAATACAATTCACAAATGATTGAGAAAATGATTGATCATAATCTTTCGACGATCACTGAGAATGCAGCAGTCATTCACTCACTACAGACGGAATTAGAAACGAATCAGGAAGAAGTCGACACACGAAAGAAGACAACTGAAGCACACAAGACAGCAATATCCTCAATACAAAACGTCGTTTCAACAATTGGATCAATCAGTTGTTCAGCTGGTATTGCAACACCAGAAATTGGTGGATTGATCAATGTGAATGGAGCGAAGTGGAATATATCAGAAGGATCACTTCCGAAGTATCCTGGAACATATCCGGCTTCAACATTTAAGTCTGGCATATCAATCTCACAATCGATTGCAGAAACATCAGGAATTCAGTTCAATGGTGATGGCATTATTATGTGGTCACCGTGTGACTCACCAGCTTTGTATTACTACGATGAGGACGCTGGTTCAGGAGTGTTTTCAATATCACCAACTGGAAGTTTTTCTCAACTGTCAGACAGAAGAGTCAAAAGGAATATTGAAGCATACCCAGATGTTCTTGAACAATTGAATAAAGTGGAAATTGTACAGTATCAATTCAACACATTCGACTCGAAGATCAACAAAGTGACAAAGCAAATTGCGAATGAGACAGATGAAGAACACTTGAAGAACTGCAAAGAGAAATGTGAGTGTCTGAAGAAGGAAAGCGAGAAGAAACACATTGGTGTGATTGCACAACAAATCCAAGAAATCTTTCCTGAAGTCGTGAATGATTCCAATCCAGACTGTCTTCAAGTTGATTATGCAGAACTCTCTTGCTTTTGTGTGAAAGCCATTCAGGAATTGTGCTCTATTGTTGGGCAACAACAGACAATCATTAATGAACTCATTCAAAAATATAATTCACTGACTAGTACTCCAACATGAGATCAACAAGAAATTCATAGTACTCTTTGATTGTTTTTCCATTGATTGTCTCTGATGTTTCCATCTCGATTGATTCACCAGAACTGTCTTTGAACCAGATCTTCACAATCGATTGTCGAGTAGTTAATTCCCACTTCTTTCTTTTCGCAATCTGTTCGGTACAGAAAGCAACATATGAATCATTGTGTGCATCAGTCTGGATCCAATCACCATGAATTGTGATGTGTTGAGGAATGTCTTTTGAAATGACGGTTGTTGAACCATTTATTTCTTCCTTCACATGGATGAGTTTGCAGTCAAGAAAGTAGATGTATTTTTGTTTTCTAGAATTGGTAAGATCATGAGGTAGTTGAGCAGTGTGAGAATTCTGAATTGAGAAGTATCGCTTCACCATTGCTGTTTTAAACAAAAATAAAAAATTCATCTTAATAACCACGTTTAACTTCTTCATATGCTTCTTGCAGACGACGATCAATGACATATCGCACTCGTGGTTGTCCATTCTCAATCCAGAACAGCCAGTATGATGCTTGATGTAATGCCAAAATCGGTGGAGGAGGACCTTCAGGAGTTGATGTGAAATATGGATCTTGTTCACCTTGTTTGATTGGTGTTCCTCGGTAGACAATGTTGACAGACTCTGATGTTGAGATTCCTTCTTCTCCACCTGCAATTACACTTCGATCTGTTGGAACCATGAACGTGAAAGAAGTCGCATCTGTGACAGCTCTATTCCTCTTGTATTCGATTCCTTTGAAGTCAAACGTACGTGGCATACAAATGGAATTTTCAAATTCTTCTGTTGCTGAACAACCGATAAAATCACCATTCACCATCATCATCTGATAGAACTCTGGTGAGATTGTTGACATTGGGAAATTGGGAAAGTTGGATACAAGCATTTCGAATTGACCAACATAATGAGGATTTCTGAAGACTGTACATTCATTTGGTCTTTCGGGGAATAAGCACATCAGATTCATGAGATTGTTGAGTTTGATACTGATGTTTGATCTCACTCCCATTGCATTTGCTTTTGATTGAAATGATTGTGTGTCAATTCTTTCAGCTTTCAAGACATACAATGTCTTTGAATACGTGTTGATGAGAGATTGTTTTGTTGCATCTGTGATTTGATATCCATAGCAAATTGACGTTACTTTGTCCACTGATGAATTCAGAACAGATGAAACGACTGATTCGGTACGATACTCCGGAATTGGAGCATCCTCATAGACATCAAATTGCAATATCGGATTTCCCAATTGGGTAAATTCCTGTGTCACATTGGTGTATTCTCCTTCACGCATAAAATCCATCTGAGGACGATTTGTCATTTCACCCAATAACCTATCTGGCTTTCGATCGCGAGCATTCTCAAGATTTTTTCTAATGACAGTTGATAATCGAATCGGACAATACACGAGTGAATCAGTTGTCAAATGAAATCTCAAACGCAGATTGCCAAAGATTGAATTTGGATACTGATCAAAGGTACTCAGTGGAAGGAGATTCACAAATGGAATCACTAATGGAATAGTAAATGTGATCGTTGGAGTCTCTGGATCCTCGATTGGAGAGTGATAGTCTCCACAGACACTCGGATCCATTCTCTGAACATTTTCCCAAAGACTGTAGCAATGCTTCATATTGTTTTTCTCTTCTTGTGATTTGAATGTGTGATACAGGAATGATTCATGAACATGATTGTTCTGGAGTGAATTGTCAATAATGTTCCCTTGACTGTCGACGAGTCTCATGTCTCGAATGGCATCTGATGATGATTTGTATCCGTAGAACATTCCGTAGACTTCAGCTCCTCCTTGAAAATGCATTGTTGGTTGATGAAACGGAACAGTATCGGTGAGATCAATTCGCAAATGACTCTTCGCAAACTCAGTCACATCATGACCGTCATAGCACAATGGAACTTCAATCTCATCTCCAATTCTGCATGGCATAGGAGGATTTGTTGGATGCACTTCTTGGATGGAATACACATGAGGTTCTGAATCCCACTGTTTCGGCATATATGATTGCACTTCGATTTGCTCAATTAGTGTCGATGTTGGTTTGGATTGATTTGATCTGATCCTTCTCATTTATAGAAAAATAAAAAATACAATATCATTATTTTCTTTTGTTCATTTTCATGTCGGAAGAATTCCCAAATCTTTGTACAACGCTTTTAGTGTATGACTAGGATAGTACTCAACTTTTGGTTCACCATTGCTGAATCGTACAACCCACCACGTTGTTGCGGTTGTTGCTAGAATCGGTGCTGGAGGATGAGTAAATGTCGTCATGTTGCTACCACTTTGACTTGGATTGTAGACATTGTAGTATGTGTCAATCAAACCTTGATATATTGGTTGGGATCGTAATGTGACAGGAACATTCTGACCTTTGGAACTGATGGAATCATTGCAATTTGTTGGACATCCGCTTCTCTGAGTTGAGAAGCACAAAAGGAAGTCAGTGTTGTCATGAATCGGTCGCACTCTTGTCATTGTTTCACCTGAATATGAACCATCACCAGTGAGTTTCTCTTCAACGAGAGAATCTGTCAGTGATCGCTCTAAATCATCAGGAACAGCTAGGTACGAATCGAGATTGAGAGTTGACAATGCAAATTGATAGAAGCGAGCTCCAATCGTTGTTGTTGGTTGCTCTGGATAATACTTGTTGAGTAGATTCACTTGGATATTCTTCTGCATTGGATTGTGGAAACAAGTGACTTCACTATCGTAGTGACGAAAGAGGAGCATGATATCTTTGGCATTCACGAGAACCATTTGCTGAGTGCAATCAATTCCTGATGCTGTTGGTGTCTTCTGAAATGGATAGAATGAAATCTTTTCTGCTGGTATCGTTCCGGGACGATTCTGATACATCTGCTTCAGATTCTCTTTCGCAATTTCCTTCATTTTGTATCCAGAACTCATGCAATACACGTCATCAATGCGATAATCAATTATGTTCAATGATATGTACTGATTCGCAAATTCTGGTTCTTTTGTGACTGTTCCAGCTGAATTATAAACAATATCTTGAGATACTGTTGGTTGTAGAAATGATTGACCGATTTGAACAAAATTCTTTGTGCACAAGGTGACAAGAGTATTTAGAAAATATGGACGATGTTGAATGCAATTGAGAGTGGATTCTCGAATCTTTGGTGCTGTTGTCGTTCTATTAACAATTGATGAAAGTGTATTGTTCAATGTCAGTTTAGGATTCACAGGACAACAAACGAATGCATCTTCGTTGATGTGCACGCTGAGTTTCAGATCTCCGAAGAGACACCGAGGATAGTCAGTCATGCCTGAGAAAATGAGAAGATCTTCAAGCTTTATTGACACACGAATTGGGACATCAATTGGGCGAGAATTTTTGATATCATTAAACAGTTCGAATACCCTTCTTCGAATCTCGTCTCATCACACAGCTGAGACATCCCTTGTCCATTCTCAAAGATTCGTTGGATACACCATTCGATGTCATTCTCGTGAAATTAGACTAAACACTGACAAGACGGATTATTCTCGTTTTCTGATTCGGATTCTCGAAATTGTTTATGATCTCAAAAATTCTCACCCAATTGTGTCTCGAAATACTCCAGTTCCAGATGTTGTTGTGAATGCTGATACTGGAATATAAACACCAGCAACAGATTCATCATGATTCCAAGCATTTTGCCACGGAGTGTGACACTGTTTTCGATTCTCTAATTGACTCTTCGGTTTGATCATATTATATATGTGCGATTCCATGGATACATCATTGGTTGTTGTACTTGTGATTCTCTGATTGTTATGAAGTACAGTTAGGTCACGAAAGATAGATGCTGAATGTTTGAGACCAACGAAGATGAATATCCTCTCGTTCATGTAAGATCCAATTTTCCCTGTCGTGTTTAGCCAATTGTTCATTTTCAAAGTCGCTGTCATTGTGAACGTAATGAATGAATCATCAATTTGACAAACATCCTGATTCCCAGTCAATGGAATAATTATTTCCTGTCCTTTGTAGAAGCGTGAATTCTCTGATGGTTTCAATTCCTGAATGGAAGTACTGTGAGCACCATCGTTCAAGAGGTAATTTATGTGATGTTCAGACATGAATTGCTGTTGTATCTGTCCAATATCGTCTCGTG
Organism: Blattamonas nauphoetae; assembly: GCA_033064195.1. Taxonomy (NCBI): domain Eukaryota; phylum Preaxostyla; order Oxymonadida; genus Blattamonas; species Blattamonas nauphoetae. The sequence continues at coordinate 11,886 of JARBJD010000011.1, read as the reverse complement.
TATATTTTACATTTCCTGTTGTATTTCCAGTCAGTGATGATGCTCCAGTTCTTTTGTTTGTCAGATGTGTTATATGCGAGTTCATTTTATCAAAAATAAAAAAACAATAATGCTTATTTCTTTTTCAGTTTCTTCTTCTTTGTTTTCGGTTTCAGCTTTTCTTCCAGTTTCAGTATTTCTCCTCTGAGTTTGTTCGCCACTGAAGTGTTTCCTTCATTCATTGCTTGCTCATACTGAGCCATCTTTTCTGTATGGATTTGCTGATCCGATTTCACATCTGGAATCATCTCAACACCTGTCTGTGCAACCTTCGAAATCAATGGTCCAACAAACGGAATTAGGTTCAGAAATGGAGCTCCAACTCTAAGTATGTTTTTGCCAACTGCTGCTAATTTTGAAAACCAACCTGGTGCCATGTATGTAAAAATAAAAAACAAGAACACAAACAAATTATAATCCTTTGAATTGAATTTTAGAATTTGACGATTGAGGAATGTCATCCTTGGAATAGCGTGCATTTCGCGGCGGTTCATAATCAATCATCTGTTGTTGTTGTGGTGCTCGATTGATTGCTTTGTTCTGTTGGTACACATCCATCATTCCGCCTAAGCCACTGAGTATTCCTCCTGCTGTTTGTCCAAATTTGTGGTTCGTCTGGGAGAGGAGTCCACCACCAACCTGAAGCAGTGATGGAGCTAGAGGTTTGATGAATTGAAAGAACTGTTTGCCAATATTTTTGAGTTTGTTGAAACTTCCTGGTGCCATGTATGTAAAAATAAAAAAATACAATTCATTCATTTTTCTAACGAGGAATTGCCTTTGTCAATGAAATTCCATAATTGAGAATGGTATTGTAAGCTTCATTGAAGGCAATGCTCATGTCTTTGCCACCAACAAGGATCTTGAAAATGGTTCGAAAGATTGGGAGAGAATTCAGACATGAACATTTTGTTGATAAATCATCCAATTCGATCACCACATCATTGATCCCAGTGAGTGTCGCAATCAGTGCACATAAATCACTTTGGTTCGTGATCAGTTTCTTCGATGGTTCAATGAGATTATTCAGTAGTTTCTTTTCACAAGCAAATGCATTCTTGTAAACTAGGAATAGTTGATCTTTGAATGCTGAAATGTTAGACGTGTATTCTCGCAGTGGTATTGAGCGACTTTGGATTGGAGCGGATGGATAAATCTCAAGTGGTGGTGGATCATATGTACCTGGAACAGTCTCAAGTTCAACGTTTGCCCCTTGTTCATTGCGATCTTCTAACTTTGACCTTCCCGAAGATGATCCTTTATTGTCGATGATGACATTGTTGGTGATTGACGTTGGAACGGAAGAAGAACTTGTGTGTTTCGTAAATTGACAACTTAGAATTGGTTGCATCACTTTCTATAAAAATAAAAAATATATATTTATGTTTTTAATCACTCAAATCTTTCTCCAAGTGTGCGAATCGAGCATATTCCGGCATATATCCTGTTTGGTATTGACCCACATCTCTTGTTCGGTACGCTGCAGTTGTCTGTTCGTTCACAAATGTTGAGATGTTTGCTGAATAACGACCAAGGAAAGTTTGCAAATCTTCTCTTCCTGTGATGATTTCGAGAAACTGAGGATGAATTTGTTCCTTAAACGCTTTTCTTGCTTTTGTTCTCTGATGATCTGGATTTGAACTGATGAAACCTTCAACATAGTCTTCAAGCCACTGATCCCACATCTTTGATGCAACTTTAGACTGAATGGAATTGAAAACCATATTGTCCAACACTCCTTTCCCAGTGTCTGCAGGTTGTTCTCGACTGGCTCGATACAGCTTCAAAGTATCATTCATAAATTCACCAACAGCTTTCTTCATTATTGCATAAGGTTGTTGTGATCGTTGTGCTTGCATTTCTTGGTAGTTGACTTCACGATAATTTCCAGGCAAAGCGTACTCCCCACTCTTGAGGAAGTTGTTGTGTGCAGCTTTGATTCTTCTTCCATGATCTTGACGAAATGATGAATATGGTGTTTGTCTTCGCATATCTGGTGTTGGATTCATTGAATAGTATGTCTCGACGACAGGTCGACTGTTGTATGATGCAAGCATGAAACCATTTGCTGCAACCAGATCTCCATTGTCTCTGTCGTAGACCATCACATCAGGAACTTTTCCATGTTTCTCCATTTCCACTCTCCAGTTTTGTCCAGTCCTTTCAATGTATTCTAAAGCTGATGGAACACTACTGAGTGCAGAATTGAATTTGGTGCGAATGTCATCATCAGCATAGATTCTTTTCATTGCATCCATTGTCCCCTGCTCATATCTCAGTTTCGGTTTCTTCGCAGGCGCTTTTCTCTTTGCGGGAATGTATTGTTTCTTCGACATTGTGTTTTCATACAAAATAAAAAATCCAAAACTATATTTTAATTAGAGAGAAATCATAAATGAAAAGAACGAATTCCATTCTGAGGGCACAGCCCGTATCTTCAACAACAAAACCTTTGGTTTCGCGGAGGGTGGAACCCTTGTCTCTAACAGCATATATGAATGCAAAACTGAGTGAAGCATCTAGTAGGAATATGTCTCATGAAGTTCAATCACAGATTCATCCAGACCTACATTTCAATCGCAACAGTGTCAATGTCCTCGTTGGAAACAGAGGAAGTGGGAAGACATTCAATGCTCTTCGAGAGGTTGCCAAGCTCCAGACTGTTCAAGTTCGGAATGAACTGTTCCATTTGTTTGTCTTCGTCACTGATAAGAACATTGATCCAACCTTCGACAAATTCAAACCAATTCTGAATGTTCCGTATGTGAAAGTGAAATATGATGAAGTACTTCCGTTTCTGTTGGAACTCTCTCAATCGAAAGCTGCTTATGAAGAGATTATTGACAACCAGTGGCAAGACAGAATTACTGATGAGTGTCGAGAGGATCTCTTTGATTCACTTAACATCGAGGACTTCTCAGTGAAGAATCTCCAAACAATTATCCTTCTTGATGACTGTCGTCGAATCCTAGGTGAACGAAGAGCATCCAAAAATAGAATGACAATGATGGACTTACTACTGGAGAATCGACAACCGAAGTTCACCTTCTTTCTGACAATGCATGAGCTCTTCAGTTTGTCAGCAGACATGAAGTCAAACATTGATTCAATGTGGATCTTTGGAGGCTTCAACAAAGAACGAATCAGTCGAGTCTATCCTCAGTTGAACTCACCAATTGATATTCGACAATTCTGGAATGTCTACCAACGAAAACAAAAATGTGAAGCAGTCATTCTTCGATACAATACAGATGGAGTTGCTTTGACTGAGATCAAGAAAGAAGGTTTAGCCCGAACTGTCCGTTAAGTCTTGAATAAGGTTGTTGATGGTCTCGTCAAGACTTCGAAGCCTCATGCTGAGAGTATCTGTTGGTGTTCGAATTGATTCTTCAATGTCTGAAAGCCTTTGATCAATCGAAAGTGAAGTGGAGTCACCGTTGTTCTCTTGGATTGCTTTCCTCAGTGCTATCTCACCTCTTATTTTTGTGATTCTGTATCCATCAATTCTGATCAACCGATTAAGTTTCTGAGTTGTGTATTTATTCAGTTCTTCTCTGTTCTTTTCCAAATGTCTCTGAAAGTCATAGATGTTTTCAAAACATTGCTGTTCAGGATCAAACGGTTCCAAAATTTTCAGTGCTGACATTTCAATGGAATAAAAATATTCAAAACAGTTTTGAACTAAACCAAATTGAACTCATTAATGAACTCAGGAGTTAAATTGTCAATTGAGTCTGCATGGAACTTTGTGTGTTGGATTGGAACATACACTATTTTTGGTAGACATGTGAGTCCATTCAGAAGTTTTGCCACCACATTTCCGTGTTTGTACTCAATGAATTGTCCAACAAATTGAAACTGTCTTCGCTTCTTCTGAAACTTGGCAACAGTCTTGTTCAGATCAAGATGAATCAACAGAATGTTTCCTGGTTTGTATCGCCAAAGCAGTTGTGTTGTCTGCTGTCTTTGGATGTTCTTTAATTGCTCTTCACATGAGGAAATGTACAATGCTTCGATTTCACGATTGATTTGTGCCTGCTGTGGAGTGAACTTGTTCCAGTACGCTCGATGTGGAGTCATGTTGTAGTATTCCACCATCTGATTCATCAGCGAATGATTTGCCATCTGTGTAGCATTGTCCTGGAATCCATCTCTGATTGTTCTGATCACTCGATCGACAATTCTGTTGTGATTTGTGAATGGTGAACTTGTGAAATATGTGCAGACCTTTTGCTTTCGAAAGAACTTTTCTGCTACTCCACTTGTCCATGCTGCTTCTCCATCACCTCGAATGTTGCTTACATGAACTCCACGATGATTAATCAGGTCATTGATTGCAGTCTTGACTTTGCTCCATGATTTATCCAGTACAGGAATTACTACAAGGTACTTAGTGTTGATGTTGATGGCAAATAGGTAAATCTGAAGAACTGTTTTCGACGTTGGTGATTGAATGAATACGAGATCAATTTCCCATGATCCAAACTTGGGAGAGAAGTAAGGTCTGTCACACTTCTGTGGTACTCTTCTGTCTGATGTCTGGTGTGGATCTCCAGTGATGTCTTTTGACATGAATTGCATCTTTGATCGAAATGGATACAGGATTTTCTCTGTTGTTCTCTGAATTGTTGGTTGATCAATCATCAATGTGCTACCTCCTTGTTCCCTCCTTATTTTCCGAGGATGTGTAGAATCCCATCGGTGAACATATTCATCATACCATTCCTGAAATGATCTTCCACCAAATGGGATTTGTTTAGGATGTGCTAAAATGAACTCAGTTTCGTCATTTCCGAGAGTTCTGCTTACGTGTGAAAGAATAAACAAATTTCGATTCAGTTTCTTTGATTCAACGATCTGTTTGTCAATGAATTGTTCCATTTTCTGTTGATTGTCCATCATTGAATTCTCTGCTTTGATTTGTTCCTCCTCTGAATTGTCCTTCTGTTGATGGTCAAAATAGCCTTTCACTCGTTCCAACATTCCCAGCACTTGCCTTGTCGTTGGTTCGACCTTGTTGATCTCTCTCACATATGGCACAAAACCTTTGTCAATCTTCATAATTGTTTGTGGATCTGGTGACTTGGGGATCAGTGGATCATCATCTTCAAACCTCATCTCTTTCATTGGAAATTCATATTCTGAACCAATTGATGTCGGGTTTCTCTTCTGTCCAGGAATGATTGGAGATTCAGGAGGTTCAATTGCAATTGGTTGTGGAAGTTGTGTTGGAATTACGATGGCTGGTGGTTGATTAAAATGAATATTCTGTGATTCCTGAGAATACTGTTGATATGCTCTGTACGCTTGTCTTGCAGTGTTGTTACTAAGGATCCATCCGGTGAATTGTTTCACAAATCTTTGAACAACTATTTTTCCATCAGCAATGTTTAAATCAGGAGGTAATTCTCCATTCAGCCAGTCATTGAACTATGTCTCATCATTTGCGTCGTATTGTCCATTTGAATCATTGACATGATAGGTTGGTAGCATTTGGGAAAACGTCAATGTGACTGTGAATATTTTAGTCTCGGAATGGAACGTGTTGTCCAGGAGTTTCTTCACTATTTGATCAATTTGTTTTGAACTCAAAAATGGTCTAGCCATTTCTACAAAAATAAAGTTTGTGTTTATTCAATTGTATATTCAGTTGCTTTCAGTCCATGAATGAATGGAGGACACGATTCACTTTCAAGTACGATTGCCTTCAGATGTATTCCACTGAGACTGAGTTTTTGCTGTTGTATTTTCGCAATCTCAAATCCATTGCTGTCATCGTCAGTGTGAACTCTTCTCGTTTGAAAGTTCAAGGTTGTTGTCACAGTTTTCTCTCCATTCTGGCACTTCACACAATCGTCACTGGTGATGTTTGTTTTCTTCAGAGACACTCCTTTGATTTTGCATTTCTCATCGAGCGAGTAACACTTTGGTGAAAGACAGATCATCTGTTCACCTTCTTTCTCAATTGCTAATCCCAACAGCTTCTTCTCATCATCAACTCCCTTTTCAGGATTGGGAAACCATTCATATTTGTGTGTATCATAGAATTCTTTGTCAGCAATAACGTCTTCAAATTGTTGATGAATTCCTGCATTCGGATCACCACCAATTGCCCAGTATGCTGAGTCAGTGTCTCCCTCACAAAAGTGAATCTTATTCATGTCTAGACACTTGTACATGAAGTTGTAGATGAAATTCAGATACCAGAACTTGGCATTGTCGAGTGTGAATACTGCTTCTTGCAGACATGTTTTGCACGATGCTTTCTCTCTGTCTTCAATCACAATGTAGTTGTCCTCGTTGATCTCTCTTGTTGCTACAAATCCTTTCATCATCTGCTTCAAATATGTTCTCTTCTCATTGCAGATTGTGATTGAGTTGTACTTCTCAGTGTTCATTCCATCGTATCCGTAGCTTCCATTCAAGTTGGTCTTACAGAACTGTTCTTTTCCTTTATTTCCAACCTGCCTTGCTTCAATTCGATCATTCATGAACGATGTCACAAATGGTTCAAATCCAGCATATCTCGAGAACACCATCACACTCTTAACGTCGTCCACAATGAAGTGACAGTAGTCGATGAGGAACCACAGATAGTATGTCGAAAAGAACATATACTGATCGTGTGTGCTCAAGAGTTGGGTCAGCTTTCTTTGTTTGTCATCAGTCTTCAATCCATGTTTCTTCATCAACGAGTATGTCTTCTCTCCAATGTTTTCTTCTGTTGTATTGACCACAATGTTTCTGAAGATTGGTGGGAAGTTAATGAAATCATTTATGTACTTTTCATCGATGTGTCCTTTCAGTTCTGCAACGAGCAATGTCTTCTGATTCTTGTTCTCGATGATCTCACGGCATTCTTTATCTCCTGTTGCTGTGTACAGACATCTTCCTGGCATGTACATTCTGTGATTGGTGTATGGATTGCTCTTGTTCTTGATTGATGAGAAAGCACTTGGATAAAGAGAATTAAAGTCAACGCCACAAACGTGAGTCATTGTATGCTCTGTATCTTTGGAGATGACCTTACCATCTTCAAAGTGAAGTGGTTGATCGGTGTCACGTCTTTGATATTTTGTCTATGCTGAACATTCGAAAATCCACCAGTCACTGCTGCTCTGAGTTTGTGATAGGTTTGCTCATGTGTCAGAGTCATCGGCAATGATTTCCAGATGCAGTATTTCTTCAATTGAATTCTCAATCGAGTGAGATGTTCATCATGGTCTGACTTGTAAGTGTTGCAGTAATCACAGCAGATCTTCACATTCTCTTTTGAATGACCTTTTGTATTGTCGATTCTGTCCAATGTAGGTCGAACTGCTTGTGTGAAGTGACATTTGCAGATATAGCACACTCTCTTGCACTGTTGAACAAACCAGTCGTAGTCTGATTCAGTGACATTGTTGTAGTATTGCGATGAGCTTTCTGGTCTTGGTACCTGTATCCTTCAACTTTGTACTTCCAGTATTGTTTGGTGATCTTGATTGGTCCAGATTCGTCACATTCATTATAGTCAGCATCAATATCAAAGTCTTTGTAGGCACATGCGTATTTGATTGCAGAAGCATTTGCTGACAGTGAGAGATTGTGCAACATATCCACTTTGTATTGGAAGTTCAAATCAATCAGATTATCCAATGGTGCAATCATACATTCAACGTCTCTGATGTTGTAGAATCTCAGATATTCCCATCTGTTCTTGAATCCTTGCTTGTTCCAATCATCAAGGTAAAGTTGGTACTCAGTGTCGGACATTTCACTCTTGTTCAGACTGGAGTAGAATTCATATTTGGAGAAAGGTTCTTGTTTGCTTAGTACTGTATCGTAGTCTGATGAATCAAAAGATTCGTAAGCAAAGAATGATTTCTGGAGTGTGGTGTTTCCTCCAAAGGCTTTTACTGCATTATCCAATGTCATTGGTCCTGTGTATGACATCATGTCGATGAACCGAAGAACCTGTTGTGTTTTCTCATGTCTGATCAATACTTGTTTGTACTTTGTTGTTGATCCAAGAAAGCTCACCACTTTCCAATCCTTGTCAACGAGATCACGAAAGATAAGAAAAATGTCGAATCTGGAACTGTTGAATCCAATCACACTGACTTCATTTTGTGAGGGAATTTCAGGGTCTTCATATTGGTTGTTCTCTCGAACAGTTTCTGCATATTTGAAGAGTTCTCTGATCCATTACTTCACAAAGTCTTTTCCATCTCGAAGATCAAAGTAGATCGATTGAACGCCTGATTTTGATTTGATTGCTGATGCAACAGAGAGCGGTTTCAAATGTGAGAGCAACTGTGTATTGTCATCAGAGAATAGATTGTCAAGAATGAGATCTTCCATCGTTTCGAAATCGTATGTGATGTAGTATTGTGTTGGTTTGAATTCGTCTTGTCTTTTGTGTGCCATCAGAAATTCATGAGTCTTGTTGTTGAGGATGTGTGGAACATATGGTCTTGGTGTTTTGTCAAGGGAGATTTTCTTCACATGTTTTCCATCAACTTCTTTACACTCTTTGAGATGCTTCTCGTAGTATGTCTTGAAGTGAGAATCCTTCACTTGGAATCCTCTTGACTGACAATATGGACAGAGTTTATATCCAGTGATTTTCTCGGGATCAACAATGAACATCACATGAACAAGAGTTGCAGTGAGAGGAATCATCAGGATTGGAAGAACTCTTGCGTCATCATTCTCGTTGATGTACGATTGACTCAGGAAATATTTCTTCTTGTCTTCGTCGTATTCATAAATGTGAACCGTAATATTGAATAATTGCATTGCTTTCTCCATGTCAGATGCAATATCAAATCCAGGGTATTTTCGCAAGTGTTCAGTGAGTTGATATGACGTGAGATTGGTGAGATTCATCCATTTGGTGAACAGTTTGTATGCTTCGGTGTTTCTCATTTTAATTGATATCTTCTTTCCTTGAACCTCAGGAAGTGTACGGAATGATAGTGCTTGAAAGAAGCATATGTTGTACTCAGAATCTATGTACCGAATGTTTCTCGTTTTGATATGTTCAGTGAGAATTGCATTCGCTTTTCCTGCAACTGGGAATCTGTACACTGCAACCAGAATGGAACGGAAGGCAATGAACATTGTCTTTGTGTCCATCAGAGTTCTCTCCTGTGATTCTTTGATAAGGTTGATTGCATACTTGGAATACTCAGTGATGTCTGCTTCACTTCTGATCACTGTTGGAAAACTCTTTGATGTGTTCTCCAATTCTGGTCTGAAATCATTGTACAGTGTCTCATCTTTGTCTTTTCTCTCAACAATCTTTCCGAAGTCAATGCTGATCTTGAATGGACGATCCTTCTCTTTTTCATACACTGTTTTGATGAAGGTTCTGATTTCCTCACCATTCTTCAGATGATTGTGGAAGTACAGCTGATAAGGTTTTCCATTGTCTTCAACCTTCTCGACCTCATTCTTTTTGAACTTCTTTCGAGCGTTCGTCAGACATTCGTTGAAGCCAGGTTTGTCTCTTGGTTCAGCGAGCAAGATACATTCATTGAATCCATCAAATGACTTCACTGTTCTTGATTCCATTTGTTCATTCTTCTTCTGAATGATCAACAGATTCTTCATCCAGTGATCCATCAGCTTCTCCTCAATTGATTTTAGCTTCCGTGTGATCTTGAACACTTGCTTCTTCAATTCAGTTTCGTTCACTCTTGGATTTGCTTTCATGTCCATGATGATTACGTTTTATCCTCTTCATTCATCATTGTGTTGTTGTTCTGTTCATTCTGTTTCTGAATTAACAGTTGTTGTTCAATTTGTCGTTGATGTCTCACTTCGTTCAGGAATTTTGGAATTGAATTGATATAAAGATATGCTGTTGGATTAGGATTTCGATATCCAACATCTGGGTGTTGAAGCATTGCCAGGAGAAATGAATAGTGATGTTGCTTGTTTGGGCTGTCAGGTTTGTATGTTCGACCATCAGTAAATGCGAATTGAGTGTTTGGAAATAGTTCTCTAACCTCTCTGATTTGTTGCTTCACTTTCCAGAGTTGTGTCATTTACTACGAATTAAAAAAATAAAAAATACAAAAAAGTTGAGTGATTATTTTGGCTTCCTCAAATGTGGCTTCTTCTTTGCCTTGAACCATGAATCTAGTCGCACTTTGAAAACCTCACTACCACCAATTTCTCGATATATGAATGGAGTTGGAACTTGCTTGTACTCACCAACGAGCTCACAGTTGTACTTCCTCAGTTCATTCTCAACAAATGATTGAGTGTAGTGTCGACGTTGTGACATGTGTGGTCTGTTCCCATGATTCCACAACTTTGGTTTTATCCTCCATTCAACACCTTCATGAACATAGATGACTGGGATATTGTGTCTGACATACTCAGAGACAAGTTCACAGTTCTCTTCTTTCATTGACTGAATCAAAGCTTGCTTGGCATCTGTTCGACGTTTTTCACTCCCCTTTGGAGGGTTCGAAGTCTTTAGCGAGACATATGTAGTGTTCACTGTTGTCATTTAATACAAATTAAAAAATCAAAAAAAGAAAAATGAAATGTGAAGTGAGGTGTTGGAACTTTTTATTTCTTGTTCCTTGTTGTGCCAGCTTTCATTTTGCTTCTTTCTTTTTTGTTTCTTTCTTCTTTGTTTCATTTTGTCATTCATTCATTCAATTCATTCTTTCATTTTTCAATCATTCAATCATTCAATCATTCAATTTTTCAAGTTTGTATGATTGTACCATGAGACAACCCGATACTCCTTTGGGGATCATTCTATCGTGATCCTTCTCAATGACTACTGCTGGCGAATTCCTTGAAGGGTTAAGGCTTGGCGGGCATGATTTACAGTCAAACTCTCTGTCGAGAATCTGAAGCCAACATGAACCCCGGGGCGGATTCCTAGAAATCCACCGTCTCCAATTCAACCTTCAATTCGTTCTACGCATTAGTCACGAGGGCACCATTTTGCCTGAGCATCAAGGGAAATTACGTCGAGGTATCATTTTTCAACTTGAAATTCAATCATTCAATCATTCAAGCCTTCATCGTTCATCATTTCCTTTATCAAGTTTTTGTATGATTGTACCGTAGGACAACCCGATACTCCTTTGGGGATCACTCTATCATGATCCTACTCAATGACTACTGCTGGCGAATTCCTTGAAGGGCTAAGGTATTGGCGGGCATGATTTACGGTCACATTCAAGTGATGCCCACAGTGAACCCCCCGGGGACAGCCTCCCAGCTCGTCCCGCTCCAATCCAACCTTCAATTCGTTCTACGCATTAGCCACGAGGGCACCATTTTGCCTGAGTATCAAGGAAATTACGTCGAGGTTTCATACTTCAACTTTTTTGGAAATTTTGAATTTTTGAATTTTTGTATTTTTTTGAATTTTTTGAATTTTTTTGAATTTTTGAATTTTTGAAATTTTCCTAAGTATTTTTTTTTGAAATTTTTTTTGAATTTTTGAATTTTTTAAATTTTTGAAATTATTTTGGCATTTTGAAACTTTTTCATTTTTTGAAATTAAGATTGCCCCTCGCCTGAATCAGAACCACCCTCTAGAAACGGGTGGACATGGAACATACCCACTGAGCTACTAGCTCCTGAAAATGTTAGTTTCGACCTGTGCTTTATATCTCGAATGTTCAGATCTGCTATATATTCCTTTTATCGTCTACCTATCTACCCTCCTTAAAAAAGCATGCCTTTTTCACGGGAGCGATCTGCTAAATCTTAATTCTTGGCCACTTGTTACCCTCGTTAAAAGCATGACTTTTTCACGGGAGCGATTTTGCTATATATTGAATTTATTGACAAAGTTTTCAAATTTTAAATCTGCTATAGTGTCTTTTT